>JAECWM010000071.1:0-1200000 GCA_018150695.1 Drosophila oshimai | reverse complement strand
TATCAGCTGTCGCTTCATTATGATGCTAATTGCCATGACATTGGGCCAAAGGATTACCAAGGAGAGAATCGATGAGACCGCAGGACGAGATAGAACATGGGAGAACACGACTGTCGTTCACTTGACCCATAAACTGTTTAGTTTGACTTAATCCGGTTATATATCCGGATTAGCCACCATCATTGCGACCAAGGAGTATTTTTTTCGCTTCTCCCGAAGACTTTACGACACTTTTTAGGTAATGAATGGCATAACATTTTTTTTAATCCACTGCCACCCGCGAGTTGTAAAAAATTTGGTGGAAAAAAAACTGCATTCAGGTCAGGTATTGGCCTGAGGAACCGATTGACCTGCCAAAATGGGTCTCATGAATGGGCAGGTCAGAAAATAATTGCGTATAAAATAAGCCGACTACGCTGATGCAACCAGCAAACGCATTCAAGCAATCCTACAGTCAAGATGTGTCTCCTCCAGCAGCAGAAGGAATCCAAGGAAAATTCAAACCAGAATCCTTCACAGGACTCGGTGAATTCACCACCTCGATCACCCACCGCCGCCTACGCAATGTTTATGCATCGCGAAGAGCTCAGGCGTAGGAAAATCCAAATCTCTCGGGTTTCTGCCACCAAAATTCACCTGACCAGCGAATTAATTGCCAAAACCAAGCAAAATATCCAACAATGCAGTTTCGAAGATCTGGAGATTCTCGCCAGGGAGACGCTCTTCAGGAAAAATCTGCAGCGACATTTGTACTATCGACGGATGCAAATTCATCATTGGATGATGAACAAGAAGAAGCTGCAAGCCAAGGAGAAAAATTAATATTATTTAACATAAATTAATATAAGAACAGCTAAGGTGATCATTCAAGCTTTTAAACTAAAATTGTAAAATTAATAAATTTAAATTAAAAACAATAAAATATCAGAAAAATTGTACAAAAGTGAATAACTAACAAGGGGAAAACTGGGATAGATTTTACCAAATTTAGGACAGAATTTAAGAAAATAAACCAAACCAAAGACTCTTTAAAATTCATTGCAACAACACCTCATAACTTAAAAATATACCCACTTAAAATAAACTTTACCGACCATTACAATCAAGAATACCTGAGATCCAACAAAAGATTGTCGTTTAACCAAAACTGAAACTTAAATTAAACTTCAGTCATTTGTGAAAAGTCTGAAAAGAAAAAGGAAAACGCCCCACACTTTCACATCTTATCTCCGCCCCGGGAAAAGTGCAATTTTCCATTTAAATATTTGATTATGTGTACGTATTCCCCAGTCGTAATTGTCAGGGAGCAGAGGGTCGGCTGAGTGTCGACCTGCACTTGTAATGGGTGTAAAAACAAATTTACACATGATTACCAAAATAAAAAAAAAAACCCTGTTAGGAAAACTGCGAACATTTAATACAACTCAAACAAAATGGGAGCGTTGCATAAATTTGAACGGGCGGCGTGGACGGGGTGTAGAAAAATTCTTGCCTTTTTAGACTACATAAATTTTAATTAAATGTCACTCATACGCCATGTACGCCAAGTACACTATGCAGCTGAGTGTGTGTGCGTGCAACTGAATGCTTATACTATGTGTGTGAGTGTGTGTGCGTCTGGGGGAACAGGCGACAAATGAATGCACATGAAAGTGGCGCACGAATTACAGTTTATTGAACAGCAGCAGCAGGAGCGAATATCAAGGATATAGGATAAAAGGACAATGGGAACGATAGTGGAGCTCATCTAAAGCGAAGCGTAAAAACAAAGCAGGACACCCAAGGAGTCTTTGCAGCTGCGAATTTTTTCCCAATTTAGAGAGAAATTTATTTTTATTGCTGTTTTCGAATATTTAAAAATTTAAATGAACTCCTTTTTTTGGTTATGATTTAAAAGTTAGGTTGACATTTAAAATATAAAGAAATGAACTGTAATATATGTATAACGTACAAATATTTATATATTTGCAAAATAAGAAGACATTGCTTTTATTGGTGTTAAATAAAAATAAATCATTTAAAATGATAATTTTATCAAATTCAAAAATTCTATAGAAATAAAGACAAATTTAATTTGTTTAAAGATATAAATAATTCATTCAATCATTTTAAGAAAACTTGCTAAAATGTTTTACTATCTTAACGTTTTTTTAAAGTATTAAACAGTTTAATTATATTAAATAATATAATTCTATGTTTGAAATTTTATAAAACCCATGAAAACGCAATTCCAAGTACAGAAAATGGAAAATATAAAACGGAGACAGAAGCCAATTGCCCTGGTTGCTTGGCAGCTAGCTCTAATTATTTTTTTGTGACTTTTTGTGTGTCTAGCATTTTGTTTGTTTCCATTGGTGGCGAGATTCTGCGGCATTTTCTTTTTTCGTGCATTTTGATTAAACTTTTAGAGCATGCATTATTCATGTTCTACAACAATTGCCATGGTCCAGCAGCAGCAGTAGCAGAAGTGGCGGTGGGAAAATGGAAAACTCCCATTCTAGTTCCTGTGCTTAATGAAAAACCATCAGGGCCAACATCATCTTTCGCTGCCATTTGCCACTCGAAACTTTTTCAATAATTTTAACATACGTATGCGCTCGGCTTTCTTGACAAATTAACTCAAGTGCGCAATGAAGTGTTTATTGTGCTGGGAAAACTTTTTTTTCGACGTCCATGCTGAACTTAAGGCGTTGCCAAGAAAAAAACCAGGATATAAGTAAGGATGTACTTATGCACACTGATTTTTTCTTTTCCAATAAGATGCCAGAGTTGCCTGTTAATGTTACTTAAATAGCTGAACTATAAATTAGTTAATTAAAATTAAGTCATTTTAGCTCGTCAATTTTAATTTTTGGTTAAAGTGTACACTTTATAATGCTTGTTATTATTTTGGACATTTTTCCAACTATATTTTGGCATTCTCATTGTGTTTTTGTCACTAGTACAAATTTTAACTATAAACAAAATAATTGACTAACTTTTTACTTCACGTTAAGTTTCTAAGAATTTTCAAAATTAAAATTTGATAAAACTAAAGTTTTAATTGCTGGTTCTATAAATATTTGTGCTAAATACTACAAAATTCAACTGTAAAATTGTTTACTTTAGAAATTGATGTTAAAAGTAAACAAATAATTTTTTAAACGTTTATTTTAAAATTTCTGTCTCTTATATAGCTATAAAATGATTTAGTTAACATTTTACAAAGATTTTATTCAAAAATATAAACTATATAATCTTTTTATATATTTTTAAACATTTTTTTACAATAAAATATTTATTGTCGTTAAAAACTCCGTATTGTCACCACTGTGAAGTGAAGGCAGTGGCAGAACGTAATCGTCATGGTGGCTTAAAGCAATTTGTTATTAATTTCCGCGTTGAAAAGTTGAAAAAAAAGCAAACTTTTTCTTTCCTTTGTTTCGTCTCTTTTTTCCGCTTTTCCCTATATTTTTCCGCATTTTCCATCTCGTTTCCTCTACCTCACTGTCTCAATGCCACTTGGCATTCATTTAATGCGAAAAGTTATTGTCGTTTTTTGTTCTTGTTGTCGTTTGTGTGTTGCCACATTAAAACATGGCCCATAATGGTTAACAAGGCATTTGCTTGTTGACCATCGACCAAATGAGCAGCAAAACTTGTGCTTACATTGTTCAACATGTGTAATAAATATATTTCCACTGCCACCCTTCCGAATGGGTAATTGTGCGTGTGTTTGAGCGCTTTATTGTTGAAGTTGATACACAGAAAGAAAATTTAAGATTAAGTCGGTATAATTATTTTTTTTGTAAAAACCTATGTCCAATATTATATAATAAAGTCATAGATTTATATAGTTATTTTGAGAAATTAACATTAAATCAAAACCCCTTAATTTGTTACGAGTTTAAAAGAAAAATTTGTAGAAAAATTTGTAGAAAAATTTTCAAATCTTTGTGAATTGATTTTTCCGATATTTTATAGTAATATTGTTCTGAGAATAGTATTGTTTGTTAAAAAGGATGAAATGTTATAATGAATGCAAATATTAATTTATTAAGTATAAAAGCAATCTTGTTGCTTATTTCCCTTTAAATATACCAATGTTTGTGTGCAAAAGACTACCTTAAAAAACTGCGTAAAAAATAGCTTAAAAGGTGTTATTTTGCATCGTGCATCAGGTAATAAATTGGAATATTCCACCTATAGACGATGACTTGGCAAAGTACACATATTCGAAATGTATGCACCGCGGCATATTCAATGAAAAATGCCAGAGCAACAATGTTAATATGGCGAACCAAAGGATCCCAGTGGGCGGGAAGGATAAATGTGGGCGTGGCAGGTTAAGGGGGCGGAGGGGTACATGGGAAGTGTGTCAGTGTCAGTGCGCTGGATGAAAGTGCAAGTTTTGCTTATTGTTTCCACCGCTGCCGCTGCTTCACTGCCAGTAACCTTGTGCCAAGAACAATAAAATTGCACAAAAATGAAACTGAAATGGGTCCCTTGCAAATGCAAAATGGAAAAGTATGAAAAGCGCAGGCAGCAGCGAATGCCAGGGTAAAATAACATTTTAAATGCGTTTTTTTATACCCAATGGCAAAGAGCTAAACCATTTCGAGATCCTATTTGTTATCAAACTGCACAAGTTTAGTCAGTTAAACTTAAATCGATTAGAGCACGTTCCTTTTGAGATCGCCTTAAATATTTTCTATTTTGGTAAAATTAATTTACAAAATTATTCTAAAATGTAGCTTTACATGAGTTTTAAATATTGGGTACCAATATTACCAATGAAGTAAATATTCAAAAATGATATATATAAAAACATATAGTGAACAAAACATTAATTTTATGATAAGCTATAAACATTTGTTAAAAGTAAGTTATGGTAAAACTCATCTTTTCTATCAAAAATATAACACCTTCTTGGTATGAGTCAAATATTTAAAAAAAATTTAAACATTTAACTTGAGTTAGGGTACTTCCAGTGTCGTGAATTCCTCCTCTTTCCATTCTCCTCCCGATGGGAGTATGTAAATGCATCGCTGTCGCTCGGCCAACACATTTGCACTTGACTGAAACGCGTTAGTCGCTTTCCTTGCAGTTGATTTTTGGGCTGATGCTGACGATGCCACGCCCCCAGCTCTGGGAAATAGAAGGGGCGGAATGGGGGATCGGGGACATGGGGCTGGGGCTGCCACACAGAATACTGTAAAGTGACTGGCGGGTTTCGTGTAACCAAGACACCATCCGGGGACTGACGTGGCGCCTTTGTTGGGCAGAGCCTTGGGGCCGGGCTCAACGGGCAGCAAAATGGATTTTGGACGGGGTCCAGGCAGGACATGCTCCGCAATTCAGAATGCAATACAGGAGATGCACACAACACACAAAGCACTAACACACACTGGGGCACACGCAATCATACACTCAGAAAAGTTTAGGTCCTTAAGGTTCATGAACTTTTTATGAGAAACATTTTTATTTATATTTAAATTAACACGTTTTACAGAAAATGATAACCGAAATGTTTTCATTTGTCAGGCTTCAAATAATAGCGAGGAAGTCAACAAAGCAAAAAAAAATTAATTTATAAAAGAATAATAACTCTTTTCAAAGCATTAAATTATTTTAAAACTTAAGTGCGCAAGCATATCCCAACAATAAAAATAGATTAAGACCTGTGTTATTATTCCCAATCTCTCTAACCTAATTTTGTCTTTATGATAATAAATTAAAAAAAAAAATCATAACGTGCACTGCCACTAAAAGTTTTACGTGTACACTCTCATGTCAGTTCAGTGCATTTATATTAACAACATAAAGTGCCAAATCACGACAGGTGCCAAAATCCCGTAAAATAAAAAATAAATAAACTTTTGCCAGGACCGAAAGCAGCTTGAATAGCACCCATCTCCCCCCTGGAACACTTTACCCGCCGCCCCTCTTCTATGTGTCAAAGCCTTTAAATAATTATAAAACTTTATCTCTTCTCTGGACACACACAAACACGAACCTCTCGCCAACGTCCATGTCCATTGAACGTCACTTTGACTAAAGCCAAATAGAATTAAACCCTGAAAAATATTTGATCTAAATTCCTGAACCCCTCTTCCCGCCCTCCTTCTCTCTAAAAAAAACCTCCATCTGTCGATGTCCTGGTACCATTTTCATGCCCAATCTCCCCCAGAAAGCGCAGCAGCCACAGCAGAGACACAAATCCCGCCACAAAGCGCCCGATGACATAGAGGAGGATCCGGATCCAAAGCAGCAGCATGAGTCCTTTGATGTAGCCGCAAATGCCAATGCGCGAACAGGGTCCACCCTGCCAGCGACTAGGTTGGAAAATTCCGTGCTCCCTCCCCCTTTAGTGCCGCGACGAAAACACTCGAGGATAGCCGCACCCCCGTTGCCACCGCTTTTCCTGGAAAACTCCCTGCTGCAGCGCCAGTTCGCGAATCCAATTAGTTACTTGGGTGGACCGCGACTGCAGCCGCGCAGTAATCGCACCAGCATCGACTCGATATTATCGCTGGATTAGCTCCGCAGCCAGTTATCCACCCACAACACCACCTACTGCACCCAACAAAGCCTCGCAGACTAGTCACAAAAACTATCAACTGGTGGGTGGGAAAATCACCAGTGGACTCTTCGCTACTCAAACTATCAACACTACGTCCAGTTAGAAAATTTACAAAATTGTTAGTTAGCCTTAGATAAAATTTAAATAAATTGTTAAATATGATTGTTGAACGTTTTAATTGGGAACCAAATTAAAATTTAAGTAGTAAGTAATTTTTTAGAAGTAATAAAGTAAAATTTCTATTTTACATCAAATATTATTATAAATATAATACCTTTTAAATTATAACAATTACAATTACTACTTTTAGTTCCCCAATCAAACACAAGATTTTCGTATGTATAAATATTTATTGGATTAGAGTAGTTTCTGCGTGAATCGCCACATTGGATCGCTTAAAAGTTGGCGTTATCTTTTGTTTGCTTAGCTAATACACTTTCGTTTTGCGCAGAATCAATTGCCTTACAATAAATTGTATTTTAGCTTACGATGAGTTCACGTCCCGCCCATTGAGTACTGATTTTTTACCCAGCAGGGCGATGGTTTCCCAGCTTAAAAACTATATGGGGGCTGATCGCAGGTGGACTTTTATAGAGAGGAAGGATACAAAAAATCCAGGGGATTGGATCAGGGGGCGTGGTCGGGGAGCGGATTGAGACGACGCTAGGTGAAATCCGGCGGCTTGTACTTCGGCGGTCGCTTAATTGGCTTCTATAACCAATTGCGGCCGCCACGTCATATGTTGTTCTCCTTGGCGCCCTTGGCCCCGGTACCGGAACCCGATCCCGATCCTGATCCAGATCCAGTGTTAGCCGTCGCCCCAGCATCATTATCGCTCTTGTTGTTGCTGTTGTTGTTGCTGGTGCTGTTCGTATTGGAGGCCGTCGATTCCTCGCCATCAACTCCGTCTCCTAAAAAACAGGTTATGGGTCTAATTAGTTTTAATTTTTAACTTTGAGTTAAGGTATGTGGGTATTTAGTACAAACTCGATTTAAAACAATCTTAAAACCCTTGAGTACCAAATAAATAAAAATAACAACCAATTTCACGCACCCTTTTCCTTTTCGTCCTTGATCTCGCTGGACGTCTCCGAGGAGGCCTTGTTGCTGTTGGATTCCTTGTCCAGACGCGGCCGCTTCCGCTGACCCTTGTACGCCCTCTGATCCCTGCGGCCGCCCTCGCCTTCGTCCTCCGAATCCGAGTACTCGTTCTCCGGCACGATGCGCTTGTCCTTGTCGCTCTGCGGCAGGCGATCGTCCTTATCCACCTTGTCCTCGTCATCCGACTCGTCGTTGATCGCATCTTCGGGAATCGCCTGAATCTGAACTCCAGGTGCATGGGGCAGCATGCGTAGGTTCTCGAACAGCCGGTTCTTGATCTTCTCCAGGTACTCGGACGTATTCTGATTGGTCATATTACTGGGACTAATGTGGAGCTTGAAATCCGGACCAAAGTACTCAAAGTAGTCGTTGTAGGGCAGTTCATTGGCGATTTCCACGGCCAGAGCCACGGATGTTTCATAAGTCCAGCAGCGGGAGACATTGCGGATGGTGTAGCCGCCACCGCCGACCATCAGGAATGGCAGGTTGTACTTCTTCACAAACTCCACGCACTTGCCGTGTCCTTTGACCGTGAGATTGAAGCAGCCTAACCGATCGCCAGTCAGGGAATCGGCACCACATTGCAGCACCACCGCTGCCGGTTGGAATGTTTCCATCACCTTGCTGATAATGGGCACAAAGATGCTCTCGTACGCATCATCGTCCATGCCATCGCGCAGTGGTATATTCACGGCATAATACTTTCCCTTGCCAGCGCCAATATCCCGCAGATCGCCCGTGCCCGGGAAATACTCTCCGTACTTGTGGAAACTCACGGTCATCACACGATCGGTGGTGTAGAACGCCTCCTCCACGCCATCGCCATGATGGACATCAATGTCTATGTAGAGAACACGCTGGTGGTATTTCAGCAGCTCCAGAATACCCAGTACAATGTCGTTCACATAGCAGAATCCGGAGGCCTCCGATTTCTTGGCATGATGCAGGCCTCCGCCCCAGTTGATGCAGATCTCAGAGGCCTGTTTGTTCAGCTTTACGGCTGCAGCCACGGATCCTCCGGCGGACAGCTGGCAGAACTCGTAAAGTCCGTCGAAAACGGGACAATCTTCGCCCACATTGAAGCGCTGCATCTGCTTGTTGTACTCCGACATATTGTCCGGCCGAATGGATCGCAGGAACCGGACGTACTCGTCTGAGTGGAACTTGGTCATCTCATCGGCAGTGGCTTTATGGGGACGCTGCAAGAGGGAGTTTTTTATGTGATTAAATATGTGATTAATGAGCAATATAGGAAATATAAGAAACAGATGAAGTTAAAATTCTATTAAAACTCGTAACATAAACATTTCTATGATTTTTTTGTTTTTGTCTCAAAAAGAGGTAATAAATGTATAGTTGTTATGGATTTTATAAAAGAATCGGTATGATCTTAAATATTCCGTGATCACAAAAATTTAAAGAGTGTAAATTAAATAATATTTAAAATACTATTGTACTTGAATAAAAAATTATGTGTAGAAAATCAAAAAAAATTGCTATATAATTTAAAGTTTACTCTAATTCTTAAAGTTCAGAGTTAAATTAAAAACCAAAACTGTTTAAAATTGTATTTCTAAACCTCCCTGTTAAAAATTTAAACTGTTTAACTTCGAGTTTTAGAAGTTATGCCTAATACTAATTAAAAACTTACGTAAATCTCCATTTTTCGGTACAGCCCATAGTTGAGCAGCAGGTTGTGGGTCATGCGTATGCGATGGGGCTTCATGGGATGGCCCTGGCCATAATAGTAGTTGCCAATGTCACCTGGGGAGCAAAAATCAGGAGTATTAGCTGCTTGAAAAAACAATTAAATGCCACGCTATGCGAAATACAAATTTTACGGCCACTGTCGGCGAGGCGTCTGTGGGAGACAAGCACTTTTCCCGAACGACCGCAGTGGTCGCACTTTCGCCCCGAACGAAAACAACAAAAAACACTAAGAGGAAGAGGAGAGACCTACAGGTACATACACGCACACGCACACAGCCGCACTGCGGCCGTTGCGGAAAAGTGCGCTGTGAACCGGAACGCGCGCGTACAGTCGCCGTAAAACTTGAAATTCGCAAAAATGCTATCTTTCGATGCCGACTGAATGATGAAAAAACCCTAAGTCGGTGCAGAAAACAATAATACTACTCTTAAGTTATAAATTTAATGTGCAGTAAGCTTATTACTTATTAAATTCGTTAAAAACTTACTGTCGTAGTAGTAGCAAACGCGTTTTTTGCTGTGAGACTGCATTTTGCGGCGCTGTCGGCGGTTTTAAATCTCCTTTAAACTGATGTTTTCCGGTTCTCAGAACCGTTTTTGTTGATCTGGAGGAGCCGGAACGGCTGGGAGATCTTTAATTTGGGCGCCGCTTCAATTATCTGGCAAAATTAAGCCAGAGCAGAAGAAATCGCGCACAATATAAATTTTACTACGGCTAGTGATGGCAGCGAATGGGGTGGCCATCCGCGAACCAGTTCGATATAGTGAACCACAAGTGACTATCGGTTAGTAGAGAGGAAAGTATCGCTTAGTAGATATATGCAAAAAACAAATATAATTTTTAAATTAAGTAAATTTGTTTTAAAAATAAGTTTAGTACAACTTTATTATTGGCTAAAATTTAATGGTAAGTTTAATGTTTTTTTTTATAAATTTCAATTTTAAATTTATTTAGAGATTTTAGTACGAATTCAAATATTACTGCAACAACTTTTTTGGCTCAGCGCGTAACTTGAGTAGTTACTAGTTCGGTTTCTAGCACCCCCGAACATTCTCAATTTTAATTGGACCCACTGATTAATGTATTTCGATTGAAAAATAGCAAATATTTTAATGCAATCAATCGTTTCCGTTTTAAAATTGCAAACTTTTGTGCTGCAAATGTATGCTTTAATGGAAACATATTTATTAAAGAAAGTGTGTTTAGATTAAAAACACGGTTTAAATTAGTTAATTGTTTCCCAAGTTTGTAACTGCAATTTTATACAAATTTAGTATTCGATAGTAGTGCAAAACGGACGACAGGCAACGGCTGATTTCAAACACACCAATGCGTATAAAAGCGTTGAGAAAATCAAAATCAAAATGTTTCAGCTTCGGCGGTCTTTTCGTCTCATTCCAGCGTCTTCAAAATGGATAAAAGTGACCGATTTTGTTAAAGCTGCTTACACATGTATGCGTTAAATTACTCATATATGCGTTAAATTTAAATGCTAATGCTATGTAAGAGTAAGCGAACAGCCCCTGAAACTTGAACGCAGAAATAACAGTCACAGTGTTCCCAAACCAGGGGTTTTTACCCTAGATTAAGGGTTTTTTGACGTGCTAGGGTGAATTTAAGGGAGAAATGTTTAGGCGGAAATTTGGATTTTTTAGGGAGAAATCTCGAATGATTTTTTAGGGCGAAAGCAAAAACTTGATCTGGCAACACTGCTTTTAAAAATTTTTGGCTGCGCGGATGTGCTCGCGGATGTTTTTCGACTCGAACTCCGGCGTTTTCGACTTTGACGTACGTAGAGTCAATATTTTGAAAATCAGTGAGCAAATTTCAACTCGAAAAACTTTCTCACCGCTGAGCGATTCGGACGCGTTTTTGCAGCGCAGCGTGGGTGTTTTTCCTCGGTCGGCGTTTTTCGGCGGCTCTTATCGACAAACAATAGTGCATAAATGCGGAGGGTTTTGAGTGCGGAAAGCTGAATTAAAGGCGGATGCCGATTGCATAGAAATTGTTTAAAACGGCGACGCGTAAGTTTCCAGCTCCAACTGTCCGAGTGTGCGTGTGTGTTTTTGTGTGAGTGTGTAAAAAAGAGAAAGAAGTTGCCAAGCAAATGAAGTTGCAGTGGAAACACAAACACGCTCTCTCGCTCCATCTCTCTCCCTCGCACACACACTAGCTGGCGAATGAAGAAGTGAAAAAATTGAATCGAAACAAAGTGACAAAGCGGAGTAACCAATAATAAAGAAACGAGAAAAACAAAATGAACCCGCACGGCTGATGAAATTTAATTAATAGTTTAATAGTCGGCTAAAATATCCTGCGCAGCTCCTCTCTTTTTGATTTTTGGATTATTCTCTTCTCTTCCCCGCTGTTTCCATCCCTTTCCCCCTTGCAGACCAACGCCTCTCTGCAACTTTCTGTTACTTTTGTTAACTTCTCCTTCCCCTTCTCTTTCTTTCCCCCCTTTTTTTTTTGTTGTGCCCGCAGGATATTTAAGACCTTTTTTCGCTGGCGTTTAATTATAGTTTTTCTCCCTCTCTCTCCTCTGTTTGCGCTCCCGCTCATCTCTTTATCTCTTTTCCAATTAGCGCCGAACTTCAGCATAAAGTAAAAAGCAAAAATCCAAAAAAAAAATCTCATATTTGTTGTTTTTATTTGGCCCGCAGACCGTGAATTAAAAACAACAAGAACTACAGTGGCAGGCATAACTGTAATTCCGCTTTGCTTTTAATAGCAAATGGTTAAACCCGACGCAGAAGTTTTGATTTATTCTAATTAAAAAAGGTAAGTGTGATAAAAAAAAAACCGGATTATAGCTCCTTTTCATTCGCACCTCCTTGGTCAAAGTGCCGTTAAGAAGAGAAGCCAATGAACGCAAATAAGTAAACACAAAAACTTAAAAAAAAAGGGAGAGAGATTTGCTCTCCCGCTGCAGTTCTATTTATGCTTTTGCTGCTGATAAAATGCACAGTGGGAACTTTATTGAGTGAACACTATTATATTAGAAAGTAATTGTAAACAAAATGAATACATAATATTTTTGTTTTTAACTTGTGTATTTAGCATGTTAACATTGTTTTTCCAAAACACTTCGATTTAATTGGTTCTCTAAAATGAGTGCTCACTGTATTTATTTGTTCCATTGCTCGGCTGCTGTAAAAAGTCAAAGAGCATTTCTGGTTGTTGTTGTTGTTGTAATTGTCTTTAATTTGTGGAGAAAAAGGAGAGGAGGAGAGAATGGTGGAGAGAGGGAAAAGAAGAAGCTGAAGAGCAGCAGGCGTCGGCGCAGCAGCTGGTCGTTCTGGTTCTCTTTCCCTCTCCCTCCCTCCTTCTGGTTTATCCCTTGTGCGCTATATTCGGCATTTTTGTGCTTATTTATTTACCTTCTGGTGGCTTGTTTATTAAACCCCTCCTCCACCCAACCACCCCTGCCCAACTCTCAATCGCTCCATGTGCTTTGAAGTTCAAGCCACAAATTTGTTTTTACTTTTTTTTTTGTTCCTTGTTGATTTTCTGCTATTTTTGTTGCTTATCTGTTGCAGTAAAGTTTTGGTCTCACCCCCAAAAAAAAAACCCTTCAATTAACATTGCTGCCGTCTGTTTTCAGTCTCTGCTACTTCTTTCCCTTTTTTCACAATTTCTCCTCATTTTTTTCCTTCTTTTTGTGGCCAGCCGCTGATAAAGACCACAAATAGTTTGCCTTTGCCTCACATTTTTTATTTACAGTGGCTATCGGCTACAAGAAACTTTGAAACAGGACATTTAGTTTTCTCATATGACAGGAAAATTAAAAGTGAATGCATTTTATTGTTTAATCTAGGTGGTTATGTTTTGTATTTCTTTATTTTCACCATCAATTCATATAAATATGGATTTAATTTTAAAATTCTTATATCACCATAACTTTGAAGTTCTTATTTATATATTTTTTTAAAGTGTTTGAATATTTAGAAGCTTTTTTAAGCAATAAAATGCAATTTCTTAGCAATTTTTTTTATCCAAACCGTTGAAAACTATTACCGTTACTTTACTGTACAGATTTATTGCCGCTTCTTCTGCGGCCTCGTACACTTTAACCCTTGATTGGTGAGTGGGGGTTTTCAATGGAGATTCATTTGAGTGCAACTAGGCAATTATGCTTTTTGGCCTCTGCCATCTACCCCCCTCCTCTTTCTGACCCGCTCTTAAATCATTGCAAAATGGCAATCGCAAAATGCTCAAACGAGTAAATCTGCTTAGCTCGACTAACGGCAAACTTGTTGAGATCTTTTCATTTCTCTATTTTGCTCGCAGTTCGGCCGTTGTTGTTGTTGTTGTTTTTCGCATTTTCTATTTTGCACACAAAGCGTTTACATGATACGGGACCACAAAGGCAAAAGGCAATCAAAAAGAGGAGTGGAGAGGGGGGGATTAATACAGCGTGGGAGGTGCAATAAGGAGAATCCAAACGAATAAAAAAAGTAGTCAAAGCAGAAGAAGTGGAGGAGGAAGAAGCAGCACAAGTAGAAAATTCAATTGTTCGCCACTCTCTTTTGGCTCTTCCTTTGTGCCCTGCAAGTGTGCGTGTGTGTGTTTGTCCACTTAGCCAGCAAACAATGCACACAGCACCGTTTTATTGATAAGGAATGAAAAGGAGAATAGAGGAGAAGAGGAGAGTGCAGGCGTGGAAAAGTGGAAAGTGCGTGGCAAGTGGGACAAAAAGTATTTTATGTAGAGATGATTGCGTGAGTGGAGAGAATTTCAAGTGGATTTCCCTTTTTCACAAAAACATTTTGAGAAAAATAATTATTTGGTTAAATTGGAAAGAAATTGTTTTGAAAAAAGTATAGAAGAAAAAGGTTAACATTTTATGTTTCAAATCAATTTATAATTTATTTGTAATATTTATAACCATGTATTACAGATTTCATAAAACAATAATGCCTTTTTTTTTTAAATAAATATCTTAAAATTCATTTTATTTTTGAATACAATTTCTTAAAATATTATATATATTATATATGTGTAAAATATGGGAGCAACTCCATTCTGCGCATGAGTTTCTCCTGCAACTGTAAATCATCCACAATAATGTCCAAATGTGGCCCAAAGGTAAACAGCATTTTGTACAGGCAACGATTAGTGGCGGACTTCAAAAGATAGTAACTGGAGCATAGTTTTCCCTGCTCCGTCACCCGCATTTCCTCAGCAGTAATCAACTTTTCCTCCACCTGAATTAAAGCCTTCAAAATGCAACTTAGATCGTTCTGTACGAGGCCGAGTTTATCGTCTTTAGCTGATCTCACAAAGATGCAAACGATTCCTTGAAGTGTCCACACCAAAGGTTCTGCACATCGTAATTCATGGTTAAGTTCGGCCAGATGATCTGGAGCCCAAAGAATTCGAAAAAACTGAGGAATCACTGGTAATCTCAGCATAAAACAGTGCATCCTATGGCATAGGTATTGTTTAAGATTGCAAAGGCAATACATATCTGCAGGACTCCGACATACTGGAGGTCCTTTGCATACAGAACATAAACGTGGTAATGGTTCAGGGGGTTTTACCAAGTTATGAAGTCTTGAATTTTTGGGGGTAAGAGTTTTTAATAAATCGCATATTTGTACTCGAGGAGCAGTTTCCAAACAGGGCTCCATTTTGTCGAAAAATTGATCCATCATTTCTAGTGTAACATCACGTAATTGTCTCCAATTCCAAATACTATTTGAATTCACTAAGTCACTACATGAACTTTCCGACATGGCTGAATAAAAATTACGGGCTGCCAGTAATTGAAAGCCATAGATTTCATTGGTATCCAGAGCCATGGATATTGGTAGGGAAAAGTTATAACGTTGCTTTTCCACTGATATTGAGCTAAAATTATTTTTAAAACGCTCAAAAATCATTTTAAACAGACTGATATCAAAGTACTCGTGCAAACGTCTGGAATCATTAATTAAAGGTAATTGACGCTGCATTATAAGGGCAAAAACCTCCTTAACTATGTGTAGTTTGGCCATGATCAAAGTGTAAAACAACCAAGCTTGAAATAGGCGTTCGGGTTGCGTTATGATCACAGTAAATCCAGTCCAGAATCCACTAAAATCTGCAGTTTCCAAATAACCCATAGATGGCCAGTAAATCAGGGCAAATAATAAGGTGGGAACGAAAGCTTCTGTTGCAGAACTTTTTAATTCTGACGTCCATAATTGTATAAGGCATGTCTTCACATCCAGATATATTATGGGCAATGGGAATCTTTTCAAACATCTTCCATGATGTTTAAGGAAAAAGGAAATTCCACAATAGCAGCCAAAAGTTAGGAAATAATACCAGGATCCTCCAAACAAGTAATTCTTATCAAACGAATCCACAAATGAGGCATACAACCAGCTGCTTACCATTGTTATGGAGAGTATCGATGAAAGTAACCAAATGCGTAGAGGTAACTCGTCTAAAATCCTTTTCATTCTGTATTGGTAACATCTTGGCTTCATATAATGCACATGACATATTAACAAACCATATCCAGTCACTCCCATACGCATTATGAGCATAATTTGAGAGGTATACGCCGAAAACAGAGTCCATGTAAAGATCTCATAAAGGGAATCAAATGGTCGTCTCCATTCAAATAAATTTAGGCACAAGAAGATCCCAAGCATCTGATAATCCAACCAAGAACATAGTAAAGTGGCCACCAGGAAGCGATATATCAATAGGTTTTTGATCTTACAGGGCAGCGTCAGGAAATATTGAGGAACCTTGCCAATGATCTCGACTTTCTCCTTCAACATTGTAATAGTTTGAATAATTGATTTGATTTTGAACTCACTGTTGAAATTTATGTACTTAGCTTACTTGGGTGAAACTTGTAACCTTCTTTCTGTCAGTTTACTGTCGCAATTGACATAGTTCCCAAGTTGGATGGCCGCCTGCTGGTCATCAATCTATTTAATGGTCTGCCGTTGACCTAACTTACTCCCTCGTTGAACCTCTTGCCCCCCTTTTTGCAAAAGTTCAAAAGTTTATATGCCAATTTAAAGTTTTTCATTTGAATACCCTTACAGAGGGTTTGAAAATGTTTGGCAGGGTTTGGTTATTTGCGAATTTTTTAGCATTATAAGGCTTTGGTTTTTACACTTTTCATAAAATTTAGTTTACTTCTCCCTATTTTTCTAATGGTAGAAAATTCTTCTTTGTTGAGTTTTTATATTGAAAGCAATGTAACAATTTTTTAAAGATAAATACCAAGAAGGAATACTTAAATAAACAAATTTGCTAGGGTATTTCAAGCTTCAGTTCCCCTGAACAAATATTTTGCAGCGTTGCGTTGCTATTGTTACTTTTTTTGCTATACAGGTGACAAGTCAGCCAGGACTAAGTGCAGCGCTAAAAATAAAGTTGTTGCCGCTGCAGGCACAACATTGCATTTCGCAATTGTTGTTATTCGGTGACTCTTTATTGGAGCTGCTCAGCCACCTGAGGGGGGAAAAATTGCGAAAACAGAGGTGGAGCTCATGGGGAAGGCTGCTCCCCGGGTAAAGTTCTAATTTATGTCGTTAAGTTTGTGCCTGCAAAAGAAAAGTTTGCAGTCACATTTAATGGTCAAGCTGCAGGCGCAATTTCCAGGTGGGGATGAGCGTATTTCGAACGGGAACTGGACATGGACATGGAAATGGACATGGACATGGTGTAGAGGATGTTGCTTTTTTATGATGTTTCCCATTTCAGCCAGTGTGTGTGTGTGACCGCCTAACCCAAAAGCTGGCCGGGAGTGGAGCGAGGCCCGGGGCCAATTAGATTTATGGGATTAGCACAGGTCGTTGGCTATAAAACACTCGCATGCTTTTGCAGCGGTCAAAATCAACGTGAAATTGCAGACCATGAGGATGGGGGATCCCCCTTTGGAAACACTCACAACCATTCGCAAATGGAACCTGAAACGGTCTGTTGTGTGTGAACACTGAAAGAAAATGTGGGTTAATTTCATATTACGATCAGTGTTGCATTGCAATAATTTAAACAAACTGGGCTTTGGTTAATTTATTTGGTCGGATCAATATTCTAATGCTAGTATCCTCTAATTTATTTTAAAATAAATTTTCCAACTGTTTTCGGGTTAGGCTGAATACCGAACTAATTGTTTTTGAAAAATTCTTAAAATAGTTTTTAAAAATACAAATGTAGTAGACAATGAAACAAAGAATCTAATCAGCTGAGTACAAAATTATCTATGTATTTTACAGTCAAGTGAAACTAAATTTTTGTAAAGTTATATAGTTAGTTTAATTTGTAAACAATGTGAACGTAATTAGCATAAATTAAACTGAGTTTTTTTTTTAAACTTTTTTGTCTGTATACACTGCACACATTTGCATTGTTTGTCCTGTTGAGCTTCTCTGTCTCTCTCCCACCTCTTCCCATAATAACTCTCTCCCTTTCTCCACGCAGCTCCTGTATCTGCCCACTGTTCACTCCCTACTCCACCGCTTACCTCCAGTGCACATCCGCTGGGCAACAAAACATTGTTTCATTCCATAAACGGCCGCCAACTTTTGCATCGTTCGTCGGTGGTTGTTTCGCTCTCGCACTCGGCGAGCTTTGTTCCGGCTTTCCCTTGGTCCTTTGTATAGTGCCCTTACCCACCTTCCTGTCCTCGTCCTGTCCCCCCAACACCACCCCTCATCCTGTTTGCCTTGCCATTGAGAGGCCGCGACGATGACGCGTGCTCCTGGCCCATTCCAAAAACCACGTACCGCCGCACACATTTCCGGACTCAGACGGACCCTTCTTATGCCCTTAAAAAGGGTATTTATTATTTTTAACCATAAGTTTTCGGTGTAATACTTGAAATTCTATAATTTTAAGGTTTTTTCATGATTCAAACTAGCTAGATTACTTTTTAAACTAACTAAACTTACTTTAAAAATTATATTAACCTAAGAAGATTTTCTTTTCTTTATATCTGAGAATGAATCAGCAGCTTTCAAAGAAACGAGGATTGTGTGTTAGTTATGTCTAAGATCTTCCAAAATAACGAGAGTGTTTAATAATTCGGTTCCCAAATTTTAACCTTTGTTACTTCTGTTTCTGTTTCGTGTTTTCAATTGTGTGAGCTGGCGGTGGTTGTTGCTTTTCCTATTTCTGCTTCTGTTTCCCTGTTGTGTGTTGGCTAGTTTTCGATTTTATCGATTTTCATAAAGCTGCTTTTATGGGCGGCATTCAGTGGCAGAAAGTTTGCGGCTCTGTTACTCCAATTAGAGCACAAAAACACATCCAAGCAGCAAAAACGCACACACGCTGTCGGAGATGAACAATTTGGCCGTTGACCAGGTGAAGCCATACATTTCTGGCATTCCAATCGCATTTTTCATTGACTCCGCTTCACCGAAATGTTGGTATTCGCTTCATAAATTGAGTTTTTACTTCTTCCTTGGACCGAATATTCCTTTGTGAATGCATCCAACTGAAAAATAAATTTCTCTATGCATTTATTTCGTGTTTGATTGCGTTCTGTGGCCATAAACAAACTAATTCGGGTGGGATTTTGTACATAAGCTGACTAGATTATTTAATCAAACTCTTAAGCTAGAAGGACAGAAATATCAATGTATTGAAAAAAATTTAGAATACACTTATATGCCTTTTCTTTTTACGTAAATCAAGTAACCCAAAAAATCTGTTTATTTTGTATTCAGGAAAGAATACATTAAGCAACACTCGTATAACGATTTATAAATTTACTCAGAATGACAATAATTAAAATCGAATAAAATAAGTACTGAATGACTTCTTTAAATGGTAAAAAAAACATCAGAAAGCACTTGCGTTTTCCTTCGTTATAAACCAGAAATGTAGTGCAGCTTAAATATATAATCCCTACGGCTCAATTAATCCACTCGGTCAGTGGAGCACTTTTAATGAGTGTCACTCAAGAATAAGAAACTGCAGCTGCAACTAAAACTCGACCTAATTCGAGAGCTCAAGTAACTCAACCGAACTTATAGGATGACACTAAAATAATAGCTCTGCTTTGCGACTTGGTGAAAACTTTTTAATTACAAGGATCAGGACAATAAAAGTTTATGAGGCGAAGGGCTCCTGTCTCCCTCTCTCTCTCTCTGTAATTTCTGGCAAATAAATAACAAAAGCGTGGCAAAAACTAATAAAACTGAACTCAACTCTCGGCTTCCAACTATCGTCGTAAAAAAAAAAAAAACCAGAAAATCAAGTTGAAGTTGGTCGCTTAATGTGTGTGCGGCAAAAACTTGGCTAATCCCTTCAAAAGCGAAAAAGCAGAGATAGTCAATAAATAGGGGAAAATGAGACTGTTGCTTGCGCTTATATTGGATATTTTGGCACAAAGTTTTGTAAATATTTTCGGACGAGCCAAAAAAAGGGCAGAAGGAGGAAACTTTGGTTATTGCCTGTGACAGGCCAACGAAATGGCAAATCGATTCCAAATGCAATCTCCATGTCTGCTGGGGCTAATATTCCAATGAAATTTCAGTACATTGAACCCAGTAGCATGACAAGGTGTGAATTTGCCAGCCATCCCAAGGAGTGCAGGCAGGAGCACGAGCTCTGGCAGGATGTAAATTGGTCGGCGGCAGGAAGCAGCTTCGGGCCACCAGCCAGATAAATATAAACACGAAACTGGAGCACAGCAAAGCTGTTGCCGCAATAACTGTCTTGGGAGATACAATTTCCCCCGAAGCACACTGTACTGCACTGATAACAACACTCTTGGTTTAATTGAAATTGAGGAAAGGTTTATATAAGTCCTAAATAACTATTTATTCGAAAAAAACAACTGGGGTGTTGTGTTTTTTAAAGGTGATTTTGTAAATAGCTTCGGGTTTTTTCTTTGAAATACAAGAATTTGTGTAACGATACAAACAATTTGTAAGGATTTCAGCACGAATAAAATTTTATAGATAGGGTTTTAACACTTCTTAATTTTCTTCAATAATAATATAATTTTTTTAAAGTGTAGTCAGTAAAGTAAATTCGATGCAAAGGCATTTCCAGGATGGCAGCGAATAAAGCAAATGCTCGAGATGCTTGCAACCCTTCTCATTCTCCCCTATTTTCCATTTCCCTTTGGTAATTCCCCTTACGCACAGAAAACTTGACAACTTCACATTTCTGGGAGGTCTTAGACAAACTTGCACGCACCCAAACACACACTCGCTTACACACAGATTCCTCACTCAAAACCTTGAAATGAAATTAAAAAGTTAAACTTCCAACTTTGAGGACGAGAGACACAACCCCTAACTCACATCTATGTTTGTGCTCACAAGCTCTTCATTTTCATCATAAACTTCTAGAGGAGACATTAGCCAGCTACTTTGAGGGCAGGAAGTTCCTTTGACTTCTGAAATTTTGTGTGAGTGGAATAGTTGGAGAAGCCTCTTTGGAAAAAATAATGTTTGTAATTAGTCACAACTGCCGGGAATCTTTACTTTTGCAAAACAGGGCCATTAAAGCGATTATACACAACCTTATCAAGTTGTAAAGATAAACACATGGAATGCATAAAACTGTCAGATTTATGTGATAAAAAGAACGTTGTTAAAATTATGTCATTGTTCTTGAAAAAGTAACCTACTAGGATTAACACATAAAGTTATAAAAAAAAGGCCATGGGTTTAAAATATTAGCATCTTTTCTATTTGAATGTTATTCGTTGTTCTTATATTCATTTCCTAAGTTTTGTTTTGAAATATTTCCCTATTGCACCTTCATTCCTTTTCAGCCATTCATAAAGTTTTCTGCTTATTCGAGCACTATTTGTTCAAACACGTGAATTTCTTGTGACAAATACGTGATAAATTTGTTGTAGCCTCATCAGGCAAACACGCGCGACATGAAAACAGTTCAATTCTCTAGGGTCTTGAGCCCTACAAAATGCGCTTTGTGGGGGAGGGATTGCAGGGTAGGAAATTCTAAAGGAGTGAGTGTTCCCTTTGGAGACAGGCAGCTACAAATTTTCATAGCATATTTCATGCTGAGCTACGTTTTGTATGAGAGCCACACAGACGCTAGTAACAGAAATAAATATATGAAAACGCCAAACAATAGAAACAGATTTGTTTTGCTTTGATAGTTTCCATGGCAAAGTTCTGATAAAGTAACATGATTTTTAGCTTCGCGCAGTCAGTATCTGATTGGAACTTCTGTTTATGTTTTGTTAGTCTATGACCTAAGTTTTATGACTTCATTAATTCTATACAATTTTGGGTATGTTTTATACAGTAGGTACAGAAATATTATTAAATTGCAGATATAGTAGTTCAAACATATTTATCTTTACAAATTGCTGATCTACATTTCATAGCAATTAACTCACTGCAGATATTAACTGAATAAATTGCAGCTTCTGGAATCTAGATCAGTCTGTTATTATATCATTCCGCTTCAAAAAAAATTTTAAATATTCGAAATATTTTTTAAAATAGCAAATTATTGACAGTTGATTGAATATTGCGTTTAAATGTTTTTTGTAGTTTGCAAGTTACACTTTAAAGCTAGGAATTATAAAATAGTTAAAAAGATACTGTGTCTTAAACTAAAGGCAGCTTAATTTGTCTGTAGTTACAGCTTCTGTAATGTTAATAAGTTTTTGTGCGGTCTAGATCAAGCAAAAAAAATGACACCCATTTTTAATATTTCCTAGAGAGTGTTCAATGGTCATTTACTTTATCATTTTTATTGCAGTCACAACTACTTAAATCTAGCACAGATTTTTTTGTGCAGTACTTCCTCTGATGAAGTAGTAATTTGTCTCCACTTTTCAGCTTGACTCGAGTTACTTCTTGCAACTGCCTCAATTGAATGACTGTCCAAAAGAATGACAAAATGTCACGCTGCGATTGTGCCGATAGCGAAATCTCGTTCTCATTTTCAATTGGGTGGGCAGAACATTTTCAATGCCCCTCTTCTCGTGGATTTTTCCCCCATTTTCCTGCTGCATTGCGCCTGGGCTTTTGTCTCAAGTGCATTGCAGTTGGAATTGTGTCTAGAGTGGGTTTGCTGCACTTGTCGCAGAGAAAAAAAAGGAGAAAAATCCCCCAAACTGAAACTGAACTCAAGTGAACTGGAATTAAATGAATGGAAGCCCGAACGAACGCTCCCCAAACGCTTCTTGAATGCAATGCACTTTGCTGATTATTATTGCAGTTTTTCTCTAGGCTACGTGACGCAGCGGTAATCAATTTGACATAGTTTTATTTTTTTTAAATCAATATGGGAATTTGTCACGGACCTGTCAACTGTGGAAGTCGACCAGGGCTAAGGGCCTCTTCAATTTCCTCGTCAATTAACCCACTGGACGGATGCAATAAAAGCTCAAATTTGCTTTATATCTACTCTGTGTGCTCAGTAAACAAACAATTCAAATGAACAAACAAACATTTCTACTTCAAACGTTTCGTTTTCTCTTTCCCAAAAAAAGTTTTATATTCAATTTGGATTTCAATTTCTTGCATTTCTCGAATGCCATCCAGAAATTGCAATTTATTTTCGCTGCGAGGATAATTTTCCAAATACCTAATTCTTTCGTGCGGTCTATCAGAAAATATTTTCCCACATTTGCATCGGTTGTACAAGGCAGCTGTGCAGCCGGCAAATTGTTCACATGTCCATATTGCATGTTCGGGAGCTGCTGCCGCTTTTTGCCACCTTTGCTACCACATAAATTGCATTTTTAGCCGGGCCGAAAACATGTTGCTTTCGTTGTTTATGGGAATTGGATTCGGTTATATTTTTTTCTTGGCTTGGCTACTCCTAAAAACTGGAAATTTGTACAGGAAATAGTACTGTCAAATTAGCTTTTTATTTTATTTAAAAATCTTTAATCAGTAAAAATATCCCATCGGGTTTGCTAATGTTTTCTTTATTGAAAACTATTTAAAAACTTAATTTTTATTGATAAATCAAATTCAGACTTGTACAATTTATTTTCATACTGATTTCTAGTGTTATATTTAAATTTTTTAGCATAGTTGGGTTTTTAGCAGTGCACAAACTACGCTTTTAGTTTTTACCATTTTTTTTGCCGCCATATAACCGCACTCTTGAGACTCTCTTATCTGGTCAACACTTGAGTTTTTGCTTTGATTTTATTTGCGGTTTCACTTTGAAATGATGCAAACTAAAATGTTTGGTTTGTAACTGATAAATTTCGTTGACTGTGTCCATCACACTTTGTTAAAGTTATCCGAAATGGTATACATAATTTATGTATTTCTGCCATAACTATTTCTGATATGGTTCAATTTATTTATAACAGACTTTCAATCGTTATAGCAGTCTTATTGCTTCATATAGAGTTTTGTGTATTCTTTGATATTTTTCGATATTGTAAAAAGTCATTGGTGTAGAAAAATCCCATTAAAATTGTTGTTATTTTTGACTCCCTGCTGTTTTTTCGTTCAAATTTTATTTCATGCTATCTTCAAGTACCCGATCTAAAATAAACATGAGAAGTATGCATAGCCCTTGCTGCTTCAACGCTTTTATTTGGGGCGTACACTCTTCAGAATAGAAAAAGAGATATGTTATATAGAGAAAACGAGGGACAGCTGTTATAGCCCGGGTTGAAGAGAGAAAACCCAGCTGACTGAGGGAAACCGAAAGTGATACATCTGCTTCTCAAACGACTTGAGCTGGTTTTGGTTTATAGGGTCAGAGGCGCCCCTCTTTCTCGCTCGAAATAACCTTAGAAAATGCCTCGAGGCGCAATCCACACATCCTGAGACGTTTTTGCGTTGACTTTGGCAAGCAGGTCACGTGAACATTTCAGCAACGAAAAGGATAAAAATGAGGGGAGCCTGACAAAGGGAAATCCTAGCAGTTAGTAGGGGTGGTCGTCCTGTAAATGTGATTGCTCGAAAAAAAGGGGGGCGTAGCTGAAGGAACCTCCTTCCATTGCGTCCTCCTCATATCCATAAAATACAGAACAAATTTCCTAGATTCTTTTTTTTTTCGCTCCGTTTTAGCGCCTTTTCTTGGAAATTGTTTCAACGTGTTTGAAATATATAAAGCGCGGCCCAGCCAAAAAAACAAAAAAGCTCAGGGTCTGGGCCTCTTTTATTTTGTTTTGTTATGCTTTCTGTCTTTTGTGTTTACGCATATTCGGCTGATGCATATAAAAATGAAGTTTCTGGGGTTATAAATACGAGAATGCTTATACATACAAACATGAAAATCAATATTTGCGCCGCGTCGTCGTCACCGCGCCAGTGTTGCGTTCTTTTGATACCTATTAATGCGAAATAGGGAAGGGTATGTTGGCTTAGTAAAGGTTGTAATAATAAATACTTATTAAACTGGTTTCTATTGCTTTTGAAATGGTATATATAGTTATTATTCAATCATTTTTCAAAATATAATTACTAATAATTATTTTTACTTTTTTTTGTTCATTATTATTGACCACTTTTTTCTGTATATTTATGTGTTATTTAAAACATTTGGTAGTAGACACTAAAAAAAAAAAACCAAAATATATTTTTATTAAAATTTAATCAAAGAAGTCCCTTTATTACTAGGTATTCCCAAGCTCATACAAAGTGAATATGTATTCTGATTTATTATTACATTTATTCCTCCTTTATTTGTTTTCTCTGTTTGCGCCGAAAGCAGTCAGTCAGAGTAAAAAAACAGAGTCAGACAGCAGCAGCTGATAAGCCGCGATGCGGATGTGAAAATGTGCATGGAAAAGGAGGCCCAGCAATAAATATATATTTATTTCCACAGATATATACACTTTTTTTTATCACTGATATCTTTATAAAAGTGTTGAATAAATTAACGAATACATTGGATTATAATTAACCAATTCACTGTCTCGTTTTCATTGCAGGTTGCGATAACCAACTTTGACCGAATCAAAGGTGAGCTTTTAACACAAAAAACTAATGGAAATGTGTTACCTATCTTTTGTGAATATTTTGTTTTTTTTTGGGTTTTCCTTTTTGAGGCTGTCATGTTTTTTGTCACATGGCCCCGGGCGTTTTTGAACTTGTTCTACTTTGGCAGCGGGAATTTGTGGGGGCAGCTTTATCTTTGCATTCATCTGTCTATCGGCTCTATTCTTTTGCCCAGATAAAACGCGAAATATTCTTTTTTTTTGCCTCCTTTTTTTCTTGCCAGCTGCTGTGCTCAATTCAAGCCGAAAAAAGAGCAGAGAAAACCTGATGGAGCTAGAGATGCTGGAATAACAGTGGATACTCGAGAGCAGCTTGCTCCAGTTCTTGAAGTGGAGTCCAAAACGAGTTTTTCGGCACTTGCCCAACCGCCTCTGCCACCGCTAATCCCCGCCTCATATTCGTAAATCATTTGAGTTGAGTTAGGTCTGGTTTTTCTGATAGTTGTTTAAGCTGAAAAAAAAACAAGAATACAAGATCCATAGGCCTACACTACCAAGGTTTTTCCAGCAAGTAAATTCTTTATGACTGCATAAAGTCCGTTATTATATCTTTGACATGCTCCTAACTGGTAATAAATTTCTATGCATATCCACACAACTACTGCTAATTGAACAATCTGAAGCAAGGATTTCGGTGGTGGCCAAAAAAGAATCGTAAAAATAAATCACTAAGCTATATCTTTTAAGTTTATAGCTTTGGGAATGAACATTTACAGCCGCAGGAAAGTTGAACTCAATGTTATCGATTTTGCTAACATGTTGGAGGTGGAGGTTGTTTAAAAGTCTTTAAGAAGATCTTTTATCTTTTACTTTCTTAAATTCGTGTCTACTTCTAAGAATTAAAGTGCTAAAATTTAAGTAGATTTATTCCTTAAAAAGCATTTTCTTTCTTTTCGCGACTCAATTTTCGCTCTAAATTGGTCTGTTTTGTATTAGATCTCTCATCTAATCGTTTCCAATCTTGATTAGAAGGCTTTCAGAGTGTTTGTTATCTCTGGTTTATTTTTCTGTTGACGGATTTCAATGACTAAATTGAATTACCATGTTGCTTGCACCACACGCAATGACGCTGTCAGGTCCGGCTTTAGCTTTTTGCGATAGAGCCCCTGCGAAGCGGAAAGTCAGTCATCGATGCATTGCCAGTGGCCACAAACCCTCCTCCCCATTCCCATTTTGTTTTCCATCGATGCATTCCGTGCATCTTTTGTTGAACAATGTCGAAACGTGTTCGGATCACCTGGGCCACATGCTGGGCAAAGTAGGAGGAGTGTGTATACAGTTCAAGTTAATACAAAAGCACTGAGAATTTGATATGTTTTTCTTATGTATGTATTTTATGTTGTGGTAATTGTGTCTTTATGTTTAGTATTCTCAAGTAAATGGTAGATATTTAAATAATACAGTTTTTAACGCAGATCAACAAATAACGGTCACACAGGTAATGAACAATTTGGTTTTTATCTTAATCAAAGACTCTGAAACTTCGAGAAACATAAGGTTGTGTCAAATCCTGTATAATTAAATACATATCAAAGTGAATTTTAGTTAACTGGAGGGCGCTCTTTAATGTTATTATTGTGACCACTGCTGTGTGAAGGTAGACGAATGAATGACACACGCGACAAGTAGTCAAGCGCATCTGGGTATACCTTTGCTTATACCTTTTCTGCTTTTCTGGGGGCCAAGGGGACTGGGACTGGGGCAACCCTTCAATGCCACCTAGACAAACCCTCGGCACGTCTCGGGTCTCCGATTTCATGACTAATTATACGGGAACGCATGTGCCATGTGTGCGGGTAAGGCGAGAAGGTTAAGCGTCTGCCTTTCCCGCTCATTCCCTTCACAAAATTATGCGGATTATATTTTTGTTCTTTGCTGTTTTTGTTGCCCGTTCGAGGCGAGGCCAATTTCTGCAGCCTTTTTGGCCATTAATGAAGTAATAGAGCTGGCCGTCAGACGCCTCTGGAGAGCCAAGGGGGTTTGTTATTTGGTTTCATGCATAAAATAGGCGCACATAAGTGCAAGCTGCAACTGCAGCACGAAACGCTGATGAAAATTTCATGAAATTGCAATGGAGCAGTGGAGCAGGAGCGGCATATCCTCTTCGCATTTGGCCCAGTTGTGGGATGAAATGCAATTTTGCGCTGCTAGTTTTTTGAGTGCCACAAACAAACGAACACATGTGCAGGTCGCACACCCCCACTGTTTCATTTTAATAGGTGTAAAGGCCTTAAGTTTATAAAATTATGATACTCAGCAAAGTGTGTCCCTGGCACTGGGAAAATTTTAGAGGTCTCAGTGTATTTTTAAAAGAAATTAAAGAGTTACTTAGGAAATATGTAGTTACTTTATCGTGTACTTAAAAAGACAATTCATAGTTTTTAAAATAAATTTAAAAAAATGTTTAAACAAGCAAAAACTTGTCAAGTTTTTTCCTAGGTGAAAAATAATAATATATCTAGCATTTTAATTGCATGTTCTGGTTTATTTTCGGCATGAGTGCTTAATTAACCAGAGCCTTAATGTGTGCTTTGACTTCAAAGAGGATAATAATAACATAAAATTAAAACTTAAAGCTGTTTTTAAAGTATAGGTTCCATTACAATGTGCAAGTCCGGCATATTCCTTTGAGCAACATTTGAGCTCTAAACATTTTCCAGTGCAAAATCAGTTGCCTTGGCAAGCTGTTGCATAAATCAACTTCACCTGTAAGCTCGAGTGTTTGTTTTTACCTGTATATGTACCTGTACGGGTGCGTGTGTTTGTATTTTAGATAACTCAGCGTTAAGCGCCCGCTTGAAACTATGTCAAGCCCTCCCAGGCACACAAACTAATGGTGGCATTAACCCACAGCTGCTGCACGTGAAGAGGAAAGGAAGCCTCGGATGCTGCTGCTGCTGCTGGTGCCATCGTCGTGTGTGCTCTATAAAATATTTGTTTAAACTTGCACTCCCCGTGGCAACAAGCCAACCCAGCACATCACCCACATTTTCAGCATTTTCTGGTGTTGATAAGCACACTTTGCTCGTCGGCCACTTGAGGCGGCGCAACGGGTAATCACAACTTAAATGAGTAGTTTAATTTTGTTTAAGTGCAACGCTGGAGATGCATCTTAGCAGAGTAGCAGAGAAAACATAAACAGTGGTAATCATTGGATCACTCAAGGAAAGACAAGATGCATAAACACAATCAAATATTTTTTAAGTTGTAGTATTTTTATGTAATTTACATTAGACACTAAAACACTGTTTTACTTTAAATATACAACGTTTTCAATTTGTAAAAGGTTATAGAGAGTTAAAAAATTAATAGATTATAGTCCCCCTACAAGTAGCTAAATTTTAATTTGATTGAAATTGTTTGAAATTCAAACTGTTTTTAATGTCCCTTGAAGTGTAACATAATATTTGGGACATTTTAACATTTGAAGACTTTAACTTTAAATAAAATTTTTATTTTCAATCAAGAATTTTTTTGTAGAAATTTCCTGTCAGTGCTTGGAAAAGGTAGATGAGTCTTTGATGAATTTTTTTCACCCAATGTTTGTTGAAGACATGGAGTCAGAGACCTGCTTTATGACCAGGGCGAGTTGCGTTCCCCGCTAGAATTGCTGTTCATTGTATTCCTCTAAATTGTTGTTTATGTCTGCATGCAGACAACAACTGCAGCTGCAGCTGCAACTGCGGCAGCAACTGCAAGTGCAGTAACATTAGCAAAGGTAGCAACATTACTCGTCAACAACCTGACAATTTGTGCTGTCTGATGGCAAAGTGTTGGCCGTTGTTGGCTGTTTCAGACAGTTTGCTTTACTGGCACTGGCAGCAGCAATAAAAGTGCTAAAAAGTTTCATGCCCCCAGACTTGCATCCTGTGCCAAAGTCCTGCCGCTGCTGCTGCTGCTGCTGATGTTGAAGTTCCTGGTTCCACACAGAACATTTTTAATCTTTTAAAACTGAGCTGCATTGTTGTTCCGAGCTTTCTGTGCTGTGTTTTTGCTGCATTTGAAGTTGAGGCAGAGAGCGGAATGGCGCAGACCACCCCTAGAAAGCGCCTGTATCCCAGTCCACAGTTGTGTCCTTGCATATTCTTTAAGCCTAATGAGAGCATTATAACTTTGTGACAAACTTTGTTGTGGCTCCCAAGTTAAGGAGGCGGGTTTTTTCGCGTTAAGAGTACATAGTGGCTGATACTAGTGATGCTAATGAGAGAAGGAGTTTTTCCCAGCACAAATTGTGTGCATTATGAAATACAGCTTAAATTTTGCTCAAGAGACAACAGCAGGCTATGGTTTTTTTTTTTTTTAAAGTAAAGTTAATTACAGTGACTTTTTACGAAGAACAAACTTATTTGAAAGGCAAACAATATTTCTAAACCGAAAATGATCACTTTAAATAGAAAAAAAAACAATCTTCAACGGATAACCATCTGTCCTTTTCAAGAAAAATGTAATAACCAAATTTTAAAGCGCATTTCAAGTTCGTTTATTGACATTCTTACTTAGTTAAAGAATTTGTTTTGTTTTCAATCTTTTTTGTACCCTCTTGTTTTGCTTGCTCTTCTGCTTATCTTTCGTTTCATTCATAATTTTTGCCGCATATGTAACTGCGGGGGTTGCTTGGAGTGTTGCAGGATGTACCTGATATGTCCCTTGGGGGTTTGTGGCTATAATGTTGTGTGTGGAGGTGGGCAGAGGTGGGTGTTATAAGGAGGCGGTTTGGCAGGGTACCTTGTCGCGTTGTCAAGCCTTTGTGGCTGTTTTCTATTTATGTTTTGCTGCTACCTGACTGGGACTCCCTGACTTTTCCCTTCATGTCTGATGTCTGTCGCAGTCTGTATATCACCCACCCATTTTTCCACCCCCTCGAATGTCTGCACACACGTACACGTAGAAATGACATCAGTGGCAAGCCTGAAGCTCAGACTGCATCGTTGAGTAGGAAATTAAATACTCCAGTCGGATGTTTGGCGAAATTTCCGTTTGTCTCCTCCTTGTTTTCAACAAAGTCTGAAAGTCTGTTAAAATTTGCCTTTACTTCCTGGAAATTGCAGAACACAATTTGTATGGTTATTAAAATTGCACATTTGGCTAAATTCCTATAAATTGATGGCCACAGGGACTTTCACTATCAAATTTGCTATCTGCTATGCATTTCTCCGTATCTCAACCCCTCATTTTTATTATCGCCCATTCAATTAGTCTGGCTCTAATGACATTTAGCCCGGCTCCCATGATAATCCCCCCATGGTCAGCTTCTGTTTCTGCTGCTGCCGTTGCTGCTGCACTTTTGCCCCAATTTCCTTCGGTCACCCTCCCCGGTTTTTCCTCATTTTCCCCTCCATACTTTGCGTTGCACTGCGCCAAAAATGCAATGGAAGCGATATATAGGAGGCAACAAGGTTTTGCAGCCTCATTTCGCTTTTTTCTTGTTTCCCTCCGTTTTTATACGCGGTATCAGAAGAACGAGGGTATGATGTGTATTTGGGGATTTCGTAACGGAAAAGAGTCTATGATTATAATAAATTTAAATAAAATATCCTACCAAGATATTTGTAATTATTGCTGACAAATTACATATGTGATCAGAGTTTTTATTTGATTAATAGGGAAAATGTTCCGTCTCTGTTAAATCTAAAAAAACTTTCAAAGGAATAAATTACAAATTTTGCTTTGGATACTAATAGAAAAATCTATAATTAGAATTTTTTTTTAAAAAGGAACATTTTAAGTACCAGGTATCACATGGTCCAAATACTAATCATTCTTTAGTTTCCTTTTTTTTTGGACACCCTTTTGTTGCCTGTTCAGTTGTTGTTGCGTGTAACACTTTTGCAGCTCCCCACCGACGCCCCCTCGCAACAAATGTCACACGAATGTGGAGCACGTCATGTGTTTATGCATGCAAATGCAACCAACACGTTCAGAGTGAACGAGATGGAAGGCTCTTTCTCTGATTCTCTGATTCTCGATCGCGATTGTTGCCCACATGCCGAGAACTTTGAGAAATTTTCGTGTACTATAGAGGGGGTGCGACATTACATTTTCGATAATTTGTCTTGTTGATTTCAATGGGTGATAAGTTCTACTGTAAGTTGTTGACTAGCGATGGAAATAAATGTGTGTTCTCATGTTTTGAACAGCAGTGACAAATTGAAGGAGCTTAAAATAGACGGTACTTAAGCTAACTCGGATTTTGGAGATGATAAAAATTAGGGGACTTTAAAACAACAGAAAATAAGAAATTTCAGTAAGACATTTGTAAGTAGAAAGAAAGAAACTTTTGATATAAAGTACATATTTTTGTATGAAAGTATGTCTCACCCATAAAGTATGGAAATTACAGAGTGCTTTGCCATTTGTAAGATACCATTTAATTTATGGGTTTCCCCGTTTCATAAAAACATTTCTAAATAAGGAAAAAAGAGGTTTGTTCACATTCACATTCCCTCCTTGAACATTTCCAGTCACTGTTTTCCATCTCTGAACGAAAGCGATAGGGGACCTGGAACAACGACTGCGATAAGCGGAACCACCTCCTCCACAGACCATTAACTGCACTTTATCGATATTCATTTGTACATTTCACTTTTTTTTTTTTTTTTTTTGGGTTTTGGGGTCAACTAACGACTCTCGAACGTTTAAATTTTGTGTTGTCCGATAAGCGACCACATCTGCTGCCGCTTCTGTTTCAACTGCGACGTGGAGGCTTAATGGCTTATCAGCCGGTTGGTTGAAATACCGCTCTACCCTCCTCCATTTCGATTCCCTCACCTAACTTTTGGGTGTCGAAATCCCGCGCTTGACCCAATTTTGGAAGTGCGACGAGGGACCCACACATGAGAAATGGCCTGCCAATGGCTACAAGATTTCGATTTTGGGGAAAACTTTGAGTAATTGCTGCACTTCAGCCGTAACTCCACCTCCAAAACTTTACCCGCAGACTGTGTACGTGGTAGATCCATAAATAGTTTCCATTTAACGACATGGAATGCCACCTCAAAGTCGCTTTAGGGTCTTGAATAGTTTATTATTATCATGTTTTGTTTAATTTTTTATATAATTCACTATTTAAAGGCTCTACCTAAATATAAAAATACTTTGAGATTACTTAGACCAAACCCTGTTTATCATTTTAATAAAATGAAAGTTTACAACAGTTAGCAGAATTAACAAGAACAGGATATCCCGGTTGCTTATGGATTATTTCCACAAACATTGCCCTGCTAATTTAAGGATTATTTATTTTATTTTCATTTACTTTGCCCCACATTGAACAAAACTCCCAAGGAGTTGCGTGTGGCATTGAGTCGGTAACAACGTAGGGATTCAGGATACAGGCGTTAATGCCCCATTGTGTGCTGCTCGTGCTGTCGTCATGGCCATCGACAGTCGACAGTCGACGGACTTGGTAACAGCGACTTGACTGGGCTTTGCCTCCACTTAGCTGGTCACTGGCGGCTTTTTAGCCTTTTTAGCCAAGTGCTGCTGACGTCGCGGACGGGCTAACAAAAGCGTGTAAATATTGCCACCTCGCCGCGTCTTCCTGGCGCCGCCATATCGCCATTTCCTCCCGGAGCGCTGTAATTTGCCTCGTCCTTCTTCCTTCGTCCTTGGTCTCCTTGTGGGTGTTGTTTGCTGCCATCTAATCGCGTACAAATATTGTTTTAATATTGCAGCGAGGGCCACATTGAAGCTTTCATTCTTTAGTTAGTCCGCCACTCCTCTTTCCTCTGCCGTCAGCTTAACCTGCAATTAAGTTTCTTCATGGCTATGAAAAGGCAGCTCGTGTTATTGTTGACCAAAATTACTGTTGTTTGTACTACCAACAATTGTAACTACTACATGTTCCGTGGGTTTAAAAGGAAGGAAGAAAGACGATAACAATTGGGGTTTATGTTTCTGGCGCATTTAAGTTGGAGTCTGATAAAATGTCACTTTAGTTTTTTCCAACGAAATATGTGTAATCATCAATCACTGTTCTTATTTTTCATGTTTTGTATGACATAAAAAGTATGTATTTTTGATTAACAGCAGTGTGTTTCACTTTAATTGTGTCACAAATTTCGATAATTCATTAGTTTGAAGGATAAAATTTACTGACTTGAAAAAGTAAAAACTATAAGCTTTTTTCTAATTGGACAAAAAAACTATTCACAAAATTTTTATTAAATAAAAGCAGCATCAAACTTCAAAGTAAAGTAGTGCACAATTGTGCAACGAGTTTTTAAAGAGCAAAAAGTAATTACTGCCATAAACCTACTTAGTGCGCAGATTGTTATAATTTTCCCAGAGATTAAATGCAGTGCAATTTAGTCGGGATTTAATTTTTTCATTCCCCCATTAAATATTTAAATATTTCGCAACCCGTTTATTCCCTTAGGGAGAGTCCTAAAAAACGTCATCTATGGCATGTTTGGCCGGTCAGAATTTTATTGCTGCCGCCCTCGGCGTGTTGGATTCACATTTCTCTTTAGCAGCTCGATTTCGTCATCGTTCCGCACATTCTACGCCCCCTTTTTGCTAACTTGTTTTCCGTTTTTTCCCCCCAATTTTCCTGGTTTTTCCTGCTCGTTTTTGCTGTCCTGGCACGCAATGAACTCCGGTTCTGAACTTTCCCCGCCTTAAAACCGGCTTCCTTATTTTTATTTTTGTAGCTTTTCTTGCTTTTCCCGCTGTTGTTTCTCACACGGTAATTAGATTTCTGGGTTATTTTTTGTTGTCTGCAAATTTGTTCAGCTCCTTTGACAGCGCTTGTTTATTTAGCGAACTAATTACGTGTCTTTGGATTGCCGCCTGGTTAATCCAACTTGCTTGTAATAGGAATCATAACTTTTAACTTCTGGCCACATACAAATATTTCATTAAAATAAACGCGAATAAGCTACAGGATGTCTGTCTGTCTGTTGGTTTGGTTGGCATCCCGCGACCGCAGGCGTCAAAGTAGGTGGGAACCCATTAAAGTAATGAGCTCATCTCGTGATGTTGTAACACGCCCCATCCTCCCTCTCTCCTTTCCCTTTGGAGCCCTGCCTTTTTGCTGTTTGCTTTTGGTTTGATCCACCGCCCCGCGGAGGTTGACAATCCCCACCACATAAAACAGGCACAACGCTCATCATTGGAGGCAACACCACCAGCGGAGACAAGTGTTATGCGTTCCTATCACGCAGCACTTCCGGTGTTCCCCTATATCATCTCATCAGACAGCCTCTTTTTGTGTCCTGACATACACAAAATATTTACTAAAGATTTAACACAAAAATGAAAAGGAAAACTTACCCTTACAGGAGTTGTCATTCACAGTTTTGAATGAAGTTTTCATATCTAACAAATCCCTAATTGAATATTTTTTATACTTAAACTAGTCCAATTAGATTATGAATGTTCTTATATTTTTAATTTTTTTTAGCCTTTAAACTTTTGGTTGATTTATCATACAGGACAAATAAAGTATATCTGTAAAGAGTAATACTTCGTCGGTTTCTACAACTTTGGTTTTATTTGTAGTTCCTTTTCCCCTTTCTTATCCTGCACGTTCGCAGGCAGCAACAAAATACTGCGTGAAATTGTGCGTTACAAGGAGGTCACGCCCCCTATTCATCCCTAGACAAAACACGTTCCATCAGCTCCTCTTTTTTTTTTTTTTGTTGAGAGTTCCCGACATTCCTTAACCCTTCGCCGCCCAGCTGGGAATCAGCGGTAGTTGTGGCGCCAACAAATAAATCTGCAAATCTGAACAAACCGAATCCCTGGGGAATACCCTAGTTCTGTAGGCTTTGGCCTCAGCAAACCCTGGGGATACCCTTCTCGGAACTTTGGTTTATGGCTGCCGTAGCCTAGATTACCAGCGATTTAATGGGATTTGAGGGGAGGCTGGAAATGAGATTGTATGTGGGCTTCGCACAGAACTAATAAACTCTGTTTACAGGGCGCACAAAAAAATATATGTAGGTTGGTTTTTTTCCATGCAATTTTTTTGCCTTTTGATTTTATCTTTCTCGCTGTTTTTAGTCGCTCTGTTTTTATTCAAGTACGTGACTTTTTTTTAATTGCGCTTACAAACTATATAGAGCCCTACTCCCTTCAACCTTATCCATCTCCCACCCTGTATTAGTACTTTCTCTCCCTTCTCCCCGGCTCTATATATAACTTTAATCTCCATATGGCTGCGGCTGCTCACGCCATCTGATTGATTTTTGTCACATGAACTTGTCGGACTGGCCCTGAAGTCGGTCAATATATACAAAACCATATTAATATAGCTACACTTGAGCAAAATTCAGGAAATGTTAAAAGTAATTAAATATATTTATCGTTTTATGTTTTGAAATAGATGTCATGATTGTTTCTAATAAAAGCTACACAAATTAATTCTAGTAATTTTTTAAATTCTGTTGACTTTAGAAAAAACTTTAAAAAAGTATTAAAGAATGATATATTTTGTACACCTGAGTTCAAGAGAAATATATTTTGTTTTGGAGTGACTAAAAAATATTCTCTTTAAATTTTTGACACTGAAAATTTGTTCTTAGTGCATGGGATGTAAGCCTCCCCTTATTTTACTCTGGCTTATTATGATTATTGCTTCTAGTTCATTTGTTTAATGGTCTCTCGGAGGCAGGGAACGGAAATTGTTACACAGCCAAGTCCAGACCCTCGTAAACAGAATCTGTCGAACGGATCTGTTCCGTGCCAAGTGTTCTAGGGAGTTGGTAATAGATACTTGCATAAATAAATTGATTGGTCCCTTATTTCTGGCTGTCAACTTCCCATTTGCTTGTGGCATAAATTAGCTTAATTTATGTGCTCATTCATTAAATTCCATTTCGTTTTGGGCATTAAAAGGCAAATTTCAATTAATTTGGACTTCTTAGAAGTAATTTCCTGTAAATTGCTAATCATGGAGTACACTTCTATTTTTCATCCTGAATTCTCTTTCATTAATGTGCCTTAAATTAAATGGAATTTAAATCGTAATTGGATGCAAAAAATTCCACTTGTCTGATTAACAATTTAATTTTCGTTGTCTGTATATTATTTTTCACTTCCAACGAGATGTCATAATTTCATCTGCATTTTTGTTTTAATACCAACATAAATTTGCTTTCATTTTTTTTGTGAGCCTTTTCCCTCGTCGCATTATTTATGACTATAACGATATTGGGATAAATGTATTAAAATTGATATTTATTTGCTGGCGAGCAAGAGGCTTACAGTACGTGCCAATAAACACTATAATATATTTATATTTGCATTTATTTATGGCGCTCTAAAGTAAAGCGTCATTTAATATTAAAGCGACGAGGAAGGATGCCAGTCAATGGGGTTAAATGCAATGTTTTATGCAACAAATTCAATTTCGATGTTATGTCAACGTCAGCTGGGGAATGCCTAATTTAATCCTTGGCCCCTCCTGATACATAAATCGAGAATTTATTGTGTTCTTCATTACTTAGGCGAAGGAAATTTCATTGGCACACATTTCCGCACCAACAGATGTTGGTGTGTATTTTATTTTGTGTAATTCTCTTTGAGGACACTAATCGATAGCACGTGACGCTTAAAGGTGAACGACTGTGTGTCACTCTGGGTTGAACGCACAGATAAGACAAAGGATGGAGAGAAATTGGGGAGGCATCCACACGGCAACAGGATGACAACGAACGAGGACGTCACACAAATTGACTTTTTAAGTAGGCAACAATGTAGCTACAGCTGACGAAGGACGAAGGCAATGTGGCTGCGGCTGCGGCTGTGCGGCAAACCCAGTATAATAATAATGGAGCGCAATAAAAAAATGTGGGCGAAACAGAGAACCATTTTCCATTTTCATTCCCCATTTTCCAACCCTCCCCTTATCAAAGACGCTCTGCATTTCTCAGTGTGTGTCTGTGCTTGTGGGGCTGTCATCGGGAAATGACGGCATTACGGCATTTACAGTTAATGCCTTTATGTCCTCGAGGATTTGGCCTGACATGCGGTTGTTTCTACGCCCCCCCGGGGCAATCACATTCTTTTTGCATAATATTTGATTTTATTAGACAGTGGAGAAACCATTGTCGTAACTATTTTTGGGCCACATTGTTAAATTGGCACAAATGTAGTTCAAAGTGCTTGGGGGATCAGGAGGAAATAGCGGAAATGAAACTTGGTTTGAATATTTTGTTTATTTTCACAGCTGATGGTTTTTATTTAAATTTATTCCAATGGTTTTAAACCAAATTAAGGTCTTTGATTGTTTTTAAATTTAATCTTCTTACCTAAAACCAGTTAGCATTTGTTGAAGCCCAGGACCAAGAAAACGTTTGTCTCTTAACCTATTTAAAATTATAAACTCCTGAAGCAGCTCTGTAAATAAAATATGTTACTATTTCCAACCAATTACTTTTTCTTTCCTAACAGTTTTCTTAAGCTTAAAAAATACGTTTAAAGACCTAGATTTATTAACCACAAAATTTCCATTTCCATCTTGACACTCCAACTTGTATCCTAACTGCCAAGTTTTCATATTTGTGTTGCTGTCTTTCGGGCGCATTCAAAGCCGCAATTTCCAATTAAGTATTCATTTAGTTTTGTCAACTTCAACAATGGAAATTCATAGCTCGTGTGCAAAACAACAAAACCGTCAACAACCCACAACACATGACCCGGTTTACCCCCAAAAAGTAAACTAGAAAATTACATTTTCATGTCACACACACACACACCATGTAGTGAATCCGTATCGCTTGTCAGCGGTGGAAACCTCGAGAATTGGTAACTGGCAGCTCTGCTTTTCGTTTGCTGGCCATCAACCCATCAACTATGATATATTTCGTACACTTTTTCGATTTCAACTCTTTGCCAGCAATCCCCAATCACCCATTTGCATGGGGTTTTATGATATGGCAGTGTGTTTGGGGTTATAAATCGCTCTTGTCTGCGGAAAAGTCTTCTATGGGCCCAGTGGGCCACCTGTCGGTCGGGATACAAAAAGTATTGAAATAGTAGTAATATTCTAGTGAGGGATTTTATGGAACTTTACATGAGAAGGACATGTTAATACCCTAAACAAAAATAATCTGTTGGAAATCTCTAGAGATTTCAATTCACTTGGAAAGGTGTCTAAAAGTACACCAGGATAAATTGTATTATTTTATTATAAGTGATACAAAATAATTAGAGATAACTTGAAATTCGCAATCTTTTTTAAATCTGAACATTAATTAACTTGTAATTTCCATTTTATCTATACTCCTACTTGTCTAAAAATGGATCTCTTTGTTGAAAAGAAAACAAAGAAAAGTTTAAACACTTAAAAAACAAAGACTCATCTTACCAAGTTGTTGATTTCATTATTAGCACATTCATCCTTTCACAAGCCCTTCAACTGTTGCTCTCTTTGTTGAACGGATAAATACAAAAAATAATCCAGTCACTGACTTTTAAAGCACATCTCGTAAAGCTCGTAAACATAATTGTATAGAATTTCCCAACATTACTGCAGCTTCAATGTTCGCAGCTCAGCCAGCCTCACGTCGACCCCAAAATATAAAGGTTGCTTGACCCCCGTGGAACTTTTTGCAGTTGTTGTTGCTGCTGGGCGAATGCGAATGGGTTCATGAACTCGCCGAAAAACAAACTTTGACTTTTTATGGGCAAACGAACGCAAATCCATTCAAACTTTTATTATGCTGTGTTGTTGGCTGTTGGCGGATTTTAAAGCGCCACACGTTGTGTTTATCAAGTTGACGGGGACAATAAACGCAGACGTCGCGCCGACGAAGAAAACTCAGACAGTTCAAATGTCCTGGCACAATTTCCACACTTTTGGATAGGCACTGTTGCCGTTCTTCGTTGTCGAGTCAGCAGTCAACAGCACTTTCCACCATTTTATTGGTCCTGCTGGTTTGCACTGAAAGTAAAATTCAACTAACAAAAGAAGAGCTACGTTAAAAATCAATCTAAATAAGAAATTGATTTTCAGTGTAAATTCCATCAAAAATGTTTAATTTTTAAATAGAACAGATTTTTATATTACACTAATAAATAATTTATTTTTTAAATTAAAAGGAATATAAGGCTGAAAGTTACAGTTGAATAATTGATTAAATATTTTATTGTTCTAAAAACGTAATGGTATTTATTTCCTTTTTGATTGTGAGAAGGTTTTAAAGTTGAAGAAACCATTGTTCTAAAAAAATCTCCCAACTTTTAAAGGTGATTCAAAATCAAAGTCATATTTCCCAAAATTCCAGAAAATCACAGTGCATCCTTATTTGCTGTGGATTGAAGAGTCGCTTGAGCTCACTGGAGTCTCGGGTAAAACATGGCTTTAATAATTGACGGCATGCCATGAAGGCGGGCAGGCAGACCGGAACAATGACAGGATATTAGCTAATGCCACAAATGCATCCTGGCAACTGGCAACTGCCGGCGGAGCGACAATTTCATGCCAGCTGCGCACACACAACACGAATGCGCAACAATAACAATTAAAATTTCGAAACTGCAGCAGCAATCTAGATTGCTAGCAGTCAGAAGGCAGGGTAGGGTAGGGCAGGGTAGTGTTGCAATGAAGGAGAGCTGAGAGCTACGGACTACGGACACGAAGTGGTTCAACCTTGGCCTCACAACACATCCTGGACTCCACCTCCCCGCACTGGAGACCATAATTATCCAATTGAACAATAAACAGATGCCTGCCAGGCTTGAGTCAATAGACAATGGTGGCCACGGCAGCAGCAGAGATACTGATACTTACATTGAGCCTGCTGCCCAGCTGGCATCCTTTCAAATGCCTGGGTTGTCCTGTCCTGGTTTTTGATGTAGCTGTGGTTGCTGCTGCTGCTGCAGTTGTTGCAGGAGTTGATGTTGCTGCTTTTGCTGCCGCTTCTGCATTTGTGTTTTGTGGTTATTGTGGCATCGTCGAAAGGTTGTGTGCGCAACTGTTGGCCTCCGGCTGATGAGAGTGATGAGTTTTGATCCAAGAATGTTCATAACAGTGATGTTCCCTTGGGGAATTTAATTGAGTTGAGTGTGCGTGATTGTTCTAGCAGACAAGAATTTTAAATTTCTGTTCCAAAATTCTAAATTAGCTGTTCACAAAACTCTCGTTGTTACGAGTAAATAGCAGTCGTATCATTTTAAAATTGGTTTTTCTTTATAAGTGAAACGTCAAAAAAATCTTGAACAAAAGAACTGGGGTATTGTCCTAAAATTATTAAGTTTGCACTCAAAGTTAATGTTTGTGTCTTCTAACGTCAAACTTGTATGTTTTTTACTATCAGCATCCTTATTTAAGCCACTGCTTTTTATCGACAGCTTTCCTTATAGATTTTCATTTACAAACATTTTATGACCCATTTAATTGTTACATTTTATTGCTTTGTATAAAATTCATTACCAAAAAGCGAACAACTGCTAATTAAAGCACATATTGCTTTACAAACTGTTTTTGAATTACATTCGCACATTTTAATTATAAAAGTCAATTATTTCAGATAACACAGAATTTATAACCAAATAAAAAGGTAAAATCATATTTTAATAAGCCAAACAAATAAACTTAATTAAAACTGACATGTTGTGATATTACAATTTATTATTTAAATCTCTGGGCATCTCTAGTACAAATAGTTTAAGGGGCTGATGAACCCAGAGTTTGGTAAAGGGGTGAAGTGTTGGTCTAGGGGAAAATTCACTGGGGAAGTCAAGTGTAATATGGTGCCAAAAACGTTTAGGAAGCCACAGGATGCAGGACAATTGGCAAAAGGCAACTGTCCTCTCCTGTCCAGCTGAATGGACAGATGGGTCAGTGACTGACGACTGCTGAGGGTCCTTTGTCTGGGTCGAAAATGCTTATTTAATGAATATTTATTAACACTAACTAATTTCGGTTTCTCCTTGCTTTTGTTTACTTTTATTTCACAGGCTCACAGGTGACTGACGACGACGACGAAGAAAGGCAGCCAGCAATGTGCAGACGGTCGCTGGCTGAAATTGCTGGCAGGACACAGACCGCAACAAGGATCAATCCAATCAACGAGCAGCAGTTGCAGCTGTGAATGCAACCAGCAACATTGGCTACTTTTTATATATATATCCAAAACGAAATGCGTTTTTGCAGCTCGGCCAACAACACACAGATACAGATAGCAGTTGATAGATGAACTAATGCAAATGCCCTCCAGCTGCAACTTTTGATGCAAACTTAAGGCAGGGGCCCAAAAAAAAAACACAGAATAGAACCCAACTTGACTGATAGTTTAAACTACTTACTACGGCTGCAACAACTTTTTAATTATTGCTAAGAACCACAACAACAACAACTCGTTAATTGCCAAATATGTGTTGCTGAATTAAGTAGGAACATAAATAGGAGCACACATAACCCAATCAGAAACCGCCACGAAAAGCTCAAGATCAGGAGTGTTCACACCAGGATATACTTGCATAAGCCATGGGCAACAAATGCTGCAGCAAGCGACAGGATCAGGAATTGGCACTGGCCTATCCCACGGGAGGCTACAAAAAATCCGACTACACCTTCGGCCAAACGCACATCAACAGCAGCGGCGGCGGCGGAGTTACCATGGGCGGCGTTCTCGGCCAGAAGCACAATAATGGGGGCTCGCTGGACTCGCGCTATACACCGGATCCGAATCATCGGGGTCCGCTGAAAATCGCCGGAAAGGGCGGCGTTGACATCATCAGACCCCGCACCACACCAAGTGAGTACTGATCTAATATGTGTGTTTTATCATCATCCATTAGTAATTACAGTCTATGAAATATTTAATTTATTTGGGTAATTTAAATAGATGTAATTTAGTTATTTAATGGGATTTTCAAGTTGAATGACCTGTATACCTATTAAGTTGAAGTACACCTATTTTGTTTAATTTATAGACAATTTGTCTTTACCAATTCTGGTTAGATAACTAGTGGATCTTACTTAACAAAATGTTATTACATTGAAATCTTTATTTATTAACTTACCCGTTTTTGATTGCGTTAAAGTTATACCTTTAGTAGAAACAAGTTGTTGGTTAAACAAAACTTAAATGAAGGAAGTAGAAGTTGTTGGAGTTCCACTGTTTGTGTTTTATCATGCATTAGTAAAAAACTGTTGCCTGTTTCTCTCCTGCGGCTGAGTGGGAGGAGTGATAATTCCAGCTTTTAATTAGCAATTTGACTTTTTGCCTGCCACAGAGATTGGCTTTTACCCGCTGGTTGGCCTTGTGTTTGCATAATGTGAAAAGCAGGCAGCCAGGCAACCAGCCAGCCAGCTAAACTAACTAACTAACCCACCTGTACCTCTGCCATAATTAGAGTTCGCCTCCCAGGAGGTTCAGAGGTGGAGTCAAGTCAACGCAATTCTCATATTTGCAGTGGTAATACGATGACAGTCATTAACCTTGACCACTTCTCGGGTGCGTGGCCCAGAAAAAGGAAGGGGGGGTATAACCCTTAGTGTTGCTTTAATGCCACCTTGACGGGGATATTGCATACCATATGACACGACATTGCGTTTCATTATGTGACCCCAGAGTGTTACACAAGGAGTTGCAGCTGTGGAAGAGTATTATAAGTTGGCAGGGGGCGCTATATTTGCCACAAGCAAATTGCAACGTTCAGAAAGGGGAATTGCCACAAGGAAAGAAATTAGCAATGCAAACAAAGGAGGTCTTTTTAAACCGCCCTTTTACACAAAGGTGGTTTATAAAGTAATTTATTTGTTTACACAGTTTCTAACTGAAGGTTATTTAAATAATAATAGTTAAGCCATTTTACCCGTAGAAGTTTGACTGTATTCCCTAAAAGTCCTGTTAACGTTTAACATAATAATGAACGATTCATCAATAGACCATATTGGTTTTATTTTAATGCTAGTGAAGCAAAGAAGTCTTAAAACTACAGATTCCTCCCACTATATTTAGCTTTAAAACTAAATTATAAATAACCAAGAATCTGTGGAAACAATGTTTTTAAAGTTTAGGTTGACCCTCTCACGAGTACTTCCAACATATTACAGTCACATTTGTGTACCATTGAAATGGCAGAATTATTTTGATCTGACATGTCACTAGTTGAGACCTCGCTGACAGCCGATTAACTAACTGCTGGCATTTCTATCCGTGACATGACAGTACTGCTGCTATTCTATATACTATATACCGCATATAGGGCCGTAAAGCCGCTTAGGTCGTGTAAACCCATCAAGAGGTTGAGTGCTTGGCCAGTGATTTGTGCCGCCTTTGTCAGCACGAACATCTCTTTGGCATGGGTATGGGTTTTTGGGTTTTAGTACAGTTAAAAGGGGTGCCATCGAGGGGGTCAAGGGGGCAGCGAACGGCCAAGGCAACTGGCGACAAGCGGCAAGAGCAGTTTATTTATGCGTTGCCTTGCTGTGGGCTAAATCAATTAGCCAAATGCAAGTCAGTGCCAAAAATTGTGGCTTGGCAGCGGGTTTTGCGCCACGAACTGAAATTGTTTTGTTTATGGGGCCCCAAAAAAGTATGCTATTCCCAGTTTGCAATTTGCATTTGGCACCCCTCTTTAACTCATTAAATTCTAATTAAGTTTTGAGGATGGCAAATTGGTTAGGCAAATATTGCGAAAAAAAAAATATTATTTCCCAATTTGTCGCCATAAATTGCAATTTAAGGACGCAAATCAAATTTACCCAGCCAGACGAAAATTGCCACTAACTCATCCTCCTCCTCCCTTTTTTCCAGCCGGCGTTCCTGGTGTCGTGCTCAAGCGCGTGGTCGTGGCCCTGTACGACTATAAATCCCGCGATGAGTCCGATCTGAGCTTCATGAAGGGCGACCGCATGGAGGTGATCGACGACACCGAGTCCGACTGGTGGCGCGTCGTGAATCTGACCACCCGCCAGGAGGGCCTCATCCCGCTCAATTTTGTGGCCGAGGAGCGCAGCGTTAACAGCGAAGAGTAAGTAAATATCTTTGCATTTAAATGATTTAAGAGAGATTTTACTCTGTAAACTTGAACACTTGATTTCTTAGCAGTATAAAGTTTGCTAAATCTTTTCAAAAATTACTTTAAAAATTGCCGTAGCATCATAAACCGTAAATCAAACATTAAAAAAACATTTCTTCCGCTTAGCTGGTTCTTTGAGAACGTATTACGAAAGGAGGCAGACAAGCTGCTGCTAGCCGAGGAAAATCCGCGGGGCACTTTCCTCGTGCGTCCCTCGGAGCACAATCCCAATGGCTACTCGCTGTCGGTGAAGGATTGGGAGGATGGACGTGGTTATCATGTGAAGCACTATCGCATCAAGCCGCTGGATAATGGCGGCTACTACATAGCCACCAATCAGACTTTCCCCTCGCTCCAGGCTCTGGTCATGGCATACAGCAGTGAGTATACAGATCACAAATAGCGTGCGATGGAAAAACCTATTGATTAATTCCCTTATCTCTGAAGAAAACGCTCTTGGCCTGTGTCACATACTGTCGCGTCCCTGCCCCAAACCGCAGCCCCAGATGTGGGATTTGGGACCGGAGCTGCGCGATAAGTACGAGATTCCGCGCTCGGAGATTCAGCTGCTGCGCAAACTGGGACGCGGCAACTTCGGCGAGGTCTTCTACGGCAAGTGGCGCAACAGCATTGATGTGGCGGTCAAGACACTTCGCGAGGGCACCATGTCCACGGCCGCGTTCCTCCAGGAGGCGGCCATCATGAAGAAGTTCCGTCACAACCGCCTGGTGGCTCTCTATGCAGTCTGCTCGCAGGTGTGTACTTTGAAATTGTAGCTGTTGGAAGCTTCGGTTTTATTAAGTAAATTTAAATCTTTTAGGAGGAGCCCAATCTACATTGTACAGGAGTACATGTCCAAAGGCAGTCTGCTGGATTTTTGCGCGAGGGCGATGGCCGCTACTTGCACTTTGAGGATCTCATCTACATAGCCACCCAGGTGGCCAGCGGCATGGAGTATCTGGAGTCAAAGCAGCTCATCCATCGCGATCTGGCGGCCCGCAATGTGCTGATCGGGGAGAACAATGTGGCAAAGATATGTGATTTTGGATTGGCGCGTGTGATCGCCGATGATGAGTACTGCCCCAAGCAGGGATCACGGTTTCCGGTCAAGTGGACGGCGCCCGAGGCGATCATCTACGGCAGGTTCTCAATTAAATCAGACGTGTGGTCTTACGGCATCCTGCTAATGGAGTTGTTCACGTACGGACAAGTGCCCTATCCGGGCATGCATAGTCGGGAGGTGATTGAGAACATCGAGCGTGGATTCCGCATGCCGAAGCCAACGAACCACTACTTCCCGGATAATATCTACCAGCTGCTGCTCCAGTGCTGGGATGCTGTGCCCGAGAAGCGGCCGACGTTCGAGTTCTTGAACCACTACTTCGAGTCCTTCTCGGTCACGTCCGAGGTGCCGTATCGAGAGGTGCAAGACTAAACAGAGTCCAGCCTAATCACACACATCACCTACACACCACTCTCTCTCTCACACGCATACACACACGTACGATATATATATAGTATATAACGTTATACATATATTATACATTTATATGCATATTTACTATAATTCTTAAGACTTTTTAATGGCATAGTTGCATACCAACCAACAAACATGAACTCTATATGTATGTGTTTAAGCGTATCTAAACAATTCAGAAACCAACTACAAAACAAACAAAAAAAATCAACAAAGCAAAACACAACAAAAAAAAAAACTTAATTGGAAAAACAAAATTTTATATTTTACACGCAAAACTATTTTATAATTTATATACCTAACTGTATGTACTATGGAAATAGAAAGTATTTAACTAGTTTTGTAAGCTTACCCAGAAACGATACCAAGAAGTCAAGAACAGAACACGAAAGTAATTGATGGCAACTCTATTGAATTTCAAATCGAATACAGCTACAATTAAACGCTACTTTAATCGGTGCTTAGGTTTTTATGTATAAACAATCCAATCCAATCCAATCTACAACTAGAACTCTTTGATCTTATTCTCCCTCTGCTGAATAGTTTCTTCTGATACTTTCCACACACACGACTATCGACTAAGCCAAGTATTATTTGACTCAATCAATACGAATCAAGAAATCGAAATCATTTACGTATTTCAAATTGTTGCTAATGAGAAACTCCAATGATGGCATTTACTTATAAGGTGGCGCCCACCCCTCGTCTCTACTTCCAAGTCAGAAATCTAGATGATCGATCTATATCAACCGAAGGATAATATGAAAATTATTTTGCTGCTTCCTCGAGTAGTTGAGGCTAAAAAAAAAAGAAAAGAAAAGCGAAAATTGCATTTTGTACAAATCATTGAAAAGGAAAGTCAAACAAACAAAAAAAATCGCATTTCACGTTTCGTTGTTAGCAATTGAACCAATGAATGTTTATAGTACATTTAAGTTTATGCCAAAATTATTGTTTACCTTTGTTCGTATACTTAAGCACAAGCAACACGATTGGGCACTGTCCATGTAGTCTAGATATATCTATTGATGTACAACCTGCAGCGTTGGCCCGCATTTAGTTCCTCTCCAGACCTGCTGTTCCTTGCGTGTGCAGCCCAAATCAATAGCCCGACTCAAGCCATAAGGATAAACTGCTATCTCAAGGGTTTCAAATGCAAAATATCAGACGATAATGATTCTAACCGATCAAAGTATCATCCACACCAATCACACACCTATCTTAGCTTCTAAATGACCGACACAGACACAGATCCAATTCCACACATGAATCGAACATTGATTGAGGAGACTTTATTTAATTTATTTGATTTTTGTTATAGTTTTAGTTTGTCGTTCATCGATATAGTACATATAGCATATATTGTGTTGGCCATTGTGTGCACATTCTGTAGCATAAAACCAAAGTTTAGCATTTCGTATTGAGATATATGTATTTGTAAAGAAGATTTATACGGCAACTCAAAGCATTTCACACGTAAACACACACAGAGATCAGTTTATAGGATAACCAGGCTTAAACTAACGAGAAAAACAACCAATCATTGTATGAAATTGCATTCAACGTAACCACAACGGAATCACTGCAAATAATTAATTAAAATATTGTTATAATTCACAGGCAAAACTGAAATTGTTTAGCGTAGTTGATGAATTTTTGTATATAAACTTGACATAACGTGTAGAAATAAACGAGAAATTAATTTGAATGATAAACCGAGAAATAATGAATGATTCTGCAGTAGGTGAAACAAAACCCATTGGCGGCGCATTCGGCACGCGAGGCATTAACCACAAAAAGAATGAAAATTTCACAAATTTTTTATACAAACTGCGGCAATCAAATTGAAAGATTTAAAAAATTTTTCAGCCTTTTGCCTGGGTAGGCGTGTTGCGTGCCCCGCCAGCGGTTATTGCTTAATAACACACGATAAACAAATGTCGGATGAATAATTATAGAAACAACAACTGAGAATTGTCATGTAATGCGGATAATGGATTAATACGCAGATTCACGAAGCAAATATGAATGGAAACTGAATTTAGCTGATGTAAAATGATAGAAATGTGCCCGTTAAGTCGGTTAGGTGTGTAATGCATAATACGAATAATAATGATAATAACTAATAAAATTGAAAAATATGTAATAACTAAAACAACTGGTGGTTTTATTTGGGTTTATTTTTTTGATTTTGGGTATACATTTTTGAAATGACTTGAAAATCATACCTGGAGTTAGTTATGCTTTTTGTCGACAATATTTGTTTTTAGGAAAACAAGGGGAATATTTAGAACAAAGCATCGAAAGAACTTACCTGATTAAAAAAGACAACCAAGCTCGGTAAGTATTTTCTACAGTTTTAAAATATTAAGCCAGTCTTGTTTTTGCTTTTTTGGATACCAAAAAAGTTGAAGAATCTTTATTGTTCCTGATTACATATGACTAAGTATGTTGATAATGAAATCGTTTCCGTTTAAAAATTTTTCAAAGGCAAAATTGTACATAATATGTAATTCGTTATGTTGTTTGTATATGTATATATAATTAATTTCAATAACTCTTTTTTTGTAATCCATGAAGTGCGCTAAAAAGTAAACGTATGTGTGTGTTCCTCGAACACTTTAGTTTAGTTTTTATTTTATTCTGCGTCTGTGTCTGTTCCTCAAACACTTTAGTTTTGTTTTATTTTTATTTTGTGTCTGTATCTGTTCCTTAAACACATGAGTTTTTGTATTATTATATTCTGCGTCTGTGTCTGTTCCTCAAACACTCTAGTTTTATTAGACATCTACTGACACTTGATACTACCAAAAGAGAAAGAGACATTCTTCCTCCTGTGTATGTGTTTGTGTGTTTTGTTTATCTGATATGAATATCCAATATTAATTGATGTCAAAGTTCAATGAATAAAACAGTTCTGTACGGCTTAATTGCTCTATTTGTTTATTGTATGTACAATAAATTCGTATTACTCTTATTTATTGTTTGGCATTCGTACTTTGGACCTACGAACACTGCTCACTAGTTGATTTGATCAGTACACGTGAGTTTGGCCAACTGTCAAAGCGTTTTGAAAATTTCCACAGTTTTCCAAACACAAGTTTAACAATCAAATCGCCTAGTGTCCTGGACTAATTCTATTTGAAACAGAATAACAGTGGTAATAACTGTTATTAATTATTTAGTTTTTAGGAATGTGGGGTTCAACTGTTCATATTTAAAGTTATTAAAGTCCTATAAAGTTTTAATTGGTTTGTGGACAACGTTTACTCTAGTATACACGGGCTAACCTGATCACATCTTATACATACATTGGCATAGCTAAGTATACAGCAATATATCAAGTTATCAAGTCATCAGAATTATCCATAATTAACAGGGTAAACATCTTACGACTAAACATTTACAAACGCCTTCGTCAACTGTTCTATGAGATAATTGTTTTCACCGCAGGCCCGTTTTCTATTTAAGTTCATGTTATTTGAAAAAAGAGCATACCTCGGTTTCAATTTCTAAAACTACCGAACTCATAAATGTGTTTCTTACGTTTCAGGGCATAAAGAATTTTTGAGATACACGTTTAGATGTTAATAAGAGTTATGTTGTTTTGGAAAATTAAACTGAGATACTGAGCTTTTTGGCTCAAAATAGCTCATATTATACTTTAGGACTGACAATAAATTGACGACTTCTGATAAAAAAGACGTATCTTGATTTCATTTATTCTCTAAACTTCAGTAACTCAAAAAATGTGCATCACCAAAGACGGGAAAAGAAGATTGCCTCAAGTAAAAACACATTTTTAGAATGGAATAAGAGTAACCTTGTTTTAGAAAATGAAATGAAATATTTTCGATAAAAAACACGACCGTTCCGTGGACACATTTCCTTCATCAAAATAAAACAAGTCATTTTTAAAAGGAGTCGTCAATGTACTCATATCCTTGAGGTATATTGTATGTTCGAAAATTTGGGTTGATTAAACGCATTTTTTTGTCTGTGTTGCCTTTCATTTTCTGAAACTACCTAACTCAAAAAATGTGTATCTCACATGGCCTACTAAGTTTTTTGAGATATACATTAAGATGTTTATTTGAGTTACGTGGTTTTGGAAAATAAAATTGGGCTACGTATTAAAAATATGAAAGTTATGTCTTTAAAGAATGGAATTTATTTACCACATTCATGAATCCATTTATGAATCGATAAGAACCTGACATAAGAAAACGGACCTTCGGGGAATAATTTAGTAAACAAAAACAATTATCTGTGGCCCACTCAGGGCCAGGTGTGAAAATACAAAACCAAACCAACCATTTTTGACTATTTGGAATTTCCCAATTCCAGACTTTCAAAACTGGTTGGTTTTAGAATTTTCACCTGAGTGGCCACAGACGCTCCTTTTAACTTTTTGTGGTGTGGTTTGAATAAGTATTGTACTTTGATCTAAATGTTGTGTGGTAATCTTGATTTGCACCGCTAGATCCTACATATTATATTTAGAATTGCATCCTCTGGTCGTAAAGCTACAAATACTAACTCTATCCTTTGCCTCGTATGAAACTATTCTAGGTTTGTATTTTCGTACCTATATGACCGCAGATCCCCCGTTTTTATGGACGATCTGCTGTCGGCTAACGCATTCGAATCGCACTTATCGGTGTTATGAACTAAGATTTTTGATTCTCTTGAATCGTTGTTTCCGTTGGTTTCTTTAAAGTGGAAAATGCTCTGCACAAATAATTGCCTTTTTATTTTTGGGGTGCTGCTTAAAAATAGCTTTTATTGTACCTTAGGAATGACAATAAATTGACGTCATTTTATAAGAAAGACGTATCTTAATTTCATTTATTCTCTAAAATTCAGTAACCCCAAAAATGTGCATCACCAAAGAGGGGAAAATAAGGATGTCTCAAGAAAACACACATTTTTAGAATGGAATAAAAGTTACCTAGTTTTAGAAAATGAAATTAAATATTTTTGATAAAAAACACGACCGTTCCGTGGACACATTTCCTTCATCAAAATAAGACAAGTAATTTTTAAAAGGAGTCGTCAATGTACTCATATCCTTGAGGTATATTTATCTGCAATCTTTAAGCTTATCCCCAGCAGTTTGTGTGGGCTTTGTGAAGGACATTTTTGGGTTCGACAAAGCCGAACCTGTTCGATGATCTTAAGCTGATTTACATGGCTGATGAGATCTGCTGCCCCTGCTGATAGAGTTGCTCTTGTTGCTGCTGAGGCTGCTGTTGCTGCTGCTGCTGTTGTTGCTGTGGCTGCTGCTGTGGCTGCTGCAGCTGCTGTTGTTGCTGCAGCGGCTGTTGTTGCTGCTGCTGCTGCTGGTATTGCTGCTGCTGCTGTGGTTGCTCCTGATACTGCGGTTGCTGCTGGTATTGTTGCTGCTGCGGTGCCAAACTCAGTGGTGGCGGTGTATTGCCAATCGCTGCCGCAGCACGAGCGGCATTCTTCTGCGTTGATGTCTCGTGGGTCTTCATGAAATACGTTATTAAATCGATGGGCAGCGGGAACACAATCGTCGAGTTCTTCTCCGCGGATATGGTGTTGAGTGTCTAAAGTAGATTTTCAAGAGTAAATCAATAATAAATTCCTGGTAAATCCCTGATAAAAAAGAGATGTCAGTGACCCACCTGCAGGTATCGCAGCTGGAGGGCTGCCGGCGAATCGCCAATCACCTCGGACGCCTCACGAAGAGCCCTCGACGCCTTCTGTTCTCCTTCGGCGGCGATGACTTTGGCGCGGGCCTCTCGGGCGGCTTCTGCCTCGGCGGCCATGGCCCGTTGCAGTTGCACCGGCAGACGCACGTCCTTGCTGCACGGACGATGGATGGATGGGGAAAATTAGATTAGCCGGGGGTGACTTGCAGATAGCGGAAATACTCGTTTTTTCACAGCTTAAACCATTTTTCTTGCTTCCGCTAAGTTATTTCCCTCGGATAAAATATTCCATGAATTTGTGAAAAATCGAATTTGGTGAAAACATGCTTTAGTTTAAAGCAGCCCAGGACAAGGGGCCAAAATAGTGAACAAAAGTCTCACAGACTCTTTAAAACACAATTTTTGTTTAATGTATTTAAAATTGTAAATAATGTGTTCTTTTCAATTGTATCTACGTAGGTTTCCTTAACTTTTCAAGGATTTTCCTCTAACAACTCTTTACAGAAAATTTAAATTTGTAATGCAAATTTCTACCACTTTTTTTCTCAAGTGCTTATCTTCAGCAGTTTCCATATTAAATTGCAAGCTATCAACCCAAATGTGCGGAGCTCATGCTAATGTGGCTCACAGCTCGGTGTAATGGGGCGTCTTTAATTCAGAGGCGTTTCAAGAAAACATTTTTTACGACCAACCAAGCGTGAAGTTTAATTTATCAAATAATATTTATATCGCCCTATTCGTCTCAAATTTAAATCGAATTATATAACTCATAAACAGCACAATTTCTCGCATCATTTTATTGGCCATTTGAGGAAGTTATAAAACAAACTGATAAATTTTAGGCCAGAACAAGCGATGAGGAAAAGAAATGTAATAATGAAATATTCAACAACTGCCATAAAATAAAAGCGTTTTCATGTCAAAAGGGCCAACTTTGGTGGGCCAAATGGGAGTTGAAAAAGGTAACAGCAGCCGCAGCATGACCACAACAACAATAATAACAACAGTCGACAGCGCGTCAAGTTGTTGCAGCTGTTTTAACATGGCCAACACCATACATACGCCATATTGTTGGCCATGTATGAGCATTTGACAAGCCCACGTCACACACTTGGCGCTGCGATACTGCGAAACTGAAGCTGACAAAGTAGCCACTTGCCCCCCGTGAGCGTCAAATAATAAATTATAACAACAGGGCCTCGGTGACAGCAGACAAAGGGCACCACTCCACCCAATCCTCCCAGCACACCCACCCACGCTCCCGCCCTTCATCCAGTGTTATTGTGATAAATGCCCGGAAAAATGGTAAAAACAAATAGCCAAACAAACTCGAGTGCTCTGGCCTTGCGGGGGATATGACAACTTTTGCGGGGCAGAAACTAGCCAATTTAAATGTTATATAAGCTGGGAACAACTGAAGACTCAGGGGACTGAAGTCAGCTGGAAAAAGGGGAACATCTAGGATTTCAAAACATTGTATATGGTCATCTGGAGAGGCATACACGAGTAAGCATATAAAAATTAAATTGAGTCAATTTTCAGATATTCTGAGCATACAAAATAGATCAATAACTGAAAAAACATTTTCATGCCCTTAATATTATCACATTTCTCTTATTCATTAAACAAAAAAGGTTTTTTTTACTTTGTTTGACATAATTAAAAGATTCTAGACGTGTGACGTTATATATTGTCACCACTTTATTTTATCAAAAGATAATATTTTGTTGTAAATAAATTAATTCACATTCATATTGATTGTGACTCCATCTTTAAATTAAATCAACTCGTTAAATATTGACATGTGCCTTTTAATGTGCCTATTAAACAGGGCTGTTAAATGTTATCTGAATAAAATCAATTGAAAAATCATACATTGACCTTCTTTTGAAAGCATAATTTAACCATTTAACTTTTAATGTGTTTGAAAATGTGTCAGTAGAGCTTGGTTATTACCTGTTATCTGGGTTAGTCAATTTTATAAATCTCGTTTGAAATCAACCAAATTGTTGCATTGTTAACAATGCCCTAAAGTGAAGTATAAAAATTCGAAAACACTAAAACTAATCCATTGCCTTTAAAGAAATCACCCCACAAGTAGCAGTAAAGTGCAAAGCTCACAATATCCTTTAGAGCATATCAGCTTCGACTCGGTGAGGTGAAACGTTTATAACATTACTTTTATAGCTTGACATAGAAAGTTTTCCAGGTTGCCACTGCAAGTGTTGTGGGTGGGGTGGGGGTGGGGGGTAAAAAAGCTGTGCTACTTACATTTCAACACGTTCAACTTTGATGCCCCAGGCATCGGTGGCTTCGTCGAGTTGAACCTGTTTATGATTGGACGCCAGGTGGGTGTAGTCGTTGGTTGGTTGGTTGTTGGGTTGTTGGGTTGGATCGTCGGTTGCAGGTGGATGAGCCGTGTGAGAAATAGCAGTAAAAATACATTAGTTTTTGTTTACATGCGTTTTTCAGGTCGTTAACAGTTTTGTTTCGGTTTTGCTTTTATATCCCACCCTCTCCCCTTGCCTAGTGCATTTTTCCGCAGATTGTTTGTGGGTCGTGCAGCATCCTTGAAATGAAAAAACTAAAAATGCAGCACTCGACATCGTCGAGGGGAGTGAAAGGAGCCACGGCAACTTGGCATTTTGCACATGTTCGTGTCGACGTGCGCGCCTTGCGAGGCAACGGCAACGGCTGCCGCTGATGCTGCCCGAGATTTTCGCTTGATTTTGAACTATTTTTCATATGGCATGGAGAATAAATAAATAAAACGACCCGTTGCCTGGCGCTTGCCATAGAATTTGGGTTAAGTTGGCAGCTGCTAAGATATGCGGATCGCAACTTCATCTCCTCCCCATAACCTTTTCAATTTGCAGCAATGAAAAAGCCTTTTGGCTCTGAGATTATTTTCATGCCAGCCACATCGCCTTTGGCATCTGCTAAATCTCGCAATTAATATTATGCCGACGGAGTTTCAACCCAAACTTTAAGCTTAATGCTGCATAATTAGGAGCAGCGACTTAAATGTCATCTGTCAGCAGAAGGAACTGTCAAGTAGCTGCATTTATTCTGCGTGGATTTTCTCGTTTCCTTTGTATACACAGAGAGAAAAATGGGATCTCAAAACGAGATTTAAATTTTTGATAACTCTGGTAAGTTTAATGGTGCCCAACACAAGGCTTTAAATGTTAAGCCTTTGTTTATTTAAATTGGCGCCCAACGAGGGGCATTTTATATGGTTAGCTGTAACTCAACTTTGGGATTTATAACTTGGTACTGAATGTTGTAAATGAGTTTGGAAACTCGAAGAAAAATAATGTGAACTTCAGTGTTTAACAAAGAGTTTTAAAAATTTATCACTTTCCCAAACTGTATACTTTAAGTGCCTTTTCTCTTTCGGAAAGAAAATGTGAGTTAATATTTTTTTTTCTGTGTATTTTTTCATTGTGCACGTCTGCTAAGTCAATTAGAGGAAGAAGCTCGACGGGGTCGCGTCTCTAGAGAAAGAGAGAGAGAGTTTTTGTCGGCGGGCCGGGCCAACTGGCAACTGTCAACTGGTTTGAACTCACCTGCATTGTGCCGGAAATCGTCATACGCTCGCTGAGTATCTCATGCAAATGCCGAGTTCCCATTGTGTTTCGTAGAGTAGTCTGTGCCAGTAGCCTGGTCGAATGGTGAGCATTCTCCACGTTCGCGATAGAGACCGTTGCATTTGATACCCGATAGTAAACCACTGCATCCACCGAAACCGTAACGCTATCCTTTGTGAGAACCTACAAGATGCAGTGGGTATTTTTGTTTTTGGGGACTTTGCTTTCTCTATTGTTCCTGCTATTGTTGTAGTTGGTCTGTAGTTATTTTTATTATTCGCTTGTTATTGTTGCCAACACAAACACATTCACAGACGTACACAAAAAATATGTGCGTATATACAGACAGAAGTATATATACACATGGTGGGTGGTACTATGGTGATAAGCTAAGCATTTGTATCTGTATCTTTATATCTGTATCAGTGGCTGGCCAGTTGTGGCGGCTGCTGTGCACTTTATAGCCAAGAGTGGTATAATGCGAATGCACTTGACTTGAACGCTGTCGCTGGTTCGCTTTTTTCTCTAATAGAACTAAGTGCAGGGAGTGCAAACCTTTTTGCCACAAGGACCAAGGACAGACAATGCCGAAAGAGACACACAAACTCACGCTCACACAAAGGCAGTGCTTTCATTTTGATTATTGCATCTGTGTGTGCGTGTGTTTCTGTGCATTTGCATTTGCATGTGTATTTCAGTGCATCCCAAAGTCCCAAAGTCTTTTCACATTGTTTTGCATTCAGCGAACTTTATTCGGAGGCAGCGAGAGTTATCCTAGAAAATTCACCGACACAAGTTTTATGTGCTCAAGTGGGATTCGATCATCTGCGCAATAACGATAATACGTGGCTACGTGGAGCAAACCCCAAAAGCTTAGGGATTACAGTGTATAAGATATGGTACAGACTGTGTAAGCGACGCAAATTATAAGCTGAAAAATAAATAGGAAACTTAAAAGCTAATCAAACTGAAGAACCAAAGACATTAAATCGATTGTAGAAAAGGTCTTTCTTATTCTTAGTGGGAGGAGAAAAAGAGAGAGAGAGAGTGGTAAAGGGTTAGGGAATTAGAGAAGCGACTGGGTCGTGGGCGGTTTATGTACACATTTTTAGGTAACCCCGGGATGGGGTTATTCTATCCTTACTACCCAAGTTTACTGGCCTGCCCCAATGGTGTCAGTTTCGGTCCATGATGCCCAAATCGAATTCTTACATTATTATTATTTTTTTCCTTTTCCTCTTGGCCACAGGCTCACATAAGTTGGCTAAACTTATGCCAAACTATCTCCCCGCACTTGCACACAAGTATGTACTATACGTACATATACAGTGGTAAAAAGTTGCTCCCTCACCGACGGAACGCTTTACGTTTTATGACCTGCCCAAACATTGTTCGACGTAGTCTAGACCGCTTTTTACGGCCTCCACAAAGCTGAAGCTGTGGTGTCAATGTTGTTTAGTGTCATCGTTTCCACTCGGGCAGCTTCAAGGGTCTCTACGCCCTGCCTTTTGGGCAAAACTCGAGCATTTTGCATGTGAATCAACGGAAATGTGAGCAGCAACTGGATAGGTTTGGAAAATTGGTTCGCAAGACTTTCTGGAAATCCAGTTATCCATTTGAATTTAGCAAGATTTATTATATTTGTTCTGAGTGGATAAATGGTTTATACTTTCAGGAGGAGAGGAGTATTTGTAAAGACATTTTTATTGAGGAATTAGGCCAGCTAGAAAGTTTAAAGGCGGAAAGAAAAGTCTCTCTGTTTATTTGCATTTTTGGGCTCAGGTAATGAAGAGATCACAATATTAAATTTAGGTGCTTTTCCTTTAAGCTGTTTTTCATTTTATTCCTAAGCTGATTATGCGTTAAGCTGGGACAACAGTGCGTATGATTAATTGTTGAAGAGACCTTCAAATTTCTGATTTCCAGTTGGAGAATGTGGGAGCAAAACATTTTTGCTTTTATAACGACTGAATGATGGCTTGCACAATTTACCTAAAGGAAATCATCGACAAATTCAATGGTGCATTGTGCATTCTATTGAAATATATCAAGGGCTTCGCTATGAATACCTTTGCATAATCATGCACGATTCACTTCATTATGAAAACCGTTCGAACAACCAAAGCCTGCTGCCTTTCCATGGACCAGGCTCTAAATCAATTTGGCTCAAACAATGGCTTATTATTTTGAACAATAGTTGGGTGGTAGTGGGTGGTGGGTGGTGAGTGTGTTTTGGTAAAGTGAATGTGAAGAGTGGGTGGGATAAGTCGCTTGTTCATTGCATTTTACAGTCTGAATCGAGGAATAGAATTCAGGAATCAATGATGAAACCATGGAAATAAGAGCAGATACAGAGAGAGATAGAGAAGGGGGAATTGGAAGTGGATGAAATGAAAATTCCAAACGATAGTTTATACACTGTAACACCCAAACTAATGAGTTTTCAATAAACATAATTAGGTTATTTATTACAATTTGCACAGTTGATGCTGGCTGGAAATTTGTCAGCATTTAAATTGATTTTGCAAAAGAGACTCAACTGAAAGTATCTTTCATTAGCTACCGATTGATTAGAGAGAGAGAGAGCGACAGTCAGTAAGAGCTAGACAGAAATATATAGTTGGTTAGCCTTTCTTGGTCATTTGCTAGAGTTCCTAAGTTAGTTACTAGTCTAGTTAGTCTAGGGTCAACTACTGATGCGATGCTGTGATGCTGGGACTTGCTCTAGCTCTAGCCTTAGCTTGCTTTTGATTTACTATAGTAGTTACTATACTATTACAGTTAACTATTACGATTCTATCGCGTTTGGGCGGGCGGCGGTTTTAGCTTTGTTTCTAATGCTCTGGCTTTTGGCTTTTGGCCTGCATGCGTGCAGGAGTTGAGTTACCACTTTTAAACAGCTTAAACCACGCAAAACACACATAGATGAACTCGACATTATATGTATATATGTATATTCGCTGAGCGGATATATATATCGCATATATACAATGTGGTTGCTTGCATTTGTTTTTTGGGGGGGGTGCGTCCATTTTTGCTTGTGCTCAAACAAATCAAATTGTAACGATTTAATTAGTTTAATTAGTACAATACATAATTGTTGTTGTTCTTTTTTGGACGAAGGGTTTTTTTTTCGGTGGGTGGTGGCTATATATATTTTGTATAAACTAAAAGCTGTATGTGTATGTGGGTGAGCGTAATGTTTGATGTCTTTGTGTGCTTTGTGTGTGTTTTATTTTGTGTGGTTTACTTTTTTTTGTTATTTGATTTTATACTTTTGTTTTCCAGTTTGTACCAACATCATAAAAAATCTGTGGCTGGTATTTCGTATAATTGGTTTTTTTGTTTTTCGTTTAAGACAGTTAGAAAGCTTTTTAGAATAGACATTTATGGAAATATATATTTAGCATGCTCTCAAAAATTATTTGAACACTTAACCGAACAGGGGAGAGTGGGGGGTTAATCAAGTAAGTGCATTTTTCGTTTTTTTTGTGAGGTTTGTTTTTGGGGGTTCTGCGTAAGTTGTTGGTTTATTTTTGGTTCCGGTTCTTATAGATGGAAAAACAATTGGTTTTGCTAAACAAAACTTACATGGCTCATAAAACAAAATCAATATATATGTGGATATATAGAGACAGAGAGAGGTAGTATATATACTATATAGAGCTTGGGTAAGATAGATAGACAGTCAGATAGAGACGGAGACATATAGATAGTTAGACAGAGAGAGATAGAGAGACAGTGAGAAGGATCAGTTTGTGCCTGCTTAGCAGGAGAGTGAGCAAGACAGATGTTGACAGAGAGAGAGATACATATAGATTTTTAATTTGTTGGGGGAGAGGGAGTGCAATTAACAGTGTTTCTGTTTGGTTTTTAATGGGGTTCCACTTGCATTTTAAGCTACGCAAGACCAAAAGTTTGTTTTGTGTGAGTGTGGGTTTTGAGTTTGTGTGAGTGCTGCACCCTGTGTTCAGTGAACAAACATTTGACATTCATTTCTTCATAAACTTTTCTTTTTGGACTGACAGAGATAGAGACAGACAGTGAGAGAGAGATAGAGAGAGAGAGAGACAGAGATTGAGGTAGAGAGAGATAGGGAGATAGAGGGTTATGTGTGCGTGTGAGAGAGATAGCCAATGCGTAATGCGTACAGTTTTTTTTTTAAATATTTTTTTGTGGTTTTGCCCCGCCCCCGCCCACCAATTCGGTTGCATTTATGCATATGTGGTGCTCGGCTGAACACAGAGAGCGAGACAGATAGATAAAGAGAGATAGAATTTTCAGTTGATATGCATTCTGGCACATTGCTTTGATATTTCAATTTTTGTTGGGTTTTTCATTTCCAATTGCAGGAGACAATCAGAGCTTTAACTATGCAAATTGTAATAACTTGAAGTTAATGTTCAAAAGACATCAAAAACTAAATACGATTACAATAACGATTACGATACGATTCCAAATGAAAAATAAATGTAAACCAAAAGAAGGAAAGTAAAACGAAATGATTTGCAAAAATCGCACTTCGTTTTCACTTAAAGGGAGATTTTTTTTTGGGTGAATATGTATGTTAATCTGGGCTTGTATGTATCTTGTGGTGTTTTGTGAATAATAACAACGTCAACGAGATGGCTTTGGGGATTTTTCCATTTTTATCCTTGCAGCAGTGGCCTTCATGCGATTTACACAAAAAACCGAAAAAAAACTCAAATGGAACACGAGAATGCTGGCGGATATGCAAAAAAGGGGAAAAAAATATTAAAAAAGGGTGAGGATATCCGAACTCAATGAAACTTTTAGCTTTGTTGTATGTGTGTGTGTTTCTGTTTGCGAGTGTGGGTGAGTTTGCTCCACGTGACGTCAGCAAGATGGTGGAAAATCCAGCGGATCGAAATCGAACCAGTTACCATTATTTCTGTCTTAAAATGCACTTTTGCCACCCATTTTCCACATATATTTCATTTAAGTCTGCCAAGCGAACAATGAAATATGCACAGGTAAAAATGAAAAATGTGTGTGGGGTTGGGTTGGACTTGATTGCGATAAAAGATCAAGTAAGCGAACTAAAGGATGAAAAATTCCCAAAAATAAATGTAGCGCGACTGTGTGTGTGTGAAAGGTGAGTTTTTCCTTTGTATATGTGAGTGAGTTGTGGCTGTGTGTGTGGTTGAGTGCACACCAATGGCAATAATAATAAAAATTCTGCAACATTGTTCAACTTCAATACGACAACAAGTACCATACAAAGTATTTAAAATGTATATGTAAGTTTTTTATATTTATATATATGTAGGATACAACAAGATACTACCAACAACAACAACAACAAGAGAGTAGAGAGAGAGCAATGTGGTAGTGTGTGAATGTGTGTGCGGTTGCGTTGTAGGTGTTAGAACCACATTTTCCATCTTCTTTTTTTTCGCATAAAAACAAAATGGTCTGCAGCCACTCGAAAATAAATAAACTATAAATGTGGGTTTCTTTCATTTTGTTGTTGATGATGGTGTGGTTTTTTTTGGGTTGTTTGTGGTTGGAGAAAGGGTTTCTTAGCTGGTTGGAAAAGTGGAGATAGATACGTTAATAGATACAGATAGACATAGATATAGATATAAGTGTACATATAGAGAAAGAGAGCAGGAAGAGGCTGCAGCAAGAAGAAACCGAACCAAAAAGAAATGGGACAAGAACAAGAAAATAGAAACCAAAAGTAAACACCGTGACATGCGACGACAACAAGAACGAGATGGGGGAAACCAGTCAAAGGAAGAGAAACGAAGAAAACAGAAAGACAACGTTGCGTATGCGTAATTCACGCTCCAGTTGCGCGTCCTGTATCCTTGTCTCTGTATCTGTGTGTGTGTGTCTGTGAGGGTTTGTGTGTGTCTGTGTGTGTATGTGGGTGTCCTGTCAGCAGAATCCACACAACAACTCAGATTCCGGACTGTGTTCAGCCGAGCTTCTCTTGCAGATTCCGCCAACAGCGCCAAAATCTCTGTATCTTTGTGTCTGCGTGTGTGCTTTTTGTATCATTTGCTTTTTTTTGGTCAAAACAAGAAACGGAAAATGCAAACAAAAAAATACATCTCTTGTTAACAAAACGTGTTGGCTGGAATAACTTTGTGGCAAAAGCTAAAAGTTTAATTGGTTTCTGCTTTACTTGGCATCGTTTAAAGTTGTCAAGTGTGTGAGGGGGACTTTTTGGTTTTTTAAATATTTTTTTTTGAAGTACATAAACTAAAAAAAAATTTCCAGTTCTGGTTTAATAACAACAACAACAACAACATCATCATCATCGAAGAAGGTAGCAGCTTGTGGAAAAGCCACTGCAGGTGGTAACTGCCTCGGATATCTCATCCGGAACTGTTACCGGAACTTACCTCCTGCGGTGGCACATCGTAGGTGCGGGTACGCAAGTCCACCCGGGCATAGGAGTCGATGCAGGGCAGGATAAAGAAGATACCTGCAATTGTGGTTGAGATGATTTAAAGGCTCGTTATGAGTAACGGGGAAAACTACACTAGCTAACAAAGAATTTTTACACATTTGACTTTTCTAAAAGATTTTTTCAAGCCTCTTTTTAACATATTGCTTTTATAATTCTTCTTTTTTTTTTTTAATTTTTATCTTACTTATGACTAGTTAAAAATTGATCAGGCCAAAAAGACAGAGATACCACAAACATCCTAATAACCATAACCATTTTGAAATATGCTTACTTTAGGATGATATTTTAAAATGAATAAAATTACAGTTTTAACTTTCTCATAAGATTTTCTTACTAAAATAAAAAGATAAGAAACTTTCAGAAGATTGCAAAATTTCTCAAAAATTATGCAAGCTAGTGTCGTAAACCAGACTGCAGGAGAAGTTTGCCTAATCTCTTCCTCCCTCGGAATGGGAGCACAAAAAGCAGAGCACACGGACAGAGGACAGAGGGCCGCCCAGAGTCGCTAATTTGGAGCAAGTGCAGCAATTAACACAAATTCTTGTCGCCAGAGAGGGGCACTAAAATTTGCATAGAATCGTTACCAGCTCACCTCAGCCCCCCAGCTCCCCAGTTCCTCTCACCTGTTCAACCTGTGCAGTGAGTACTCACCTGGGCCCTTGGCACCGCCCTGCATTAGACGACCCAAACGGAAGATAACCGCGCGCTCGTACTCCTGCACCACCTGCAAAATGTGGCACGTGAGTGAAATGTTCGTGAAATGAAATTGAAACTTGAAGAAATGCATTGGGTACAAGTTTATAGTACCCTGGGAATAATAACTTGTTTTAAATGATTTAAACTGTCTTGAATAATAAATTCTATATTTAAATGAACTAAATATTTTAATAAAAGTTTTCATCGGAATTGAATAATTTATGTTGTTGTGTTTCATTTTGCGGATAATTACAACATGAAACTACCCTGAGAATAAAAACTTATTATATTTGTTTGCTTGATGGTAATGAAATAAAAATAATTTATGCAAATAGCCTTTAAAAATTAGGTATTTATTTAAAACAGCTCTACTTATTAGTCATCAATTATGGGAAATAAATATTTGCATAAAAGTTATTGATAAGCTTACCATACAGAATTAATAAATTATGTTTCATCTTTGTAAAAATTTGCTGCTAATCAGCCTAATAAATGACATTAAAGCTGACATATGTATAACTATAAATACAGAGTAAATGAATATAAATATTTAATTTAGTTTCTGCTATGCAAAAAGTAGACGAAAAACTCTGTAGAAATTTTAAGTAATTAGTTAGAGAAAAACATTTTAAGTATTAATATTTAATAAACTATTGAAAAGACATACAATATAAATGTTTGTATCGCTTACCTTAAAGCAGACGAAGAGACTGAATGGTAGCGTCATTATCACAAGAGCCACGGAGAGAAATATAAGCAATTTTCCGCATGTAGATGCCTTATCGCTGATTTCCTCGTCCGCTGCGAGAAAACGTGGCGAGAAAACGAGAAATTTTCTTATAAATACATGTAGCGTGGCAGGATGGAATCAAGTGCTAAAAGCAAATGCTGCAAATTAAGGCTTAAGCTATAAATTCGTTTTGTATTTTCCTCGCTTTCCTCGCTTGGAGTCTCTCACTCTGCCGAGACTCTGTTACATGAATAATGCGCTGAGCGTCAGAAAAAAATCCGAAAAACTTCTTAAACGAAAAGTCCTCCGCATGGCGCATACAAAAATCGCAGACAGAATGTCGGGAAAAAAAAAAATCATAAACGTTGAGCAGGAGAAAAAAAGGGCATTCTTCATTACGGAGTACTCGTATTACTTAAAGTTTAGCCAAGAATTGAAGTTTTGTGAGAGTTTTTTTGGGGCAACAAGTCGCCCATTTTGCTTATTGATACTTGAGACGCGCCATAATTTCGATGGGCCTCTCGTCGCCTCGTAAAAGTCAAAATGTTGTTCCCTTCGGGGAGCTTGGAAAGAATCTGTAGCATACTTAGGTGCGCTCACCATAAAAAAAGAGGCGGATACGGAAATCGAAATACAAGCAAACAAGGAGTGTGCACATATTAAAAGGAAATATTATATGGTATATCTCAGTAAATACTCATAGATAGAACAGTATAGTTTAGTTAGCGTTATAGAGTTACACATAGAAAGTATAGTAGTAGTAGGAGGTATAGTTATGTAACAGGTTAAAAAGTAGCTTCGTGTGTCTGTTTGTGTTTCTGTTTATGTGTTGATTTTTTTGGCTGTAAGGATGTGGGGATATTTTTCTGTTTTTCTTGGGCTTTGGTCCAAATTGGTGCGACTTACAATAGAGAAATCCATGTGAATGTTTTGCTTGTGTATCTGCAAGAATACGATAAATCGAACAACAAGAGAAATTAATCGGGGGGAAAGCTTTTCGGCTCGATCAGCAACTAGCCAATTGGTGTGGTTTTCTGGGAGCTGGTTTCTTGTGTTTTTCCGTTTTTGAGTGCTCTGCGATCCGGGGATCTACTTAGCTGCGCCATGCCATGCAGTTTCTTTTTTCTTGGGTTAATAGCATGCTCAAAACGAAACGAACTGAAAAACTAACTACAAACTAAAGAAAAATCATAAATTATTCATGCCACACATTTAAATGCTGTTTACGCGCTGCTGTTGCAGTTTGTTTGCCTTCTGGTTTTCGGTTTTTTGGTTTTTTCAGTTTCTGGTTAGCAGTTTGCAGTTACCAGAGGCTGCAGCTGCTGGCAATTAGCGGCACGGCACAGTTTGGGTTTCAGTTTCAATTACAGTTCATTGAAAAGTTGCCACAATGCCAACACCCAGCAACGGCGACGTCAGCAAAGTGTTTTTAACGAGCTCTCACCCACTCACCCACCCACTCACTCACTCACTCACACACAGACAAAACATGAAAAGCGACACTGGAAAAGGAAAACTTTTGATGGGCGAATCCTAGAGAGCCAGGCTCTAAGCCAACAAGCTGCCAAACATCCTCATCCTTCACCCAACTTCCCAGCCTCCCCCTTTGCACCGCAGCAAACTTTTATTGAAATTGATTCCAGAATAATTGCGATTTGAATGTGCCAAGCGGAATCCGAGAGATGAAAGGCTTTCGGGATTTGTGTGTAACGCCCAGGGGCTGGTGACCGCACACACCTAATAGATTTATAGCTAAATTGCTTCTATAAAAATGATAAAAAGATGGAGGAAGAGCCAGCAAAAAAAAAAACGGAGCTGCTCAAAATGTATTGCATCAGCTCAAGTCAGATTTTAAGTGGCTTTAAGTGAAAACACACACATTAAGAATAAATAAAGAGATTGAGTTTGTTTTTAGGAATACCAATACATATTAAAAAAGTGAAATAAAATGTTTACTTAAGAAATGTTTATGATTTCTTCTAGAAAATAAAAGTTATGTGACAATAATGATACATAACAGCTGTTTGGTATTTCATAAAGCAAAGTTCCAATTTTGTAGACACATTTGAAGTGTTAACACAAGAGGTCCGTTGTGTTAAAAATAGATAAACAATTAGGTCAGGGTTCTCTGGATACATCAAATCTGGGCTACCTGCTTTTAGTAACCAATTATGACCTGTTTTGATAGAAAGCTTTGTATTTGTTATGTCTTGACTCTGAGGCCACAAATATTGGGAATCCAAGCTAATTTGTTTGTGCTTTTAAAAAAAAACATTGCAACATGTTAGTTACCTATCTGTGAACGATATGATCGCTAATAAATATTTGAGCAGCACTTATTTGGCCTCTTTTTTGACTGCTGGCTATTTAGTTTTTGTTATTCCATTTGTGTGGGGTCCCAAAAAAAAAAGAAAAAGAGCTGAATTTACCTTAATGTACAATCTCGGAGAACAATGTGTGGTCATAATTTTTTAATGACCAGCCAGCGGCTGTCCAGTAGCCACCCACTCAACCCATTCAACCCACAGCTCCACCACCCACTCCACTACCCACTCCAGCACCACCCCCACCCCCCCCCTCACCACGTCAACGCATACGTCACAAGCAGCCCCTGGCAAAAAGCTTTGCTCGGGAAATAGGTCAGCTTGTTGGTGTTGCTGTGCGTTGTTGTTGTCGTTGTTGTTGTGGTGGTCCTGGCACAAAGTTAAAGCAATTTCTGATTGAATTTTGCATGGTAAATGCGAAACGAAACGAGAGATATTAGACTGAAAACTCTCGCCAAATGAAGCGATTAGCATGCAAGTGAAATGGCTCTGAGATAAATGTGGAAATTTATATGTACACCTAACCTAACCTGATTCAACACACAGATACACAACATTCGGTCGGCAGGAAAAATATATGTAGTATATGTTTTTTTGTACAAAAAAGCCGAATTGCGATTTGTGTTGCGTCTCTAATCAAATTTTGATGTGATGCAAAAGCGAATTGGTCTTTGGAGACCGAGCAACAAGTTCAGCCAGCCTACAGTGCACACTCTCTAAGAGCCACATCAGCGACATCAGCTCACCTCGATGCGCCTCGGCACGATGGATGGCCTGCTGCTGTTGCGATTGCTGCATCAAGGCATGATGACTGTGTGGCAGTTGGAGTTGTTGCTGCTGCTGTTGTTGTTGTGGCTGCAACTGCTGCTGCGGCTGCAACTGCTGCTGCTGCTGCTGCTGTTGGTGATGCTGCTGCTGCTGCTGCTGGTCGCGTTCCCTTAAATGCGGCTGCTGCTGCTGCTGTTGGTGGTGCAGCTGTATGGAGGTTGTATTCACAGGCAGTGGTGATGAGGCCACATTGTTGGTTTGATGGTGGTGCAGATGGTGGTCCCTGTCCCTGTCGCGATCCCTCGGCTCCTCCGATTGACTAGCCGCCGCCACACCAGGCGGTGGTGCTGGTGGTGCAAAGGTGCTGGTGGTGGTGGCCCCTAATCGGCTGGGCTGATGGTGGTGCTGCTGCTGCTGGCGGTGCAGCTGATGGTCCCGATGCTCCATGTCCATCATTGAGTCGGGCATTAAGCCGCGCTCGCAAAACGATGCCAGGGCGGCGGCTGTTTGTGGCTGCTCCTGCTGGTCAATCAGATTGGCTGCCGTCTAGGGTAAGTTCTTAGCCCTAGTCCTGCATATCCTTTTCTTTAACACACGCACACACACACAAACAAACGAACGACACTATCACGGGTTCACACACACATATCGGTAGTGAGCTAGTTTTTTCTCAGCTCTCTGTGTCCATTTCCCTGTTTGGCTTGGCTTGTCCTGTGTCCTGGTCTTCAGCTCCTGCTGCTGCCTCGCTCGGATTCCAACTGAAAGTGCGCCAGCAGCCAGCATCCTTTTATATCCTGCGAGCCAAAGCTCTCGCCTGCTCGTTTCGCTTGTTACGCTCTCAACTTTGTTATCACCCAGTCATTTAGCATCGGGGATCAAAGAGCTTTTGCTCGTGCTCTCCCTGCTGCAGGTTGCAGGTGCAGCAGCAGCAGCAGCAACACCAGAGACTCAACTTTCACCTTTCCCAGCTTGCACTGACCTTGCGCACTCCCCGAAACATTAGTCCCGGCTTGAACTTCAGGAACAAAGCTTTCTCTTTTCCCAAGCTTTTTCTGGTGTCCTGGCTGGGGAAATGCGCAACAGAGATGGAAAGATGTCTCTATTTTTAGCACACACATGTATCAGAGAGTAAGAGAGAGCGAGTGTGCTAAAAAGGACATTCCCCTACACAGAAACGAGCTCGTGTGTGTGTGGTGTACAGGTGACAAACCTAATTTATGACACCTTCGACGCACACCATTCCATTCCGCAAAAAACCACCTGCTCCATTGTAGTCGGACAAGAGACAAGAGTGCCTCGGTGCTCTGTGTTTGTTAACTGGCATGGAATGATATGAGCAGAGCACACCATCCTCATCCTGGCTAAAAACACATCCTGACTGCCGCTGCCACGCTTGACTGCGAATTTCTAATGAACCCACCTCCGATGCCCGTCGAACTGTCGAATATTTTAGGTCACCTGCAGCTCCTGAGCTTTGCTTTGAGCTGTCAATTATCGTTTACGCTTCATTAAGCACCAAACAGGGTGGTGGCAGGGGCAGGGGTGTTGAAACAGGTAGCAGTGCACCGCTACAGAAAATTTCACCCACATTGTCCAACAATTGTGCATTCAACAGCATCGAAAGAGCTGCAATCTGTTGCATCAACAAGACAGGGACTAAATTCGTATCAAAACACAAAATTTTTGTGTTAACAAATTTGCATAGATTTCCATAGAATTAATTCCTCCCTAGCTCTTAAATTATTTAAAAAGATTTAAATACGATCAAAAATCTTTAGTGATTAAAAAACACTTAAAATGTGTTTTGAGTTTACTATGAAAAGAAACACTGCTGCTGTCACATTTAAAGCCACAACAAAACGTATTATCGACTTTTTCTTTTAACCTTTTTGTGACTTTAACTTCTAGAAATTTTTAAAACTCCTCTGATTATTATATTTAAATACCAGTGTATAAATTATTGAAGGGTGGGCTCTTCCTTGAGAGGCGGGCATCCGATATAGCGTGCCAACTGTCGCACCACAGTGCGTATGAGTATCATTATGTTTGACATTCATTCACAACACTCCACAAAGGAGCACTCCAATCTGAAGCAGGGCAGGGCAGTTAATTAATCTCGGGTTGCTGATTAATGTGCGGATTGATTTGGGTATTGCCCCCTTATTCCCCTTCGCAGACAAATGGGGCACTCGGGCCCCAGACTAGGTGCTTTATTATTGGGCAATCAGAGTGGCCTGGGACTCGATGTCTTTGCCCATTTGCCACACGTGCACACATTTAGCACCAGATTCAAATCACTGACAGGCCAGGGAATTCCCTAAGTGTTCTTGCCATCCATTAAAGGTTAAATATTGTTCTAAAAGTTATTAGCAATCGATTTTTGAAGTCCTTTTAGCCTTCAAAGCTTAAAACATTTTGGTGAATAATTAACAATAAACAATTTTTCTTATTATTTTCTTTATTCAAATAAGAACCGAAACCAAACCAATGTAAAACGAATTTAAAATCCAATGACATGTTATAAGAAATGTAAATTTTTTAAAATCTTCTAAAAATTCTTTTTACTTTTTCCATCTTTCTTTTAAGGCAAGCAGGAAACTAGTTTTTCTTTCGATTTGCATTTCCTATTAAACAGAATTGGTTCATTTGAGAAGCTGGATAAAAGCAACTGCATGGTTCCAAGCAAACTTTTGGTGTAGAATATTCCTAAACCACTTTCAATTCCAAGCCCAACATTTTCCTTTTCCAAAGAGAATTTCATAGCAGACACGACAAGACAACAAAGGACTTCTTAACCACAACCGGATGGCAGTTAAGTGAGGCCCGCCCCTGGCTTTTATTTTCCCATACGCAGTTTTTATAGACAAACATAAAAACAGAGGCGAACCATTTTTGCCTATCGAAAGACAAAGCCACAAAGCCATGAACACGATTTGTCTTTGGTGGAAAAGGGGAGAAGGGGGGGAAAAGGATTGCTGAGCGGCATCCTGACAGGATTGCGAAACGGAGACGAGCCGAGAATGATGTCACACACATCGACTACACGAGAAACACAAGTCATGATTTTAGTATATATACGACTGTAAGAACGAGGTTTTTTTTTTACACATTTTCATAGTACACTTTCGACGTTTCAAACAGATTTTAGATTAAAGCTTTTTGATTTTACAAATTTAGTCACTCAGTTTAAAAAAGGTTATATTCTTAGGACCGTTTTTTCTTGCTCATGGTAAAATAAAAGTAGATATTTAACCTAAAATTTATATACAATTCTGTTTTAAGAACATACTTTACATTTATAGTACAATGAATTCGATAAAAACAGTCCTTAAATAAAGTGAATTTTAAAGCTAAGTGGAAGTCCTAAGCTTTTATTTTGAGTAGAACTAATAAAGAATTGGAATCCATTATTTTTTTTTAAAACCATGGTCTTTAATGTCTTAAACACCCAGAGAACCTCAAGCATTTTCTGATCCTTTAAACAATTTAACTTATCAGCACCCTATCATCTAAATAAGTATATTTTTTTGTGTAGCCAATTTCGGGACAGGTTCAGGACTTAAAACCAAAAGTCCTGCGGCTCTTCGTGTGCGAAATTAGTCAGGCAAATATGTCGCACTTAACTGCTAACGGAAGTGTAGCAGCATGTCCAAAGAGGAGAGGTCGTTGGAATGGGTGGTGCGATGAGGATGTGGCTCAAACAATGGTCTGTGCAATTGTCTAGGCCCAAGGCAAGGGGTCAGGCGGAGATAACTGTCCCTATCTTTTCCAGTTTTCAGTTTTCCTCCTCACCACCCTTCAATTGTCGACGTTTGCGCTTTTCCGGCGGCGGGAAAACGGGTTGGGGTGTTGGGTGTTGAACAAGGATGTGACACAAATGCGTCGAATTATTGTCATATGAGGTCACTGTCCCTGTCGCGCAGTGAAAGTTTCCCCGAGACACTCGGGCAAACAAACACACACATTGAAGCCTCCCGTTTGTTTGTTTGCCCCTTTTAGCCTCTTCTCTATTATAAGGGCCAGAAGTTAAGCAAAGTTTGCTCGAACATGGCCACAAGTACAACTCGTACTACGATGTAACTACCATGTATCTGCGGCTTGTTGCGAAATTCTAAAGGAGCCTGTTGAAATGGGGATGAGGATGTAGATTGCGCGTTTGTTTTGCCAGCTCCTCCGAATCAATTCAAGGAGAATTACGGAAGCCCAGGGACCCGTATATTCGTTAGTATTATGGCTGGTTCCACTGCTCCTTTTGCACTCATAAAATATGAATAGACGGGGTCGGGAATTTATTCGGCAGGGCGAATGAAATATGCCAGTTCAGTTTATGAAGCTGATTGGGCAATGGAGTCGACTCCTCCCACGCTCCACCTTAAAGTTGTGCGGGCTCTGAAAAAGTTACTTTTGCTACGTAGCGATTATAGATAGTTATTTTTGTTACTAAAAATGAACGTTGAAAAAACTTTAAAAAGTTTAATTTAATACGTATTTTTTGCGAACAAGGGGTTTTCAGAAGATTTTCATTTGATTTTTCCTTTATTTTTATGAAATCATAAAATTCCTAATGTGTTTTTTAGATGACATCATTTGCACTAGCATAAAAATAGGCAGCGAAAGCCTTTTTTTAATTATTATAAGTGCGTTCTTTTAACAAATTTTATTTTATTTCCTTTGTCGAGAGTAAATAAGATAAAAGCACTTTTAAAATTATAATTCACGTTTTATAAATTATTGAAAACTTTTTATAAACAATCTGTTTAAATTAATTATCTTCGAAATGAAATATGTTGTACACATTAAAATATTTAATGACACAAAAAATGGTGGACCACTAATCAGTTTAAATCACGGCATAGTTTATGGTTTTAATTCCTAATTATAAACTCATATTGTTTTATGGTTTGTTAAATATATACTTGATTTAAACTTAACATATGAACTTAAATTTGTTTTACTTTCTCAGGCCTGCAATTGTGATTGCAACGCACTTTAAGCCATCCAATCAACGGCCTCCATTAGAAGGAATATTTATGGTGGGAGGGCGACTTGCTAAGTAGACCGACTGTCAACCAGGACTATCAGCCAATCAATAATTTATAACCACACACACTGGCAATAAAATAAAAAGCGAAATGAAAAACGGGCTTCGACCAAAGGCTTGCCAATAATTCAACGTTGGTTCAGGGTCCCTGTTTCTGCTTCTGTTCCCCGCTCCTCCTTCTGCTCCTCCTACTCCCCCCCCTCTTCCTGTTCCTGTTCCTGACTTTATCAATGGTGAATCGGACAGAAGAATATATATACTATATATCTCATGCCCCCACGACCACACAATCACAATGAATGAATGCCAAGCGGCGCCGTTGCTCGATGTCGTTGTCGATTTCGATGTCGCCGCCGAGTGTCGGACATTTCGTCCTTCTCGTCCTTTCCCCGTTCTTCATTGGGCTTTTCCATTTTCCCTTTTAGCTGTCGCTTTGCTCATTTTTTTGCTCCTTTCTTTGGTTTATTTTGGTTACTATCTTTTTGCTCTTTTTCAGTCGCAGCGAGGCATGAAATATTGATGTCCCACTCCTTTGGACCTTGTGACGGCCATATTAAGCGCTCACATAAAGTTTATTATATAGACACATGCTCGACATATGACCCAAACGGCACAGAGCACTTAATTTTAATTGCTTTTTGTTGTGGACCCTTCACTTTTCACTTTGAGTTTAATCGTGAAAAAAGCAGCTCGCTTTTGATGCATTTCCTCTGTCACCACAAAGAGTTTTCCCGCTGCAATCCATTTTCCTCACTGTTCGCTCATTACTTGCTGTTTACACGCTGATTTCGATAAGCCGGGAAACCCCTTTCAAGCTATAATTAATAATTTTTGTGGCTCGTGGCTTCTGCTCTGCTGCTTACAATGCTTTCACTTGAAAACAATTAACACACTGAAATTTTTAATTTTGGTATACATAAGGTTTTAAAGGACCATGATGGAGTTTTTGTATATTTCCGTGTATTTAATGATAGTCTGTTTAAAAAATATTAACTGATGAAAAGGTTTATTCAGGTTTATTGTTAAATTAATTAAGAACCAACTTTTAAAATGCGAAATATTAAGTAATCTTTAAAACTGTTGTTTTTAATGATGAACTATTTATTATCGCTACACATTTATAATAATTCTATAGTGTTTCAAGTTTTAAAAATACGTAACTTGATTTTCAGGTGGAAACAGAGTCCCAGAGAAAAACGTTGTGTTTGAATTTAGGTAGGTTATAATAAGTTTTAGAGTCAGAGAAGTGTTTTTAAATATTTAAACCGTAGAACCCCAATAAATGTTTGTATTACAGTGTCATCTGCTGATGTCAGCAGCGCTGAGCTAACCGCACGGAGAATTAATCAAACCCCTCTTTGTTTGTCCAGGGCAAAGTGCGATCAAAGAGCGTGCGAGGATAAACAAGCTGGGGTCAGGGGTCAAACGCAAAACCAAAGGGGATTAAAAGGTGGCACACGGACTGTGGACTGTGGACGGAGACGGCTGCAAACAGCCAAAAGCTGATAACGTGACCAACTTGGAAATCAATTAAAGTGCAGCAGGGACTGGCGATGCGATGCGGTCGAGTGTCCTCTGCAGAAAGGAGTGTGTTTGCTCCCTCGCTGGTAAAACTTAATTATGGGAGACGGATGTGGCTCTCCATGGGTGCGGATGTCTCCCTCCATATGCCACGCCCACTCGCTCATCCGCCCCTTCTTCCTGTCCACTGCACTGCACTCTTATTCTCCATTTCCCATTTTCCATTTCCACTTGGCGCTGGGCGAACACGCCTCGGCAATTTTTCGAACATATTTCTGCCGAGTTAAACCCACTTTTCATTGGATTTCCTGCTTTCCGGAAAAATGTCGCCCCAGCAATTCGAGGATTTAATTAAAAGCCCAGCTAACTTAAAGATGCCTTACCAAGGATTATAAATTATAGTTGGAATTAAGCGACTGCTTCCAAATGGGTTTGGATAAAGCACCTCCCTGCAAAGTCATAAATTGCGCTTATAACAGCTCGAATTTTATATTTTTTAAATTGTAGGTAGGCCTACTTTTAAGATTTATTTGGTTTTTTTATGATGAATTTAAATTGTGGTAATAAAACGTTGGACGAGCAATCACAAGTAGGTGAAAAGGGGCAATGGCTTTTTGGGAAGGTCCGTCTCAATATATGCATTTAAATTTTTTTACAGTTCTGGCTTAACATTTGTTTAGGTAGAAATACCACAGACAAACTATATTATATTAATCCATCTTGCTTAATCAGAAAATATAATCGTGGGCCTTCAATGGACTTCTTTTGTCTCGAAATGTTTAAAAATCTCAATCTCCGATTGTGTACTATTTAAATTCCGAGATATTTAAATTCGACTTTAAGTTGTAAATTCTTGAGGAGAAATTTCTTTAAAAATACCAGCTGTTGTCATTGCAAAGTCATTAAAGTTTTGGTGATTGATTTTAGTCCAGGACATTGGACCTTCTATTGACACTTTTCAAATCAAAACTTTAAAAGGTCACAGCACAGTTTTAGTTGTATAAACCCCGAGGTGGTGCTTACCTCGATCGAACCCAAATCCGGTGGTGGAGCCCGAGGTGGTGGTGTCTAGAGCCACCCTGCGAGGCGAGACACTCGCATCCCGCTGACTACTGTGGTTGCTGCCCAGCATAGTGTGTCTCCCGGTGGTGCGTTGCTGGTGGTGACTTTGGTGGTGCAGGGGCAATTGATTGTGGTGCTGATACTGATACTGATGGTGCTGTGGTGCAGGTCGACCGTGCCGCTGTGGTTGCTGTTGCATGCTGGTGGCAGTCGTCTGCCACAGACTGTCGGTGCGGTCCGATATTTTGGAGCTTTTCGTTGACAGTTGAAGGAAATTCAGCTGGCAGCAACCTTCTTCCCCTGCTCCCCTGCCACTTGTTAATTGCAAGTTTGGACCAACTTCTAGTTGAGTTTGCACCGCTTTCGTTTATTTAATTTACGCTTTAAACAGCTCTCTCTCTCGGCCAAAGAACTCTGTTAAAAAGTTTCGGGCACAAAAGTTTTCCTGGGGTTTTTTCCCCCAGCAGTTTTCCCAACTTAAATTAGGACAACCACAAAGGCAAAGCCACAACATCAACAATAAGCGGTGCAGCGACGATTGTCAAGTGAACCGTACGTAAGATGGGATTCCTGCTGTTGAGACTCATTGCATTCCGTAATTTGTAGTCCGTAGTCCGTAATTCGTAGTCCACAAACCGGAAAACGAGCACGAAGTACACACAAAACACCTTGCGGAAAACACGGAAAACTAATTTAATAACAACAACTCGCTCGGGGGGCATGCAACGTGGCCTGTGCAACGTGCTGGTTTTGTCCGCTCTGTTGTTGCCCCGGTCCGACGTAGTTTATAGACCAAAACGAACTGAACGACGGGTTAAAACTTATTTACGTATATATCGAGTATATATTGTTCACCCCTCTGTTTGCGCTTAGCTAATAATTGGCGGTGGGCAGCAGCAGGTCAAGGAGTGGGCCACAATTTATGCTAATTGCCATTGACAGTGGACAAGTTAATGGCTTGCAAAACTACTGTTCGCTTTCCGCTTACGTTTTCAGCTCAAGGATGCAGGATGTGGACTGCCGGAAAGGATGCCAGATGGCAGATGTAACCAAACGGAGAGCATTCGCAGATGGTTTTGATGCAGCGAATCCTTTGTTGGTGACAACCTCGAACTAGTTTACTTCGAACCATGTAAATGCAGCCCCAAAATATATATTACAATATGTTTAGATACTCGGAGAAAATGTGGGCTAATTCTTGAAATTTCCGTTTAGTTTATTGGTATTTTTAGGCCAAGAAAAGCTATTTGCTTTTAAAATCGTTAAAAGTATAATCCTGATATAGAAATCTTTTAGAGTTATGAATACAATTGTTTAGCAGCAGAAATTCAATATTTTATTTAACAAAAAATTACTTTTATGTATTAACCAAAATCTATTTTTATAAACAGGGTTTTAAAATCATGTACCTACCTACTTTGAATAAATACATTTTATATTTATTTGTGTTCGGTTTTTTCTGATGCATTACCACAAAATTAATGTGGTAAAAAAATTATTTATGCACAGCGTAATTATATAGAACATGCCTTTGTTAATAGCTCGCTTGACTTTGGTAAGTGAGGATAATAAATCCATTATTTATTTTCGAGTGTAACCCAATCTCCTACCAAAATTTTCTTATTGTGGAAAATATCCCCCGCAGCCGCCTTCATTATGCCAGTGTTCATTTGGCTGCCGCTGCCGCTGATGCTGATGCTTTTGCATCAGTCAAGTCAAGACGAGTCAAGTCGACTCAAGTCAACTCGACCGCGTTGTCAACTGTCGCATCTGTGTCCTCCCCTTCCCTGCCCCCTCAGTGCCCCTTTTTGGGCCGGCAAGTAGGCCATTTTAGCATGTTCTTAGACCCGTTTACAACGACGAACCAACGGCTCGAGTCTCCACTTTCAACCGGTTGCTCCCGTGGGCAGAAAATAGAATATAAACGAAAGGCGAGCGAAAGTCACGCAAGGACTCAAGTCTCGGCCATATCCTGGCATTTACATGCTTGCATAAACCTGAATATTTAATGGCCAAGTCCCCAACAACTGTTGGCTCGTTATCTTTGTGTTTGTCAAATTGAATTGTAAATATTTGAAAGGCGGCAGTTTTCATTTGTACTGCTGAGGGATGAACTATTGCAGCCGATGAGTTCAAGGCAAAGTTGGGTAAATATTCCAAGAATAGGGATACTGTTTGTAAAACAAGTTAAATAAACTGTGAAAAGGTACATACCTATCACTTGCAGAAATAAACAATTGAAAGATTCATATCACTACATAAAAAATTCATGACATTTGTGACGTTTTAAAAACGGGCTTCAAAAGAAAAATTGGAAGAACATTTGTTTTAAATCAAGCAAATATTTGGTATATTTAGGTTATAAAAGTGCGTATCAATATTAAAGATTCACAAGAGTAACCAACGCATTCAAAACTTATCTGTGTAAATATATAATATAAATATGTAAATGAAAATATGCATACCATAGGAAGTGCTAACATGTTTTAAGTTACTTGTTACTTAAGAGGTTTAACAATGACCAGCTATAGACGTGACCTACTTTATTCTTAATTACTCCAAGTATTAATTTAAGGCTTCAAAATCAAATAAGGTTATTTTTTTTAATCAAAAGAATCTTTTAACCGTAGTTGTTTTTTTTTTCTTTAAATGTAGGTATTATTGAAAGTTAATTTAATGACCTTTTAAATTATTGACTGATATTTTTTTCGTAAGTTTTAAAGGAAGCGAAGAAAATTTAGCCGCTCTAAAAAGCAACTTACAACTTCAAGTAAAATTTTTGTTGTGCATCCCAGGACATTGCCAATGAGCTGGAAATTGTTGCTTTTTGTTAAGCTCCTACCACCTGCAGCACGTAATTGCACTTTCCATTTAAGCCCTGGCTAATGAGCAAAAACTACTCCTTAAATTGATACAAATTACACTAATTGCTGGCTTGTGTTTGTTTTACACACACACCTGCCAGTTGCCAAGCAATAAATACTACATACTATAAACCCAAATTAGAAACCCAACTCGACCCGTGTCCGTGGCAACAAGTTAGGACTGGAAAGTTTCCAAAGCTGCTGTCCTGCTGGTAATTATCAGAATACGTATACGTCCTGTTGCACCACGAGATGGTTGCATGCGAGATGGTCGTTGTGTCGTCGTGTCTACTGCTAACGCCACTTGTGCCACTTCCATCGCCATTTGCCCTTTGTGCGTCAAATTAACAACTTCCGCATGAGGCACTTGCACCCAAATGCGTCATTTTCTGGGCTGCGTTGCCTTTTGTCTGGCCAAAGCCATATTGTCAGTCAGTTTTTGGCCCACTGCCAGAGTCTGGAGACTGGCTGAAAAACGGGAGATGACGATGACTGACGAGACTGCTGCCGACAGGGCCTATTATTGTGCTTTAATGGCAGCTAAACTGGCAGCCTATTTAGCAGCCCTAATTAATGGCTTTTCTAAAGTTTCTCCCCCTTTCGGGTTAAGGGTTTTCCTCTCCCTTTGTTGCCAGTAGTCAGAATAACTTTTTACACAAAAAGCATTTGCCAATTGTTTGCTTTGCCAACTATTCAATACTCAATTTCCAGCATTTAAATGCCTTGTTTCCGCTTCGCTCAATGTCCTCGGGGACATTCCCCACTCGATCGATAAGCAATATCCCTCTGCTCTCAAGCAAACTTGGCCAAAAAAAGTTGTGAAAAATCTGTGCGCATCAAGTATGCTTCAAACGTATCATTTGAATCTGGTCGAAAGGGGAAAAATGCTCAGACATTTATTTTATTATTTTTTTCGTCTTGACTTTTTTTGGGGCGGCAAAACTCATAACCCAAGTATAGTAAAGAAAAACTTTGGCATGCTACACAGAACGAATTACGTGTTCTTCGTACTTAAACTTTAAGTTCTAAAGAAAAGTAACCATAAAATTTAATCACCTTAAAAAAGAAACTAGCTTAAACTTATATTAAATTCAGTTAAGTAGGTAGTTGTTCACTTTACTCCTTTATTATTTAAAGTATGTTTGTAATAAGTTTAAGTAAGTTGGTTTGATTTAAAGTGCACGTTCTACTTTAATATTTGCATAACTTTAACGTTTTGTTTTAATTGTTTAATCTCTCCACAGCTCATAATTATGTGGCAAATTAAATGGCCCGTAAAATGAAAATTAAGTTGGATTCTTTACAAAGATATTTATTTGTGGGAAAGAAAATAACAAATGTCTAAACCTTTTAGGAAAAATATGATAGAATCCGCATAACTCACATCGCGTTTATACTTTTTCTGTGCACCAAAGTGAAAAAGTCTGCGCAAAGTTCTTCAATGAAAGACATAAAATATTAGCTCAATATGGCTTTTTGTGTTTGTGTTCGCCGTCTAAGGCGATTTTCTTAACTTTTGCTGCAGCAGGACGAAAGGAGCATTGAACTGAAAGATCCTGCATTTGTTGGCAGCCAAATCCTGGGGGTTTGTCTAGTTTCCAGGGGACAGGACTGGAAAATGGGGTTACACTGCCGACCAGCCGAGCGTTTTTAATTTCTTTTATTTAGGCCTCGCTTTTGTCATTGGCCTGCAAATGATTTGTTTCTTACTTTTGTTTTCGTTGCCGCTACTGCTAAATGCCAAGTTTATGCTAAATTTGTGGGTCGAACAATTGAAAGGGTTGGCTGGGGACTCAAATTAACTAATGATGAAAAATTCCGACCCTTTTGTGGGCTTTTGTGCCTGTCCGGTAATTTACAGTAGAGGTCAGCATTATGCGGCTTAATGAGCTTCTCGGTTTGGCCCAAATGAAGTTGTCGTTCGGACGGAGTGAGAAGATATACTGGTAGATACACAGATATTAAGTATACGCCCCCGGAGACCATTTCCTTTTCCTGGTAAACACGTACTATATGTAAATTAAATGCTAATGCGTTTTCATACAAGCATCGCATTGCTCATACGCCCCGTTGAACACTGGAGAGCAATCAGGGCCTTGTAAATATTACATTTATGCACTTGCAACTTCATTTCGAGCCAAAGTATCTCAATTGTAAGTGAAATCATACTTACCAGCACATAACTTATGCACATATTTGCACACAGTCGGATGTTTATATGTATATACAAACCAAAACCGAAATCGAAAGAATTGTTATTAAATTATTAATCATGTTGCACTCACCTAGTCTACGTACTACAGATGGAGAGATGTGAGAGAGAAGCGTTTGGTTGGTTGATTTTGGTTAGTTAGTTGGTTGGTTTTGATTTTGATGAGGCATTTTTCGTTATTTGATATATTTGTAATGCAAATTTGTACAGATTACAGATATTAGAGCGTTCCCAATTCGTCGAATTTGTTGGGCAAGCATCATGAAATGAGTTTACGTTTAATATATAATTTAAAGGAAAGAAACTGGTTAGTCGACGAATTTACAAATTGCACAAGTATATGTTATGAGGGGTGTGTGTGTGTTTTATACTTATGTTAGGTGTAGTATATGTACTATATGCTATAGAGTGTGTTGAAATGACGATTGCATCTACGCTTGGCTTAAATCTAGGCTAAGAGTAAGGCGCAGCTTGTGTGGCATGCAGAGAGGGATGCAAAACGGTTAAGCGAAATGTGAAACGCTATTTATTTGCCCCTCCTGCTGTGGCAAGGTATGGTATATAGTATACCACTATATGGTATACTCGTAAGTATGTATATGCGGGGATTAAACTAAGTATGTCAACTGCAACTGCAAAGCCAGTAGGTCAGGGATAGTGGTCCTCCTGCCAGTTGTTACCTCTCTCTCTGTGTGATTGGATTGGTGGGGGGTTTTACGTTTCAGTTTGAGGTTCAGTGCGGGGGCTTGGGCTTGGGCTCTCTGCTTTTGGCTGACTGACACACTTACTTTTCATGATCCGATTCCTGTACTCATCGTCGCGCTGCATGGCCACACTGCCACCGCCGTTGGAGACCATCGAGCTCACTTGTTCCATGGGCACAATATCCTGCAAAAAGGACGCAGAACACACTTTACAGTACACAGAAAAGCAAATACCAAAACTTGTGATCTTATAAAGTTCGTTTCTGTAACAATATTAATTTTAAATTTTTGAACTCGTACCATTGGATATTTATTGCCCAAAATATAAAAAATAAATGGACCGAAATATACCTACTAATTTTTTTAAAAAGAAATAAAATGAAAAACCACCGACTACATTTTTTTAAAAGGTAACCTTATTCAGTTGTGATTTTGTGATATGGATAAGATAATTTCGAAATGGTTTAAATATAACAAAATTTTATTATACATCAAATTGAAATTGTTATGTTTTTTTCTCTGTGTAGCAGAAAACACAAATACGAATGCAAAACTCCCATCAATCATACTCCCGCCATATGTGCGCCCGTCTGCTTATCGGCAGGAGTTATGACCGCGGGGAAAACGGGAAAATATGTGTGGAAACCTAATTAAGGAAAGGCGAAAAAATTGCATTTATTTCAGCATGGCCTGCGGGCCAAATAAATTTCATAAATTTCCCCTTACGTTTTTAATTGTCTGTAGCTGCTGTGCTGTATACCAAAAATGAACTAGATAAATTGCGGTTTTTTTCTCCTGCGCTTTTGTTGAAGTGCCAACACACAAAGGCATTTCTATATTTTTTTTTATATTTTTGCCACTTTGACTGGTTCCAGCTGCCGGACAGGAAATACCGAGAGAGAGGAGCAGCTGTTCCTGCCCAGCGAGCCGTGATATATTCCACGGGATATATGTATCTGTATTGTGTGCAGTCAGCGGAGTGTGGCCCTAAAGGAGGGGGGAAGGGGGCTTCATCTGCCCCTGAGTAAAATGGATTATGCTCGGCTCGCTCGTCGACATTTATTAATGAATTTACAGGATTAGCGTGGTAATAAACGCATTTGATCCGCCGGTTAGCTGCTGTTCGTTGGATTAGCTGGTGAAATGTTTTGTGTGAGTGGTTCTCAATGCACTCAAACGTGAGGCAAAGAAGGAATTCACTGTACATATAATATTTCACGATGATTTTCATGATTTCCATGAGTTGTAAAATTATTATTCTTTCTTTATCTCAATGAAAAGCAGCCACTATACTTTCCTCTTTGCACAATTCTTAAAATTCTTAAAATAACTGTATTTATTTAGTTCTATAATAGTTTCCATTAAAGCTTTAAAGCCATAAATTCACTCCTGGTGTTTTAATTATGCCATTAAACTGAAGCTTACGGAAGTATTTTAATAACCAACTTCCACTTTAAAGCTGAAGCATAAAGGAAAAGGTTGGCTATTAAATATATTACATTTTATTTTGCCTATAGTATATACTGATTTTTTTAATCAAAAAGATACTTTAATATTTTCATTCACAAAACAAAAACATCATTTAAAGTCAAATTGCATATAAAAAAGTTTTAATGAACAAACAACAAAGCATATTATATTTCATAATAATTGCATTTATTTCATTTGAAAATTTCAAAGATTAATCAAGTGAAGTTTGATAAACAAAGAACAATGCCAAATTAAACCTGAATAATTTAATTTATTTTCAATTAACAGCAGTTTTTGTTTCTGTGTTTTTCATAGAGTTTTTTCAGTTCATGGGCCAATATCCAAACTAGGTTAAATGTCAAAACGAATTAACACCAATCATAAGAAATGAAATATGTAAATAAAATAAATCACGATAATTGCAATTATTATAATGGGAATTTTGAAAGTAAAAGAGTAAAGAAAATATATTTCTGTAATTGCACTGATTTTAAATTGGAATTTCGAAGGTACAATATGTGAGTAAAACGAGAAACACGGAAAAAGCAGTACAGAACGGAAACCAAATAATGTAAAATTCATGATGAATAAATATTAATTTGCATTTATCTCACTGAAATGCAATCTCTGCTCTTGTATGTTTCCGGATTTCCTTTGTACAAGAAAGAAAGCTGATAAATATTTTAAAGGGTTTTACTTGAGTTGAGAACAAAAATAAATAAAAATAAACATTAAAGAACAAAACTATATTAAATGGGTTAAACAAAATGTGAAAAATACAAAAAAAAAGCTCGAAAGCAAACTTAATTTCAAGCTGAATAAATATTAAATTTAATTTATCTCAATAAACTGTCATCCATATGAAGTTTATAATTCAATTCAGCAAATAATAGTTTGATTGATGGCCCTAAATAAAATCCGGAAAAAGATTTCAAGCGAAAATCTCGTTAAACAAACAATTTCCCAGGACTGGGGGGAAATATCAGCTCAGTCACTCACACCAACTGGCAAAAACAAAACACAAACAATCATTTGGACAATGCAGTGGAAATTCAAAGCCCAAGGCGGGGTCACAGGGCACGTGGCTGAGCACGTCACGTATTTGACATGTAAAATGCGCAATTCAATTTTGATCTAAACACGCATTATGCAGCATATTACGCATACGCCATGTGGCCCCGGCCCCTGCTCCTGCTCCTGCTCCGTCTCAGTCCGTAAAACAGTAGCAATTTAAATGCATGGCTCCTATGCGGAGTTTCCGCCTGCTCACCACCGAATTTTCCGACTTTTGCGACTGTCATATTAACGGTCTTTGCATATTGAAAATGTTTTGCCTGCAAAATGTGACAAACTTTCAACGATGTCTCGTTGTGAGTTTTCCTTTTTCGGCACTGTTTGCTGTTTGCTGGCTCCCTGCCAGCAGAAATCTGCCATGTGCGGATGTGGAGGACTATATATCCAGCAGGAGTGTGTGTCCTCCCGGATAACGGACGGCATTAAGCTCCAAGCACACTGAGTGGGTGCCTAAACAGGTGTGTGCAGGTGGCAGGAAGAGGCGGAGCGACAGATTCCGGGCTTCAATTAAAATGTTGCCGAAATTGCTTTTTGTTTGGCAAATAAACTAAACCTGAATAGAATATATCAACAAGATACCCATCCAAGAATACTGCAAAATATGGTGTAAATTTAAATCTAGGATTATAGTCCGAAGTGCAAAAGCTGAATTAATTATTTGTCCATTTCACGGCAGAGATATACACAAAAAAGCTGTTAAAACTAGTGGCCCATAAAATTGCATAGCAAAAATTCTTTTATGTAAGCAAATAAACATACGAATAAACGGAAATTTGTGTAAAGAAAATAAAAGCGAAAAATGTATTATAAAATAAAAATGAAGGTAAAATGTTAATATTGCTATATACAGATGTGTAGTAAATAAAAAAAATGTATGAAATGGGGAAACCATTATAATTAAAGTTTAAAATTGCATTGGAACCCAATAAAGCTTTAAAAACAAAATATATAATACTGCGACAACAGTAAATAAAAAAAAAACAAAAAAATTCATAATGTTCTACAACATTTGAAAATATATTATATTGAAAATGTTAAAACGTTGGAAACTAATAAACTTTATTTATGCATACATTTCAAGATATACAAATTAATACACGTAAATGGCTTCATAAAATAAAAAGTCAATAAACTTATTATAATGGAGCCATACAATTAAAATCCAATTTCAAGGGAAATGTAAATATTGCAACTATAAAACGAGTCGTTCACATAAATACAGGACAATTTTCCACATGAATACTGGTGCCAAATTAAGTCACATTTTACCCCAAAAGTAACCGCAAGGACTTGTGTGCAATTTGCATAAATCACGTGGCAAATCCTGGCAAACCGAATGAGCTTTCAAAACTTTCGATAAGAAGCTGTCAGCAAATTTCACCTTTGGCACTTGCAAATTTCCCCTCCTCATGTGTCGACAAAACTTTGGCACTGCCTGTCGCATCGATTTCAATTTGGTAAATTGTTGGCTTCGCTGCTCGGATTTAATTAAATGCAATTTCTGCGGCAAGGACACATCGGATGAAACTGAATGTCCGGCTTGAATTGAATTTTTCATTCGCATCTCCCCCATCTCTCTATTGCGCTTTTTTCATTTCCATTTTGTTTGAGTTGCCCGAGCAAATTTAAACATTTTCATTTACTTGTCTGTCGGTGGCCTGTTCGTTTTCCCCTTTTTTTGCCCCCCTGTCGCTTTTCCAACTGCGGCCTGCTACTTTGTCATGTAAATTAACGGGTATATTGTAGCGACATTGCGACCAACAACCGCAGCTGTAAGTCACACAAAGAAAGGTCCTTTCAGGATCCACACACGCGTATGTGTACACTGAAATAAGAACTATCTCAGGAAATGAAACTCTTAATTTTAGAATATTTATTTTTTAATATCTTTCACGAGCTTTTGTCTTTGTGAGGATATTAGGCAAATTTAAAATTTATAAACATCTAAAACAAAGTGTTTCATTAATAAAAAAATTATTTTTGTTCCAATTAATTTCTATGTTTAAGTAAAGTTACATAAAATTGAAAATGTTGTTCAATTTTTGAACACAAAAAAAGGGATTGTCAAAGCAGTTTATGCCGTTTGTTTGTTGAAATCCTAAATAACGGAAAATATAATTAAATATTAAAACTATAAATTCAAGGTGAAAAACTTATAATAAATATTAAGGAACAATATTATTTTCTTTTTAGGGTATGTTGAATTTTACTTTAGGATATAGCTATGTATATTATTGTAAAAGGCATACAATTTTTAACATTAGTTTTTTTCTAAAATTTTAGAGATTGCTTTAAAGATTTCTTTCTGTGTTTATCTGTATTTGGGGGAGGGTACTATATATGTATGTGCGGGCCATAAATAAGCCATTGGCGGGATTAGTGCGAGCGAAAGTTGATGGGCTGTACTTTACCGCATATGCATGTATACTGAATAATTAATTTTTATTGATCGCGATTGCGTAGTGACACCCAAGCCGCGTCTGCTGTTGTTTATTAGTTTTCTGAGGCTTTGTCTGGGCTCCCTCGTATTTGTGGGGCATAAAGGGCTTACGAGGCTTGGGCTCCATTGTTCCCAATGTGCCGCATAATTATCAGCACACACTGTTGATACACCCAGTGTGTAGTGTGTAGTGTGTGCAGTATATGTGATGTGTGATGTGTGGGTGCACTTGCCGCTGTTTACCCAATTGTATCGCGCTAATAAAGTTAATGTGCTCGCTAAACTGTTGGCCATGACTCGCATTTGGCCCAGATGACCCTAACCCAACACAACCCAAACCCAAACTCAAACCCATCTAAAGCAACCCGGTTAAACCCAAACGAGAAGTGCGCTAATTGCCTTTCAAGTTGTTGACTGAACCATCCCTTTGGCCTTCCCTTTGCGTGCAGGGCTCTTTTAGCCTGGTCAGAACAACTACAACTAAGTAGTGTAACGGCCAACTTTCGAGTGGTGGAAAGTAAATGGGCGAATAGAGAAAGAAAGTTTGAGCAAAGCCAGCGGAAGACATAATCGATGTGGCAACTAAAGTCACTTAAAAAGCTTGCGGTACGTGATCATTTAAATTAATAGCTATTTACTAATTTTAATGGTTTTAAGTCCTATAAAATCCTGCAAAACTCTTAAAAACTTGTTTTTAAATATATTTTTAAAAATTTTTAAACAATTAAAAATTGCCCTTGATCAATATCATTGTGTTACAAGAAATAAAAGTCTCTAAAACTATTACAAAACTTTTAAAAATGTGATCAGTGTTTAAAAATTTATAAAAATTGTGTTTGAAATTTAATTTATTTTAAACAAACTTTCTAGTGCTTTCTCATATAAATCTCATTTTTTCGTGCTTTGTAATAATAATACAATCAAGCTGTAAAAATTTAATTCTTAGTTTTTTCCTTCTTATAAGCTTTAAATATAATCTTATATTGTACCTACTTATACTTTTAAAGAAATCAAGTTAATGAAATTGGATTTTATTTTTCCACAGCATATCAAACTAAAGCCTAGTTTTTTGCTTCTTCATTTGTGCAAATACAAAAAAAGTCAACAGCGAAATATTTGATTTCACTTGTTTGCTATTGCGATTATCCTCCTCTGTTTGCGCTGCCACCATTGTGCAAATTTAAATTGCGCTACAAAATATGTACTATATGTAAATGCAAATATGTAATCAACTCTTTGCACTCACATCAGATTTAAGTCCCCAACCCTTTGACTTTTTTTTGTGACCTCGAATCATACTCAAGCCATCGTCAAGTCAATGACAAACCAAATATTTGGAGAAAGCTCAGGGCAACGAAGACAAAGGATCCGTATTTGGATCTGGGCTAATGCCTGATGCTGAGCTGAGCTGCCTCAGGTGGAAAACACCAACTCGTTCTCCTCCGGGGATACCTTAAGCCAAATATTCGTCGTAAAACAAATGCAAAATCCGACAGAGCTTCGGCTAAGTGCAGTATGTAACTGCAGCACTCAACGAACAGACAGACAGCAGCAGCAAACTGATTAAATATCCGGAGACCGCAGAACGGAACAGAGTCCCCTCCTTAGTTGTACACTCAGCATAATGCGAATCCATGTAGGGAAATGTAATTTGAACGCCAAAACAAACAGCGGACTGGGGAACGAACCATTTGGAAGGCAGGAAGCTGGGCAGGTGCTTGGGCTAAAAAACAAAAGCCGCCGCTGGATATTTACCCACTGCCAGTGCAGCTGAAACAGCAGGACCTGTAACAGCAGCAGAAACAGAAACAGCATCTGTGGGAGGGCAAAACAAAGCCTCGGTAAACAGCCGAGCAATGTGATTAAAAAATAAAGGAACTCAGCACAACAATGGGAAATGGAGCAAAGTGCCCAGACATACACGCCGGAAAAATTGTTTAATAAGTATGAGAAACTATTTGGTCCCTTTTCTGTGATACATATAAGAATAAAATGTTTTATATTTTTTATGTTTTCTCAACATAATTTTTTTTAGTTTTATAACTTTTGTGGTGTACTTAAAGTCTGCTTCATTTTGAATTAAGATTTTGTTAAGTGTTTAAATTAAATTCATTGCGAGCTTTATTATATATTTTTAATTTTTTATTATTTTTATTGTATGTATAGTATGTAGTTTATAAAAATAAATTTGCTCAAATGATGTGCTGATGCATAATATATTTTGAAATATTCTCGTTCAAAATCCAGTTTTAAATTTTTATATTAAAAGAAATTGGTAAAATGTTGTAGTCAAGGTTTTCAAAAACTGCTATTTAAAAATCAAAAAAATTTTATACGTTAAGGTATTATCACGAAGGGTTTAAATAAAAAGGCATCTTTAGATCTGTGTTCCAAAATTTTTATTTTAATTTAAGAGAGTAAACATTTTATAAACTAGTAATGTTTTATTGCATACATTAAGGTTACAAAAAAATGTTAATAAAATCTTCAGAAATTTCCAAAACTTTATGCAAGGTTTTCCTTAAACATAAAGGGGTTCTTAACGTTAAAAAAAATGGGAAATACTTTAAAGTCTAAAATTAAAGTAATTAATAAAAAATTATTTTTTTAACCAAGTTCGTTTTGAATTGGTATTCTTATTAATTTTTCTCTCACTGCACTTGACGGTTGTAAGGTTTAAAGGTGGACGGGGCTTAAAAAGAGGGACTCACCTCGTAGCGTGTGTCGATTTCTGGCAACTTCTCCAGGAACTCCTCGACCATCTTTCGCTGCACGTGCGCCTAGCTCAGCAATCACACGCACACACACTCCCCCCACGCACTCACACACACACACACACACGCACACTTTCAGCACACAGATACAAATATTAATGAGAAGAATCCGAAATAGTTGTCACGCACCAAACGAAAATGAAAAGTTTCAACTTATCAATTATGGACAAGTCCTAATTGCTGCTGCCAGGATTAATTAATTTGTGGTTCTTTGGTATTGACAATAGTTAAAGCTGAAACACCTGTTGTTGTTTTTCTTTGGTTTTTTTTTTGTATTTTAAGTTAGTTAGGAAATTCGTAAGTTGCTGTCCTTTTTTTGTAACTGTGTTTGTTTATTTTTTGGATTTTTTGGCGGCTGGTCCTAAGGTCTAATCTAAGGTTTTTGCACTTTCCGTTGATGTCTTTTGTGATTGTCTTGCCCCCAAAAAAATTGAGGGGGGGGGATGGTGTTTTTGGTCACTTGGCACTTGGATTGGGCGATAGTTTTAGCCCACACAGACAGGCGAAGATACGAGGATACAATTGGGAAGCGGAGAGAAATAGAAGCTGGTAGCGAAACCAAAACATGTGCCAAAACTCCCTCTTAGCCAACTACTTGGGCCTAAAACAGCCAACAACCAACAAGCGCTGTCCGTTCACTGCCGTTCAGCACTAACAACAAACTGCAGAAAAACAAAACATTTATAGCCAGGCCAGCACACGAGTACGAGTCCATGGAGCAGCTCTCGTATCGACGACGGCCCGACGAGCATCATGATGTTCTAAAAAACCCAAAAGCCAGCATCACCAGCATCGAAAACTGGCCGATATAAAAAGTGTGGCGGGCTTTTAGGCGCCGGCGCGAGGCAGCTGAAAGGGGCAAAGACGACTCGACTCGTCGCGACTCTAAGGACTCCTTCGCTCCTGCGGCTCTCCCTGTATGTATATGGGATTCTGGGGATTCCCCTCTTGACTTGACACACTTTAAAATGTATGAGAGCTTGCAATCCAAAACACACCGACAGCATCCAATGGATCGCATTGGAGTGCCGACTCAACGGAGTTGCATGTTGCATGTTGCTGTCCCTTTGTTTTGCCAGCACTTGTAAATAATTTGCAGCTAACGAAGGCGGCGCCACTCAAAAGAAGTCCTAGCTGGAGGACCCTCTCCTCTTGCTCTATCTACCTTGCTATCAGCCGCTGCTCCTGCCACTGCTACTGCTTCCATGTCCTGGATTGGATGTCCTGGAAGGGGATTGTCTAAGCCGGCTCAGAGTCGAGCAGTTATCATTAATCTCGAGCACCGCACACACGCCCTCAATCGATTGCTGTCAACGGGTCGTGTTTGGATAGCAATTACCACCGGAAAAACAACTGAGAACGGACTGTGGAATTATGCCCAAGGGGGAGAAACTATAACGACTCTCAAGACACTTAAGGTATGGAAATCAGGAACCCGCACAGGTAAATTAAATGGAGTTTCTTTGAACAAAAATTTAGCATTTAGTTTAACTTTAAGTTTACTTAATCAAATTATTTAGTTCAAACATTTTTCTATGTTTTGTATTATAAGAATATTGTTTTCGTCACCAAGTTATTTTAACTAATATTTAAGAGCACATAACTTAACATGAAAAATTATAAAATAATAGTTGGATTTTGAAATATGTAGTTCCCAAAATATTTTAATTTTATATACATTTTCAATTCAACTAGAAAGTATTCTTATAAACAAATCACAGCGGAAGTCAGTATGATTTTTTATAAAGTTATTTCGCAAGAAAATGAACTCAGAAACGAGCAATAATTTAAGCCTAAAAATAGTTACTTTTTTGACTTGTTTGTTAAAAATTAAAGACTTACCGTCACCGAACCCATTTCAGCCATTTGAAGTCCGTTAAAATGTTAATATTTAATCCAAAAAAGTTGAACTGTGACCGCGCTCGCTGGACTGTCGAGGAACACTGAACGGAACTGGGCTAATCAAACCAACGAAATGGGCACCGCGATAATGCAACAATTGGCTTGCGGCACACACACACGTCATCAAGGGTCCTTGCCACCTTCTTTCCTTTTTTCCATTCACGCCAGAATGTCAAAGTCAAGCGTCGGGCGTGGGAATAAAAACAATTATCAGTCATCAGGTGCACACACACACAAACACACCCAAGAGCCAAAAATAAGTGGCACTCGAAAATGTATTCACCGCATTTCGATTCTGTCGACCAACGTGGCGATTTTAAAGTCCTTGAACGCAGCTGCTTAAATGGGTTTATGGTTCCCAGGCTCGCAATGAATTATTTCATTGGCAAACTGGTGAATTAGCACAAGTGGGGGCGTGTCCTGGTCAAGTGCAAATATGACAGAGGCATGTACGTATTGAAAAGCTTTAAAATATTCAGGTAATTTAGTTTTACTAGATATTTTTAGATTTCCCGCTCTAATTTCAAATTTAAAGCAACTAAGCTGATTGCTACAAAACTTAGATTGAAACTATAGTTGTCTCTTTCTTCCATTTTACAACTGCCTATGCGCACTGCTTTGTCCAGACAACCCAAAGCCTGACTGCTATGAAACTTGCTTTGTTCCTATAGTTGTCCCTTTCTCTCTTTAACTGCTTGCTGTTACTGTTTCCACAAAAACAAGCAGTTTATTCAAATCAAAAATTTAAAAAAAAAGGCAAAATAAAACACACTTTTCGTTTTTAATTTGTATTTTGACATGATTTTTATATAATTTCTGACAAACTTGAACATTTAATTTAATTTCATTACACATTTATAAATTTCATTTGTTACAATTTTCGTTCGTTCATCGTTTTAGCGTTTTCAGATTCGTACCATTTGCTGTTTTCTATTACCATTTTGATATTTTATGTTAACGTTCCTGGCAATTCTGTTCCCACTTAAGTTACTTTAATATCATTAAATGTATCCGTATAAATGGTATGCCTATGCAATTTCAGATTCTCGATCCATTGGCTTAACTGGAATTCTAGGATCAAAAAACGATACAGAGAGAGATGGGTGGCTACAAAATACATACATTTACAAAAAATAGTTAAATATTATGTTAGCACGGCTCGATCCGCATTTCTTTTTCTTCCCTACGTATATTTTATAATAAATACTCCTTAAGTTTTTGGGCTAAACGTTTTGTCTGTTGTCATGTGCGGCCCACATCGAATTCAATATTTGGTTTGGTTTCTCACTTGAATCCTCAGTGTGTCTGCTTTGTTTTTAGCTTTCTCTTCTCATCATTTCGTTTATTAAGTACTATTGTGGTTGTCTTACGAGTTAAGAGTTGTGCTTAAGGTATTGTTGCTGCTGCTGGAGTTTGGTGTTCGTTTTTATGTTCTGGTTTTTGTTGGTGAGCGTTTCGCGTTGGATGTACATGTGAATATCAGTATAATCCTTAGATTAGTTACGGTTCATATGATACGAATGATTGTAGGCAGGTGGTTGGTGGTTCACTTGACTTGCAATGTTCCGCGTTGTGTTCGTCCCCTCGTTCCGACAAAAAATGCTACCTATCATTAATCAGTTAACATTACAAATAACTACGAAATTAAAAATCTAAGCTTAACGAAACCCTAAAACTGAACAGCCAAAGAAACTAAACGTAATCCATCGAGTTGCCAGTCAAACTAGCTGAGGCCGGTGCTCGTCTGCGCCTCGGAAATGTTAATATTCGCACTGACACCGAGCACTGGTGCTGATTTGGAAGCGGAGGCGGAGGCGGAGGATGCGGATGAGGAGGCGGGTTGGGTGAGTAGTGGTCTTTGGATTCGGTCCAGCGCCATCTGCCAAATGGCCATGCTCTCGTCCGGCTTGATGGCGTGGTTTGTGAAGAGGAACGGCGGCTCCTCCAGGTCATTACTTCCGGCGATCAGCTGGCGCACGTCCCTCTGCTCGAGGTAGTACGTCAGCGGGGTGATCTTGGTGCCCGTCTCCTCGGCCAGAATTCCCGTGATGAGCACATCGTCCACCCAGAAGTAGTTGGCCTTCTGGGCCGCCTCGAACAGACGACGCACCACATCCGGCGCATAGACGATGGCCATGCCGGGACAGTATTGCGGGTAGAAGCGGTTCGGGTACTCCTTGTAGGTCACCCGCCACTTGGACTGCAAAATAAAAGATATTGATTAATAAGATGACACTCATAAGAAGGGTTTAATATCGATTAAAATGTAATCCCAATAGTTATTTCATGTTAAGTGCACATTTTTGTGTTCTGCTGGCTTATAACAATTGCAAACTAGTCAACGTCTGTCTTTCTATTTGCAGATAAGGTTTTAATTACGAATGCTATTGTGACTTACAAATAGGAATGTAACTTTATTGTTATTGAGCAACTATCAATTTTTATTTGCAAACAAGCCAGGTGTATAAATAAGATAAGAAAGATAGAGAAGTAAGTTTCATTTAATTGATACACATTATTACTTAGCTTACAAATCATTTAGCTATATGATTTATATATTGTCTTTAAATTAAAACAAAATGCACAGGAAACACAAACTTACCCGAAAAGACCGTTTGACTCTCGACCGATTGACGGAACGGCAGAGCAGCAGATCCGGTTGGAGGAGGAGCTCGTGCTCTGGCAGCGAAGGACTCGCCAAGTACTTGACCAGCTGCGGTGTGTTCATGAACACATCGTCGTCCACCTTCACCAGCAGCTGCGCATGCGCACAGTTCTCGTTGAACCACTTGAGGGCCATCACATGCTTGTAGGTCATGTTGCGATACGCATCATCGAAGTTCCCCTGGATGAGGTCGCCGTGCAAATGATTCTCCCGGTTCAGAAATTGCTGCCACTCGGGCCACTTCTCACCCACTCCACCCACCAGGAAGATGACCCTCAGTGGAGTCTGATTTATATAGCTGCGATCCGCCCACGTTTCGCGGATGATGCGCCGCTTGTCATGGTTCTTAACTGCCGAATGGACCAATATCAGAACCTGAACACCCTTATCACAGGCGGGCTGATCTATCAGGTAGACGAAATTGGACAGATCCATCAGTTGCATGCTGCTATGCAAGGGGGCGGGTGTTTGCAACGCCGTCGGCGGGGGCGTGGCCAGGGCGTGATCGAAGGTGTTGCTAACTAGGCTATCGTTATTATTCTAGATGTGCGACTAGGCTGGGGTATTTGGTTTGGTTTGCTCCGGTTTCCTCTACTCTTACGCAATCCATTGGCACTCGTGGGTGGTTGTGAGGTGCTGCTGCTACTGCTGCTGCTGCTTCCGAGGAAATCGGCCGAGATTTCCGCTTCCAACATTGGTGGCTGCTGCACACTGACCAGCCAGATGACCAGGCACACATTGATGCAGATGAGCAGCAGGCACAGCGATCGCTTGTCCATCCTAGCGGCTGGTAATTGTACCTATATCTATTTCTATTTCCGGACACCTCAGACGGAAGCGTTTTCTGCGTGCCTTGGCCATTTAACTCCAGATCCAAGTGGCTGTAACGGAAAAGGAAAACGCAAAGGAAACGGTTAGTAAACACTTAAAAGCGAATGTGATTATGACACTTGGCTAAAATGACATGTGGTCAATTTTCTAAATGGCCAGCCAGCAGGTGTCAACAGGTAAGTGAAGAGAACTCTCTCTTTGAGGCAGGTTCACTGAACTGACGTCATGCAATCGATGCCACTAAAACGCACCTGCCATAATTCATTCACAGCGGCAGCTAGCAAATGAATGAACTTCTGGGAACTTCCAAAACTCAACTGAAAATGCTGAAAATAAGTTTGCTCAGACACTGACACTAATCGAAAATGAAAAACTGCGCGAAGATTAGTTGAATTTATTGATTTATTGGCCGCAATTTGATTGCTATATCAACATTGATAAAAAAAATTCGTCGAAAGCGGCACTACTTTTTGTGGATTAACTGACAACGGAATCGATGACACCCTGTGACTGTCTGATGACAATCTTATCGATATAGAGTCGTTAAATTTTATTGTTGGCTATAACACTAAGTGGTTATGTGGCTCAATCAAGTTTATGGTACCTACTTCAAATGGTCTGCAATTTGACATGGGTGTTTGTAAATTTTTCAAAAGCAATTAAATTGGCGACAACTTAAGTCTCAAAATTATTTTAGATTTAAAAATCAAAAACTTTTTTTCGAAAACAAAGAAATATAACCATTATTTTGACAATTAACAATTATGATATTTTTTTATCTTTTGTTGATCTTGTTTGATCTATTTTATATTAAGATACATTTTATGATTAGATAACCTTATTTTCCATCAACACACATAAGACATATCATAAATAGCTAATTTCATGCTGCTTTACACAAATACTTGACAGCTGTGTCGTAATTTTGTTGTACATCATTTTGATAAGATATCAATATAAGGTCATTTAGTTTATCTTATCAGGTAGGCCTACCTCAAATTAAATAGACTAAATAATTATTTATTGACAAGTATAATACAACTTTAAGTAGCAGTACTTCAATTATGTTTGAACGACTTAACTTATATTATTAATCGAAATAAACCAAGAGATTTTATTTATTATTTTATTGTTGGTTAAGATTTGATTATGAATTATTACTGCTTCTGCTTTTAAGTTCATTCAACTTGTTAAGATTTTTACTTATTATTTAAGCTTCACTTTGTTATGTCTCTCGTCGGTGTATATATTTTTATTATATTTTTCGGAGGCAACCGGAAGACGCACTCGTGCACATGTCCGCAGATTGTGCGCCAGAACAAAAGAAGAATTGCTTCTGTCTCGAATCGAAAAGACAGTCTGAGGTGTTCCCCAGTCACGTAGTCGAGTAATATGCGCACATGAGCTGCAGTATAATTGAAATACAATGTACCATTAGCCGCGTGGATAATGGAAACAGTGCACCAAAGGCTCAATTGCACTCAGCTGATTCCCTGGTTGTGCAACTCTCCCAAGGGACTTTTATTGAAGCACTTTTGATTAGATAAGCCGAGAGCTTTCGATAAGATTAGTCCCCTAATGACAGATGGTGTCCTCCCATATTTCATGTATTTAATATTCCAAGAATTTAATATGGAAAGCGTCACAAATTCGAGGCCGGAACGTCGTTCAACACGAAACGTTATAAAATTTTTATATTCATGTAAATTCCCAGCCAAAGTCAATAGTTTTCTATAGACATGGTTAATGTAAAAGGTCTGCACTGGCTGCTTGTTAATAATGGCTGATTCAAGCACGCAACCCTTGCCCCAGGACTATTCCGTCCTTTGACTTTTGGCCCCGGCACCAACAAAAACACAGATCTGTAAAACGCAGAAGGGAGTTTTGGTGTAAATTTGCCGGATGCGACGGCCTCAAGATATGCAAAAACTAATTACAACTGAACCTCTGACCTTAGCCAGCTGCGGTACCCAACTAAAAAACAAACCTGGCCAAAAACGAACTGCAAGCTTGTTTTGCTTTAGGCCCAACCAAGGCCAGAGTGCTATGCAAACTGAAGTTCTGCTGCAGGTCTGACTTCGAGGGTTGTTTCTACGCAAATTGACTGCCAACAGTCACGATATTTTGCTTGTTGAGGATATTAAAATTATATAGAAGAGTGTGTAAACTTTTGTTACAGTTTTAAAACATCAAATAGGTAAATTGAATTTCTATGTAGCACACTTAATTGAAATGGAATTTTTATGTACTATAAAAATATTAACTAAGTGCATAGCTCGATCTTGATATCTTTAATTCAATTTCGTTGAGCAGCAAATCGATATTTGTATGTGCGCCACATTGACCTTAACTTTAGTAATTAATAATTGAGATAATTATCCGATGGTCACCCCAGTTAAACCCTGAGGAAATGTCGTCTTCGTAAATTATCTGGCTGACCTGCATACTGCGACTGTTCTGTGCGTGATAAGAATTTAATTTCCAGCGACTTTAGCAATTACTTGATTGCTCCATGGAGTTACTTCACTTGTACATGTGTTTAATTAATAAAATAACTATAAAAGAGCACTTAAAAAAGGTGTGACATCTTCGCCTGTTGGCTATTACATTTAATTAATTTTCGTTAATGTTTAGTAGCAGAGTACAAAGTTAAAATTTTAAAATATGTAGAAGACAATGTTAATTCAGACTCTAAAATTACAAATGTCTTTCATCATAACTTAGTTAAATAACTTAATACTCTGTTAATAAATGTTTAACAGACTTCTCTGCGGGTATGACATTTTTCTTGATATATTTAAGCACTCCTTTCCGATCTTTTAGCAAATATTAAAATTTAAAAATACATGGTTAAATAAACTCTCTGAAGAAACTTATTTTTCCCACCTCTGTGTGCCAATACTTCTCACAAACCTCACCTTTGTTTCCATGAAAAGTGCTCACACCTCTCGTGAACTTTACAAAAATAAGCCTAGACTCCGAAAAAAGCTATAATTCAGGAGTTGTTTTATGTGGTGTGGGGATGGGACGTCTGCCAAACGCTGGCATTTTGCAGTCGATAAAATGCCAACAGCAATGCCGAACAACTTTTTCAAGTCGAAGGTTAAATTTTATCGTGGTCTGAATGGGCAACAAAAACATCAGCAGCGACAATAGATTTGCCTGCAGTTTTGGGGCCCAGTCCTCAGGCGTCTTCTATTGTTTATCTGGTATCGTATCGTATCGGGCTTTTGATTAGTTACAGAGACCGGCAGGCAGGCTGGCAGGCTGCAATTCCCTCGGAGGAATTGTATTCATTGTGAATGGCAGCAGGTTGGCACCACGAAAACTTGGCTGCTGCCCAAAAACACTTTGAATGCCTGTGTCAGGTTGTCTGTCCCTCACTTGGATACAATGCAACTTTCACGTGCAGCCAATTGCCATCCAATAGGGAGTACAATATTTATATATACCAAACAAATAAATAAATACTATACGAGGGCCTTTGAACGAGTCAAACTCATTACAAGGCGAGCACTCAGCCCCGGTGGGTAATTACTAATTAGCAAAAAGCAAATCGTAATCAACTCTAAATTATAGGAAAACAAATAACAAGTGCTGAAAATTGCATAGTTATCTTATATGCGAAGTTACGTATACGCACTACTATCCATCATTCAAGAGTTATTCAATTGAAAGTGTGGAAAGTGGTTTTAGTCAGGTTCTGCTAAGCAGCTTAAGATTGTTATTAATGCGGAAAAAACAGCTTTAAGTGTGGATGACTTAGAAACCGGTTTTTGGCTTTGGTAATTGCAACGTTGCAAGTCACGTTTACTTTGTTTTAAGCACAAAATTTAAACTTTTCAAAGCCAAAATGGAACCTTATCACCCCAGCTCAATTAAAAGATTAAACTCTTTTTATCTGTATTCCCTCATTAGACGCCCATAAATTCAGCCAGACACTTAAATCTCAACTAAATACCCTGCGGCTATCAGTTAAATGGTCTCCAATTATCTCACAACTTTAATTGCCGTTTTAGCAAAACTATATATGTATTCTATGAGTAATATACACAATTTAAAGCATTCATACAATTCGTTTGCATATGGAAAAACATTTGTTAATTGTTTGGAATTTTCTCCAATTGATGCGGGACTATTGTTTACACGCACCAAAGTCAGAAGAATTCTGGGTAAGTGAAGCATGGAAATGTGTCACTGAAATCTGAAGGCATCTCAAGAGCTCCAGAGAGCGTTGCATTCGCCACTTGGCATCCTGTCGCCGTCGTCAAATGGGAGTCAAGAGCTCAAGCAGAAGCATTAAACATTAAGCCCCCGCCGTCTGCCAAACAAATGTCCCTCACATGTTGATAGCCACCAAATGTACCCATCCCATGTGTGCTTACATACATACAGATTATGTTCACATGCCATATGCAGACACACTTAAAAAAAAAAAAATCCCATCAAATTAATTAATAACCATTGGGAGAAATATACATTTTAAAAGTCTTTCTGTCTCAAGGTCTAATGTGTTAAATTTAAATTTAAATTTAGATTGAACAAATGAATGTAGATGTGTCTCCGAATTGTTAATTGTCAGGCAACGAGTAGATAAAATTGACGATTGTGATTCAATGGTTTTTTTGCTTATTTATTTTATTTATAATTTTTTGTATCCCATGGCCCTAAATAAAATATTTAAATTATATAATTGCCTAAAGTGTTTATAAAATACTACTGTTAATAACAAAAACTTTCCTTCTAAAACTGGCCTTAAATTTCAAAAATCATATTCTAAAAACGTCTGGAATATGAAAAAATCTGTTAAAATTGTAGATTTAAAATTTTCTACAAATTTTCTAAGTGCATGCATCATGTTGAGAGCCACGGAAACTCGCCCTGTCCCAGATGTCGAAAATGTGAGTCAGCAGCGGCTTGAAGGAGTTTCGCAGACTGGCAGAAAAATGAAAATTATAGGACAGGGAGAGGGAGGGGGTTAGGAAAACCCAGACGAGGTTTCTGCTGCTAACATGCCGCAATTACAACATGCTGAGGGAGTTTTTCTCCGTCGACAACATTTTGCGGTACGGTATTGTGGGTGAAACTGCATAGGCGCAGCAGAAAACTTTTCCCATTTTCATTTCCATTTTCACTCCAATAGCACGCACACTCACGTGGGCATACAAATTGCAATGGGCAATGCAAAATGCTAAATAACGATGCCAGACAGATATTTAGGCGAATGCGAAATGCAAGTGACTCGGTTCGGTTTGTGGGTGCCATGTGCCATGCGCCATGTGCCTTGTGCAAGTTGCATGCAATCGCACTGTTAGACATCGCAGGCAGCGGATGCGGATGCAATCTGCCTGAGCCTCCTCCGACGGTTTATCCGCCTCCTTCTCTGGATTTACGAGCACTATCTTGCATCCCATTTTCTGTCTTACCCAATTCCTGGGACTTTAACTTGGGCGTTGGCCTGCACTCACAGAAATTTAAATATCAACCATATTCAGAAGAAGACAAGTACTAGAGTTTCAGTTACTTGAAGGACCTTCTCGCTGACATTTATAATAATTTAAAAGCAAACAAAAATGTTACAGAAGTATTGGTTAACTGAATTGCTTCCATAAATGCTTACAATAAAAATATAGGTTTAAGTATATTATTATTCAAAAATAAGGTTTGTAGATACGGTATTTTTATTTAAAAGCAAATGCAATTCAAAATTTTTGTAGAGAAATTGCAAAGTGTTTAGTTTACTATTTTTTTAAGTAACAATTTAAACCTCTGATATTTTGATAAAAGTATATTTTTAGCTGCATTGTCTTTAAAGTCTTTTTATTTTTCGCATTTTTACTTTAACCGAGAGCCAAGTTCCATTTCCCCACGAGAATTCATACAATCGCTTTCTGATATAAGTCAGGGCCATTTCCCCAGTGCAAAAGCCACAAGCCCATAATTAACTCATCCACTGCAGCCTGCGGCCGTTGAAAACACATATATGTATAGTTCGTGTGCCTTCGTCAGGACGTGGATGGAGGAGTTTCCTGTTGCCACATAAAGTGCAGAGCATTACTCATAACCCCAAAAGAGGGATCATACAAAGTGGGGGGGTTCGTGTGGCAAAACGACAGAGCGAAGACAAATGCATTCAGCTTGATTGAAGGACACAAGCGACTGAGTGACAAACCAGCGGGCGCCGCAAATTGGCAATTAAAAAGCTTAAAGGGGAGGGGTACGTGTAGGGAGGGTATAAGGTAGTCCGTGAAAGAGAGAAATAAAAATGCAAAATAGAAACTCGGGGACACGCCCAAGCAAAGTGGAAGGAAAAGGTCCTGGCTACTTTATAGGCTACGTTCAGGGTTGGTCAGTCTCTCGCACGCTAAATAATTTATGAATACATATTCCTTGGCTGCGTATGAAAATTTAATTACGCGCCTTTTGTTTACATTTTCACAGGCCAGCAGGCCAAAGTCCAGTTCCTCAACCCCGGGGCCAAAACGAGTTTTATGCACGCACTCACAAAATTTCTTTGGGGCAAGGGACTCAATCAAAAAATACAATATATTTTTTGTGTCTTTATAAAGAGCGAAAAATAAAAAGAAACAATAAAAACTGGGCGACGAGTTGGCGAGATTGCGGAATTCTTATTCAAAATGCTCAGTCGATGACTCAGTTTTCTGAGGCATTGGAAGTTCAATTGGTTAAATCGAGTAAAATATAATCTCATATTTCTTGTGTCTTTTTCGCTTCAGTTTTTATTTGCATTTATGCAAATTTTTTGCTGATCAAAAATTAACAGGAATTGAAGAACATTTCTTGGTCTTGATATAATCAAAGAAAGTTTTTTTCGCGACAAATTCTAGGAAATAAACTGGGATGTAAAGTAAACGAAAATAATTATGCTTATATACACCATCAGGGGGCAATACAAAAGACCATAAATATGGGTCTAGAATTTTATTAAGTTTCGCTGCAGTGCCAATTTTTCCAGTCGTGTCTGGTTTTTATCCATTTACACGGGCAATAAATAAATTCCAAATACTAGCAATATTTATAGAAATTTCGCCCCATGAGTAAATGTGTGTGAGGAAGATCGCACCTCTTTATCTATTAATTTGAAAATCAATTTTCGTTAGCTTAGCCTACATAAGAACGATTTTTAAGTACAAATAAACGAATGTATAAATGATAAAACATTTATAATTCAAACAACGGGTGAAAAAGTGGAGCATAATTATTTACTTGTTCAATAAAAGTAAGCTAAAAACAATTAAGTGATTAAACACTTAATATGATTGCCTTGATGCCTTGAAATAGAAAATGTCACGCGTCCATCACATGATGAACAAACAGAACAAACATTAGTTCATAATGTAATTAGATTATATTAAACGGGGTATTAGCCCAATGGAAATATATTAGAAAATGTGTTATACAAATTGGTATTGCATAAACCTTGCGGAAATAGATAAAATTTAACTAAATAATTTTTACACGCTTTTTCTTTTTTTGACGGTAGCAAAATTTTACTTAAGAAAATATATATTAATATGATAAGCTGATAAAGATGACTATATTTGGAGGGAATAACCATATATTAAGCAATCAGGTGAAAGTGGTCAATTTATTTAATTATTTCGAGGTGTTGCACGATAAGATTGCAAAAGTGAATATTTTGCTTAAGAGAAAACCTTCTTTAATTGAACGAAATTTATGTTTTTTTTTTTGATTTTCTGGTTTAAAAAAATTGTCTGTTTATATTTTATTATTTGAGACTTTGAATTAAGTGATTAAAAATGAAATTCGAGCGAAGTGAGCAGCCAGCGGGAGTAAAAGAGAAAGCAAAAAGCTTAAACCGCTGACGTTGACGCTGACGTGACGCTGGCGGAGAGTGTCGGGGTCAGTGTACGGACCAATAAAAGTAACACCGTAAACCGTCTAACGCTTCGCAACGCCAGTTATCAGTGGGCCAGAAGGCACAAAGTGGGCGAAAAGTAGCAACGAAAGCGGATACGCAAGCAAACAAACAAAGCGAAGACAAAGTTATGAAAGGCCACTGAAAAAAAAACATTTAAAACTCGTACGACAGAGACAGAAGAAGGAGGGAGATGGATATAGGGGATACGGAGCGAGAGCTTCACGCGGAAGCTGCAATTAAAAATCAGAGCTTTGGGTGCCAACGAGCATGTGATTGGAAAAATTTAAAATTATACAACAAACACCGACCTTAAATTGTAACGTTGACATTTTTCTAGTGATTTAGATTAAGATAACATTTTCCCATAATCGCAACGTCATACCAATGCATTTTGTGTTAATGTTTCATTTATTTAGCTACTTTTTCTGTTAAATATAAGAGTAGCTCATATTTGTATTAAATATTTTAATAACACCTGACTTTTTGTTCATCTTTTTGGGTAAGAATTAATAAAAGGTTTATCTTGAATAAACCTTTTAGATATGAACAAATTTGATTGAACGATATAAACTAATATGCAAAAAATATAAATATGATTTGATATTGTTATATTCATAGCACCTTTTTATTCTTTACTGATTTAGAATGTTGTATTTTTAAGTACAGTGCAGTTTACTTGAAGTTCCTATAAGTTTAGGTTTGACTGTATTTCTCTTTTTACTATCCCATTATTCCCTTCGATTAATGGCGGAAATAGAAATTCATGAGGGTTTTTTTTTTATCACCCACTTTTTATCGAACTGTGGAAAACGAAACCAGCGGAAGCTCCACTGTAAGTGAATAAGCAAACACTCTCGCAATCTTCAGCAAACATTCGCGCCGAAGAGGGAGGGGGAGATGGGCAGGAGACAGTGGGGCAGAGTGAGAGAGTGGAAGAGGGACGTGGCGGTACAGTGGAGCCGGCCAAGGCCAAGGCACTGGAAACTGGCAAAGGAGCCAAAACGGAGGCAGGCAAACAGGCATGCGTGCCACTGTGCCTGAACTTGTTCAAGGTCAGTCCTCAGCGACAGCGACATGCTAAAAAAAAAAACATAAAGAAAATATCCAACAAAAACGGCATAAAAAGAAGAGCATACAACAGAAAACAACAACAACAAAACCGCTGGCCAAGTTAAAGGCAACGAAAAGAGCGAAGTGAAAGAAAAAATTCCACATGGTACTCAGCCACCGAAATGACAATGTTAAGAGAGAGAGGAAGAGGAGAGAGCCAACGAGTGAGAGCGGTGTCCGCCCCCACAGCAGCAACAGCAACAACAATGAGGCTGCTGTTCAATGGGATGCTGATAAGAAAAAAACAAAAAACCGTCAAGAGCGCGCACAAGACAACAAAAAAAGATAAAACCCAAGAGGTGGCTTAATTAATTTCTTAAATTTTATGATTTAACTCACCTGCTTGGTGGTTGCTCCTGTGCTGCCTCTGCATTTATCTCTCATTTATCCGTCCAGCAAAGAGAAACTTAGGTGCGTTTTTTAATTAATTTCTAAAGGTAACACACACGCACACGCACCCATCTTTAGGTAACAGTTAAAAAACAGAGTTGGAGCGACAGAGATAGCAGTGTCAGTGCTAATTTAACACACACGCGCGCACATGAGCGAATTTGTTTTATATATTTTTGGCACCAATTTGTTGTTGGCAGCTGGAATAAATTTATTTAACACAATTTTTATGCACACACACCCATACACACACACACGCTCGCGGCGAAAAGAAATGCAAAGGGAGAAGAAGAAGAAGCAGACTGAAGGATGCTGGGCCTTGGTTTTATTTTTCGCTGCACTTTTTAGGCGTCAAATCCTCTTTTTATAACTCTGAACTTGTTTAAACATTTTCGCATTAATATGTTTGGTTGTTAATGCTCTATGGTTTTTTGAATATTAACATAAAACAACAAAAAAAACGCCGCCAAACATTGGAAAATCCACCGCGCGATTACTTTTTATTTCATCATCATGTCATAACTTGAACACTTTAAAAACGGTTTTAAACATCATCGTCAGTTAATTGTGCCCGGCGATTTATCAGTTAACAATGCTTTTTTAGTGCTGTTTTTTTTATATTTTGGTAAATATTTCTTAAGTGGGAAAGAAAACACAAGCAGCGCGTTGAAATGTAACTGAGAGGGTGATAAAATTTTTAGTAATTTTAAGACAAACCAGAGTTGCTCTCTCTTCTGCTGTTAAACTCTCTCTTTTCCTGAATATGCGGCTAAGTTCACTGTTACCTGTTGCAGTGGCGTAAGTAGGATTTTGTTAAGAGGAATATGTATTTACTTCTTACTTCTTTACATTAAAAAGTAACAGACTTTGTATACAAAATAACCAATATCTAAAATTTAATTTAATTATAATTTTAATATTATTGTTATTATTAGTACACACAAAGTTCTAACATTAAAGATTAAAGCATTTATCTCTAAGATAATTATCTTAAAAACCATTTTATTCAGAACAAAATTCAATTTTGAATAAAGGAAATTTAAATGGGTTACTAAACAAATGCTTGACTTACCCCCGAAAGGCAATCCCTTTTTACACGCCACTGAACTGTTAACTTTGAGCAAGAGAGAGCCCTCTCTTGATTAGAGATGGAACTATAACATCGATATACGTTAAACATTTAGGGCGACCAGTTTATAACATCTGCTTTGAATTTATTTAATAGATTCTAAGTTAATTTTAATTTTAATTGGTAGCCTACCGTTGTGGTCTTTCAGTTTTTTAAAAATTACCTGTGCTACACGTGAACTGTTATTAAAGTCTCCAAAAATTACTCATACTCCTACGATACTTATGCTAACTCCAAATTTAACTATAAAATTATTATTATATAGCTAAATGTTAATGGTTTGACTGCTGTATTGTTAATTATTGTTTTTAATTTAAAGTGAAGTTTAAAAGAGTTAGAATTGTCACTGCGATAGTTGCGACATTTATTAATAAATATTAATATTTGTATAATTTTTTGAAGAAAGCGCGCCTAAAATACCCTGTTGCTTACAACCCTAAATACTTTAACTTGTGAGAGCGAAAACGAGAGAACAAAAATCGATATTTGGGGTGACCATAACAGCAATTTACTGTTATCAAAAATTATTCTAATAAGAAATTTAAAGTTGTTTTTTATTGAAAATTATTTATCGAAGTTCAAGTCGTTACAAATAGTTTAAGTAAGGCTAAAGAAATCTTAAGAATACAAGAATTTTAACCAAAACAGCTATCGATTACCGCGTTGCATTGCAACAACTACCATCTGCAATGTGCAACAGATAAGGAAAAAATGCAAAACAAAGATAGTTTACAAAAATGAGCTTGTCTGATAATTCAGAAGAAATGTTGGTTCCCACGGTCAGGGAAGTTCAGCAAAAGTTTGCTGAACTCTTAAGCCGTGGAGAAGAAATAACCTGGGATCTGTAAGTAATTTGAATATTTGCTTTAACTCAAAAAATAACCGATGGCCTTTAGATTGTCACAGAGTCAGGAAGCAGTTTTGAGAAGAAAAATAAACCAGTTTGAAGGCCCCAAAGAATTTCCCAGTGACCTGCCTTCAATGTTTAACTCGCATATGTTTAATTTGATTTGGAGTCAAAGTAAGAACATTATTTTAACTAACAATTTACAATTTAGTGATGACGTTCTTGTCACCAGGAAAATTCACAAACGGACAGTCTCTCACGTCTTTATTTTTTGTAATGATTGTGGATGATACCAATGATTTAAAACTAGCTGAGGATAGCAGATCCTGGTACCTTTATCCGGTTTTTCGATGTAGGCGTTGCGTGGGTAAGTTACCACTTACCTATTGGAAATAAAGTACTAGTATTATAAATATTTTAAAGAAGATAAAACTGGGCAATCCAGCAGCCTCCAATGCTGCATGGGTTATGTGACTCAAAACCTATTGTGTGAAAACTGGGATCAATTCCTGCGAATGATAGAGGACATGACGTGTTTCCGTCCAGGATTTATGGTAACCCCAAATCATGGAGTCTACAAACTAATTGATGGTCAGGTTGAGCTAAGAACATGTTATAGCTCCTCCGTAAGAACATTTAGAACATTTGGCAAGGACCGCCCCATGACACCCCAATCGTTGCTAGAAGCTTCAAGAGCTCCGAAAAACACTACGATTCGCCTGAATAACACAGAATTTGATTTTAAAATTGTCGTATCATCTAAAGCAAAATATTTGAATTGCGATAGAATGTTGTATCCTGTATTGGTAAGAGTTTAAGCCAAGCTTGTTTTAACATTTTCTAAAAATCTTCCTAAAACAGATCCCTCAAATTGGGCATGAACAGTGTGATGTCAGGGAACTTTCCGATTCTTTTACTTTATTTACACACAGTATGAACAACTTTCGTTTGTCATCCTCAATGATCAAAGAGAAAAGTTATCACAAAATATTGGGCAACCGACTCAAGTAAGCACAAAACATTTTAAAATTTGTTAATACAATTCTAAGACAGAGTTATTTTTAGAGCCGTTTTTGACAAAATTTCCGAGGAGTCCAAACGCTTTGACGGCAAAGTAGATCTCATACGAAGAGCCAATACAGTGCCCTTGAAACATGAGCTTGATAGCCTTTTCAAATCGCGCTATAAAGAGCCATTAAATCCCGAGGAGCTCAGTAATGTACCCGTGGACTTTTTACAAATTACCACTATCAGAGTCCAAGGAGAAGACATTAAACTGGAGGATTATGGCACATGCCTCAAAGAACACATTGTAAACCCTGAGAGCTTTGAAGATCTGATAGCCTGCATGTCTGAGCACTTGGAACCCGAAGTGTTCAAGCTTACCCTGAAGCTTGCCCAAACTTTTTTGGAAAACACAAGGGAAGAGTTGTGTCAGATTTTAAAATACTATTTCTCCACAGAAAGCGTTCTCTATCAGGTCCTTTTATTGACAATAAGCTTGAATCCCAAAGAAGTCGGTGAGGAAACTCCAGATATTTTAAGGCGGGTGCGATATTACTTCGCTTCGGCTTGCCCAATTTCTCGTTCTGAATTTATGAAGAAGTGCGACAAATGTGTTGGCTACTACGACATACTTAAGGATTGAACTTTGTTGTAATTTTTCTGATGCTTTTAAAATAACATATTGTCATTTCTAAGTGTTTTTGCATTTACTATAAATTCAGTTGTTAAAAACTGCGGTCGGTTGAAATAACAGTTACTATAAGAAACGTGTAAAATTGATATTTATGTTCTTTGAAGCCAAAAAGCTTTAAAAAAAATAATCCCATGTTCTATGTAAAAAAGTACTCCCAAATTTTAAAATAAAAAAATCGCATGTAACACTTTTGTCAACAATTCTATATTCTATGCTGGGAAATGGTAATGTGTTTAAGTAGATATGTATAATACGTATATCAATGTTGATCTACAACTAAGGATTAGCTTATTAAGTATGGTGGCCACCGATGTACAGGATATTTAGATAAGGATGTGTAACATTGACTAAGACAAGGCTTAACCTAGGGATTCGGTTATGATGAGTAGTTGTACATGAAAGCGATCACAATTGTCAGATGGAGGCGTGTGCGTTGACCTTAACGATCTAACTTAGGGCTAGCATCTTTAGGCACTTTTAGGCTTGCTCTGCCGCCGATTCAGCAAACTAGATAGATTGCTAAAGGGCAGCTCGAAGGCCAGTGAGAAAATAATAGAGGCCAGGTAGACGATGACAGCGAAGCCGCAGGTGACCACGCACTGCAAACAAGTAGAGGGTTTATTTAATAAAAATATTATTTAAAATATATTATTCCATTACTCACCAGCATGAAAGGATCTGCATGCGTGCTGGCATTGGTCAAGCTGTAGATAAATGCAATGACCAGCGGGTTGAGCAGATAAATGGCATAGGAAAGTCGACTGACATGTTGGAAGCCCTTGGCCTCCAAAAGACGTGACCACCAGACCCCCTTTCCCCCGCAGCTCCTCGCTATCATCCAGCATACACTGAGCGAAAAGAAGAGGCGACCCATCACAAAAAGTGTGATGGCCATCAGAGGTCCCAAGATCCCTTTTCACAGTCGAATAAATGCAGGCGAAGAATACTAGCAACGCAAAGTGCCAGCTAAAACGCTCCTTGGGTTCACTGATATCAAACTGGAGTCGATTTTCCTGGAGTAACCAAGCTGTGGCAGCTCCCAGGATATAAGGAAGAACTCTCACAAATGGAGATGTGTAAATCTCAGTTCCAGTGGCAAAGGCTGCATCAAAGGACAGCTGGAACTTGATGCTCAAGCCGATGCTGTAGGACCAGGCTATGGTGGCCACAAAAGATGAAGCCACCAGTGCTTTGGTTATCTTGGGGTATCTGTTGTTAAATAGCAATATGTTATCGAATAAATCAAATTAAATCATAATTAATTATCTTACTTCACATATAGAAACAGCAGAGCATTGGCCAGAATAAAGAACTGCATTTCGCAGGCCAAGGACCAACTCCAATTGGCGCACATATCCCGGTGATCGAAAAGGTTCTGGATAAACAAGAGATTCCTCCACCAATGCTTGGAACACATCTCATCGAATCGCTCGTTGATGTGGTAAACCGAGACATCTCCAATATAAGCGTAGACCAAATCCACTGTGGTCATAACCACTAGATAAAGCGGTCCAAGACGCAAATACCGGTGGAAGAGTAGTTTGCCAAAAAGCTTTACATTTTGTCCAATACTATTTAGACGCACTGTTTCCATTTGCTGGGAGTTGCGAAGGAAGTTGAATGTTTGCAGGAAGCCACTAAAGGGAGTAAAGCAAGGATATAATCAGGAAAAATGTTTTTTAAGTGCATTTGAACTCACCTGATTGTAAAGAAGACATCCACTAGCAGAGGAGCCGAGGAAACGTATTGGAAAAAGGCCTGTTCTGCATACGAAATCAGCACCGTCTTGTTGTGGACCGTAAAGTACATGAACCACACCACATGAAACACCATAATCCAGATGGCGCAAACGGATCGGAGACCATTCATCAGGGGAATCTCATTCGGTGAATTCTCCTTCACCGCAAAGATCTTGGCCCAGTTTCCGGGGACATCCCAGCAGGGTATATATTTCTGAAGTTTGTCCCATTGGAGGAGGAAGTTAAGTCCGCGCCAAAGTTCCGATTCAGCGGGTGCTAAGCCAGGATCGGGTTCCTCAGTTGAAGGTGATAACTTCTTGGTAGCCGTCAGTTGCTGGGCACAAAGCATCAGAGTTCCAGTGACCAAAACACAGGCCACCAGCAGTCGAAAACTTGCTCTCTCAAAGAATTCCTCCTTTAGCTGCAGATCCTTCATATAAATTACTTCCGGTCGGATGTCGAAGATTTCGTTTTCGGTAAACATTCCCCCATCTACGTAATCCTGGGCTAGATTCTTCACTTCCTCCGAACTGCAGGCCGTTGGAAGACACAAACCGATGTGGATAATCTGCTCGGACATCAGTTTTATCTCCACCTGCCAGGGTGAACTATGCCGCAGGTAAACCACTCGGTAACCCATGTCAAAGGGCGCTTGCTGGGTGATAATTCCATAGTGCATCACACGATCGAAGTTTTTTGACAGGGTTATGCCCACAGGTCTTTGGACTCCCCGGCAAGCTTCCCGACTTCCCAGCCAGTAGTTCTGACCATATACGAATCCAGAGGGTTTTGTACCCGATGCATCCAGCACTATTTAGAAAGTTTATGGAAATTCCACGATAATTGGAAAAACATATTTAAAAAATTAGCAGAAACCTAAAAGGTTCTAAGGTGCTAATTGTTTTGATTACAGGTGTGCAAGCCTAATGGGAAATCTATTTTTGATTGTTGTTTGTGTATGAGAAATTGTGTAAGTAGAAGTCAAAGAACTCTATTGATTTGTCACTTAAACTTTTGTTGAATCATGAGGTTTTCCGATTTAAAAAACACAAATAGGGAAAATAGTTTGTTTGCTATTTAAATTTTTAGGGTACTTTGGAATACAGGCTTGACAGAATGCTTCTGAAGATTATTTTATCAAACTCAGGCTAGTTTTCAAGGGTTATTTGAAGTGCACTTGTAGTCATGCACATGCTAAGGTGCGAATTCGAATGGAAATAAGTTGATTTTGTGAATCATGTTCTAGTAAGTAGCGTTTTTTCTGTAAAAGGTGATTAAGTTATCTTTCTTCTAGTCTTAAGTTCCCAATTTTCTGCTATGATTGTTTATTAGTAAAGATTTACACAAATATGCACACAAAGATTAAATGTCAATTAGAAAATATGAAAATAATAAACAAAGAAACAACATTAAAGCGCTTGCTTTTTGAGTTTGAGTCACTGTTTTAGTATTAACTGTTTACTTTTTAGTTTGAAAGCTAAATGACTAATTATTTAAGTTTACGTCACAAAGCCAAGCCCTTTAGTCTAGGAGCAATAAATTTCTTTACTTCTGTGTGAGCTCAGCAAACTTAATTTTTTTAAGTATGCAAATATTTAAATCTATCTATAAGCGATTTATTTTATGCTTTTCTGGATGGGATTTTATTTGTAGTATATACTTCCTTGTGGGCTCAGCTATTTGTAATTTTCCCTTGTGGTCTTAAAATGTTAATTTTCTTAAATCCCTGTCAACTGTATTTTGGTAAATATAAATCTTTAAAAGGTCCTGAAGTTATCTAGAATGTTTAACCTGTAGTCAAACCTTGATGACCTGTTGTGAAGGGGCCTTCTTACCTCCTTGAGAGGCTCTGTAATTAATATTTCTTATACATATCTGATAAATAATCCTATCTTAAAGCGTAACAATTTGATTTTTCCCCCTGGGGGCTCACAAATTTCTTTGTATTTTAATAAAGATTTTTCCACTCACCCTTCATAGCCCAGGGCTGTTTGCCCAGTATCCCTCGCTGCAATTGTCGCAGTTGCGCGTGGCACTTTTGGCTCACACTGCTCTCGTTTGAAACTTTGGTGAGTCCGAAAATCACAGAAGTGCGGGTCAAATGGGTTTCATGCTGAGAGCTCACGATGGCTGAAGTGGTTTCCATAATCTCGGGCTCCTCTGGCGGCGATGATTGCGATTCATTGAGCTGACTTTGATAGCGCTGCCAGGTTTGTGAGGTCTGTGAGGTCTGTGAGGTGGTGGTGGTCTGATTGCTGGCGCCCTTGGCCAAAACCGAGCCCAGCCAGAGGCCGAGCATCAGCGTTAGCAGTACCCAAAGATATAGCCGAGAGGTGCGCCTGATCTCCATAATGCTGCTGCAGCACTTAGTCACCTTGGCTTATTTATATATTTATTTACTTGTTGGTTGGTGCGAGTGCGCGTATTGTGCGAGATATTTGGACCGCTTTTGTTTGGCTATCTCAAATGGCTTGTTTGATTGCTGTTTGCCGCCGTCCGCCGAAGGTCACCGCACTACGATTCACCTCACCTGGCCACGCCTCTCACCTCACTGTTCGCCCCTAACGAATCCGGCTACCTGTGGTATTGATATTGGTTAATTCAATGCTTGCCAATTGATGGGGAGAAACTTTCGTTTCGGCCATCAGCGTGGCCAATAAGCACGTTTTCAAACGCATTCAAGTGATTTCCCACTGACACACATTGCACACAAAGCCCGCTCGTTGTTTTTAGCGATTGCATTAGAATATTACGCATACGCAGTGTATGAGGCTTGCAGATTACAAACCCTTCGTTTTGCGCAGGAAACCAAGAAAACGACAGCGAGTTTTGAGCAATAATTGACACTTAAGGTTTTTTATTTCTTTTTGCGTGATTTTCAGCTCTTGCTTGGCTTTTTTATTAGTACGAAAAAAAAAGACTGCAGCGAACCATGAGAAATTTTAGCAACAAAATGGGTCAACACTTTATTATTATTGTATATATGCATTTGTTTGGTAAATTATTTACGTAATTTTACTATCAAAAATTGTATTCTTTAGGGCACAATGTAAAGAATTTATAAAAAATATTTGATAGCAAATAACATTTACTTGGTATGTGTCATCAACAGTGTTCACTAGGTATGTTAATTACTTAAAAAAATATTTTGCAATATCCACAGAGTTTTCTCTGTAAAAAAAAACCATAAAACTTTGTTATTTAGGGTTTTCAAGTAAATACAAAAATTCTTCTAGTATATTACTTTATATTACTATTCCGAAACTTTTAAGCGTTAATTGCCAATTAATTTAAATTTTATGGTAATGAATAAATAGCTTAGGAGTGGGTTGATTTTTGGATTATTTTTAAAAAATACATTTTTGCAGTTTTTAAATGCCTAAAACTTATTTTCTCTGTGCACAAAAGTAAACAAACTATACACACGCACTTTTTTGCTCATAATCGATTTCGCTAGAATATTACGCATACGCCATGCACGCCAATTACCGGTTAAACAATCGGCGAAGAAAGAGATAAACGCAGCGAGGGAAAATTATGTAACAATTAACATTTAACACAGGCGTTAATAATTTTTGCGTTTTATTTTGATTGTATTGGATCTCTGGCCCCAAACAAACGGCACGAGGAGTAAAAGTTTTTAAAACGCAGCAAAAAGATAAACAAAAACCAAAAACGAGACGAGACGAGACGAAACTCAACCCAATTCCGCTGGGAGTGCGACTCAAATGGAGACTAAGGTTCAATTGATTGCCTGCGTTGCCCGGCGACGATTTTGAGTTTGAGTTTTTTGGGTTTTGAGTTTTCGGTTTGAGTCGGAGTGATATCTGCGCAGGTGTAAAGGCAGCGACGTCGGCAGCGATACTATCATTGATTTGGAACTGGACGCCACTGCTGACCACACACAATCGGTGGCCTGTTGTTGCTGGCCTTTCGTTTTCGCTTTGACACACTCACACACAATCGCAGCTCACTCATACGTAATAATTCGCTGGTTATTGTTTATTATGACTAAAGGTGCGCGTAATCAAAATTAACAGACAAAAACGCGGTTAAAGAATTATGTGCGGCTTTGTGGCCTACTCAATTGGTGGACAAAGAAAGAAATTGACTACGTTGTGTTTATGATAGAAATGACTGAAACTAAGGAGATGGAATTACATAAAATTGAGTAATCTAAGTAGGAAAGAAAATACTTGAGCCAGAAAGATATGTTTACTCTTACAATTTATTAAACAGTTAAATAAAATTCCTTAATTTTGCTTGGGAAAACTTTATTATAGTTACTATTTTAAGCATTTATTAAATTGAAATTTATATAAACAAAAATTCAAAACAAAGAATTACGTTATCAATAATTTATACTAGGCCATTTGTTTAAATTAAAACATCGATTTCTTCATCAACCATGAAAATCGTTTGAAAATGGGAATATTAAAATACACTGAAAAGTATTTTCCCTTTTTTATGTTGCGTACTTCAGCTCTTTTAATTTAAATATTTTAATCACACCTAATGACAGTAGAGTTTAACATTACACAAAGCCACTTTTTTAAAAGTAATTTAAAAATTTCTTCTAAGAAAAAACCGCGTATTTTTTAAACTTGACCTAATTTAATTTAACACTACTTTCTTATTTTCTGTACTTTCTACTAATGTTTGATTCTATATATTAACATAAAATTATATATTTTTAAGACTCAAGGGTTCCATAAAAAAATGTTAAGTAAGTAATTAGGGGTTCTTTTAAACTTTTTGCACCTCCTTCAAAACGTTTTTTCATATATTTTTTTTCCATTCTGATTAATAGTAATTAAGAACATTCGCACCTCGTTTTGGACCACTATTTTTTTCGCTGTGCATGGTTAGCGGTTTTTGCTCGTTTTCTCGCTTTCCTATGCGATCTTTTTGTTGGTTTTGCATAATTTAGACGCCGCTTCTTTTGTGGCAAGCGCAACGCGCGACGCCCATCAATATATATGTATTTATGGACTTTGTCTACTGGGGAATTTCGAAATATGTTTGATCTGCATTTACATAATACACCCAAACTCGCGGAATTGGTGTGCGACGAGTGCGGGAAGGGAGAGAGTGAGCGTGAGGGTGAGGGGGAGAGTTTCTGCTTATTGGACCCTGTTTGTGAGTGCTTCTTAACAGAATCCAATTAACAAGTACTATTTGCACAGAGCACAGAACTCGCTGGAAATTCCCACTCAACTTACTTTGATATTTTCGGCTTTTAATTTACACTTTTATTTTGGTCAAAACTTGTCGAGTTGAGTGCTTTTATTTCGCATTTATTTTCACTTTTTCTACTACATTCCGGCTGTAGTTAAGATTACTTTTATTGAGACATTACCGAGATGAGATCCGCGTGCGTCTGATTTTTTGGATATTTTAAACTCGGACCTGGACCGACTTTCGTTTTCGTTTCTTTCGCTGGCTGATAAAACGCACTGCACAACAGATTAGCTTGCTTTTTTTTCTCTTTCTTGGCTTACTTGGCCTGGCCCTGCAACTTGTTTGTGTTTTTTCAGTTTTTTCTGCCTTTTGTCAGCTTCTGCTGCTTCTGTTGACGTTAACCGAAATTCGTTTCCATTTTCGCTTAAAATTTGATGAGGGCCACGAGACGCGTGCAACGTTTTGGTAACAACTGTGCGCCGCTGCATTTTGGCTCAAAGTTTTATAAACTTGGTCGCTGGTCAATTGAGTGGACTGCGCCGTCAGCTGAGGCGTTGGCAGCGCAGCAGCCGAGAGATAAATCAACAATTGGAATTTCAGTCTTCAGTCTCAAGATCAACAAAAGGCGAGAGGCTTTTTGCCGAGACTCGACTCCCTTACGCGTTCGAGTCCGAGTTTTCAGTTTTGAGTTTTGAGCTTGTAGTTTTCAGTTTCCAGTCCGGATTTGTCAGTCGTTTTTTTTTGCTTCGGCTTTGGCTTTTCGCTCGTTAATTGCACGCACATTAAATTGTGTCTCTCTCTGTCTTTTTCTCTTTTTACATCTCTTTCTCGGACGGTCCAGACCCTTCAATCAACTGTGAGCTTCAATCAAAAGACGCTCTTTGAGTTACTATAACATATTCGAAATAATGACACAATTTTCATTATAATTGTTATTTTTATTCATCCTTTAAATTTACTATTAGTATCACCAATTACAATTTAAATGGCATGTTACTACAAAGTTAATCTTAATTAAGGATGTCTGTAATAAAATTATAAAACAACATTTCCTAATTTATTAATCGTATGTTCTAATTCAACAAAAATAAAGTTTTATCATAAAACCTTTGTGAATTGGTTGATAAAATAATATAAAGTAATCATGCTTAAATTTATTTCCAAAAAAAAAAACTTATACTTACTATAACACACTAAAATTCTTGTAAAATTCATTGATAAAAGTTGAGTTTAATTTTTATTTTCTTAAACAATGAATGAATTATTTTCTTAAAAATACGAAAAATAAAATTTTATTTCGGTCAAGCATCTGCTCGTGCATTGATACACGCTTTAATTAATTATATAAGTACAGGATCTGTAGGTTAACCGGCATCTTCAAAAATACATTTTAATTGAATTTATGTTATATATTTAAAGGCTAAGGCCACCAGGTTTCTGCGAATATACGGAGAAAAAGTAAAAGTACGCATGTTTATGAAGGAGAAGGGATATGGGTGGACAATTAATTTGGAAGAGTTAAAACTGTATCTTTATTTTATTGTTTACATTTTAATTAAATTATTTAATGGCAGTTAAGCCCTTACACTAATTAGAAACATTAAAAATTTTTTTTTTTAATTTTAAGTTTTACCTATAGTTATCAAATATAAAAAAAATAAAAATATATTGTTTACTGCTCTTAAAAATTTTTTGTGAACAGAAAAATTAATTTGCAACGGTCAACTTAAAATTCACTTGTGTTTCTCAAAATTCCGCCAGATGTCGTTTCTCAAAAAAGCTCTTTTTACACTCAAAGAAAAGACTAAACAACATCAATTTATATAAATAGTTTATTTATTTTTATTGTTGATGACATGTACAATAAATAATATATTATTAAATAATATTAACTAATTACATTTTAAAATTAAGGGTAACTATCATTCAGATTAAAGCATAAATTTAAACATGTTTGTTTTCTCTGGGCACCTGTCTCTCTTTCTCACCTGGAAAGCTCAGCTGCAGCTTTCAAGCTTTACTCCAAGCTTCCTCCATCCGATCGCGCACACCGCTCAGTCGAATCGCGCAACTTGAGGCCAACAGTTCGAGAAACGCGAGAGGCGCGCATGCGATTTACCGCCCAACCACCCCCCGCAAACTCCCCCAGAAGAGCGAGAAAGAGAGGGAGATAGAAATAGAGAAAACTACGCTCGCTGCTTGCCAAACTAAAATTTCGTGGGTGCTCAAATGAAACCGAAAACCAAAACCGAAAAAAACGCACAAATTTCATGAAATTCATGAAATCCATGTTAAATATTTAACCAAAAGCTGCGTGCTCCTCAGTGTGTGTGTTGGTGTGTATTTTGTGCGTGTGTTAAGGAATACTAAAAAAAAAAAGAAATCAAAAACAAGTGCAGAATGAAAATCATAAACAAAACAACAAGACGGGCAACAAGTTTTTTTGCGTAGAATTCAACGACAACGGGCGAAATTCCAAGTAAATAAAAGCCAACCTGCCGTGTGTTTTTTTGTTGTTTTATATTGTTGCAACTCGTTTCGGTTGTTGTTTCTCTTGTTGCTGTTGTTGTCGTCAAAGCCACACAAAGCGGGTCAAATGCATAAATAAATGAATGAAGCGAAATGAAACGAGGCGAGATGAAATGCGAAATGTTGTTATTAACATTTGGCCTGAAGCAAAATTAATTACAGCCAGCATTGTCGTTGCAAAAGAAAAAGTATCTGTATCTCAATCAGTGAAGTTTTAAGTAAAGTCGCGAGTATCTTCTGCTTTTTTTAATTTCGGCTGTATAGCCATCCCGCTCTAAAAAGCTCTGTAAACAAATGAGTCTATCTGCTAGATGCGTTTGCACCTGAGCACTTTCGGATCATCGCCTCCACCAATGGCAGCTAAAGTGAGTACAAAATCACACACAATCCCAAAAAAAAACCCCTTAAAAATCACCAAAAAAATCCCACTAAATCAATAGCCTGAAAAACTGACCATCTGCATGGTGCAAAGTATTTTACCAATTTGGTTCTCACGACACAAAATCGTAGTACAAACACTGTACACAGACACCTTTGAACTTTAAAACGGGAGAGTGCAAAATCAGCCAGGCAGCGTGTAACGGTGCCACAGCCGAAACTAAAGCCAAAAGCAAACAGACATCAATGAGCAATTTGAAAAAACATAACAAAACTTTACGAAAAAAAAAAAAAAAAATGGAAAACTCCAACAAAAACAGACTTAAACCGGGCCCACAAAAAAGGTTCCAAGCGAAAATAAAAAAAAACAACTGTTACAGCACCAGCATTGCACTCGGTACTGTGGGATGAAAATCTTATAAATAGGGTTCAGAATTTAACACATTTTAAAGTTTAAAATAACAAAAAAAAATTTATTTAGTTTTTTTCTCCATTCTTTCTCAATAAAAACTTATTTTTTATGATACTTTTAAAGGTTAATTTTATGTGTTTTATTTATCAAACAAAAAACTCAAAGTATTGCCTACTTCAATTTCCTAATTGTGTAGTTTTCAGTTCAAATTGTTCAACTTTATATGACATTTTTATGGAACTGACTTTTTGTGGGTTTTTTTTTCAACCCATTTAAGTTAATTAGTAAAAATACCCAAGTGGGGAAGTTAGGCGTAGGAAGTCTTCGCAAAGATAAGATGAAGCATTAGGCTTAATGACTTTGTTAAAAAAAAGTTTAGAAGTGTAGTTATATTACCCTCTAAAAACATCTACGCAGTTTAACAGGAGCGTTAAATATTTTAATATTTATTTCACGTATACTTGGTCTTAAAACAAAAATACTTATTCTATTTTATGTATTGTTTTAATACTTGGCTTTTGTGATGTTTATGTCGTTTAAAGACCAATAACTTAGGTTGAATTATTGATTTATTTAATGTTCCTACGTATTTAAAACAATTAACTAAATATCTTTAAGGAAAAAACAGTTATGGATGTCTCTAGACGGTATTAGCTAACTTTATGTGCATTTTTTAATTTTAAATCTGATTGTGTTGTGCCCCTGGGATTTGTAGAACACTAAATAAGTAAAATCCACTGTGCTGCGAGGCTGCGACTGCATTTAGTGGCCATGTCTCTAACTGTAATGGACATGGACAGTCGCGAACCGTGGCGCACTTGTCGCAAAACAGGTTTAATCTCGAACTGTGGCTGGTTCTGTTTTTGTTTTTTACCTTTAGCTATAGCCAATATATGTACGAGTTTTATTAATGGCCCATGCATTTTTCCATATTTTCCTGCTGACCTCCGATGGTCTGCAGGGGCAAAACGGAATCACCTTGCCGTTCTAATTTGCCAACTGCCACCGCCAGTTGCAATAATTGGAGCGTGGCTAATGTGGGGATATATAAAAAAGGCCAGGGGTCGAGCTCATTAGCTGGGATCGTTGGAGATCGGAGGTTCCACGCCCCCAAGTATACAAATAGTTAATATGTATGTCACCCAAGGGAGTCGGGCTAGAACTTTTTGCTCACAGCTTGTTTAACATTTAAAAATAAACTTATCATAAATCGTGTAAAACGCAAAGCGAACTCAAAACTGTGTGAACATTTTGCTCGAGTGGAAATTGAAAAGTTGTTTGTCCAGCCGCAGAGTTGACCATAACCATAACCATAATACGGTGGCAATCCGAAGCGGATGGTAAAAAGAGACGAGACGCCACCGATCTTGAGTTTGAGTCCGAGTCCGCTTAACCGGTAAACAGTAAACATTGAGCGGTAAAGCGGTAAGAGGCAAGCGGTGAGCGGTAAGCGGTATTTGTAAGCGGATCGAACTCACTTGGTAACCGGACGCTGCACCGGAGCATCGCCAGCTAATTGCATTGGAAATGGATGCTAACGGAGCCGTTAATGTGCCGCCAATGGAGCATTAAGCTGCTAGTTAGTCGCCACTTGTGGGTCTTCGTTATGCAACAGCAGCGAAAACAGCAGCAACAGCGATGCAGTGATTTGTTTTTATTGTTGCTACCAGCGGAGCTTTTCGGTGACTCAGTGTGCGGTATGCGGCATGGGAGCGATTGGGGGAATGGTTTACTTTGCCCAGGTCCAGCTACAGTGGGCACTCAAATTGGGATCACAAAATAATAAAATCAAATAAATTTCGGTACAAAAATTCATACATTTTTAAAGAAGCTATTGTTAATATATATTCTTTTATTTTATTTAAGATAAAGGTACCACATACCATTTTTAGATAAGTTTAAGCTTTTCTTAATTGTCATTGTTTATCAGTATATATTCAGAAATATAAATAAATTTACATAAATTAATATTTTTTCAAGCAATTGAGGACTTTGTCAACATACAATTTACATTGTTTAATTGATTGTTATAGTTTTAATTTAGTCGTTTTTTTTTAAATTAGCTTTCAAAGTGTTTTCTGAAATTTTGTTAAATTGCTTTTATCGAGTGATCACTGTATAGGGTTAGGTTTACTAAGTAGACTGGTCTATTCTGGGGAGCGGCACGTGTACTTTGCTCTAATTAGGCAAATGGAGGGCAGCTCGGTGTCTGTAACTGTTAAAAGTTTAATGGGCGTTTTGCTTTTAAGTACTTGTACTTATGCAACTGCGCACCTCACAGACTCCCACCCGATGACTCATGGGCGCGTCTAGAAATTCCTAATAAAATCGGTCACTGTAGCAAAGCAATCGGTTCCCCTCCACCTCCACCCACCTCTATTCAGGTAACTCCAATCCACCCACGCGTTTTTGAAGGCGGCACCTTAAAAGTCCACAATATAAGGTAAACAGAGTCGCATTGAAGCCTTGAGCTTGACAAAAGAATAAGCAAATTGCAATTTAAGAGGGGACGAGATTTTAGTGTCTGTGGGAAGTGCAGTGAAAAACACTCCCTGTTCCACTTGATCCCACTTAAAATGAGATGGTTTATGATATGATGGGCATAAATATGACTTGAGAGAGATTAAGTTATGATTTATGATCCTTACTTATTGAGGATTAATTTTTTACTTACTTTTCAATTCAAATTTACATTAACTTATTAGTTTCGACATATACTCCTATAGTTTCGTTATAACCTGCACAAATTTATAAGTTTTTTGGTAAGTTAAGCCCGCAGATTTTTGATTAGTGCCACTGAAAAACGTTATATCGGTTAGTATGCCAAGAGGCAGGTTATCTAATCGGATCCAATTGTCTCAATAGCAGTACTTTTCAACTGATCACACACACTTTCCATACCGCCGGCTGTCACTTACGCTTTCCTTCAGCCTTTGCATAACCACCACACACGCAAGTCTCCCATCGCAATCCCCATCCCAACTCAAATCCCCCGATCTGTACACTCCACATTGCCTGACCGCAAACTGCAAATTTGCCTTAATGACTGCGCTGGCACGTTAACTGTCATTTTCAATCAAATCGACATACCCACTATATATAGAGTTATGTCCCTCCACCCCACCAAACGCGATTTTAAGTGCAGCCCATTAATTTTCAGCGCTTTTTAAAAGTCTTGCACAAACGGAGATGGGGATTGAATGTTACCAATCATCCAAATGTGCACCCTGGGGGGCAATATTCAAAACAAAAAATTCCAATAAAATGGAATACCACTTCTTAAAGTTTACCGATGCTATTAGCTAATCCCACTCAATAAAAATCACACAGAGAATAGCTGACAAATATTTGCTCAATTTAGCACATAAGAGGAATTTCTAGATTTCTGCCTGGTTCCGAGAACCAAACGTGTAAAAATCCGCCTGGTGAATGATTATAGTGAGTGGGCCAACCAGCCAACAACAATGGGGTAATTCTTACGTACGTGAGTTCACAGAGCCATAAGTAAATATATTGCTGGGTTCAGGGTTAATTATTCTATTGCACGCTCGGACTCAGCCTCAAAATCAGTCTCAAACTCGGAACTGAATGCTGTGCCAGTGTATGACTAAATTATGCATTATTTGTATTATTAAATTTGTCGGATGTTGTACAAATAGCTTACACACACACACACACAAAAAGCGTTAGTTACTTAATATTTATTCTACATAATTATTTCATTACCCAAAAGGAAGTTGACGACATCTGCTGTCGATTTTGTCATGCGTGGCTTGGATTTTAAAAACATTCGAAGAAGTCTCAACCTTCATGGTTGACAAAGTACTCAAAATATTCATAGAGTCTAAGCAAGTTTGCGTCTAATTTTTAATGAGTTTATGAGCTTAATTTCTATATTTTTAATAGGAACTTTAAGAATTTGTTTTATAAAGCAAGCGATAAAATTTAATGAGTTTATAAGCTTAATTTCTTATTTTTATGGCAATTACTACATGTACTTTCCAGCTTCTACAAGTTTATCTTCTAACTGGTTAAGCTGACCTTTGTCGGCTTCTTGTTACAAGTTATAATTAGCTAACTGTTAGATGACTTCTAATTATTCCCCCATCTATTTTAATTATGGATGAGATGCAACATTCCAGAGATACTCTTGATACTTCCTTGGCGCCTCTCTATTAACATATTGAACATGTAATGTACTTAGAGGATTTCTAGAGGAATACATTTACATTGATAAAATATTTGACTTGATAGTAAAGTAGGTAATTAAAAATATATAATGTGCTGCTTACGTTCTGATATAAAAAATATTAAAAACTTATTTAAATCAATTTTTATTTAGGGGAAAAATATTCAAAAGAAGAATGTTAGGTACTGATGATGTTTAAAAAAAGTGTGATGTTAAAATATGCATTAAAAGTAGTCTTACTTCGTGAATTTTATAATTAAATATTAATGTAAAAAACCCATCAAATGTCTTGCAAAAAATATAATAATTATTTCTGTGCATGGACCAATCTCAGAAGCGATCTATCTATACAAATTGCTAAGTATTTTGATCCCAGCTCCTCTTCGTATGCACTCGACTGGCTGAGTGATTGCAACAGAAACTGGCAATCAAATTTGCATTTGTTTTGCCCGCGATGTTTTGTTTTACGAGTGTGTTTATGCGATCCGCTGATCGCTCCCGGCTGATAAAATCTCCGGATTGATAAACATTTTTAACTGGCCGTGTCGTGTCTTTGCTCGTCCACGATTTCCCAACGCCAATTTGCATGTTTAATCAGCTGTGGCCAAGTTTAACCCATTGTTCGGCACAATACTGTAGAAAAATGGCAAAACAAAGCCGCAACATCGCACGATCGGTTGTGTGGGCGGTATAATAAGATGGGGAATTCTATATACTTACTTATCTTCCTACCAGAAATTCTTTCGCACGCTGGGCTTGAAAACCCCCTAAGATTTCTCGACTGCGCACTTTATCAATCATCAAAAGAATCAAACAAACAACAACGCGAGAACCACTCCAAAACTCATCCAATTGTAAGCCACTTGAAAATATATTTCTGTTGATTGAGTTGGAGAGCCAACATGACAAAAAGTGAGTCTAAGCCGCTTTTTTTGGCAATTAAAAAAAAGGTACACACATGAGGTAGGGTAGTTAAATGGGTAAAAGGAAGTAGTACCGACTCTTTTCAAATATTTCTGCATAAAAAGGCTAATAATCTTGAGCCACCAAAATTCTTAGCAACGATTTCTTCTAAGCCAAAGTACATTAACGTTTTTGTGGTATTGTTATTAATGAGTATATTCAGGTCCAAACTCCGCCTCGTCTCCAACTTACTTGTTTGTAATCGTATTGCGCGCTTTGGCTGTTAAGTTTAGAACGCTGATGTTATAACAAATTAACAAAAAAATATATAATCATATAAAAACGAGCGCGAACGAGCGAGTCAATGGCATTTCTTATAATTAAACTGGGAGCGAACTTAATGAGCAAAGCTCGTCGGCAGCCACAAAAAAACATATTCTTTGAATTATAGCCAAATTACGAGAAACATATAATTTAACAAAAATGGTTATCAAAGGGGCTGTTCTTTGTGATCATCAGATTGGCATTAGCACACCATCTCATCATCATGCAAATCTCTTTCTATTCGGCTTTTCTTACATGGGCATCCTGCTTGGCTCAATTAATCATGGGAAGTGCCAATGGCTAAAATACAAAAAAAAAAAAAAGAAGTTTCAGCTTAAGTTTTTTGAGCAACGAACGTTGAACTTTCGCCCATCCGCTTTGGCCATCTACTAGAAAGGTTCTTGGCCAATGTAAAAATAGAAATGCTATGCGTAGTTTTTTTTGTCTCCCATTTTGCCACAATAATTCATCAGCATAACAATGAATCATGACTAAAGTATTAAATAGTTTTGTGAATAGTCTTTGAAACATAAGCATTTATTTGACTGAAAATAAAATAAAATTGAATTACAATTAAAGTAAGTGAGGACCCCATAGTAAAGCTTCGAATTATTTCTTTGACCAAAATTTAAATTACGCAAACCAATGCCGCACCCTGGTTTAAATGAAGGCTTCTTGTCTTCACTCGAGTTGAGTGGCAGTTTATGCCGCATACCAAATCGAGTGAAATTGTCAACGTAATTTTGCGCAAGCCACTGCCAAAAAGGCCCCCGAACACATTTTAATTGATTCCTCGCCAGGCAATGACACACATTGCCATAAAAATTCATAGTTGCTTATGTTTTTAATGGCTAACGACGAGGCAGAAATGAAACTGTCAAGTCTTTGCGTACAACAGGGCGTATGCGTACTTTGTCTTTGGGCTCTGGGATTTTATTGAGCTGATCGGTTTGCTCGAGCTGAGCTGTGAGCTCTGAGCCCGACGACCTCAGTTATCACTCTTACTTACCGCGAATTATAATTGATGGTTGCCCATGCAATAGGCCCGCTGTGATGGCCAAGTCAGTCATATATTTATATTTTTTAGCGGCTTATGGGGTTTGCGTTTTGAGGAGGGACCTTAGATTTGACTGGTGTCCTAAGTGGCCATAAGTTTAACACGTAAGCTGTTTCTAAACTTTAGATGTTATGGTTTAAATGTCCCATTTGACAATGGAAATAATTTGAATATATCAAATATATATGTTTAGCCGGAGTAATAGAAGACATTAATGAGTCTGCTTAAATACCTAAATTTTTGAAAGTCTTACACAAATTTTAAGTTGTCAAATAATTTATTTTAAGTCCATAGATATATAGATAAACATATTTGATCTTAAAATATTCAATAAGAAATTTAGCAATTTTGCATAATTAGGCTTTATTAAATTGCTTAATTTTTTGGTATCTTCATCAACGTCTTATTTATATTTTATTAGTTTTCGAGAAAAGCTGACTCAAACATTTGGTGAAATGAGTAATTAATGTCTTAATTGGCAAAATGTACTATAAAAACACATTAAAAGCATTTACTTCCTATAATTGTCAATTAAAACTCTGTAGACCATATTTTCCCTTAAACGTAGCCCCCACAATTACACTGAAACGCACTGTACACTTAGTTTAAAACCCGCTTAGTTCCTCCATTAAATGCATTTTCCCTCTCAATGATTTTCGCCGCATTTTCCTTGACTATTTGTGTACCAATCACCAACATTTCACTAATGCACTCCGATCTCTCTTCCGACATTTGCAGCAACGGGCAGGCGTACGATTTCCCAAAGCAGCAGCACAGATAAGTCGACAGCACGACTTGAATTATTGCACGCAACAGCAACATCTAAAGCAGCAACATCCACAAGAGCAGCAGCAGCAGCAACATCAACGGGCAGTGAAAGGGGAGAGGCTGCTGGAAAACCAAAAGCAAAAGCAAGAGCAGCCAAAGTAACCGACCAGAAGACGCAGCAGCAGCTTCATTCTACAAGACAATTGTGGAAAAGTGGAAAAACGAACAATAGCGAAAAACCAGATAGAAAATCTGCAGAGAAAACAATCAGCCAAAAGCAACAGTTACAGCCAGAGCCAGAGCCAGAGCAGCACTATAATTTTAGTACTTTTGTTTATACTTTTATTTTTTTTTTTGGTATATGCTTCGGTTACGATGTCGTTGATGAAAATCCATCGAGGCAATGAATCATTTTGCTGTTGCTGGTTGCTGTTGGTTTTGGTGGCATTGTTGCTGGCTGAGGCGGCAGTTGCAGCAGCGGCAGCAGCAGCAACATTGAGTGAAACGCAGACGAATGCAACTAATGGTGCAATTAGAGAGCCGCCTGTGCAACAGCAGCAGCAGCAACTTCAACTGAATGCGACCGCCGGCGACGGCGAAAGCCGAAATTCAGCGGAAATTTTCAGCCCCAGCGATGTGGGTAAGTTTTCTAGCCTATCCTAGCATATTACCTCTTATTCGAACAACAACTAAAACACACACGAACACTCGAGTAGCGAGCGAAAACTACAAAAAATTGCCAACTAGCCAAAATAAATCTATGCCAATTATTGACCAACTGGCAGCAGACGAAACAACAATCGCCGCTGCAACATTCGACTTGGCTGGCTGGAAGCACAAAACAAAAAAAAAAGCACTAAAACAATTGGCCCGGCTAAGCGAATGTGGCCGAAGAAGCGGCTATAACTGCAGACCACTCTGGCATTGGCCAATCTTTTGCATTTGAAAGCCAGAAGTGGTTGTCAACGTTGAGGTTGTTATGAGACAGAAAGGAATTGGTTTTATGGGGCAGTTTCCTTGCATTTAATTTAACGTTTTTCGCTTTCGGCCACCATCAGCTTTGGATGCATAAAAAAGGCCTTTAAAGCTTATTTTATTCGTCAGACATTAAATGACGGCACTTAACGGTCTTATTAAATTTTTTTAGTTTTTTTAGGGAATTTGATTAAAGCCGATTTTTTTAGATGATGTAAAAGACATTTAAAGTTTTTAGATAAATATATTAAGATATTTTTTTTTTTCGCTAAAATTAAACAGACTATGAATTTTAGTTATAACATTAAAATAAAGTTGTTATTGTTTTGCAGTTTTAAATTTGTAAGCTTAAGTGGTAGGATAGTAGTGATCAATTGACGTTCAATTAAAGATTTCAAAATAAATAAAATTAAAATTAAAATTATAAATTAAAATGTTCGAAAGTAAATGATTTCAATAAAAACAAACTAAAAATTGTGAGGTGTTAGCTAAATGTTGAACTAAACAATTCTTAGATATTCTTAAATTTAAAATAAAGACAATGATTTAATCGTAACAAAAAAATTTGAAAAAAAACACCAATAAATACTTCCAAGCCATTAAATAAAATTTAGAAAGGTCCCGGGCAAATATGTGACCCATTTGGCTTCCCTCAAGTTTATCCAAACAAGATTCCTCCGCAGTGATAAACCCACAAAATGTGAAGTCCTATAGAGTTGCAACCGTCGAATATGAATATGAAACTGTTCTGCAAGGGCAAATGTCGAGGTGATCTTCAGATGGCTTTGGCTTTAGCTTTAGCCTGCCTTTCATAAACGCTTATTAAACACGCTGCAAGTGCTCAACCAAATGGCCAAATGGGATTGGGATTGATTAGACCGGCTCTTTTGTCCATGGCTGCCTCTCGCACACTCGTGAATGTAAACAGTAATTGTTATTTCAATTAAGTATTTTCATAAACAATTAAGTTTGGACTTGGTGATCTTTTGAATGCGCTACAGCGTGGGTGTTTGAAATCGGAATGGAAATTTGTACTTCAAATTTAAATTCAATGCCCGACATAAGTGTGTTTTTTATTGGAACAAAGTGTTAGGCCTAGAGTTCCAAAAGATCCAAAAAACACTCAACCAAAAATGTGTCCGCATCTTTATTCATGAACTTTTTGTGCTTGGCTTTTTTGGTTAGAGGCTTTTAAGTTGACTTTTTTATTGCGGCCCAGAGCTAACTAAACAAATGTTAATGCATTTTGATTATGCTTAATTTATGCCCGATGAATGGGCATAATTTCGATGTTTGTTTTTTTGGTTTTATTTTTCCCCTCTTACGAAATGCAATTTTCGGAGTTGTTGGCCTGGCCAGTTGTAGGTGTCGTTTGCTGGCCACTTGAACACTTGAGATACTCGGCCAGAAAATATCAATATTGGTGTGGCTCAGAGGTTCGGTTTAACAAAAATTTGTTGTGTGCTCATTACGTTTACCTGTTTCTTTTTATTTTTATTTTTTTGAGAGACCTCATGTGCGTCCATTGCGTAATAACACTCGTTTAGCAGGCGTAGTGAAGCGAGTTTCGAAGAAGAGCCCAAAGAGCAAATCTGAAAAGTCAACAGAGAGTCAGCCAACCAACCAACCAGTCAGTCAGTCAGCCAAGTGCATTCGGTTTGGGCCAGGTCTGCAGCTGTACACCAGGGCGCATACGCAATATGGGGGCGTGCATCAATGTGGGAAAGATGAAGAGAAAGAAACATTGTTTGGCCGGAGGTAAAAGCCACTGCAACTGTTCAAACATTAAGCCCTTTCACGTTGCCTACTACCGCATTACGTACTCTGATTCGGATTTTGGTTTTACCACTGCCTTTGCTCTCAATATGTTATAACAAATATTCAATCAAAATATTTGCTCTGTTCATTATTTCATAGGTTCGAGGCTCACATGTGTAAACAGCACACTGAACACACCGATATCGATTCATTTATAATAGATCTTCGTCACGGAACTAATCGATGGAGTCGGGTTCATTTGAGTCGGATAACAAGGCCAAGAATTATTTACATGTAATTATGTAGGGTTTTCAGCTGGGAAACATTTCAGAAAGATAAATGAATTGGTGAACTTAAGTTACAAACAAAGAATAGGTACACTGAGTTAAAGTAAACAAAGGCTTTCAGTAATTTGATTTTAGCTGGCAGAATACTGGTTATAAAATAATCATTATTTAAAGTTTTTTTAAAATTTTTAGCTGAGAAGCGTTTGAACAAAAAAATACAAGAAATAAAAATAGAAATAGAAGGTTACAAATAATTTTGATTTGACTTTCTTGATAGAAAAATAAATCTTAAGTTTTTATAATAATTTAATAAATACCTACCCTATAAAATTCGGACTAATTTTCATAATTTTAATTTATTTTGAGTAGATAGTACAAAAATAAAAAGCAAAGTCATACCAAACTTGTTATATAAAAACTTAAAATTATTTAAATTATAGGCCAATGGTTTTCTTATTTTTATTTCCTTTATATTTATTTAATCAACGTGAATCCCCAAAACGAATAGCCTGAATTTTATTCAAATTGGCCAAATCATTGTTAAAACAAACATAAAATTAAAATATATTCAAATCATATTATATAATAACCTAAAAATTATTTAAATTATAAGCTAATGTTTTCCTTTTTATTTCCTGGATATTTACATTAATTTCGCATGGTTTTTGCCTTTCAATTGAATTTAATTTGAAGACCCCGATTCCCATTCGCAGTTGGTAACTTTGTGGTTGGTGGTTATATTTTTTGTTTGTTACCTTTGGCTAGTAAAAGGAAATAAAACGCGCAATTTGTGTTTCGGTGGCCACAGCGAATTTCAATTTAGTGTGTTTTTGCCTTATTTTTTATATAAAATGTTTATAATTTCTTTTTCATTAGCTTTCGTTGCGAAAAATGTGGCAAGCGGTGGTGTTGAAGTGCGTTGAACCCTTCCAGGTCCCAGGTTTTAGGTCCATCATTTGGTTAATTTCCTTGGCTGTTGTCTTTCGCTTTCTTGTGTTTTTATTTTTTTTTGTTTCGTGTGCGTGATTAATAACAAAACCACCGGTGACCCAAAACTTGGGGGAAAAGGGTTACGCAACTGCGATGATGATTTACTGGGGACTTAATTAAAATCCGTGGGACAAAAGAAAGCGGCCAAAAGCTAATGATGGGGGGTGGTGCAAAATATTGTAGTTTACGTTGCGTAAAAGCCAACTTGGTTGTATCTGGCTAGTGTATCTGGTGATGAACATGTGCCACGCCCCGCGGCCATTTGCAACGCCTCAATGCACAGCAATACTTGGGGGTATTGAAAACTGTGCGCTAAGCCAAACAAAAAAACGGAAGCCCCAGCTAAAAAGAAATACAAAAACAAAAAATACTCACAAATCATGAACAACAAAACTTTGCAATTATCCAACGTTGCAGGTCGCATTGTTGTTGACCATTTAACATATGGGCTCCCTTTTGAAATGGAAAACAAAGTGGAAATCGTAATTGCGCAATTAAAAGGTCAGGCTTTCAGCCAAAAGTCTGGGGTGTCGGCAGCGGCAGCGGCAGTCTGTCAAGGCAGCCAAGGGTTAAAGCCAAAAACCAGGAAGCCAAAAAGCAAAAGGCAACGCCAAAACGATTCATTTAGCGGCATTTCACGACAACTTCAGTTTAAGTTTCAGCTCCATTTCCGCATCGACATCCGCGATGCTTTTGGCTTGCATTTCTTCGTTTTGGCCCGGTGCGAGTACCTTTGCCATTTCACTTGGCTTTCTCACGTCTGCACTTCCTGCATTCGACTGCATTCGCCTGCATTTTTTTCAGCCTGCACCCACAATGCAACTATTGGCTCCCAGCGATGGCTCCTTTTTTGGCCAAAATGTCGAACCGGACAACTTTGAACTGACTCCTGCAGGGGGGCTTTGGACAGGTTTTTGGATTTAAGAGTAACGCGCACATAAATAAATAAATTTTCGATTGTATAGGATTTATAAATTAAAGAGATTTGTTTTAGAAAGGCCAAGAAGATAAATATTTAGTTATATTTATATGTTTTAAGTAAATTAAAATAAACTCAAAGTTCATTGGAATTTGATAAACAATAACAAATATTCCAGAAAAAACTAAGTACCTAATGTTTTAAACAAAAAAAAAAGTACCTAAATATTTAACACTTATCATCTATTAAAAAATAAAATTTGATTTTATGATATTTATGCTCGGAATTTATACTTAGTAAAACTAAAACCATATTTGTTTTAATTATAATGAAATAACATAAATTATTTTATATTCTAGTGAAAAAACATTGGTTAAATGTTTTAAACAATAAAATAAACTAGTTAAGATGGCTTTTCCCCCTTTTGTGTTGGGGGTTTTCAAAGTCCACCAGTTGTGACTACACCCCCCATAAAACGGAATTCCCCGTTATGGTTAAGGAGCCATGTGGCATTTGGCTGCCTTTTCCCATTCCATTTCGCGTTGCATGCTTCGATTTCACATTAGAAATGCTTTCGATTGGCGATCCCCCCCGAAAAAAAACATGTCTTGCATGTCTGCAACTCAGTCAGTCAAAAAAAAAAAACAAATAAAAAAACGAAAAACCGAAAAGAGCCGAAATAACCAAACACGTTTTAGCCATGAACGTGGGACAGGATAGGGTGCAGCAATCACTGCACGCTGCAAACGAAAGCGAGAAGTGAAAAAAAAGCTGGGAAAATAAGACACAGCGGCAAGAAAATTGCAACGAAAGCGGAGAAAGTTTTCGTTTCTGCCAAGGCGGCATTTAAAAATTGTGTTTATGAACTGCCTGTCGTATCTGTGTGAGCGGTTATGAGTGCCTCTGTGTGGGTCTTGTGTGCACTAAGTTGAGCATATACAAATACCAGGCTATAAAAACCAGAAAGCAAAAGTGAAGCTGTGCAGCGAATTAATGAAAGTTTGCAGCATTTACGCTGATTGGATTTGCATTTGCTCAGCCTGGATGGCTTTCTTTCACCAGGCCAGGAAACGAATAAAATGATTCAGAAGCCGATGAGTCAAGGTCGCCAAAAGTGCAAGTCTTTTCTGATGAAAACGTTGGCGTAAATAAATATGGTACGGGTGATTAAGAGCTTTGCATATTCCTTTTATAGCAACTGTTTTATTAAACCGATCATTAAATATTTTTCTAACAAACACCTGTGCATTTTTTGTTCCTGCAAGATGGTGAATTGTTTTTTTTTGTTCTCTTATAATTTCTTGGAAATAATCTTTTAAGCTCTACAACAATGTATACAAATTCTTTACTTTTTGTTAACCATCTTCAAGGAATTGTATTGAATTTAATTCATTAATAACCTTTAAATGGCTTTTGCAATTAGCCTTCTTCTACAAATAACTTTTGTTTGTTACCGAATTCGATGCATTGGGTAATAAAGAGTTTTAATTAATAAAGTCAATAGCTGAAAATAATTAATTCCCTTCAAAAACGATTTCCGCTGAAATAATAAATAACAAAATATTATTTATTTACAATAAGTTTGGTATAATTACTACTCAGTACTACTTTTTGCTGAGTTCAGAAGAACCTGTTGTTTGGTTTATGTCAAGGTTAAAAACATGTATTAAAAAATATTATTTATGACGCATAATTAATCAACCAAAGATTTTTGTTTTTATTTTTAAAATAAATAAAAATAATGTTTATTATTATATATATTTAAATATATTTTTTTTTAGTTAAAGAAGAAATTAAAAATTGATTTGATTTTTTTGGCACAGACTTTAATGCATCATTATCGAAGCTTAGTTTTTTGTTCTTCAATTTTTGGTCTATGTGTCATGGTTGCGTTTGGGCGGAAATTTCCAAATTTTCTGTCAATTTGGCCCGACTGTAATTTGGCTTTGGCGGCCTGTGCAACGTTGCGTATGATTGACATTTGTGTCATAGCCACAGAGTCGCTCTTTTTGTACCTATGTGATTATGAATTTTCCGCTCATTGAATGGTATTTCATAACTTTGAGTGCGACACCATTAAATAAGTTTAGACAATCGAATCAAACACAGCTGTCAGCGCGATCAACTCAACAGTTGCATTGCGTGAGCGATGTTTTCTGTGGTGTCTGTGTACTTGTTCGTCTGTCAATTAGCAATGAACAGAAACAGAAAATATATAAAATACATACTGCACAGTCAGCTGTCTGTCAGCCGCTGCCCACTCGTGTCGGTAATTTATTTTTAATTAAAAGTTCTAAACAAAAGCCAAGACATGCGATTCATTCAAGCGCTAATATCCATCCCGCACTCAACTACCTATCTATAGTTTAGTTTGCGTTTTTCTAACTCAATTGTGCTATGTGCACTGTGAGAAATTAAGGAAGTGACTTTGTACTAAAACTTTTCCAAAAGAATATAAGAAATATTATATTAAAAAAATTAAATTTTGGACAAATTTTAACCATAAAAACATATTTTTAGCATGGTTATAAAGATAAAAACATTGATACCTTTAAAGATATATATCATTATAGAACATAACAAACATTTTTCGTGATATAGACAAATTACATAAACTTTTTAATAAAAAATATTATTGTATATTTGTTCACGCAAATTTTAAATAACATGTTGGTACTGTTTTAACTATACTGAAATGGGAAATAAATGTATACAACTTCAAATTGTCATTCATTAATTCGATATAAAACATATAATCCAATAGGTAGATGTAATACCTTTTATTAAAAATGTTTAATCTAAATATAGAGTTTTAATTCAAGTGTACACTAACACTGACTATAGCTTCGGTTCGGGTAGCATCTGTGCAATTATTGGGCGGGGAAGTGGGAGAAGAGTGGGAGCAACCTTGATGGGCTTTGTGCGGCAGCGAAGACTCATTAGCTGCCAAATAAACTTGGCTTTTTTCGACCAGAATCGCCAGCCAAACCGGGTGGGGTCTTCTCCATTGTTTTTTCGCCTTTTTAGTGCTCGGGGGCCAGAGTTCGATGGCGAATTTCGCAAAAATGTAGAAGCTAATGCTGGCATTAGTCACGCCGTCGCATCCGTTTGATGGCTGCTTTGTTCTCTTCTGCGGAGATTAATCACCTGCCAAACGCTGCACAATTTTCGGGCATTATGTAAGCAGCTCGCAGGCAGTTAGGTAAACAGACTTGGACAGCTTAGAATTCCCCATTCCCCAACCCATTTCGCAGTTCGCAATACCAATTTGCCAATTGCCACAGTTCCGAAATACAAAATCGCTGTTGACACCAGGGGAGAACCGTTTCTGATCCCCTTCTTGGGTTAGTTGGCCATTGGTTTTGGCCCGCTTCGCTCAACTTGGCTCAGTGGCAGCCGAAAAGATCGTGTATATGACCAAAATCAAATTAAAATTCCACAACGCATGCCAAGACTTCAGGCGGCAGCATAGCTAATGCCAAGAAGTCGCACAGGCCAAGCTAAAGCAATGGCCAGACCGAAGTTCCCAATACCATAAAGCACTCCGGATTTGGGAAGGTAGTCAACACCTCCGGTGTACACTCTTTTTTTTACATTATTTTCTAAAGACAATAATTTAATAAAATAAAATTTAAAGTGGATATTTAAAAGGAAATTAAAAGAAACACATTCTTTATTCCTAAAATTACATATTCGAACATAAGATTAGGAGTTCAATCAACAAAACATTATAATATAAATTTTATGAAAATGTCATCCAAAATTTTGGACCAAAAGCAAACCAATCTTTTTGCAGATAAAAGATATGATTACCGGATAGTTTTTGTAAAATATTCATATTTCAATTACGGTTTTAACAGTATTTATATAATAATGTTATAAACGAGTTAAATTTATTTCTCTTTGTTCATTATAAAATAGTAAAAAAATAAACATAACAATCAAAAATGTTTAAACTTAAAAAAAACAAATATTTAAATCTAAATTGTAAAACTTTTAATTTATTTTGTTTATTTAAAGTATACATATAAGATTAAAATTTTAGATTGGCAAAAAAATTTTTAATTTGTGGTTCAAACAAATTTAAGAACTATGATGATTGTATAGAATATAGATATTTATTTAGCAGAGAGTGTTAAGCCTAGACCCCTAGTTGATCCACCTTTTGGCAGTATATAGAGTCAGTGGTAGGCGCAGTCGATCCGACTTCTGTGACTGCGGCCAAAATGGCAGTCGCTTGTTGTTTCATTGAAGGCGACTCTGTTCGGCGACGTGACGAGACGCCCAAATGGGGCGCACAGTGTTGTAAAATCCAAGAGAATACAGACGACAAACGAAAAGTGGAAAACGCAGAGCTAGAAAACGAGAAACAACGACTTGGCCAAAACAAAGACAGGGGCCAAAATGCGGCACAGCGGCATCTGCAACTTGTTCTAGCAGGCAAAACCAAGGCAACCTTGGCCTAAACTGCCAGCCAATGAACTAAATGTTTGTGAAAAGCAGCGGCGGCCGTAGTAACAATGTTTGTTTGTTGGCATTGTTTTGGCCATTTTGGCAGCGCGAAAATTAAACAATTGTGCAAGCTGTCTCTGTCGGCAGTCGGCGGCTGTGTAATGGTTTTGCCTGGTTTTCGCGGGTCAAAACAGCATGGATTTAGGCCCATTGCTCAATCTTGGCTTTAATGACCAGCTGCCTGGCCGGAGGCACTTAGAACATAGAAGCCCCTAGCCATCAACTAATTAACGAGTTGGAGCAACTGCAGCAGCAGTACAATACCATAGATTTCGGTGAACCAGTTGGGCCAAGAAGCGTTTTAGCCAACTGATTAATGGCCCGGAGAGCAGCCTCGTTTCTCAAGATGTTCAAAATGTTCAAGATGCTCAAGATGCTGTTTGTTAATGCCGCAGATGATGATGGCTATGATGATGATTGTGGATGGTGGATTGTGGCCGAGGAGTCGGCCTTACCCTAGGCAAAGTTCGCATTCCAAACGGGTTTCGTGCTTGTTGCCTTAGTCGCATTTAATTTCCATTTCGAGATTTGTTTTTCCAATATTTGTCACGATCTGGCGTCAAGAATGCCAGCGGCAGATAAGCTACACTGAAATGAAAATGAATAAGAAAATGGGGTCGATATAAGCTTATGAAAATGGTATATAAAGTTGAATGGATGTTATGTAATTAAAAATATATTTAGGTGCAATTTATTCTAGATTGGTATTATATACACCGTCAATCCCAATTTTGTGTATAAGTCATTAATGAGGTAAAAATAGTTGACAATTTTGCTACATAAATGTTGATTTACAAACTTCTTCTTTCCATTAATTTCATTGATGGAATTGTGATAAATTTGTTTTTTGTTTTCAAGGTTTTTCAGTGTAAGAATTATTATTCTTTCTTAATAAAATACATAAGATTGCAATCTTACATTAAGCCAAACCGAGATAATTGCGCTTATTATCCGATAATAATTAATTGAAGATTCATGGTTACTAAACCATTCTTGGTGTTACTCATCCACTCAATTATTTTGTAACGTGTACTCATAAAACCACTTTGCAAATATGCCATCCATTTTAATTAAATATTTACTCACTTTTCCGTTTACAGATGCGGTTGGTGATAAACCCACGACTTATAGGCCCTCAGGTGCCAATCGACCCTCGATTGCGCCACTCAATTCAGCTCAGGATCGCGAGAGGAAGCTGATGAATGTGTTGGCTGCCCGGAGAACCGCTTTGCATCGAGGTGGTTTCCGCACCAGGATTGGAACCACCGGAAGAAGTGCCATCTCGCCGTCAGCAGCGGTGGAGAGTACTTCAAAAGCACCCAGTGATCCACGTTCCGTGTGCATCCGGAATTGCACAAAGAACTTCACTCGTCGCACCACCGCCAGTTGCATGCGTCAGTGTGCGAACTTCACCCGCATGGCAATGCCCTCGAACGGTAATAGTTCGGTGGTGCTGAAGGGTCCTGGTTCTGTAAAGACCCCTTCCTCTGCAGGAGATCGGGACACCAACGAGATTCTCTTCAGCGACGAGTCCTCCCACGGACTCTTTGTGGTGGCAAAGGAGCAGAATGCCACTGTAAACCACATAGCTGATGGTACTAAGCCACCAGTGTTGAGTAAGGGGATCCACAGCAAAGCCAACTCAATGGAGGAGGATGCTGAAGAGGAGGAGGATGAGCTAAAGCCATATGTGTACTTTGGAGCCAAGTTGCCACCTCTTCGTCCTGGTGGGTTGACAATAAAGCCAGCAGAGGGGGATGATGAACATCCTCGAGTGTTGGAAGTGTCTGTGGCACAAAGCACAACCACCACCACGTTGACCACTACCAGCACCACTGCTGCACCTGTAAGCACCACCAGACCCACCGCATCCACTCGTAGACCTCTGACACCTGTGGAGAGAAGTCGCAGTAAATACAAGTACCACATGAGAGAGAGGGGTTTGGTGGCTGCTAGTCCACCACCTCCAGCAGCACCACCTGCACAACCAGTGAGTCGAACAAGATATGTGGGTTCAGGAAGACCCACCGCTGGCTTGGCCGATTCACTCCAGGAACTTAAACAAACCGAATCGGAGGTGGCCAAGCCAGTGGTGGTGCGCAGGGTGGCTCAAAAAGTATCACCTTCATCTTCAACACCGCTGATCATCACCGTGCTGAGTGCAGAGGAGGAAACCACGGTGGGTCAGGCGGAAGCTCGTCCAGCAGAAGCCACAACCACAACGACAACCACAACTGAGAAGCCTTCAACAACAACAACCAGTACAACATCAACAACAACAACCACAACGACACCAGTACCCAGCACCACAAAACGAACCACCACTACACCACCGTCAACAACAAGTACAACCACAACCACTACAACAAGTAGTACAACACCCAGCACAACTACCACAAGCAGTACTTCAACCACAGCGATTCCCACTACACCAAAAGCAAAGTCCATCATAGAAAAGGACATAGAACTCATCAGAGCCTTGGGACCAGTTTTGACCCAGGAGATAAATGTAGAGGATCGGAATAACTTGATAATATTCTGCAATAATTCCGCTGATTGTGGAGTCACTCCTCGCACCCGCACTCAACCGTCCCACACTACAGATTCCAGTCCGAAGATCCTGCGCACCACTGTTTTGACTTCCATAAGATCCACTGTGCATCCGCGACCCACTAGCACGAGTACCACAACCACTGCTCCACCACCTGTTACTGTGCCTTCGGGAGAGGTCTACATCGGGATCGTGGAGTCATCTTCCTCTGTATCTCCTCTGGATATAAGCTCCACGGTGATCGCCAATGAAAGGGATCTTAATTTGGAGATCCGCCGCATGAATCTTGTAACACTGGTGCTAGTAGCTGTGGGTGTGGTCCCACTGGCTGCCATTATCCTTTATTTGGTGCGCAATTATATAGTGAGACGTCGTGCCAAACAGGGTGAGGTTTTCGACGTCTGCATCACGGATCAGCAGCCCATAAGTCCAGTGAAGAAAGTGGACTCCAAGTACCAGGTGGACGATGACGAAGACGAGGTGGATCACCCGCACCACCAGCACACCCAGCAGCACCATCAGCACCACCAGGCAATGCCCATGTCACAGGCAGCGCAAAGGGATGCCAATCATAATAGATATGCAAATGAATGATGACAAGACATCGCTGGCCAGCGAATATCAGGAATTTGAGCGGAGTAACATCAGGCTAAAGAGTCTTCTTGGCGAAGGAAACTTTGGGCAGGTGTGGAAAGCTGAGGCGGACGATCTGAGTGGTCACTTTGGAGCCACCAGGATCGTGGCTGTTAAGACAATCAGAGCCTGCAGTGCACAGGTGAGCCTCAAGGACGAGGCTAACATCATGCGCAAGCTGGGGTCCCATCAAAATGTGGTTACCCTACTGGGAGCCTGTGTGGAAAGTGGTGAGTATTCTCCACTCTGGAGATTCTTTGATAACCAGAGATTTTTTATACATTTTTTATATCAAACTCTTTTAATTATTTTCCCACAGAACCTCACATGCTGATCATGGAATATGCCATGAGAGGTCGTCTTCTGTCCCTTTTGAGGGCAGCTAGAAGTGCCACAAACATATTGCCAGCCTCAGTGCCAGGTGGCCGAAGTCTGGCTCCTTTATCACCCCGCACTTTAGCAGGATTTGCCCTGGATATAGCCTGCGGAATGGAGTACATAGCAGACAGAAGGGTAAAATAAAACACCAATTAAATCAATTAAATCTTTATTAATATATTTTTGTTCCATACTCAGGTCGTCCATCGAGATTTGGCCGCCAGAAACGTACTCCTCGATCACAATGGCATGTGCAAGATCTGTGACTTTGGCATGTCCATCGATCTGGATGCGGAGCGGATGCGCAAGGAGCAGGAGAAGAATGCAGCCAATGACCTGCTGCTGCGGCATAATGCACACAACAAGTTCAAGTTTGACTTTGGCAGCAGATACATCCTGCAGCACTGGCAGCACACCTTTGGCCAGGGTCAGGGTAATGGTCACTGCTCCAAGGACCACCCTCATGGGGAGAAGAAGTCGCACCATGGTCATGACACCATTGGAAAGCGACACGCACTACCCATCAGGTGGATGGCTCCTGAGAGCCTGCAATATCACATGTTCACCACCGAAACGGACATCTGGGCCTTTGGCATCGTCCTGTGGGAGATCGCCACTCTGGGTAGGTTTTTGGGTCTTCGCTGATCATTTATTTTGGAAATAAAATCCCTATAAATCGGTATTTCACTTAAAAGATTTATAAATCTAGTTAGAAACTTGTTATTTTGTTTTGCAGAAAAGTAAACATTGAACAGTCTATATTAAGAAATATATAATAAATTTAAGGTAATCATTAAATCTGACAATCAACCATCAATTCATACTAAAAAAATATCTATTGTCTTTCTTATCAAAGCATTTATTGTCAATCGTGAGGAGAAGAAGTGCAGTAAATTAAAGTATAGATTCACGATTCTTTGATGAGAATATTTAACTTGAAGTAAAATAGAATTTCGCAATGGCGTTCTTGTTGTCTTCTTTAAGTTTTATTTATTGACCCTGTGTTTTAATTTTGTTTTTGATTGAGGTTTATGTTATACTTAAGAAGCGCAGCTTGACAGCTAGATATATAATATATTATTATATAAAATTAAACTGACTTTTATAAATAGTTATAAGCTACTTATAGTTATCTTGATATTTTGCATGCTAATTTGTATTTCATTCGAATTTTAGGCTCCACGCCGTACTCCCAGGTGACGGGAAGAGAAGTTATCCGCAGGGTGCCTGCTGGTCTGCGACCCGATCTTCCCAAGGAGAGCCGGCACGAGTTCTACAACCTGATGTCCCGCTGCTGGCACAAGGACCCGCACATGAGACCCTCCTTTGCCCAGTCGAGGCTGGAGATCACGAGGTCGCTGCACAAGTGGGTGGACGATGATTCGGCGGCATCGGACTACATGGACGTGAGCGGGTTCAGCGAGGATCTCGAGCACGGAGTGGTCTACTTCAACCACCGGATCTCGGAGTTCGAGTGCGAAATATGACGCTGACTGAACCACCCCTTCCTCGGTCCCTGACCCACCATCTCAACCACTCCATCCACAACTCATCCACCGCCCACACATCTTATTCCCTATTCGAAATTCTCTTCCCTAGTGACGTGCTTGTCGAGCAGTATTATTTGTATTTTATTGTTAATTTTTCATTTCGACCCCGAGAGTTTCTTTCATTGTAAATATTTATTTGTTGACGCAACAAAATACGAAAATGCTTAAGATTTACGATATTAGCCCCTACGATTAATGAATGGCGCTACCTATGCCTAGTTTAATAGTCGTCACTTAGTTCTTCTAGTCTGTATCTGAAATCCCATCTTTGCTTGAGCTATTTTCCTCTGGATGTAGCCAAGATTTGACTGCACAAAGGAAATTTGTAACCCCATAATTTGTGTAATGTAATATGATTCGTTGATATAGGCGAGTAGCGCATAGGATATATGTAATTGTATTGATATCTAGCTATAGAAATGTACAAATAAATTAATTAAACACGAAATATAACAATGATTATTACACCAGTATAAATTGGATTTTTATTCAATGGGACTTTAAATAAAAATTAAGGGTTTGTGATCGTTGAGCTAGACACTTTACCATTTACTGCCAACGTTTTAAATTCATGCTTAAAATCTAAAAGTATAATATACACGCCATAACAGCAAGTTCCAAGATAAGATGTGTTGATCTAAAATTTATAAGTTTGTACAAAAAGTGCAACTAACTAAATGTATAGCTAAAGTAGGTAGTTACTTATGTATGTATATTGGGGCTATTAATCCAATTCAACTCGCGTGCCAATTAGATTGGGTTGACTAAAACATGTGTTCGGTTTTCAAAGCTTCGGCCCCATATAAGAATATGTTGTCGTAAACTTATCCCAGTAGTAACCGGCAGGAGCGGTTATTCTATATTATGACATAAGAATCTAAAATCGGCTGAAAAAAACTGGAAAATTACGACGGTAGATTTGAAGTGCGCAGCATCACCAAATCCGATCTGGAAAAGGCCCTAGATGTCCTCGACAGCTCATTCTTCCTGAATGAGACGGTGTGCATTGCCTGTGAAATAAATTTGCCCGAAAATGGTCAAGCCCGAAGGGAACTACGTGAGTTGTGCAAAATAACCGCTCTGGACGGGGTTTCCCTGTTAGTGAAAGAGGTGCAAACCGGTCACGTGGTATCAGTGTCCTTTAATAAGATTCAGTCGCTCGGGATCACTTCTTTTGAATTCCGCATGAGAACACAAAAGTCCTCAAGCCCGGCGAATAAGGACTTTATGATCGAAATGGACGAAAAAATGTTTTCCATGTACAACATGGATTGCTTCGTGATTTGATGTATTTGGCCACTTTGCGAGCCACGACCTTGGGGCTGGGCTTGTCCAGTTCACCATTCAACTTACCAGGAGCGGCGAGGGCAAGGGACTAGGAATTGACGAAAGCGATCAACGTCAGCTCTCACATGGAGTTCGGCTTTCCAGAAATGGGCAAGCAACTGCTTAAAGTCAATACGGTCAGGCAAGCGCTGACGAGCGATAATTAAGGCGAACATGTTATATTTAAATTAAAGAAAACAAAACCTCATAAAGAATAAAACAAAAATATGTTTAATGGATCTGTGCGGTTATTCTTTTTATCAGATATTTTGGCGCTATAGATTTTAAAGCTCGTGTAAATATTTTAACCGCCTTCAAGCCTAATGTTAAGTTAACATGATGAAAAAAAGAAGGTAAGCTTTTTTCTGTTAATAACAGAAGTCACGTAAACTTTAAAAAAGCTTTAATAACTTTTTCTGATGGTCCGGCACCTTTTTGCTAGTTCCATTTTTACTGGTTCCATTTTTACTGGTTCCATTAAACTTAGCGGGTTTTTTTAACAATAAATTTCTGAACCCACGAAATGTTTATTTGTTTACTAAAATATATAGCTGTGAGATAGTTGAAACTAGTGTTTTATCACTACGCCTTACTTTTAAATACAAAAATATTTAACCTTAAAAAAAAAAATATAGCCAAGTAGCCACAGTACCAAGTTTTTTTGGAAACTTTTAAATTATTCAATGGAATATATTTTTTTAAACCTTAAACTGATTTTTCTTTTGTTTTGATCTATATTTTATGTAAAACAGCAAAAGGCACTTCATAAATTCCAAAGGTTATATGATAACCAAGTTCAAAAGCCCTAAACGGATTCAATTAAAAACCGGAATTGCTTTAAGCAAAGAGTTTTCATCAGCTAAAAATAAAACGCATAATTATAGCTTAAAAAGTATGTGTTTTGAATATTAACCAGATATGCAAAGCTTAAAAGTAGAAAACCTGATCATTTTCAATGTCAAAGTTCTTATATGCATTCGATAATATATTCCTCAAACTGCAGGGTCAGACATTGCCTAAAAAACTGACCAAACTGCAACTTCAGTGGTTAAAGAGCCTCACTCCTCAACCGGAACATACACACCAGAAAATAAAGATAAATGTTAATATAAAAGTAAAAATGTAATGTGCAAATTAGCCAAGTGCATCGCTATTTTTTTATGGTTAGCCCGTTGGACAGCAAAGATGAACAGGTAGCGGAAAATCTACCAATATGCAGCAAGTGCAACCAAACAAACTTGAGGCAGTGGTCGACACTTTCGGCCATGGTTGCTTGATTGATGACGCTGCAATTAAACACACGTCCAGCGATGCGGTAATCTCGACAAATGGACATTAAGATAAAATGCGTGGAGGCTGGAAAACATTGCGTGCAAATGAAAATGAAATGAAAATTCAGCTGTTGCCGTTTTGCCGCTGTGATTACCAACGAAAGTGTGAAGAAAATGCTCTTTAAGTGGTCATTGAAAGTGCCACAGTGTCCGTACCCCGGAGGGAGGAGGCACTTACCACTTGTTACTGCCCTGGAGCAATTGACTTGATAGTTTATGGTTTTAGCCAATGATGAAGAAATAACAATAAAGCGCAAAAAAGCGAAAAGACAACGGCACGGAAAGGTCGTTAATAGACTCTTAGCAAAGTCATCGCACAGTGGGGAGCAAACCATTCAAAGTAATTAACTGTGGCTATGTTAAACATAATCGATGACTTCGCTTAGCTATAGCTTTAATATAACAAATTTTAATTTTAACTTTTTTAATGAGTTTTTTAAATTAAATTAGTTATACTGGTAGAAAGTAAACGCGTTTAAATATTTTTAAAAGTGGAAAATGCTGAGTGATGAGCCATAAAAAATATACGATATGAGTTGAAGAACAAAGAATGTAGAAGAAAAAAGTTACATACCCAATTAAAATTTTAAAGAATAAATATTTATACTTTATACGTATTCTATAAAATTAAATAAATTTTTATGTTAATATTTTAACCATCTAAACAAAATAAAGTTTATAGCTAAAATAATCTAATACGGACTGGATATACAAAATTTGGCTGTCCGTTGTATGTTTTTTATATTTTTCAGTTAGACGCTTTAAATCACTAACATTGTATGATAAGTCGGCATAATTGTTTTATCAAATATTGTATAAAGCAATTTATTTATAAACTCTTTTTTTTTTGACTACTTTAATTACTCAAAATTATTTAGAACAGTAGGTAGCAATATTTAATTAAAAAATATTTTTTATTTTCACCTTAATGTATTTTATGCGTTATTAAATTGTTAAGTATTTATCTTTTATTAAACAATTTTATTTCGTTCCACTGTTTGGTGGCTGGCGAGAAGGCGGAGGCGCTAACAACCTGCCTAACTTCGGCCACCGAGGGCTGTGATTTTGGAAAACGAAAGTGCCGCTGGCTGGCTGGCTGTGAAATTAATTTTCCTTCCTAAAGTTTTTGGGGCTGACCCCCGCGGGTGGCCGTAACGCCCAATGAAGTGGTCAAAGTGTTTTTCGTGGCTAATGATGCAGTGGCTAGAAAGCAGTTTAAACACACAGTTTTGTGTGCTTCCGTTTTTTTCGGCGATTCGCTTCCTGACCCACTGCCAAAAACAAATGACTTAAGACACGAACTGGGCAAGCGGGTCTGCCCCAAAGCCAGAAATATACTCGTATTTATGACCAAGCTTCCGTATGAAACGCTAATAGATTCGCATGTGTGGAATATGTAAATAAGAGCCAACTAACTAACGGTTCAATGAACTGCGAACTACACAAGAAATGCAATTTGCCGATGTGCATTTTTAATGGATGCACAAACACGTCGCAAAGTTGGATTTTTACTGCAACGGGTCCAGAACGCCAACAAAACCAAACTCGCAGCAGCAGCAGCCGCAACAGCAGAAGCAGCAGCAGCAGCAGTTAAAGAAGCAGTAAGCAGCATTTGCTGAGGCAGCAAATCAGTTGGCGGCGAGTGTTGAAAGCGTTCAGACGTAGCAGGCGGAACAAACAGCTGGCTCAAAAGCGAAACCAAGGTGAATGCTGCACAAAGGCTGGAAACATTCAGAAGTGTGGCAAAGTAGAAAATCTGTTAATTAAGGCGCGTGTGAAAAGTGTGAAAATCAGCGAGCAAACTAAGAAAACCCAACGAAAACCATTTGCCAAAGAGCCGAAAAAAAGTGAAAATAAATCTGTTCAAAAGTGGAGTGGAATGGAAACTCGGTTCTTGGGCCGCAACAGGAAATAATCAGTAACCAGAGCCAAAAGCCCACAGAAAACGAAGAGAAGAAAAAGAACAGTGGATCTGAGGTGATTTCTTGAGCTCAGCCTCGTTTTATAAATTAATCATAAAAAAAGAACAGCGCAAAGCAGACAACAACAGATAACAAAATCGAAATTGGAATTTTAAAATACCATTTCATTTGTGTGAGTGTTTTGTTTTTGATTTTTTTTTTTTAAGCCAAATATGTGAAATGGAAAAAAACTTTCTAAATGGAGAAACAACAACAACAACAACCACGCACAAAAATTTGAATTCTTTTTATTCTTTACGCCCGAGGAAATTGTGTCAGTCCGAGCTGTTTAAGGTGTGCGTATGTGTGCCTGTCTGTCTGTCTGTTTATTTATATGGATTGCTGAGTCAAGTTTGTGTCTTAAGTCTTTCGTTTAGGGCCCGGCAAATTGCCTTGGATTTTTATGACCCCCCACCAGCAGTGAGCAGTGGCAGTCAAAAGAAGATATTGATTCCCGATTGGTCTAATAGAGCTCGACAGCTCGTTGGTTAGTGGTTCAGCGGGTTCGCTTACTAGGTTAGTCGGTTAGCACCTAGTTGCTTCTGCTGCTTAGTCTGCTTAGTAGGATTCTGCGGGAGATTGTCGTTGCGACTTTCTTCAGACGTTTCTTCTCTGATTCTCTGATTTGCAGCGCTTTAATTTGTTTTCTTTAATTCGTTTCGTTTGTTTTTTTTTTTTGAGTCTGGCCCCGTTTCGTTTCGTCTGCGCAACACACGCAAATTACAAGTTAATTAAAGTGATCCAAAGAATTCGCAGATTCGAGATTGCATGCAGCAGCCAGCTGCAGCATCTGCAATTGCCATTCCCATTCCCATTCCCATTTTCGTCTGTAATTTGTGTTTACTTTCTTGCAATGGCACCCACGCCAAATTGCTGGGATGCCTGGGAACCGAAATAATGGTTGTTGGAACATCTCATATATATGGGAAACGTCGACTTATTGGCTTAATTTGATTTATCGTACCGCGCCACTTTCTCAGGTTTTATGGAAAATACACATACTACAAAATATATATGCAAAGGCCACACAAAAACCAGAAGCCCCCCCATCTCTTTCTGGCCTAGGATCCATTAGCGCAGGTCTTCATCTCCTCCTCCTTTGCAGGTGTGCGAGATAAATTAAAGACACACCGAGCCTGCTCCATGACAACGGCGGCATCCTCACGTTCGTGCGCATCATTTCATTCAATTATTTGTGCATCTTGTGAGCCCGAAAGCCGCAAATCTTTTCAATCGCCAGTCTCCAGCATCCAGTATCCAGCATCCAGCCTGCAGCCCACGTCTTCCATAAGTTTTCATGCTGGCCTTGGCTGCCTTTTCTAAACTGTCAACTGTAGCCAGCCAAATTTTCACTTTTCATCTGCACAAAAGGTCATAGCATCTCCGGCAACATCGATGCAGCTGGGACTTGCTGTTCGCCTCGGAGGAGTCTTGCTGCCTGGGTGTAGTTAGCATTCAGATTTGTCAGCTCCTTTGGGTAGCCAACTATATAAATAACGAAATAAAGAAAGACTTTCCATTGTGGTCTACACATATTTGCATGGCTGAGAAGAGAAATTCGAGGCACTAGAGTTCACGGGAGGGGAAGCTCTTTTAGCATAACAAATGTCTTCATTATGATGTTAGGAAGTTAAGGCCCAGTCAAATCAATCAACTTACCGCAAAACGGCCAGTTAAAAGTCATAACCCCTAACAACGAGTATAATAAAAATAAAATGTGGAAAAATAACAACAACCAGAGCAGCTTTTGGTGCTTCACGCCTTGTTGGGCAGTCAACACAGAGAGTGACAGTCTGCTCCGGCCACGAAGATCATGATCATGACGTCGCCGATGGCTGAGTGCGATTACCCAAAGCCTGGCTGCTGTAATAGCCAGGTTAAGACCACGATTATGGCTATGACTGCTCCACAGTCGTAATAGTTTACGCTCATGTTAATGACTCCTCTCGCTTTCGTTGGAAAGCCCAAAATCTAAGAATAAACCAAAACTATTTTTTGAAAGCGTGCGAGTGTTGGGTGCAGGCATAATAAATAAACAATTAGCTGCCTGAGATTGTGGCTTTGTTGTTTTGGGAAATTAAAATTTAAGTCAGCTTTTAATAACAGCCAGTGACCGCCCTCATGCATTAACTTTCCTTTGGCTTGTCATTTGCAGACGGCTGAATCAAAAACAAAGCCGCGAAAATAAAGCCAGAGCGAAAATGAAAGCTGGCCGCGCCTTTGGCTGCCTTTTCTGGGCTCTACTCTATTGTGTGCTCTATCTGGATCTGGTCAGTGGAAACTCGGCCGACGATGAGCTGATGGACTTTGACTTTGCGGACTCCAAGGATGCTGCTGCGCCGGAGGACTGGCAGCTGGAGGATTTGGAGGAGGCACAGCAGGCGGAGCAGGCCGACAAGAAGCTGGAGTCCAATATGCTGGACTTTAGCGTGGATCTGGATGAGCCGGAACCGGAAAAACAACTACCACAATTTGACTGGAGGGAACGGGCTCTGAAGAATGCTCTGGCCAAGGCTTTGGCGGATGAAGAACTGCGTCAGAAATTCGGTGAGATAATCCCCATTTTGAGGGTGCTCTCTTCCCAGCAAAGATTGGCGCTATCTGCTCTGATCTCGGCTCAGATGAATGCCAAAAAAGGACACGAACTGAAGTTAGAACAGGTAAGATTATTAACCTTATAATAAGTAAGAATGTGAACTAAAAAATTTATAAATTATAATATAAAAATTATTCACCATGATCTAAAAATATTTAAAAAAATATTTTAAGCTATATTTGTAAAAAAAGGGTTAAGAGATAATTGATTTTATAAAAAATGGTCATCTTTCAATTTAAAGTTCTTATTTTAATGCTTCCCTTTTTTCTGCAGGTTCGCATGATGTTTGGCAATGACAAAAAGCTGCTTCTGCCCATTGTCTTTGACATCGCAAATCTCGTAAAGAGTGCCACTCGCAAGTACATAAATATGGGTTCCGACCTGGCTTCAGCTGCCCTGTTCCACACTCCTCTCTCCCGACGGGAAGATGAGCTGACCGCGGAGGAGTCCCAACAGGATGATCAAATAGGCACCATTGCTGTGAATGCCCAACCAAAAGAAGTTCCCGCTCAAGAAGAGCCCTCAGAGTCCCTAGAGGACTTCTTCACTGAGATGGGATCAGAAGTGCTGGATCCGCAGATGATTAATGAGGCTTTAACCGCCGATCTGCTCAACAACAAAACAAAGTCTTCAAAGGCAGAAAGTCATGGACAGAGAGTCCGTCGTTCGGCTAATGAGTTTGTCCACAAGTTGACGAGATCTGTGCCTGCTTCTGTGACTGAACAGCAGCTTTTGGGTGGAATTGCTGGACGGACTATCAAACTGAATACCACTGCCTTTCAGCAATCCAATAGCCAAGAGCAGGGGGTGGCTTCCTCTAATGATGAGCAGTCTTATGTAGAGGTTGAGGATCTTGCTTTTGCTGGTCTTAATGGCACCGAAATCCCCCTGAGTGCCGATGAGAGATTGGATCTCCAGAGAAATAGCGGTGAGGAGACAGGGGAATCGTTACCCAACCCTGAGGAGCTCATCGCTGGACCACGTTATCGCCTGGGAAAAAGACCATTGCCCGGCCAAAAGTCTGGAGCTCCCATCAAGAGGAAGAGGGTCCAATCGGTGGCTGTGAGAGGAAGGCCCAAGACCTCAGCCAGTTCCCAACAGCCTGTAATAACACCAGCCCACAAGAAATGCGAGCGATTCACCAGCAACATGTGCATCCGCACCGACGACTATCCGCTGTAAGATCCCTCTAGCTAGTTGGTGAGCGGTTCTCCCAGGGTCCTGGTTCCGGTCCTTAGCCCTTAGTCCTAGTTTAGTTCGAATTTTTAGTCTTAATAAACAGTAATTTATGCAACTCACCTGCCCAACGGACCCTTGCACTTATGCTTAGTTACTGGTTTTGGTTAGCGTTGCTAAAGAAAAAGCAACTGGATTTGTATCTTTTGTTTTTAATTTTCAATCCCAACACAGCGAACAGATTATGGGCAGCATAAGGCGACACAAAAACGCCATGTCTGCTCTTTTGGCCGAGTTTTACGATAAGCCCAACAACAATCTGGAATTTGGAGATGACTTTGATGACTTCAGCCTAAGCAAAAAGAGGTGAGTGAAAAACTTAATAGGGGAAATAGAAAAAGGGAACCTATTTGAAAGCCTAGATATTTAGATAAATTGATGTTATAAAAGATATTTGATTTTTGGAAAGGCATGTTTATTGCAGTCTTTTTCGAGTTTGTAGTTTGGCGTATAAAGTGATATTTTTCTTATTTTTTATAAGGGACAAGATCATAAAATTTAAATAAATCTGAGCTTGGTCTATCTTTGACCACGTTTTTATTTGAATATTTAATCTGAGTGCTTTGACCATAAAAGTCTTCACTAGTGTTCACCAAATTCTCAATAGTTAACAAACTTAGAAATTCTTTCGAAATTAGAAATCTAAATTTTCTAATACACTAAACTATTTGACCTTTTTTTTCCTATCACAAAATTTTAAAGATAAATGCAGATATTAATAGTATTTAATTTATCTTTCTTTATTTTACAGGCGTGAAGATGAAGGCAGTGCAGGTGGCATGTGCCAGAGCGTCGTCCGATACGCCAGACCCCAGAAGGCCAAATCCGCCTCGGGAGAGTGGAAATACATAGTGAACACCGGTCAGCACACGCAGACTCTGAGACTGGAGAAGTGCAGGTGGGTGTTAATGGTTTTTCCACTAAAGGAAAATTATATTTACTTGTTGCTTTCCCATTCATAGTAATCCCGGCGAGAGTTGTTCCTACTTGGCGCAGACCTACCGCTCGCACTGTTCGCAGGTGTACAACTACCATCGTTTGCTAAGTTGGGACAAAGTGCGTGGTCTCCATGTGGACATCTTCAAGGTGCCCACCTGCTGCTCCTGCCAGGTGGATGGCTACCGTCAGCAGTTCCCACCCCTCTCCTCCATTCAGGCCAAAGACTACTCCCCCTTGAGCAACACCCATGCAAACAACAATGGTTATAGTACCATAAATGAAGAAGATCTGGACTATGCAGATGAGAGTGAAGAGGACGAACTGGGTCTCCGATATCCCTCATTCAATCACAGGGAAACCAATGAGCTGTACGCCAGCAGCAAGAAGGTGCGAGTGAAGCTGCCTGGTGTTAGTACCAGTGTGGGTCCATATCTCAGTCCACCTGATGATGACGAGGATCGCTATGGGGGATACAAGAGCTCCAGTTCCGGTGGCTCCAAGAAGTATTACAGCCAGGTGAGAAGCCAGAGGCGACCGCAGCAGTCGGAGGCGCGTCTGGACTTGGACCTTTCGCCAAGCGAGACGCATTCGGACCAAGAGGTAAACCTATTTGCTGGCCTCCATCCAATTGGAGCTGCAGAGAAGTCGCGTCTACCGCTCAATCGCAAGCGTATTTATGCCTCCACCCACACAGCCCCCACCACATCATCATCACCAGGAGAAGCTGCCGCAGGCCTACGATTTCCACAGACCACAAATTTACCAGCCCGAACGGGAACAGCTGCCCTTAGCCCGGGAACCATCAGCGGCTCCTCCTTCGCCAGTTCCGGTTCCCCTGCCGCCCATGCCCATCAAGCAGGTGGTGGTGCCATCATCGCACCACCAGTCGCATCCCCAACAGCTGCACCACCTCCATTTGGCCGGCAGCCAGGTGGGAAGTCGCGACCCCGCTTCTATGCACCACCAGCCACGACGACAAACCAACCACCAGTCGCAGTGGTCGCCGGCGCAGCGCCGTCACTTTCGACCGAGCACACCACTCGGGATCAGTCGACGGCACTACCACAACCGCCGGCCGTCTATCCAGTGAGCTCCATCTTCACCAGCGGCGGAGGAAATGGAGAGCTCTCTGGGAAGCGGATCAACTACAACTACCATCCCATCATAGATTTCTTCGAGAAGAATCGCAAGGCTGAGGCTGCGGCTACAGTGAATCCAGCATCTGAGGAGTCTCGTATCGTAGAGCAACGCATATACCCACAGCAGAAGACTATATCGGGCATGGGCTTGGGCAGGGAGAGTCTACCAACTGGAGTGTATCAACATTCCATACCCATACCCACAACTCATGAGCGGCGCATGGGCTTCGGTGGTGCAGGTGGTGCTGTGGGTGGTGGTGCAGGTTTCGGCGGTGATAACGCCTGGCTGCCCATGGTTGTGGAGTAGCTTAAGTCGCATGATTCCATCAACCTCAACCCTAAATTCTAACTTAGCTCGTAGTCTCTGCCGTTCTCGCCAGGAGCCTAATCTCGTAGTTGTCTAATCTCAACCCCATCTCCACCCCAAACCCACTCTAATGTTTAACCAACTATAATTATTAATTTATTTATTTTGTAGTGTGTAGAAAAATATAAGAGACGACCTTGCTGGGGAGGCTCAATTGGTCGAATGCTTGGTTGACTTGTCGCAAGAGTTTTAGCAATAAATATAATTTATTGAAATTTTAAAATGTGTTTTTTGTTGGGTTTAAAAACTTGAACGGAGTTTAGTTTCCAAAGAGTGTGGGTATACATTTTGCGCTCACCGTGCTGCTGTTAACTCCCTGTCTCTGTTATTGGCTTACAGAAAACAAAATTTAAAGCATCTTTTAGGCGCTTTTAAAATTGTTGACCAATGTTAACACGAATCGCAATCCCAACGGAATTTCTGTTAACAGAGCTGTTCAAGTCTTTTTTGTATAAGTTTATATTGCATTTAATTTTCAATTAAAGAAAGGATATTTTTAATTTTTACTTCTTAAGGCTGTATAGTTGAAAAGCTTTTAGATTGTTGTTCAAAAACACAGTTAATTAAAAAAAAAACATACTATTTTTTAATTAAAAGCAAAATTTGTTTCCTAATTTTAAATTTTTCAGAAGTTCCATAAATTTGTTTAGCGCTGTGCAATTATATTTTTTTTAAAAAGGTTCAGTTTCTTACTGTTTTATTAAGAACTTTCAATGTTCTTGATTTACAAATCCGAAGAATATTTTAGCTATAACTAGTCAGCAAATAAAGCATTTAAATTCTTACAAAAAAAGAACGAATGATGAATATTAATCCCTATTAAATAGTCACATAGCTGCATACCAAAAGCGCTTATAAATCATTCTTATCCAGCATTCCCAATATTCCCAAAATATTTAAACACCCAAATTAATAGACCAGTGCATAAATTATTCCACCGTTGGCTTTGCCTTTCGCCCAGATGACACAAATACATATCTCTGTGGCTCCGGCGAAGTAAGTTCAAGTTGAGGGTCAAGAGGCGGGCGCTAATGAGATTCGAGACCGCGAAAATAAAAACACTTACACACACGATCGAAAACCGAATCCAAAACTCGTTTCTGCGGAGGAGGCAGAAAGTTGCAATGTGGTGCCTCGTATGCAAAGTGGGTTTCTAAAGCGAAACGAGGCTCAAGCTCCCACTTTGACCAGTTATAACATTGGACGTTGAACGCTGCTACTTGCTACTTGCCACTAGCAACTTGCAACGTCACTCGGCTGGCCAGTTTCGCTTTCATTTGCTGCCGAAGCAAACGCAAACTCAAACAAACGACCGATGACGAAGACGATGACGACTCCAAAGACATCTATCTTGTCATGAAAGACAGAAAGAAAGAAAGAAAGAAAGGCTCGCGGTTGCGGCTGCGGCAATCAAACTGGAAAATTGGAAAAACGGCGAGGAAATTTTATAAAGGCCCAATGATAGCACACTTACTGCACAGTTGTCGTTTGGCCGTCGAACGCGAAAGTGAAAAGTTGCATTTCCCCGACCTTGAGTAAAAGTGCAATGGCAGTGTTAAATATTTGTTTGCTTCTCCTTCTGTACTCACAACTAAGTCAGGGGATTAAAGTGGATAACCAGAACAAGGAGATATCTTCTAGTACTCAAAGTCCTCCTCCAGTTTATAGAGTATCCAAACCAGAGATTAAACAACCGGATAACAGGGTGCAGCCTCATCTGCAGAACATACGACCTGGCTATGTGGATGACGACGCTGGGGATGTAATACGGATTATAGAGCCTCCCCAGCATTTCCAGCAGCTGAAACGACTGCGTCAGAGACAACCCTCCAATCCACCTGTGGTTTGGGAACAGCCTCGGAAAGTGGCCTCGAATAGGCACAAAATTGTGCCCCAAGGAGACCTACTCACCCAGGAAACCCAGCTTCAAAACTCTCCCACTCCCAATCAGCTTCAGATACCCGTGGAAATTTTGGCTTCTGTGAGGAAAACAGAGCGTTTATTGCAGCGTCATAGGCAAAAGTTACCCCTGGTGAGACAACGTCACATCCAGCGACAAAGCCACACGTTAATAGCCCAAAAATCACTGGAGCAGCAGCTCTACCAACGTGGCCAACAGAAGAGGCTAAGAGCCGTGTTGAGTCGCAACCAGGAGCACAAGAGAAGTAAAAGAAATCGGAGGGAAGTTCCAGGGAAAGTCTACGATGTGCAGCAGGGTCTGAAGCTGGTGGCTCACATAGGAGACCTCCTGAAAAATGCAACTATCTTTTTACCCGACGAAGGAGTTAAGACCAATGAGGTGAAAAGGTCACCACTTTGCAGCAATGCAACCAACTGCGACAGTCGGCGACGTTGCCAAAGACTTTTTAAGCAGCAAGCCAAGTCAGCGGAGCGGGAAAAATTAAAGGAGAGGCGTCGCCACTTCCGGACCGAAACAACAACAAAAGCGACAACAACAACTACAACAACTATTACCACTGGTAAATCAGTTTCCGGAACTTCCGCAACTCCGCTGGCCAGTCGCCTGGTAAATTCACGCAAATCCAAATCGCCAAATAACAACCGCAACTTGGGCCGCAGCGATGACTCCATACTCTTCGCGGATGTAATGACAAATATACGCAATTTGTGGCAGGAGCACGATCTCACAGCGGGTCCAAAGTTTATTGCACCTGGTGAAGTGGTCAACAATACGGACTATCGGGCCTTGGATGTTTACCTCAAGGACTTGGACCAATTGGCCAAAAAGCTGCCCACTGCAAATCCCATTACTAATCTGAATCAAGAGGAACTACAGCGGGCCACACCCACTCCCAGTTGGTATCTGATAAATTCAGAGGGAGGGATTTTCGAGACCCGCCTGGATAGTCAAACAAAACCTTCCTCCTCGCTCTTCCATCGATTCCCTGACATGCCCAACCAAAATCAGAGTGTGTCCACATTGGACTTGGAGTAAACCCTACTCTCTTTGTGCTTAACTAGTTGTTATTTATTTATTTACAAAGAATAAAGTATTATTATTGAAAAAGAGAAAAACTGATTTTTATGTGGAAATATTTTGTTTAACATTTCAGTTTATTGCTTAAGGTAAAACTACATCTTTGGTTTTAAGAACACCAGATAACTTAATTTTAAAGTTGAATTAAGGAATAATAATTAGCACTGTAATGTTAGTTTCGATATTAAATTATGGTTTTACAATCGCCTAGAACAAGCTTCAATTTAATTACAATATTTTTAAGGGTTTTATGATAATTTTGGTAATTTAATTTTCCATACAAATAAACATAAAACTTGTGGGAAATTTTCTTCTTCTCATTTAAAACCAGTTATTATTTAATTATTTAAAAATAATAAATTAATAGCCCTGGAACTCTTCACCTTAACTTTTTCAATGCTAGCTCTCTGTGGATTCTTGCTGGCCAGCCAAGCATTTAAATTGGCTAATTACAACAGCTCCCAACTCAAGTCACAAGTTCTTGGCTAATGCGGCAATTTAGATAAGCCCAAGCTGGCAAACTGGCAATTAGCCCCGAGTTTGGATGCGAAACGCATTGTCCCAAGCCCTGACCCCGCCTAACATGCAAAGTTGTGAGAAGATTTTCGGCAATTAACAATTAGCAGAGGTGCGGAGGTACAGGAAAAATCAAGTGGCTCTGATGAAGCGGAAGGAAAGACACCTGACCTCTCTTACAGGGGAAATAGATCTCACACATATCTCACTCAGATGATGATGATACGAATTCGGTTTAGTGGCTAATTTAATGGGGATGCCAGAGCTCTGTTCTTGGAAACATTTTCATTTCCACATTCGTTTTTGGCAACTAAACCTAGTTAGAAGCTTTTTGGGCTGCTCTTTTTTTTATGGGATTAGAATGTTGTCCAGCCACTTTGTCAAAGAATTATTTAATTTATTGAGCGTGTGTTGGTTTTTTATGATTATTATTTTGTGAGCGTTGGCGGGGCGACAGATAAATTAGAGTGGAACGATCGTAGGGTAGAGAAATCGGTTCACATTATGTAACCAAATGGATTTCTGGCCTTTAGAGAAATAAAAAGACATTGCGACATTGACCCCACTGATCACAGTGGGTTATAGTAGGCGGTGGGTGGTGGGTGGTTGGTGGCAAGAAACAAGAAAAACAAGCAAACACAAGTTGGCCCAAAGCATTGTAATTAGTAGTCGGTCATGCAAGAAATAGAAGCCCACCCCCCTTGGCCAATTCATTGATGTTTTCGGTGGGGTTTTTCTTTCGTTTTTTAGTTTGTTAGAAGCACACGCAGCTGGAGTCGCCCAAATTGGAGGGGGAAAAGCAAAGCGTTTTTCTCGTAGACAATTGTTTTGTCGCTGGGCATTGATGGTTGCAAGAATCGCGTTTTGGCCATTATAAAAGCCCGCTGCACAGCTCCAGCGTCAGTCAGTCATTTGTTGTAAGCCCCGAGTGGCATTTCCACCCACAGTTGTTGTTAATCCAAAGGAAATCCGCAGTAAAACCAGCCAAGATGTTCCAAGCCAGAACCGTTTGCCTGCTGCTCGCCCTCTGCCTCTTGGCCCTGTTTCTGGGCGGATCTGAGGCCAAGCCACGCCCACAGGAGGGCAGGGAGGAGGGCGGCGACCAGGAGGCGAATGTGGAGGCCGAGGAGAAGGATCTAGAGGGAGCTGCCTCCTTCGGATACGGATACTACTCATCGCCCTACTTGGGTGGCTACTACGGCGGCTACGGCGGTGGATATTGGCCACATTACAGTGGCAGCTACTACGGAATCGGTAAGACTTAAATTACGATTAAAAATATCCTTCAAAGGGTCACTGTGTTTTAAAATATTTATTAAAGTATCTGGAGAATATCCTTCATAAAAATAGTGTTATGTAAAGTACAGTCAGTTTTATATTTGTGATTCATTCATTAATGATTTTTAAAAACAAATATAAATTAAAATTCTTAAGTCCAATATTATTAGTCAAAATATCGTATATGAAATGACAGTGTCCAAAAATGTATATTTTCGAACATAGAAGGTAGTTTAGTGTAATTGGAAGTTTCTTTACAAAAGTATCTTTTAAAAATATTCAAAAAGTTTTGCTCAAGTTAAAAAATGTGGATTTTTACATGGACTAAGTTCACTTTAGAATGCTTACCTAACTGTATTTTACTTTAATCCAACCACAGGTTATCCCTACTACGGCGGCTACTATGGACATGGACATGGTCACTATGGTCACGGACACTACGGACACTACTTCTAAGAAGGGCTCCTTACCACTCAACAAATCAAAGCTTTTCCAGCCTCAGTAGAATTTCTAGCTGCACCAGACATTTACCAGCACTAGCTCGAGTAGAAAGAAATAAGTAGCCAAATAGAAGCAAACAAAGATAGCATTAATAGCCAGCACTGTAGCCTCAATAGCCAGACGTTGCGTTCTTGACCGGATGGCCAACAGATTAACTGCACTGCCCCCTTGCGCGAGGATAATTGCTTCAATTAAGCAAAAAAATTACAAAAAAAGAGTACAACAAACTAAATATTACATAAATAAATGTTATACTTTGTACAAATTAATACCTGTGTGCTTAATGGCTTCTGTAGATTGTTTTAATTATTTTCGTTATTTCGTTATTTTTATGGTATCGTAAAAAATGCTCGGATACGTCAATCACATAAAGCTCCCAACTAATTTGCAATTCAAATGGAGCCGAGCAAACATTGCTTTTATATCTTTGGTCTAATCTAATTAATAGGGGTTTTATTTCAGAAGCAAATTAACTGTACAAATTGCCAAGAACTGAAGCAAAGTTCGACGATAAAAGGGGCATCAATAAAAGTACGAGCAAGTTGCGGTTGTTCCACACTGCGTATGCGTAATTTATGAGTAACATCGCCTAAGACGACCGATCATTGTGCAAGCCAAGTGTCTCAGATGCTCAAAACAAACCCGCTGAACGCTGCTGCCCAAGACAATTTGTCTTGATCGGATTTTGACAGGCAACAATCGGATATTGGAAGTCAGACATCAAGACGGAAAGGTCACGGAAGTGACGGACAATGGACATCGGAGCGACAATAATCGTTTGATTTCACAGAGGAACCTTTGCATAAATCAGTTGAGCTTCGATCAAAGGTCAAACGGTAGCCAAGAAACGAAATTCTCCAGCTGACCTCCTCTTTGACACTTTTCTTCTTGGCTCACAAACGTCAAAATCAAGAACTTTTAATCGCTCTGTTGGATTTGCATTCATATTTCGATGGCCATCTGTAGCTGTGGACAATAATGGCGTTAAATTGGCTATTAAAAGATCGTTTAGCATTTCATTGTTGATCTGAAGCGTGACCAAGCTGAAAATATTGCCGAAATATGATTATTATTTATTCATCAATGTGGAATGACTCACTTAAAGTTTAAACTTCATAAAAAAATCTTGCCAAAATAGACACAAAACTTGTTTTAATTAGACTTGGAAGACTTTTGTCTGGTCGTTTTGGTTTTGTGGCTAAATAAATTAAGTCACATGACGCTAACACCGACATTCATTGCACTTTCTCACAGTTTTAGAGTTCTGTTTGTTAGATTCTCTAGATCATTTCGTTTCTTGGTTCGTTAATCACTCAGCAATAGACCGAAAATGATTAGCTGAAAAATGACTTGGCTAATTGATTGTTTGTTTTAGTTGACTTTACCCATAGCTCTTTCCATTCAAACTTTCATTAGCCGAAATGAGAGATATTTAAATTCATTGAAAAATAGTTGCCACATTGTTAAGTGGAAAAGCCAATGGATTTCTTTTATCCACGGTCTTCTTTGTTGTTTCTTTTTTTTTTTCTGAGTTATTGTATCTTGTGTGGTATTTAATTTGGGCAACGGGGCACTCGAGTTCAAGTGCACGAATCGAGAGAAGTAGAGCACAGTGGATCGGATTTAATAAAACTTGGATACATTTTCTATGAACATTTATTGGGTGTGGATAATAAAATGAATATGATATTTGGGTGCCACTTTACAAAAATGTAAGGAATATTCGGATAAATTTAAGTTAAATGTTGTTGTCAAAAATGTTTTTTTTTGCATCTTAAGATTACATATTCTTTTCTGTCCCACTGTTGATCAACCATGTTTTCTTTGTGATCTAGTAAGTTGATTTGTATCCGAGTATTTGGTTGTTTACCCATGCGTGGGCCGCTTTATATCTCAATTAAATGCTAAGGCGATCATCATTAGCGGCGACTGCATTCGAAATGCAGTCCGCACTTTATGCGATAATAATTTCAGTACAGTAAATTATCAATCTATATGCCGATGTCATTAAGACCCCGTCAGCAAGACGGCTTAAAGGTGTCGCAATCTGGCTTCAGCAGCCGCCCCGCTTTGAGAAGTTCCTGCTGCGACAGGTTCGTGTCTTAAGTCTTTCGTCTTCCATGGAATTAAAATGTCAGGCACGTATAATTTCTGGTTGAACAACAATCCCCATCCGCAATATTGTGGCAGTCCCAGTCGATTATTCCTTGCCACCAAGGTCAATGCAGCTTGGACGCACTTGAACCCTTTGAAATCGTACACTGAAAATAACTCTTTGCAGTCTTAAGGGATTTTTTAAATAAAAAAAAACGAACAAAGGAAATAAACCTTTCTTATAACTTACTCGTAACTAAAATGTTTTTTTTTTTGGATATTTGTTTAATATAATATATTTTTTTTATATTGAAATAAATAAACTGTTAGTGAATCAATACGATACTACATATTAATTTTGATCTTTATAATACTTGTTTAAATAACGATGCAATCCTGATCTGTAATGTTGCATAATATTTTTCCAATCTACATAAATTATAAAAATTTCAATCCAATTTGGTTAATATCAATTGTGGTATTTTCTTTGGACGTGACATCCTGGAGTTGGCCCTCAATATTGGCCATTGAACTTGCAGCCAAACTTGTTTTCTCCCCAGCTTCTGATCGGTTTCGTTTTTGTTTCTGTGGCAGCTGCTGGCGTGGCTTTTGTGGTTAAGCGTCGAGGCGACTTGGCCGGATTGTAATGGTAAACATTTTGCATACCAAAGGCATTAAAGTCTTTTGGCTGTGACCTTGCCCAATCCGATCTTCGCGTAGGTGAATAGAGCACAGCAGGGTGTATCTTAATGTGTGTGGCATGCTCGACTTGGCAAGAGGCAAGGGCAATCAATTGTGGCAGACCCACCAAAAACTTAGACTCTGCTCCAAATGCAACCGAGCAGAAACAAAAGAGCCCGAATAAAGAGAATATCTGGGCTTGGAGACTGCTCGTTATTTAATTTCCAGTCAAGCTCTTTAATTAGCTGTTAACTTCCGCAAAGAACGCTTGTCTCGCCAAAAACTGATACAACAAGATACAACCAACTCCCATCCGAGTATTTATTCGTTGTGGGTGCGTTCAATGGCTGAAAGTGATTTATGAACGCCTGCAGAGCCACAAATATTTATGGCAATTGTTTCGCTTCGATTTGCTAAGCCGTTTTAGGCTTTAATTAAAGTGCTTAGTACTGGGAACTAGTCTGTCGGAAACTAAATCTAAATCATAAGTTTCCATTAGCTGCAAGTTCCAAGTGCTGACAGGAAGTTCTCATCTCTCATCCCTCATCCCTCATCGCTCGGTTCTAGCCATGAATTATGACCAAGTTTGTCTGCGTGCGAGTGAGCGAAGCGAGAAGCGTTTAGAAAGGCGAAATCCTGTGCACCTAAGGTCACATTCTGTCCAGATTAAGAACCCGTTCCCAGTCGCAGTCACTTCCTCCTTTGTAACAGGATCAGATTCCCCCTCCATGTGATAGCCATTAAGCGGATATTCTGGTTCTCAACCGATGAACCGATGAATCGGCGACCTTGAGACGAGAGTGCAAAAAATCCGTTCAGATGTTCGCTGCTGCCCCGATATCGCTGTGTAGGTTGCAATTAAGCTGAACTTGTTATGGTCGCCGGTTTCACTTCGCTTCGGTAATGGTTGCTCACAGTTGGCTTTATGACCGAAAAAAATATGTGTGCTTAATGATAACGAACCGACGCCCCATCCATCGTGGAGTGCCCCCCACTCTCAGCTAATCGGCCCGAAAGTTGTTATAAATTTGTCAGTTAAATTCATTACAACGATTGGATCCATTGTCACTCACGTAATTAGATACTGATGAATGGGCCTTTGTGGGTGGTTCACTGTAACGATGGAGTATGTGAGATTTCGCGGGAAATTGGTAACATAAATTTTAAAAAAATAAACACCCATCTGAAATGAAATAAATTAAATATATTGATTTATGATGTGTAAGTGTTTACCTTTTGTTTGTATCACGTATACTAAATTTAATTTTATTGATGCTCCCCTTTGAATTTAACTTTCATTTGTCATATACATTGAATAATTTATTCGCAAATAATTTGTAGCAGTTCAATTTATACAGGTAGTAAGCGTTATGTATTTTCAAACACACATTTTGGAAGCCTTAAAATAAATCTATCTTAAATTTAATTGGCTCGTTCTTGTGTCATTTACCTTTTGTTTGTTATTTATGCCCTTTCTCATCACCTAAATTAAAGAGTATGACAAAATGTGCCTTCTCGAGTTTTACTTTCATTTGTCATATTTGATTGTTTATTTACTTGTGAATATTTTGTATCAATTCGGTTTATACAAGTGCTAAAGCGCCCTGAGGTTTAATGAACTGCTGGCGGATTTGTTTTGGGTGAAAATCATTGGTTGGCTGAATCACCTGCTGATTATTATTGTTGGTTGTTGGTTTTATGAGCGTTTACCTTGCGGTTGTCGGTGGCGAATCATTTGTATGCCATGGGCGAAATTGTCGCAGCGAAATGCATTAAAACTTCAGGTGGCTTACCTATATTATTTATGACTGGGAGATGGGAGATGGGTGAATTTTAACCAGGTTCTAGCCACATCCTAATTGTCATAATAATCCCAGGTTATTTATTATTTATATTCCAAAGTCTAGAGAATCAGAAAGTGTGCAATCAAAAGCTTAAAATTCCCAAGTGCTTGTGGGGATGCTAAATAGCTGTTAGTAGTTTTGAGATTTTAGTGCTAAGCCGCTTAAAGCGAATAGAATTTCCAGTTCTCCACGCACTTAGAACTCCGGTGGAAACGCGACTCATCTGTGGCAGACTTCGGTCATCTGTTTCTGTGCTCCAGCTCTCTGGGTTTTAATTACCGCCTGGCAATAAACGATTTCAGTTAAAGTTGCTAATGGCATTTCATTATGTTTCATAGTTTTGAAAGTTGAAATACTTGAGTCGATTCAAATGATTGTGGTACACGTAGCATCTTGTACGGGTTTCTTCCGGTTTTCGTTCGATTTATGATTATTATTAATAATTGAATTTCTATTTGTTCGACGAGCCGCGAACACAACACAGACCAGCATCTTTTTGAGGTTTCGATTTTTCGCTTGCAGGGTTTTTTTTGTTCGTTTGTATTTAGTGCTTAATTTAATGGAATCAACAATGGAATCTGATGCTTGATCGATTGTCTAATTTGTCAGCCAAAGGATTAGTACGTTGATCAACATTAATAAGCCATTAAAAGCGGCACGAACAAGGTTCGATCACAAAAGGGTGCAGTTCCGCTTGATTGATGAAATAAAGTGAAGCCGAAGCTATCAGATGGCTTTTCACACTTTTGGCCAGCTTCACTTCTACTTCCACTTTTCCCCCGTCAACTAAGCTAACTGCCAGGTAAGGTCATTCAACAACCCAAATAAAAGCAAAACGAAACCGCTTTAAGTTTTGATTTTGGGGAGTTCTTTTTGCACTTCGCCCGATATAAAATAACTGAAGGTCATCGCATCTCAGCTCACTTCAAACGGTAGCAAAAGTGCAAGGCTTTTGCCTTTTTTTGAAATATTTTGGCACGCTTGTGAAAAGTATTCGGAAGCTATCAAAAGGTTCGCTTGTTAAGAGTTTTGAACCGAAATAAGTAAGGTTAATTTTTATATTTATTAAATGAATAGGCATTTTTGAAAATAGTTTGTTGGTCAATTACCTTATTGTTCATTAAATGCTAAACAATTTTGTTTATTTTCAAAACTTTTTCTGTGAAATTTATAAGTTCGTTTAGGTCTTAAATCAAAGTCCATTCAATTATCAATTTATCTTGTTTATGGTTATCAATTTGATTTTGTTGAATAAATGCTTTAAAAGTATTAATTTATCCGTTCACATTTGAATTAAGATACTTGACTGTTTTTGTGTTATAACATGGTTTAAATGACACTCAAGTGAAAATACAAACTATTTGTAACAGCTGAGACTTTTTTTTTCAAAAGTTTGAAATTGTTGGGTCAAAAATAAATGTTTTTCATTTAAAGTCAATCTTATAAAGATTTTTTTTACGTAACGACAAGGTAAAACAATTTCATTATTAGGTTTAAAGGTTTGGGCATTCTTTTAGCCAAAAAAATGTGTTTATAACGCTACCGATCTTACAGCTAAGAACAGAGCCCAAACTTTTGTTTTTTTCGTTGAAATTGACAAAAACGACCTTTCTTCTATCAATAATAATTTTTAAAATTACAGGCTCATTGACCTAATCACTTTCTGTTTTTTTTCGTTTGTAATTTTCGTCTCTTGAATGCTTAAGCACTCTAAGTACACAAGGTCGTTCCATTGCTATTTTTGGTGCATAATGATGGCAATTTGTGTGTCAATTTGCGGGCTTCTTCTGCAGTTCATAAAACAAGCAAGTTAAGGCTAACATTTTTCAGCGATGAGGGAGTAGTTTTATGGTAAAACTAAAATCGATTAGCACCCTTAGAAGTCTGGCTAATTGTGAGCACGCACGAAGCTCTAGTTCCGAGCGGTGGAACTACAGGTGGTCTTGGTCTGCACCAAACCCCCACCTGGAATATTTCGACTCGTCAGCTGCACTGCGCATGCGTAGCTTCAGCTTCAGCTTCAGTTTCAGCCTCAGCCGATCGTCGCAGTCGGAATTCTTCGGCAGCGGAGTCGTCGCTCTTATAAATACGAAAGGCGTCGGCGCAGTTTTTGTTATTTGAACTTCAAATTTGCTCGAGTTCGCTTCGACTCGCGAAACGCGCGCGTTTTCTTAGCGTTTTCATAGCGTTTCCATACCGCTTCAATACCGCTTCACATTGCGGAGAACAACGTTGTGTGTGTTTTTGGTCGCTTACAAGTGGGTAGCTGTTTGCCATAAACAGAGTGACTTCTATATAGAACTTTTTGGATGTAATCAAGTGTTCGCAAATATATTTTAGGTGCTGACGCAAGTGCTCCAAAGTTGATCCGAATCGAATAACGAATATCGCGTTGTTGCATCACTCGAGTCGAGAATGAAGATGGTGAGTGAGATGGTGTGGCAGTGGCAGAAATGTGCAAACAATCAGGCCATAATCGTAATCGTAACAATGTCGTGGCTAGAATCCCAGTAATATTCACACTTTTTTGAGGTGCAGTTGCAAGTTGCACGTTGCACGTTGCAGCCGTTGCAGCCTGCTGCTGGCATCCCATGAGTTGTCTGTCAAACAAAATTGCCCAACGCCAAAGAGTTTCTAAAAAGCGACAGCGACGAAAAACAAACAAACTTACAGAAACACAAACAGAAACAGTAAAGACTCCGTGGAGCGAGTGGAGGAGTCGCATGGTAAATTTGCATAAATGGCGCTACAATTGAAGAAAATCGGTACAAGTACAAATAAAATAACAGAAAACAGCTGGCAGCAGTCATCAGTCAGACGGTGAAGACGGCGACATACACAGAAAATATAGTATCAATACCAGGAAGAAAATAATTGCAATTTACTTACATTTAATTTTTGTCTGTTGATGACAGAGAAAAATGTTTTATTACCACATTTTTAAAAATACATTTTTTTAACCCTATCGTCATCTTATATTTTTTTGAGCAGAGTTTCTCTAATGATTTATTTATATTGATTCGTTTACACGACTATTAACCTGATTTATTGTGTCTTGATTGGTTTTTCTCAAGACAAAAAAGCCTTTAATCAAAAACCATCTATTTTACATGATTTTGTTTATCGTATAATTTTGACAAAGTGGTGTACTATTAAATATTGCATATTATTGATTATTATGTATGGTATTAGTTTAATGTGCATAATAAAGGTCGCAAAAATCAAAATTAGAAAATCAATATAAAAAATCATTCTTAAAATTCATTTTAATACGACAGTTAATTCACAAGAAAAATGTATGATTTTAAGGTCAATGAATTTAAACTTTTTTTTTGAAGGGGTACATTTTTGTAACAAAAATTTAGATAATATTTTTAGCTGGAAATAAAAATAATTTCATAGTATACTTTTAATTACTTATAATTTTCCAAATGAAAAATAAATCAAAAATATTGTAAGTAAACACACAATTCCTTGCTGTGTAGACCTGCCGCAATGGCAACTGCATTGAGTGACTCCGTCGACTCTTAAACCGAATCCGAAGCCGCTGCCAATGACTGAGTCACTCGAGGGCAACTCCGATTCCGGAGCTCGGAGTTGTGACCGGAAGCACTCATAACCGACATCTCCGCCCTGCGATGCGATGAGCTGCTCTTCACGCATGTTTCACGCGTGTTCTTGGCCATTTGAAGAGCGGCTAAACGGGCCACGATATTTGGCAATAAGCCGCTGTTCACCTGAGGCTCAGCTAAAACTTGCGTTTGAATGAGTCAATGGGCAAGAGAAACAGAACCAGTGTTGAGCAACCATAATTAACGCTGATTTCCCCCAAGGTCGTCACACTACATATAAATAGATGTGCTGGCTTTTTGGTTTTATTTTTATGAGATTTCACACGCCTCAATTGTGACAATTAACGCCCCCCGTTTCGCGGCATTTGTCGCCACCCGAATTGTCTAAGGTTTTCGCTTTTTGTTTGAAGCCAAGGAAAATGACTCGACATGATTAGAGCAGATTCAGATTCTGTTAAAAAAAATATATATATATGTATAAAGTTCCAGCGGTAGGCGCACCTCAACCTAGCAGCAGACCTCACCCACTTTACACACTTTTCAAGAAACAAACAGAATTATGCCACTCGAGATGAGATGACGCCGCACATTCAGTTGGGTATTTTGTAATGGGTGCTTTAATTACGAGCTTGTAGGTTGGTATTGGTATGGTGAAACTTTCAATTAAGGTCAACAGGAAAACGGATATGTATTTCAATTTGGATTAACTGAAAACGTAAGCCTCTCTGGGGGATTACCTACTTTGGCAGATCCTAAACGAATATTATGCGCAGAAAGAGTATTATTCATGTTTGGCGACACCTGAGTCACAGCCATAAAAAACATTTCAACACAAAAACTTAATTGGGTTCTGACTTTAATGGACATACACATATCAACGCGAGTTGTCAACTAATAACGCTACGCAAACCCAAAAACTACGTAGACTTAGAACTAGTTTCCTGAGGTGGCTGAGATTCTTGCCACAAGTCGGGTGAAGATTGGCAAATCCGCTAGAATTTAAGGCCCGACAGCTGACAAGCCGCTTGAGTATCTCACAAGTGGCATTTTTTCATAGCTATTTATCAAAGAGACTCTCTGCGATGTCGTACACAAAAAAAACAGAATCATAAATCCATAAGAACATTGCGTGGGATGCTTTAAACTATTTCCATTTGATTGAGATGATCTCGCTGTTTGTTTCAGTTTTTTATACAAGTTTTTTTGTTTGCTGCTATTGTCTCCATTCAATTAAGGTTTTATTATAATGGCCAGTCTTTAACGACTTGAAGCGCACTCGTAGAAGCCGTTTATGTTTATTTTTAGTTTTATTTCGGCCAGATTTATGTGTTTCAATTTGAGAAATGGAATTCCGGGTTCCAAAGATTGTTTTCTCTCAAAGTCTGTTATCTACGGCTTAATTAGTGCTCGGCAAATTGCTACTTTTATATTTACATAAAACCAAGCATGTGGAGGGATTTCCAAGCTAATTTGATTTAGCATCTTTTGCGGGTTTATCGAACCGGACGGCGTGATGTTTGTGTCTTTCCACGAGGCCATTCACACTTGCTAGGTATTTAGAACATTTCTAGCATATTTGTAGATCAAATTCCCCATAATCGCAGTTCGATAAACCATTCAATGTCGAGTGGCAGATGCACTGACCTTGACTCTGAATGAAGCCTACGGCTGCCTCTAGTTTTTATTTATCTATTTTTTAAGTGCAACCACATGCGGGTTGGGTCTTTAGAAATAATCAATCAAAGCGCAAGCAATTAGCGTAAAAAAATGCGTTTAATTTCGCTTTTAAACTTGTTAATCAATGACGTGCGTAAAGAGCCTTCGATGAATATGACCTAATTGGACATTGATCATGGTGCTGAATTCTTTGTTAAAGCCGATGGTGTCAAAAAAAGCTGACACAGCCATTTGCCAAATTGTCGAGCCTTAATTATATGCGGAAACTTTTGATGCTCGGACGGCACTGAAAATGGCCATAAACGATGGCGGCCCACATAAATTGACTAGATATAAATATCAATGTCCAAGACTTTGATTTAAGACCATTAGGGTTTTCGTCAGCCAATCACTAAATAATGTCTCTCTTTCTTTGTTTCTTTGCAGCATCTTCGTGTGTTTAGCCTGGCTTTGATCGCCCTAAGCCAGAGTTACTTCGTTCAATCGCAGGTGAGCCGATGATAATCTCATTAATCTGGACATACTTATCACAAATTGAATTGTCCGCAGGGCTACGACTATCCCCAGCCGAAGGTGCCTTTTACCGATGGGTATTCGTATCCGCAGCCAGCGATCCCCTTCCCACCACCAGCCCCAAAGGTGGTGACTAGTGGATACTCCTACCCGCAGCCAGCCATTCCCTTCCCACCACCGCAACCGAAGTACACTCCTCCTGTGCAACAGATAATTCCACAGGAGCCCAAGTTGGTCAGTGGGTACTCCTACCCCAAGCCAGCGGTTCCGTTCCCACCCAGCATTCCACCGCCACAAGTGAAGCAGGGATACGATTACCCAAAACCTGCTGTTCCGTTTCCAGCACCAACAAACCCACCACCACAGGTGAAGCAAGGATACGACTACCCGAAGCCTGTTGTTCCGTTTCCACCACCAACGAAGCAGGGATACGATTACCCGAAGCCCGTCGTTCCGTTCCCACCACCAACTAACCCACCGCCGCAGGTGAAGCAGGGATACGACTATCCCAAGCCAGCTGTTCCATTCCCACCACCCACTGCGCCACCACAGAAGTACCTACCGCCTGTGACCACAACTTCGGCTCCTCCACCACCACCTCCACCACCAAAGTATCTGCCACCCCCTCAAGTAAAACAGGGCTACGATTATCCTAAGCCATCAGTTCCATTCCCACCACCCACGAATCCTCCACAGAAATACCTACCTCCCGTTGTACCCACCAGTCCACCGGTGCCCAAATACATTCCCCCTCCAACTCCCACATACATTCCACCACCACAGAAGAAGCAGGGATACGACTATCCAAAACCAGCCATTCCATTCCCACCGCCCACTAACCCACCAACGAAATATCTGCCACCAGTGGTTCCCACATCTCCACCTCAGCCAAAATACCTGCCACCCGTGCAGCCAACAAACCCACCGCAGCCCAAGTATCTGCCGCCTCCACAAGCCAAGCAGGGTTATGATTATCCCAAGCCAGCCATTCCATTCCCACCACCCACTGCACCACCTCAGAAGTATTTGCCACCTGTCACCACAACTCAAGCACCTCCACCACCACCTCCTCCACCCAAGTATCTGCCTCCCCCACAAGTCAAGTCGGGTTATGATTACCCAAAGCCCGCCATTCCCTTCCCAGCTCCCACGAATCCCCCGCAGAAGTACCTGCCACCTGTTGTAGTCACAGCTCCACCACAGCCTAAGTACTTGCCACCTGTTCAGCCAACAAACCCACCACAGCCCAAATACTTGCCTCCTCCCCAACAAAAACTGGGCTATGATTACCCAAAACCAGCTATTCCATTCCCACCAACCACCAACCCACCGCAGAAGTACCTGCCACCAGTGGTTCCCACATCTCCACCTCAGCCAAAATACTTGCCACCAGTGCAGCCAACAAACCCACCGCAGCCCAAGTATCTGCCACCTCCACAAGTCAAGCAGGGTTATGATTATCCCAAGCCCGCTGTTCCCTTCCCACCACCCACTAACCCACCGCAGAAGTATCTGCCTCCAGTGATTCCCACTTCACCACCAGTACCTAAATATCTGCCTCCCACAAACCCACCAACTCCCAAGTACTTGCCACCACCTCAGGTGAAAACAGGGTTATGATTATCCCAAGCCAGCCGTTCCATTTCCGCCACCCACTGCACCACCTCAGAAGTATTTGCCACCTGTGACCACAACACAAGCACCCCCACCACCTCCTCCTCCCAAGTATCTGCCTCCTCCACAAGTCAAGCAGGGTTACGATTACCCAAAGCCCGCCATTCCCTTCCCAGCTCCCACGAATCCCCCGCAGAAGTACCTGCCCCCCGTTGTTCCCACCAGTCCACCCACCCCCAAGTACCTGCCTCCCACCAGTCCACCCACTCCCAAGTACCTGCCACCCCCCCAGGTGAAGCAGGGTTACGAGTATCCCCACGCCAGTCATTCCATTCCCCCCACCCGCACCCAAATCCGAGGGCTACTCCTATCCGAAACCGGCGATCGCCTTCGATTTCTAATCCCTTGACTCATCCATCGCAAGGCCACTCATCACTGATTATTTGACACAATTGCCTCTGTGTGCGCATAGTGATCCTTAGGAACGTACGAAATTGAATAATTGTAATTAACTGTAATAATTTAATTTAATATCTATTTTTAATGATGTACCACCGGGTATCTTGCCTGCGGACTCTCCAATCGAACTTAGTCATTAAAATATGTTTATTAAATTTATGATTTAACGATTATGCGATGCTGCCGAATTAAAAACGACAATGTGAATGTTTAATACACTACTTTTTTTTAGTAAGAGGGACAAAGGAAAACTTTTTTAACAGAAATAAAAGTAGTTTGTTTTATTTTCAGTGTTTAAATATTCAAAAACCCGTATAAACACCCAATTTGGCCAAAGAATCCCATATCTTGGTCCAAATATAAAATGTTATGCCTTGTTGGACTCGCAAAAAATCAACTGACACTCAAATTTAACAAAAATTTTTTTTTACCCAAAAATTCAATATTTTTGTGATGTATACAAATTGCGATCTATAAATTTTGAAATTTTTCGACCAAACATTTTTGATCACGATTGGCTGGAAACTGATACAGATTAAAAGATTTAGTTCTTAGCTGTTTTAAACAGTACTTATTTTATCTTTGAGGGGTCGTTTTAGTCAAGTTATAACACAAAACCAAGATTAAAAGTATCTAGTTTTTGCCAAAAGAAACACAATAACATATCTTGGCTTATTTATACCTTAGTTTTGCTTAGTTTTTACCTCGCGAAGGTTTTCTTTACAAAAAAAAAATACTCGTTGAAGAATGAATATTTACAATACCGAAAACAATCAACCGCCTATGGAAAGTCGATCCGAAAAATCTGCAATGCAAAGCCTTTTAAACTAAATATTTTTGGATCATGTCTTGCCATTTAAATCTGCGTTTGTGTTTTGAACATAATATTGATTTAATATAGTATTTTTTTTTTTTTTTTTTTTTTTTTATTAAATTTTTTTTTTTTTTTTTTTTTTTTTTTTTTTTTTTTTTTTTTTTTTTTTTTTTTTTTTTTTTTTTTTTTTTTTTTTTTTTTTTTTTTTTTTTTTTTTATTTTTTTTTTTTTTTTTTTTTTTTTTTTTTTTTATTTTTTTTTTTTTTTTTTTTTTTTTTTTTTTTTTTTTTTTTTTTTTTTTTTTTTTTTTTTTTTAATTTTTTAAATTATATTATTTTTTTTTTTTTTTTTATTTTATTTTTTAAAAAAATTTTTTTTTTTTTTTTTTTTTTTTTTTTTTTTTAATTTTTTTTTTTTTTATAAATTAATTTTTTTTTAAATTTTTTTTTTTTTTTATTTTTTTAAATTTTTAAAATTTTTTTTTTTTTTTTTTTTTTTTTTAAAATTAAATTTTTTTTTTTTAAGGGATTTTTTTATTTTAAATTTTATTAATAAATTATTTTATTATTTTTTTTTTATAAAAAATTTTTTTCCCAAAAACTTAATATTAATTTAATATTTTTTTGCAATTACGATTGCATTATTTTTAGGCATGATAGATTACAATAGCACCTACAGCCGGAAAGCATTCTACATCGGAAGCCAAAAAGTATGCTACAAATAATCCAAGCCAACGACTTTGAACTTGAAGCTAATGACGACAATGCACTTGCTGGACAAAAAAATGAATTTGGAATCATTAAACGAGTTTCCGCATTTGCGACTGAACTAGTTTTTCGTCTGCCGAATCTCCTCCGCTTGACGACAGGTCGTCTTTTTAATGCTTAATAATCACCAGTTTTAATGGACTAAGCTTTTTACTTAATTAAGCAGTATTATTTTTAAACAAAAAAGTGTGCTACCAGCATCCGTCTTTCCTGTTTAGCGAATATTAATAAGGCAGTGGGAGTATTTTTCAATATTTTTTATTATTTATGATCTTTTCAATTTCGTTCCCCAACAATTTCGAATCCTGGAGCCAAAGATCTTGATTTGGGTTTGTTGGGGGCTTAAGCCTCGTTTAGTAACGGTGACGGCGGAGGACCACGCGACGCTGGGTCTTGTAGCGGTATCCATCGTTGGAGGAGAAGGAGTGAGCGGCTCGGAGGCAGCGGTCTCGTAGCTCTCAGCTGGGGCGGAGTAGCTCTCCACGGGGGCGGAGTAGGACTGAGCGGGAGCCGAGTAGGAGACAGCTGGAGCAGAAGCAGCAGCGGTGTAAGTCTGGGCAGGAGCAGAGTAGCTCTGAGCGGGAGCCGAGTAGGAGACAGCTGGAGCGGAGGCGGCAGCGGTGTAGGTCTGGGCAGGAGCGGAGTAGCTCTGAGCAGGAGCAGCATAAGACACAGCTGGGGCAGAAGCGGCAGCGGTGTAGGTCTGGGCAGGAGCGGAGTAGGACTCCACGGGGGCAGAGTACACTGGAGCTGGGGCAGAGGCTGCTGGGGGCAGGTACTCGCTGGACAGGTGGCTCACATCACGACGGTGGCGACGCAGGACCACGCGACGCTGGGTCTTGTAGCGGTATCCATCGTTGGAGGAGAAGGAGTGAGCGGGCTCGGAGGCAGCAGTCTCGTAGCTCTCAGCGGGTGCGGAGTAGGAGGCAGCTGGGGCGGAGGCGGCAGCGGTGTAGGTCTGAGCGGGAGCAGAGTAGGAGGCAGCTGGGGCAGAGGCAGCAGGAGCGGGCTGGTAGACTGGAGCTGGGGCAGAGGCTGCTGGGGGCAGGTACTCACTGGTTGGGGCAGAGGCAGCAGCCTGATGAGGGGGCAGGTAGTCGTTGGAGGGCAGGTGGCTCACATCACGACGGTGACGACGCAGGACGACACGACGCTGGGTCTTGTAGCGGTATCCATCGTTAGCCGAGAAAGTGTGGGCGGGCTCAGAAGCAGCGGTCTCGTAGCTCTCAGCTGGGGCGGAGTAGCTCTCCACGGGGGCGGAGTAAGACTGAGCGGGAGCGGAGTAGGAGACAGCTGGGGCAGAAGCAGCAGCGGTGTAGGTCTGGGCAGGAGCAGAGTAGGTCTGAGCGGGAGCCGAGTAGGAGACAGCTGGAGCGGAGGCAGCAGCGGTGTAGGTCTGAGCTGGAGCAGAGTAGCTCTGGGCAGGAGCAGCATAAGACACAGCAGGAGCAGATGCAGCAGCGTGGTAGGTCTGGGCAGGAGCGGAGTAGCTCTGTGCAGGAGCCGAGTAGGAGACAGCTGGAGCAGAAGCAGCAGCAGTGTAGGTCTGAGCTGGAGCCGAGTAAGACTGAGCGGGAGCAGCATAAGACACAGCTGGAGCGGATGCAGCGGCGGTGTAAGTCTGGGCAGGAGCAGAGTAGCTCTGAGCGGGAGCCGAGTAGGAGACAGCTGGAGCGGATGCAGCAGCGGTGTAGGTCTGGGCTGGAGCAGAGTAGCTCTGAGCAGGAGCGGAGTAGGAGACAGCCGGAGCAGAGGCCTCTACGCTGTAGCTCTGGGCAGGAGCGGAGTAGGAGGGTTCGGGAGCCGAAGCATGGCCATGGTGAGGTGGCAGGTACTGGCTGGAGGGCAGATGGCTGACATCAGCGGCCACGACGGCCACAAAGGCGCAGATCAACAAGAATTTCTGGAACGAAAGAAGGTACATTAGTAATCCTGTGCTGGTGGGTGGACGTATCCTGGCAAGTACCATTTTGCTGGGTGCTCGGCTGTCCAGTTGATCGGAGGATGCAAATGGAAGTGATACCTTAACCCAGGTTCTGCTGCTTATTTATATGATTCTAATCAGCGGCCTGCGGCAGGAAATTTGCATTTCGCTTGTTTTTAATTTATGAATTTGTATTTGGTGACACCGCCAAAACATATCCATTATAGTTTTTGCAATCAGGTTTGCAACGGGTTTTCGGTCTGCTCCACGGCAGCTAGAGACAGTGTTTGGGGGGCTCCCTTTATCCCCCCCGAAACACTTAATATTTTTAATATATTTCGTTAATACTTAGTGGCCAAGATCAGGTTCCATTGTTCCCCCAGCCGCACTCACCAATTTCTCCCAGGCCAACGCGTGCCGAATCTGATCCATTCCAGCTCAACTTGCTTAATCACCCACCGATAATTATATTGCGGCTTAATCAACTGGGCGGTAATCGGGTTCTCTGACTCCTGGTAATAAAAGCTGATGTACAGACGATAGCAGTGCGGAGAAAAGGCAAAAAAAAGTTGGTACAAATAAAAGCGAAATGACTGCCAAAAAAGGCAATCAAGTTGCGGAAATAAATCACGATCTCAATGTCGCAACAATAGCCTCTGACTCTCCAAGCCGATTGTGTGTCAAAGCCTGAATGAAAACCTGAACAAAAAAAACTGAACACACTTTTGGAAAAATTTACTTTTAGACAGATTAAATCTTAAGATACAAAGGGATATATTAACTAATAAGCATTCGAAAGCCACAAAAGAAGGAAGAGTAATCCAATTTTTGGCTTAAAGACGGTATATGGGTATACAGATAATGCATTATGGTAAGTGGACAAAATAAAGAAATAAATACTTGAAAAAAAAGTATAAAAACAAGAACATCATCATTTTATTGTTTGCAAAGCTTGCTTTAACAAAGTCATCTCATCAGTATAGTACCCTTCACTAACATATTTATTAGGTATATTTTCATTATCACTCATCAACGATAATTAACAAAAAGATCATTTTTAAGATCCTGTTACCAAATAAAATTTGTACCCTTTCCCGGTAAGAATAGAGTTCCCAATTTAAATGTAACGTTGTTAATACATATGTATATGTTCTTATGTTGATATTAAGCATATATTGAACACATTAATTTTAGCAAGTACTGAACACATTTGTTTTAGTAGGTATTTAATTGGGTGAACCTATTTTAATTAACATCCATAAATCAATTGTTAATTTTGATTAAACAAATTTATTTTTATAAGACTTTCTTTTCAACAAAAATAAATATACCCCGCGTCGTACAGGTAAGCGGTCTATAAGCGTCACGCAGGCTTTATCTTGTTGAAGATGAGAGTGCGGAAGCATTGACAGAAATAGATTTAAAATTAATTCGATTATATGTCAAGTGTATATATTTTGAGAATGGGCTAAAGTTCTTAAAATTATAATTAGACTATTAAGTATATAATCTCTTTAGAGACTTACTTGCTTTATTTTTCCACTTAAATGAGTCATATATTTATTTTGTTAAAAACTGGTTTGATAAATCAAAACTAAATGTCTCAATATGAAAAAGATACATTTAGCAAAAAACTTTGCAAGGATTTCTTTATGGTCACTAATTACATATTTTCCGACTGCTAAGTATGATAATTTTTATGGACCAGGATCAGGGGGCAGATTTATGAAACCTGTTTTAAATTTATGCTTTTCTTAAATTCACAACCCTTGTTTGTTCAAAGAAACACACATTTAAGTTTATGGATTCGTTATCGTATTATTGTATTTGTTTAAATGAAAAGTAGGTATTCTAGTAGTAAGGCCTGCACTCCAAAATGAGTACAAATCGATCACCTAGTGAATTCGTAATCGCATGGTTTAGTGGCGACGGATCACAACGCGCTTGTGGGTCTTGTAGCGGTAGCCATCATCGGCCAGGACATGGGCGGGAGCCACCTCGACGGTGTTCTCCACGGGGGCCAGGTACTCGTTGGAGGGAGCGTCCTGGACGGGGGGCAGGTACTCGTTGGACAGCTCGTTGACATCACGACGATGACGACGGACAACCACGCGCTTGTGGGTCTTGTAACGGTAGCCATCATCAGCCAAGACGGTCTCGGGAGCCTCAACGGGAGCCAAGTACTCGTTGGAAGGGGCAGCAGCGACCTCCTGGACAGGGGGCAGGTACTCGTTAGAGAGCTCATTCACATCACGACGGTGACGGCGGACCACCACGCGCTTGTGGGTCTTGTAACGGTAACCATCATCAGCGAGGACGGTCTCCTCAGCGGCAGCAACGGGAGCCAAGTACTCGTTGGAGGGAGCAGCGACCTCCTGGACAGGGGGCAGGTACTCGTTGGACAGCTCGTTGACGTCACGACGGTGGCGACGGTAGACCACGCGACGGTGGGTCTTGTAACGGTAACCATCATCAGCCAGCTCATGGGCGGGCTCAGCCTCAACCTCGACGGGGGCAGCGACATGGACTGGAGCTGGGGCAGCAACCTGGACGGGAGCGGACACTGGGGGCAGGTACTCGTTGGAGGGAGCGGCGGCCTCGACAGGGGGCAGGTACTCGTTGGAGGGCAGATGGCTCACATCACGACGGTGACGACGGAGCACCACACGCTTGTGGGTCTTGTAACGGTAGCCATCATCAGCAAGAACGGTCTCCTCAGCGGCAGCAACGGGAGCCAAGTACTCATTGGAAGGAGCAGCGACCTCCTGGACGGGGGGCAAGTATTCGTTGGACAGCTCATTCACATCACGACGGTGGCGACGGACAACCACGCGCTTGTGGGTCTTGTAACGGTAGCCATCATCAGCCAAGACGGTCTCGGGAGCCTCAACAGGAGCCAAGTACTCGTTGGAGGGAGCAGCGACCTCCTGGACAGGGGGCAGGTATTCGTTGGACAGCTCGTTCACATCACGACGGTGGCGACGGAGCACAACACGACGGTGGGTCTTGTAACGGTAGCCATCATCAGCCAGCTCATGGGCGGGCTCAGCCTCAGCCTCCACTGGGGGCAGGTACTCGTTGGAGGGAGCAGCAGCCTGGACGGGGGGCAGGTATTCGTTGGAGAGCTCGTTCACATCACGACGGTGGCGACGGACAACCACGCGCTTGTGGGTCTTGTAACGGTAGCCATCATCAGCCAAGACGGTCTCGGGAGCCTCAACGGGGGCCAAGTACTCGTTGGAAGGAGCAGCGGCGACCTCCTGGACAGGGGGCAGGTACTCGTTGGAGGGCAGCTCGTTGACATCGCGACGGTGGCGACGGAGCACCACACGGCGGTGGGTCTTGTAGCGGTAGCCATCATCAGCCAGCTCATGGGCTGGTGCAGCCTCGGCCTCCACGGGGGGCAGGTACTCGTTGCTGGGGCCAGCGACGATCTGCTGCTCCTGGACGACTGGGGGCAGGTACTCGTTGGAGGGCAGGTGGCTGACATCGGCAGCCACGGCTGCGATCACGGCGAAGGCGATCAGGAAGAGTTTCTGGAAGAGCAGAGGGGTAACAGGTTATAGGTATAGTCCTTCAGTGGTGGCCCGACATCAAAGCGTTGTGGGTTGGGATTAGAGGGCTGGATCGTACCATCTTGTCCGTTGAGTTGCTTGTTCACAGCAGTAAAACCGAAACTCTAATGAGGAATACGCAGAACCTTTTGGTATTTATACAGATTCTCCGCTCTTCGCTGGCCATTACAGAGCTGTCGTTGTTGGCCTCTGCCCAGAAAGACGTCGCTGCCGACGCAGGCGTCTGTAAATTCGCACGACTTTTTGGCTTGGCTTTGTGGAGCTGCCGGTTCTAAGCCGCTCTTTTGCGGCTTAAACGGAGATCGGCTAACACGATCGGCAGAAGGTAAAGCTGAGGCTGCGACGGCGACTGCGACGCTTACATTCGCACAAACTCAAGCTCGAGAGCAGTTGATGGTTAAAAAAAAATGTTTAATGGCCAAAATCGTTCGCACGGATTCTCTTAATTGTTTTATTTAATCATATGCAAAAGATTTGATGGACATCAACGTTTTGGACAAGTCGAGCGCTCGCACACACACACATGGGTACGTGTTTGTATAAACTTGGCTCTCTCATCTTGTTTACACCTCTTTGTGTTTGTTTTGCTTGCCTTGTTTCATTCAAGCCGCCGCTGAATTGCGCTCGATTTAAATTCAAATGATGAGTTATATGTTTCAATCAAATTTGCTCACTTCAATAGATTCAAAAACCCCGGCCGAAAGTCGATTATTTTGATCGCAGCCTCTTCGGTTTGTGGCGATGTCGTCGCCGTCCATTAATCAACAAATAGGAACTGTCCAAGCGAGGCATTCAATTTTTGGAAAATATGATATAATTATGCCCGATGCGTAAGAATTCCTCAAGTGTGTAAACAGAATGCCGGATATTGTATTGAGAGCTCTTTAGAAGAGCCCATTGTCGATTCTGAGAATGCGATCAATGGGAAGAATTATGTGTTTTATGCGGATGCAGTCTAAAACAGTTCGATTGTAAAACAATTGAATAAATGAATATTTTTCTAGTATACAAAGGAATTGATTGAATTTTGTTTGTTATTAGTTTTTTTCTTACTTTATTGAAGATTGGCTTACAAAAACTGCAGGCCTTGTTTAATTTGGAACTACACCGATATTTTATTAAATATATTAACATTGAGCCGTTTTATTTCTATGATAATTTTCAAAATAAAATTTATTAATATATTTACAATAATGACTTTAAATTTTTTTAATAACAAGCCACAGTCCAATTAAAACCAGCATAATCACTTTTCTTTATAGCCCCGATTTGACATTTGGCTTTAAAATGATTTGTGTGACACTCGTTGATAAACTCTCACTAAACTCTAACAAGTATTGTTAAAAAATTAAATTAACTTGATCATGAGATGTTCAAATAAATCAAGTAAAGTTGTTTGCACCAGTACATCAAGAGCATGTATTTTAGCTAATTTATGAGTTTATTTATATTTAAATGCACACTCCAACCGATGAAAGGGGCTTAACTGTTAAGATCAGGAGAGGAAGGCAGCCCATCACTCCAATCAATTTGTTTAAAACCAAAGTATAGCGTAGACTGCAGCTACTCCTCGGCCATGATTAATGATAAAATCGGAGAGAGGCCGTTTTTTTAGCAATATTGTGAAGTACATATGTGCAACATCCAAGCCAAAAAACTCAGCCATGAAACAAGGCTCGTTAGAGGTGCTAAGAACTAATCGGTTCCGCAAAACTGAAGGATAAACGATGACTAACATTTGCTGATGGATTCTGCAAAATACGCATTAAGACATCAATTGTGGATGGGTCAAAGTAGAGCTGCGAAAGTCAAGGCCATGATCAATGGGGTACCCCGAATATTGATGGGCTTTTGGGATGGCTGCGGTGATGGTGATTACGATTACGATAGCGACGGTGATGGATGGTTGTCACGCGCCAACAACTGACGCCTCTTGCCCAAAGACGAAAGTCGAAGCTCACAGAAGACGGCTCTTTATAGCACCAGTTTGTCTAATTAACTTGGGCCATAAAGAAGTTGCCCCGTATCAAATAACAACTATATCATTTTTCCTATTACCAAATGCATTAAGGTTTAGAGCCTTACAATTCTAGTTTTGTTTCCCATTGTTCGCCTGAGATAAATCATTTCATTTCCTGTGTGTGTGCAGCACTAAAAAATAGTCGCAAACGAGCTGAATTTATGACTTTGCCAATTTACATTTTAATCTCTGGCATAATCGCTGTTCTAGCATATTCTTTTGTGACTCTGGTCCAGTTGCCCATAAATGTTCTACACGCATGCTGCCAGTCAATAGATCACGATAAGTCCTCATCTGCTTATTATTATTATGTCCATCAGTAGTTTCGGTGAGCCGGTCCGAACGAACACTTAAAAGTTCCATTTCGGAATCGACGTTTATGCCGAAAAATAGCAAAATATGCAAATTAGTGAATGGCTCCCATCTTCACCACATAGAATGGGACAAAAAGCGATCGTAATGGCCACAGACAACACTAAAATTGTCAGCTCGGCTTAATAAGTCAGCGTGGGCCCCCCGAATTAGCGTAGCCCACAAAAATAAACCAAAAATCAGGAGAGCGGATCGTCGAAAGGAGACCTCCGATTGTGTTATCGGATAATGGATGGGCCACTCTATTCCAGATATAGACTGCCATCGCCTCTGCCTTTGCATAATCCCACAGGCCGCGTCGCTCTGTCTAACACAATCCATTTCGCGTTGGCTTAATTTATGCAAATTCTATTCTAATTAATATTAGCCATTCGATTTTTTGCGATGTCTATGAGCTTAACAGGCGGCAACTTCTTTCTCGTGGCTGCTGCCTTTCCTTTGTTTTAATCATTGTCTTTTGGACGGCACACTCACACGCGCTAGTTAATTTAGGTTTTAAAATACTCTTACTAGATCGATGGGAAACCAAGTCACTAAGGTCTTATAATTTACCGAACTGTAGTTATTAATTCGAATTATTAATAATTTAACAAGTCCAATTAAAAAGGCTTATTTAGAACTCAAAAACAGATTACAATGTATAAAGACCTGAATGAAAATTAATTGTTTTTAACAATGAAAAGTTTAATGCCTAATTTTTAGAATTTTTTTAAACTTGTTCATGTAATTAACCAATTTACCTTGTAAAAATCTACTTGATGTTAAGTCACTTTAGCAAAAGTAATACCCTTGTTTTTTTTTTTAATACAATAATTTTCTTAAACCTATTTGTCTTAAGTTTCAATTTTATTAGCCTTTTGTTCTTTAGAATATTAAAAAAAAATTGATGAGGTAAAGTAGAACATTTCAATACCAAATTTCTTATTAAACCTCTATCTAAGTCCCCAATTATATTGCCCAATTAACCATAAGAGTAATGAACTTTCGTTGTAGAAGGACCCTAATCCAAACTAGCCAAGTACACGTTTTAGTCTTTTATGGTAAAATTAACGTTTTTTTTTCCAGGCCGTGATGTTTTTTTTTCGTTTAGCTAAAATGTATGATAAATCATTCTGGAAACCAGTTTTCAAATCGCCCCACTCTTCTGAGCCGGCGACTAGAAAGTGCCACCACCGCCGTAGAGCGCATCTCCAGCACAAAAAGTACAAAATAAAAAAACACCGAAAAAAGTTAAAATACAAAAATACAGAAATCAACGCCAAGCAACAGGGCAGCAAAAAAAAGATCTCCGCACACTTTTAACACTCGGCTCGGGGCCAATAAATAATGGATACGCGTGGCAGCCGAAATTTGGCAAGTTCCTTTCATGTAATTCTAACTCTAATTCTGGTTTTTATTCTGATTTTTATTCTGATTCTCTGGGGCTGCCCGCGGCTCATCGAGTGGTTTTCTGTTTGATGGCTGATGGAAACATGAAGCTTGTAGTGCGATGGGCTTCGAAATTGTGTTTTCGGTTGTGGGCTGTCTAAAATTAATTATGTGGCTGCCAAGTGCTGAAAATTAATCATTTCAGCTTGTAGAACCCTTGGATTTCTTCGGCTAAGTTTAACGGATGACGCAAGGCGGAGTTACATGAGATCCGATTAGATCTGATCCCAAAAACGAAGTTTCAGCTGTAAGTTGGCCATCTGGAGAAGCATTAAATAATAGATACACTGGAAAAAATATATAAGTTTAAAAAAATCTCACTCTTAGTTTAATGATTTAAAAAAACTTGTTTTACTATCACAAATTTAATGTTCATTGAAAATAAATATGAGGTGTTCATGAGAAGGAGTTGAATTAAAATGCTCAGTTTCGTTTGTACTGGAAAAACCGTTGACGTAAATTTGGTTAATTTAAAAAAGCTAAGAAAATGTTTAAAATAACTTAAAGTTATGGAATATATATTATAAATTGAGTTTAAATATTTTCATATATGTTTGTATTATAAAATATATATTGTGCTCTGCTAGAAGGAATCTTATAATTTTGTCAGTGCATCTGAAAATAGATTGAAAGGCGACCAAAAAAATTAAACCACTAATTGGCATTTTCAAAAAAGCCTTTATTAACCTACATGTGTTTTTCAGAAATATTTTCTGTTATTACTCAATAGATTCAAAAGTCATATTTTCTGTTAAGTGCCACTGAAAAATCACTAAAAGATGGCCCGCAATGGTTGATGGGAACAATTGCCAAAGAAGCGGGTGGCTTGCGGATCATTGAACTCCAAAACCCACTCACTCGCTTTGCATAGCCACAAGCCGGCGAAATTCGCACAGGCATCATCCAAAATTTATTTCTGTAATCAGCGGGTCAGGTTTGACTGCCCTAGCGGTCTCCGTTAATTTTATTCCGAGCTCCTCCGGAGAGTTTGATCCGAAAGTTGGCCATAAATTATTTTAATTTAATGCTACTTGCAGCCATTTTTTGCTCAGTAAGCGAACTAATTTCCCCAGGAGAAGTGTGCTGATTTACTGACCGCAGCTAAGAGCTTTCTATGGCCCGAGGATTGGGTCAAGAGCCCACAAGATCGACTTATCCGCTCTGACCTACAGTTGGCCAAAAATAGAAGCACGTGCGAACAATAAAGCCCCCAAATGTGATATAGGAGTCCATTCGCTAATATTGACATTGATGAGCAAATTTTAACATTACTAAGGCCCGCCTTAGTTTGCAAAAACGAAAAAAAAATCATAACAAAATCATACACACTCTCAGATTTTCAAGCATAGGTCACAAATGCTGTGGGCCAAAACGGATCCACTGAATCTTTTTGGCCAGCTCACCTCTATGCAGTCAACTGGCCAAGTTTGGCTGCCGGGTGAAACAATAGATTTTGTTTTATTTCTATTTTGATTTCAGTTGATTGGATTTGCATGAGAATCGAATCTAAATGATTGCATAAATTTATGTCGACAATTCATTTTGCCCATGTGTGTTCGAACCCTCTCTCGCTCTGAATCTTTATGTGTTTCTATTTCTATGGGGCTCTGAACTAGTTTTCTTTCCGCGTACCCTATTGGATAATATATATGAAACTTTTCCATCAAATTTAATATAAGATTATGGCAGAACATAAATTCCCTAATTTATTTGCACGTGTTATTATGTTAATATTGTTTACAGAAGTTCAAACAAACTAAAAAAAACAATATCTATAAATATCATGGTCTTGTTATGTGAAATCAAATGTTTTGTTGCCTTGTGTAAAGTTTAAAATAAGCTGCTTTTTAAAGCTTTTTCTTTAATAGCCGTGTAAAATAATCAACAAACTTTGAAGCAGTCTCAAGCGGAAACGGAAATAAACTCCATATGCAGTGCCTAAAAGTATGCTATAAAATATGAAACAAATATCTTTGACTGCTCTTGTAGCAAATGCTGCAAAGTATGATTTAATTTTGAGTATTGTATTTTGTGTTATTATAAAATTTAAAAGTCAAAGCTTTGCTTGGGTTTTTGGTAGTGGTAACCATCTTCACGATAGTCGGTGTCGTGCTCGGAGGCAGCAGTTCCCTGATCCTCATGGTTTCGCTTTGAACTCCTATGGGATCGATGTTTCTTGGGAGCAACCACATATGAGGACTGTCGGTTACTGGCTGCAAAACCCAAGAAACCGGGCTCCGCATCGTCATCTGCATCTTCATCATCTTGTACCACAACGGATCTCTGATTGGGGTTAACTGAAACCAAAGCATGCTGATGACCATGATGTGGATCACTGTAGAAGTTTCCGTCAATGATATTGGTGTCCTGTTGGTTTCCCAACACATTTGTGGGTCCTTGAAGATGGGGCTGACCAAAAACGTTTCCATTTAAGACATTCAGGCCCTGGAAGTTGGATCGATTGGGTGGACGTCTGTTGAGTCGGGGTATTTGTCCAGCTGCCAACTGGGCACCCACAGATGGATCAAACAGACCCTGGTTGGGATCGAAGACTCCTTGGGCCAAAGGAGCCTGTGCACCCAAAGGTGGATTTACTGGATTGGGTCTCTGGTTGGGGACACCCTGAGCTGCTCCCAGTTGAGCACCTAAAGCAGGATCAAAAGGAGCATTAAACTGTAAGTTCGGATTAAACTGGTTTCGCACAGGAGCTTGAGCCACTGGTCGTTGAGCAACTGGAGCTCGCCCAGCACCAAAAGATGGGTCAAAAGGAGCACCAGCAGACAATTGAGCTTGACCTGCTGCTGGAAGTTGAGCCCCAAATGAGGGGTCAAATCCCTGACCTGCTGCAAGTTGAGCGCCTCCCGCAAGTTGTTGGTTTCCAGCATTTCCTATAGCTCCAAGTTGTGCTCCCAACGAAGGATCAAAGAAAAAGTTGTTTCGGCCCAGATGTTTTGGTCCATATCCTGGACGTTGTGGTCGCTGTCCATTACCCTGTACAGCCAATTGGCCACCAGGAATAGGAGCGGGTTGATTGGCAGGAAGATTACCACCAGTGGGTGCCAGTGCTCCAGCTGCAAGTTGAGCACCCAAAGGATCAGAGGGTCCACAGCCGGGTGGGACATTTCCAGGTCCTATGAACTGGCAGTTGTTTGGAAACCCTAATCCAGTGGGTGCCTGAGCTCCGGTGGGAGCTTGTGCTCCAGTGGGAGCCTGATCCGGTCGACTGAGTGAGTTCAGCTCCGAATCCTGGGACTGCACGTTGATCTGGGTGTGGGTGTGGAACACAGAGTTGGGGGCACTTGCATATAAAATACGACTTGGTCGACGACGACGATAAACCACCTGAGTAGCAGCAGGGGTAAACAAGTCCCTGTTGTAATCCGTACGAACATGAGGTTTGCTGTGCTTATAGTGGATGTGCTCCGTCTTCACTTCGGGTTTCTTATCGTAGTGATGGTAGTGATCCACTCTCTGCTTCTTGGGCTCTTCATGGTGGTATTCCTTGTGCTCCTCGTAGTGCTTTGGTTCCTCATGCTCGTCCTCCTTATGGTACACCACTTTTTCGCTGGTGTGCTTTTCCTTCTTGTAGTAAGGTTGCTCAACCTCCTTTTCCTCCTGGGAGGAATGAGACTCCTCATCGTCATCCTCATGTTCCTTGGAATGATGATGCCTCTGGTGCTTGTGGTGTTTCACATGGGAAACATCAGCCAGGCAGGCGACTGCCATAAGGCTTAAAACCAGGACCAAAAGGAGTTTCTAAAATGAAAAGACTTGAATTAAACCCAAGCCCCTACTCATTGTTTATCTCTCACCATTGCTCAAGTGCCAGTGATTCCAATCACAGGTGGATGCAACTTATATACTCTCTTCGACTTAAATTAGGTTGCATCCCCACATCGAGCCCCCAAAATCAGAGCGAAATTGAAAGCGAAACCTGTTGTTGAGCGTGAGAAATCGATTCTGCGCTTTATGTGACCCATTTGTTCTTACTGAATAGCCGCAATTTAAATTCTAATGAATATTCTTTAGAACGAAAGTGCCCCGTAAATTTGTCAGATCAAAGCGTTAGAATTTATCGGCCTAAGTACTATACATAAGCCGCCTATAATAAATGGGGTCTTTGATCTTACGTTTTGGGTGGGATTTTAGCCTAGCTTGACAACGGGTGAAGAAATTTAAACTGTTGATTATCACCACATAAAATAAAATAATTAACAGTCCTAAAAATCTTAAGAGTTTAAGCAGGCTTATAATTTTTATTATATTAAGTATAGAAAATATAAAAAAAATATTTATCCTCTCTCCTTTAAGTCCCTTTTTCGCCTGACAATAAAACTGAATTTTGTTCTATATCGACTCATAAGCTTTAAATTATTTTATTAAAAAAGAGAAACCACTGAAAGTATATTCTTTTTGCCGGTTTCCTTAAAATTAAACAATGCATACTTCCTTAGAGTAATAAGCTGAATAAGCTATAAAAATGACTATTTCCGCATAAAATCTCGCTGATTTTATAGATATAAAAACATAACATAACGATCGATTAACGGTTTTCCATCGCAAGCTATTCACAGAAGATGAAGTCATCTTATCTTTATTGATATCATTGAAAAAATGCATTCTAGTGCTAAAAATACTATTAATATTCATTAATGATGATTTAAGGTTATTGCTCCTCTCCTCAGTTTGATATTTTTTTTTGTTGTAGAGGAGAATATTTCTTAGATTCTCTTTTCCTAGCTTTATTGTTTGTTTGTTTTTTCCTTGAACTCAACCCCACCGTTCATGAATAATGATCATAATTACCTTATGATTTTTTGTTTCATTAATTTAATGCTCAAATAAAACTACAAGTTTTCATAAATGGTTATTGCTCTTTTATTGTTATCGTATCGGCGTAATCACTCGTTTCTTAAGCGCGGTGCTTGAACACACGGCGACGGATGGTCTTGTACTTGTATCCCTGCTCGCTGGCAGCGGGCTGGCTATAGTCGTAGCCGGAAGCTGGGGCGGAAGCCTGGGCCTCGAACACAGGGCCGGCTGACTCGAAGGCAGGAGCGGGTGCGGGGGCGAAAGACTGCACTGGGGCGGGTGCGGGTGCTGGGGCAGCGAAGCTCTGGGCGGGAGCAGAGGCGGCAGCATGATGATGATGCACCTGGGGAGCTGGGGCGTGGTGGTGCACCTGGGGGGCAGGAGCGTGGTAGACCTGAGGAGCAGGAGCTTGGTGGTGGACCTGGGGAGCGGGAGCGTGGTGGTGCACCTGAGGTGCAGGTGGCACATAGGTCCTCACTGGAGCGGGAGCAGACTCAGCCTGGTGGAAGACTGGAGCTGGGGCAGCGACTGGAGCGGGAGCAGGGGCGAAAGACTGGACTGGAGCGGGAGCAGAGGCGGCAGCATGATGGTGGACTGGAGCAGGAGCATGGTGGTGCACCTGGGGAGCGGGAGCGTGGTGGTGCACCTGGGGTGCGGGTGGCACATAGGTCCTCACTGGAGCTGGTGCAGACTCAGCCTGGTGGAAAACTGGAGCGGGAGCAGGGGCAAAGGACTGGACTGGAGCAGGTGCTGGGGCAAAGGACTGCACTGGAGCGGGAGCAGAGGCAGCAGCATGGTGGACTGGAGCTGGAGGCACATAGGTCCTGACTGGAGCAGGAGCAGACTCAGCCTGGTGGAAGACGGGAGCGGGAGCAGGAGCAGCCACTGGAGCCGGAGCAGAGGCGGCGTGGTGGTGGCTCACCTGGGGGGCAGCAGGAGCATTGTAGTTGTACTGGCCGGACACGCAGCCAATCACAGCCAAAGTCAAGATGAAGAATTTCTGCGAGGCGGAAATGGAAACCAATTGAAAATTAATCAAATAAAATCCACAGATGAAACACCCAGCAGATCCTTACCATTTTGTTAGATCTGTTTGCTTAGGAGGCAAAGAATCGAATAATATCTTAGACCGGCAGCTCCTGTACTTTTATACGAATCGTCGAATCTGCGGCCCCAAACGGAAGTGAAGTGTATCATAAATCAACGAAACGTTTTTCGCGTCCAAAAAGTTTTGTTTAATTAGGCAAGCAGATACCTCGATTCGACCACTTCACCAGATGGGGCTTGTTTTTATCAGCTAGGTGAGTAGGTACCTACTGTGCCACGGAGTTGGGACTTAAAACTCTCATTTTTTGCTGTCAAGCGGAATATAAATATTCATTAGAATACCCATATCACAGCTTTATTTTTTGGCAAAACAAAATTATCGCAAACCTGATAGTTTAGTTTCAACTTAATCTTGTTGAAGAAGAGCTTTTTTAATTCACCTAAGCTTTGGCTTAAACTAAACTTGAGTTCGTCTAATGAAAACAGTAGCTAGGAGTTATTTTTAGCTCGATCCAGGCCAAGAGGTATGACAATTAACGGGTCATAAACTAAGTCAGCAGCGAAGATTATCCATTTGAGCCGAACAAACTGTTCGAGCTAATGACTTAATGTTCCGCTAACTAGATTGATTGACTTTTTGATTAATTGCTTGCAAAGCCTCAAGATCGCAGCTTCGCTGAAACATTTTGGCGGTTTTAAATGTTTTCTAGAGGTTAATGGCTTCAGCGGCCCTTTTTTATATAGTAACGTTATCTGATCTTTGTTGACGCCCTGCTTTGGTGTTAAAATCTAAGAAATATACAAAGTCTTTGTTTATATTTCTGAGCTTTCTTTATTGCTTCTCTTTTTTACTAATTCGGGAATATGCTAATAGTAACGAGTCAGACATGCAAATAGACATATTAAATGTATTTTTGCATTTCTTTGCTGATATGAAGAATTAGCATAAGAATATAGTTGGTGGCGTGGGTTAAACCACAAACCAGTTGGGTTGCTTAGAAATGTTGTTTGAGTTTTTAAAGACGATGATGCAGGTTACTGGGGTGGCAGGTAAGTGTTTTTGGGTGGCAGATAGGTGTTCCTTGGGGCAGCCACTGAGATCACCTGGGGAGCATGATGAGACACAACTTGGGGTGGCAGGTAGGTGTTACGTGGAGCAGCCACCGACACCACTCGTGGACGTGAAATGTGCACCACCTGTGGGGCAGAACGATGCACCGGGGGAAGATAAGTGTTTTGAGGCCTGTGGATGACCTGATGTTGAACCCTCGGAGCAGAGATTACATGGTGCTGCACTTGACTTGGTGGCAAATAAGTCCTGGACAACGAAGTAGCACCAACCACTCCCAAAAGAGCCACCACAAAAGTCACACAGATTGTACGCTGCTAAAAGAAAGACTCTCCAATTATCCTGATCTCAAAACACTAAAAACAAATTCGATTGAAACCCACCATGTTGATCACTCAAAGTCAAACAATTAAACTGTTTTTTTGCGAGCGAAACATTTGGTATTTATAAGACATTTTGGGCAGAACCCAAATTATATATTATATGGAATAATATTTTGCATTTGTATGGCGATTGTCTTTTCAAATTGCAGGCATCTGATGACTGCGACTCATAAATAAAAAGCAGTAGTCCAGACTCCAGGTTCCATGTCTGCAATAAAACAATTTGGCGGATCAATATGAGTTGGAATATTTCAAACTGAAAGTACCCCATCAGGTCCATAAAACACATTTTGCAGAATGCTTTCACTTATTTTTTGGGATTGTGAGCTTTAAAATAAGTAGCAGTAAATTTTAGTTTTTTTGAGAAAGTTGAATTTGGTATACTCTTCTTTCTGGAGATAAGCAAACCTCATTAATTTCTTTAAATACTTATTATTCCGCACATATTGAGTTATAAAGTTAAAAATCTATACCTTCTTGTTAAAATAAAAGTTTTTGATTATGAATTAAAAGATAAAAAAGAAGCTTTGTTGAAGCTAAAAATACGATTTTGACAATTTTGTAAAATTTTTTGAAAGGTCTTATACAATTTAAAAACAAACTTATAAATTTAAAAAAAATATTAATGTGGATTAAAAGAATTTTTTAAAGGCGAAATAAAGGAGTAAAATTTGCGTTTGTACAAATTTTAAATAACCATTTTGTGTAGTGCATAACGAGACGAAATTTATTACCTCAACTTTAATTATATGACACCGTTCAAGACTGCCTGGTAAAACAATGATAGAACGGGTTCGCAGAGGGACTATCTTTGGATCATCTTAACAATGTTACATTTTTATGGAGATTTTTCTGGATAATTTTGAGGCTAAAGGTTACAAAGATATCATTGTCAAGGTTTTTTTAAACAATTTTCTTACATATTTATAATCACTTTTTATACATTTATCTCGGCCGTATAAACTTCAGCGCCACAGAAATTTCATATATAATTTAATTTGTGTGAACATTTTAGTCACTGACATTCTGTTATGTTAATTTCGTGATCTGCTACTGTTTCGTGATCGCTGTTATTAAATATCGCGATCTGCTGCTTATTGGCCTTAACAGAGTTGGCTTAGCCGGGAAACGAACCACATGTTAGCCACAATGTTAGCCCGAAACGGCTGCTTCAAAGATGATGTTAAATTATACTTCGAATTTATGTGCTCTTAATGCAGATTTATACAGCCAGAAAGAAATTTTGTTGTATTCTTAATGAACTTTGGTTTTTTGTTTGTGTTGTCGGTTGTTGGTTTTCGGTTTCGTTTTGTTCGTGCTAAAAGTTGCCAAACATCCAGTTAATATTGGGCTGTAGTTAGTTGGCTGTGTTAACTTGGCTTCCGTTGCTAGCGGCTAATTGATGCGCACATTATCTCTCCCCCTTTCAAGATTAATGTTTGGCATTAGGTGGTGGCTATGCTGGGACTGATAAACAGTTTCTAAAATTATTTGCATGCATCGGTGGCAGGAATTCTGGAGATTCGGTTTCGTCTGGGGGGAGCTTACAGATAAGTATGAATAGAACAAACTTGTTCTTAATTATGCCTAATGTGAAATTTATAAACACTAAATTCTAAAGCATTCACCAAACTAATTGAACCGGTTTCGGGATCGGTTCGGATTGGATCCGAATTCTGCAATTTCCGATCCCCGTCATCCGACTTTAAAGCACGCGTGCTTAGCAGTGCACATATTTGGCTATTTCAACAAAACGCTAAACAAATATATATGGTGTAGAACACACATTTGCGAAGTTATATATGGTTCCACATATATATATCACTAAAGATTTCAAACTCGTTTACCGTTGTATGGCATTTACCCAAGATCCATCTAATTAAACCGCAGGCATCGCTTTTTGTTTTTATTTCGGATGAAGTAATCAGAGCTAATCTTTAATATTAGCGTTTAGATGATGATGGCCTGAGAACTAATTTTTGACGCCGGAAACTTTGATCTGATCAGGTCAGAAAACACACATCAAAATTCCGACAAATTGGCTTGAAATATGATGAGTCGCTAAAAGTCATTTGAATGAGCCATCTCGAATTTCCTATGACTATTTCATAATGTTTAACGATCACTAGATTGACAACTCAGCCCAAAACCATGACGTAGATATTGCGTTTAAAAACTGATCATAAAACCAGATTTTACCGATACTCATTGGGCATGTGTATCTCCACAATCTGCCCTAAAGATTGCATAACACTTTACGAAATGGAAACCAAGCTAAAAATCCCCTAAATTCTAAAAAAAGAACAGCATAAAATTAATACTAATTGCGCACGGTCAACGATCGACCTAGCCATGTTTTTTTTTGGTGGGAATTCTTTAATCTCAACCATCTTAAACGTCATAACCAAAGAGGATAATTATGTGTTTGAATCCAAAAATCAATTAACACAGCAATCCGAAGTGTGCGATTATGGCTGCAAGAATTAATTGATTTAATTAAAATTCAAATCGATTGTATAACAATCGAGTTTTGAGCAAAGGAATTTAAACAACATTAAAAATCAGTTTAAGAGTGCAAGTTTTGCTTGCGTAAATCGATTTGTCAATTGCGTAAAAAAGAACAGGAATATGGAACAGTGGGTTAAGAGTGTGAGGAAAAGTTGGAATTGTGGTTGTCCTTGCAACGAGCCAAGGCAAAGGTCATTTGAGTGTGAAGCTGCATCATCAACCGGTTCCATCTGATAACTGACCCATCCTCTGCAGCTGATTCATGCACCTGGATGACTTTGGGTGAAGGTTGCCCTTCGAGGGTGTGAGTAATTGCACATTTTCGGAGGGGAAAGATAATTGGCAGCCTGAAGCCACAAGCGGAACTTTGGAGAGTTTATGCAAATCCCCGAATGCTCTCATAAATAAAACATTCCGAGGTAGTTTTATTATAGAACCACATAAATGCGAAATTAATTTATGCTTTTCGTCGCGCTAACCAGCCCAAAACGTGGTTCTAAACTAGATTTATGCGATCCCTCATCAGTTAAAGAGTGCCATTGTCTATGTCGTGGAGTGCGAAGCGGTTTTTATCATCGCGATAGGCCCGACAAATTGGATGTCATAAGGAAGAGCGCACCCCTGCTGAAAATCAAATATTTGCAGATTATCGAGCATGAAATTTCGCACCCATGCGGGACCTCCATCCCCAAAATTTACTCGCTGTACCATTTCTGTACCCCTCTTCGTCTTTGGATCTCTCATAAGATCATCCATATTTCACCGGTTTTTCTTGAATTCAAATTAAACTTTTTTCAAACCGCTCACGATCCGCAGACAGTTGTCTCTGTCTCTGCTTTTAAGTTATCATATAATTTAAAGTTGTCTTTTAGCTTTCTTTGGCTTATGATTTTTATTAGAGTCAAGCTCATTTACGTTGGTTTTATTTGGTTCTGCTCGTTGTTTTTATTCTATTTTTTTGGCCTGCCCAAAATCAAAATTCGTCGCCAAAATGTATACTGCCTGGAACATGATGGGGAACAAGATGGACCGTAAGTTTATGGGTGTCGTTCTGAGGGAGCAGAGACGTTGGCTAAAAACAGCGACGTCAACCGCAGCCGGTTAACCAACCCAAGCAGGTTCTGTTTAGTTTTCGGGGCTCCGACGAGAAGCTTCTGCCGTGAAATATCTTTGGGCCATCCTGAGGCGCTGAACTATAAATAATGTAGACCCGAGCAGAAGCGGCACAGTCACAACTCTGCATCCGTGGTGTTGAATTGGTTCTGAGCAAAATGGTAAGGATAGCCCGTCGTGGATTGAGGATCAAGCGCTGCACTCGGTGGTGGATACGAAAACCGAGCTGTCAGACCGTGGAATATACCTGATCCTGTGTTCTCTTCCCAGAAACTACTCATCGCTTTCGCCCTGGTGGCAGTGGCCAGTGCAGATGTCTCCCATCTGTTCTCCCACAGCAACGACCTGCAGGAGGATGGCTATCACTATGGTCCCCCTCAGCATCACGCCGTGATCGATGTGCCCTATGTGCCCCACGAGTCTGCACCACCAACGGTGGTCTATGAGGCACCCAAGCCTAGGCCTACGCCTCCTCGTCCCGTCTACACCGCTCCACCAGCGAAGGTGTACACCACCTCTCCCCCGGTGGTGTATCATCCCACTCCTGCTGGCGTCCTCCAAGACGATGGCTACCACTATGGAGCTCCCTCCGTTCAGTTCGAGGTCAAGGCTCCTCCTCCAGTGTACGTGAAGCCAGCTCCTCCCAAGGTTGAGTACCTGCCTCCTCCACCAACCAAGAAGGTGTACGTTGCTCCTCCTCCACCACCACCAACCAAAAAGGTGTACGTTGCTCCTCCTCCACCACCACCAACCAAGAAGGTGTACGTTGCTCCTCCTCCACCACCACCGACCAAGAAGGTGTACGTTGCTCCTCCTCCACCACCACCGACCAAGAAGGTGTACGTTGCTCCTCCTCCACCACCAGCACCCAAGGTTGAGTACCTGCCACCCCCACCCAAGAAGGTTGTGGTCTACACCCCACCCCCACCACCGCCACCGAAGAAGGTCGTGTACACTCCACCACCAGCTGGTAAACTGGAGGACGATGGCTACCACTATGGAGCTCCCTCCGTGAAGTTCGAGGTTACCGCTGCTCCTCCAGTTTATGTGAAGCCCATACCTCCCAAGGTCGAGTACCTGCCCCCTCCCACTAAGGCCGTGTACATGGCTCCCCCAACCACCAAGAAGGTGTACGTCGCTCCCCCAGTGTACCACCCACCCCCTCCGCCACCAACCAAGGCCGTGTATGTTGCACCACCAGTGTACCACCCACCCCCACCACCACCAACCAAGAAGGTGTACATCGCACCACCAACTGGAATCCTGAAGGATGATGGCTACCACTATGGAGAGCCCTCCGTGAAGTTTGAGGTTACCGCTGCCCCTCCAGTTTATGTGAGGCCCACTCCTCCCAAGGTCGAGTACCTGCCCCCTCCCACCAAGGCCGTGTACATTGCACCCCCAACCACCAAGAAGGTGTACGTCGCTCCTCCAGTGTACCACCCACCCCCTCCACCACCAACCAAGGCCGTGTATGTTGCACCACCAGTGTACCACCCACCCCCACCACCACCAACCAAGGCTGTGTACGTTGCACCTCCAGTGTATCACCCACCCCCACCACCACCCACCAAGAAGGTGTACGTCGCACCACCAGTGGAGTACCTGCCCCCCGCACAGAAGGGCTACAGCTACCCCAACGACCCCCACCCCTCGTTCAACTTCTAGGCTGACGAAGCTCATTGTAAATACACAGATTAAGTATTAGCCATATTTGTGAACGAATTGTGAATGAGTGGCTTGGCCTTTCGCAAGAAAGCCGAATCCACTTCGAATAAACGTGAAAATAAGAATCCTTTGATTTAAAACACCGTCTTTAAGTTTATGGTATTTCAGTAACAAAGACTCTTATTGCAAATACTTATCAACAAAACCAAAGCAAACAGAAAGCACAGCTAAAGAATGGGAAATATTAACAAAGGGACTACCTTTAAAAAAAAATGTAAACATCTATTGACAAAAACTATTTTTCTGCTAACTTTCAACGGAAATATTTAAGCAGTTTATGCAGGCGACCTTGGTTAAGATTTTTTTAAGGTTTGACAAAAATGTGGGCCTAACTTGAAAAGTTGCTCTATAAATGTCGATTAAAAACTTACTTTATGTCTTCCTGATCTAATAAATTCTTTAAAAATGTAATTATGCTTAAATGGAATACAAGAAGCATTGCGCAAAATGTTACTCAATATATTAGAAATAAATATTTAAGTTCTAACAAATAATTCAAAAAGTTAAGATAATTTAAGAGCATTAAGAAATTGTATAAAAATAAGATGACATTTTTAGTTTTATGTTAGCTTTTGTTATAAGTGCAGAAATATTTTACCATTTATTACAAGCATACAAAAACAATTCCCGTCAAGTTTTTGACGAGACATCATCATTAAGCTTTGTTTTTTATTAAAAAAAGTGGCTATTATTGTTTGAACATTTAACCATCAAATTTCTTCATAAGCCTGTTGGTATGTTATAAATTTTATTCGTTTCTATTGACTCCAAAAAGAAGGCTTTACTTAACAGAAAATAGAATGCACCTTTTAAGCAGAAATGTTACTTTGTTAACATTTGATCAATCTTTTTACGTACTTGTCGAACAAATGTAATCATTAACCATCTAGTTTCAACTTTTATTGTAATAAAAAGAAAATTATGTTTTAAAAAGTAACATTACCCACTCTAAAACCAGCGAGTAAAATTAACTTATAAATGTACCTACATTAAGTAATATACAATTTCAACGAAGTAGCTATTAAATGCTACCGTATTCTCATAAATAAATCGAAGCTTTCTAAAGGTGATATTTATTCTGGTTTCAGTTAATAAAGCTCTATTGTTCCTGCAAAGATTAATTTACTTTTGTCTGGTTATTTTTAAAGAAATCAATAAGTGGGTGTGTCTCCATTCAGATCCCGTTGCGACTTCAAAGCAGGTGGAATTTCCGCCACATAAACCAGACGAATCAATGGCTTGACGGCTTTTGCAATTAATCCTCCAATGTCCACTAAAATGTCCACTAAATGCGATACATACTATAATCAAAATGTCAAGATTGGCATGGATAAATTGTGCAGATCGCAGCCGTAAAAAGCCACTGAAACGGAAACGTGTTGAAGCGTCGCTTTTATGCGCTTTTTATGCTGAAATGATCGGGCAGGGCTGCATAATTGAATGACTTTACGAGCCACTCAGATCACGTGGCTGGGGGTAAACACCGATCCGTCAGAATCATTAATTCGACTACAAATCGACAAACAAATGCGCCTGAGACAAAAGCCAAGCACTGACACTTGACCCCACAAAACACGTCTTAGCCTTGGCAATGGTGATGTCTATTCCGATGTGGTGGATGTGGATGTGGATGGAGATGTTGTAGTATTTTATGTGGAGTGCCCGAGCGACAGCAGCGGTAGCAGCACCAAGACATCTCGCTTCGTCTGTTTGTTTATCTAGGGCTCACTGTTTCGGTTTGGTTTGGTTTATGTTTTGGCTTTGCCACAGCACAGCACAGTCATCACGATCGGCTCTTGGCTTAGCGCAATTAATAAATGAGGCAAATGAGGCGAACATATAGAAGTATAAATAGTTTGGGCCCAATCGCCGGCGCCTGCATTCGCTTGAGCAACGTTCCGCTGGCAGCGACAACCATTACGGCATTCTCAAAGGTTCCCTTCTCGAAAAAATCACCGGCTTAAGATCGTCTATCCAACATGGTAAGCGATTGTCTATAGTAGCTTGCTTACAGCCACTCAAATGTAATAATAACATCACCAAAACTGGTGTTCCATCAGGTGTTCTTCACAGCCAAAATATTAAACAATTTTGTGGAATGCCACAGCTTGACATTTATAAGTTTTAAAAGAAAATAAAAAATATTACCTATCAAATCAAGTTTTTTAAAACGGAAAACTATTGAATACTATACCTAATAATATACACATTTTGTTCTGTCTGATAACGATTTATTGTTTGCGGATTAGTTTTGATAAACCAGTTTTTTAGTGTTTAAAAATCACTTAACCAAAGCACTTCTGTATTTTTTTAATTATATATAACATTATATATTTTTGCTTTGAACTTTTAAATTTTCCAGCGCCTCTTAATGGTCAGTCTACTGCTTCTGGCAATTTGTCTTACTGCTCGAGCAGATGTCTCCCAGCTAGTGAGATCTGGCAATGGATTTGTGTACGATGTGCCCAAGGTCACGGAGCTGGAACTGGAGGTCAGCAATGAGTTCCCTACGGGCGAGGAGTTCCCCCAGGACGTCATTCCAGTGGCTCCATCCGATGCAGAACTTGGACAAGCCGAAGAACCCGAAGAACCCGAAGTAATCACAGATGAATCCAGAAGTATTAACACCAAGAGAAGCAGCAGCATTCATGGCTACAATTACCAGGTGCCCAGCAGGCGCTTCAAAAGTTAAACACAAACCAAACTAATTTGAATTTGTACCAAAGTTAACTAATGATAATAAAAATAAAATCAAACCGTGATCTAGCTATGTTCCTTTCACAATTGGGGCCCTTGGACAGGGCTTATATTGTATATTTATTGCCTTGGTCGCCACTCAGAACGAGATTCACAGCTTTAAGTGGTGGCTTTATAAAAAAATCAACAAGCGGAAAATGTCTCTGCTTGACAAAATATTTATAATCCAAACCGGTTGAGGACTCACAAAATTTGCAAACATTTGCGATAGACCGTAGAGACTGAGGCCTAGCTGAATCCGAGATTAATACCCATAAAGAGCGACAGTTAATTTCATAATCGGAATAAATTACGCGGATTTTGGCTAAAGGCGAGCAGATATTCGGATCTTAGCACACGCCATCGGATTCCGGCACTTGACAATCGATCAGCAGAATCTCTAGCGGGCAGTTCAACAAACTTATGATAGTTTTTGGCATGCGATGAAACAAAAAGTGATAGTTGAACCCATACCAGTATCGTCTGTTTGTTTGTTTTATACAATCGCGGCTGGAGACGCTAATCCAACTAATTAGTTGATTAAGCACTGCCGTTAAAGCGATGGGCTATATATCAGAAGCTTAGGGACATAGTTTAAATAAATTTTATAAATACCGTCTCGAAATCGAAAGCTATAATTAATATATTCAAGATCTGATAGTTTTCATTCGCAATAAAAATGTTTAAGGTCTTTGAAAATTTTTTAAAAAATTTAAAGTATACTTTAGACGGATCAAAACACACTGTTTTTAAAATTCAAAAAGACAGTTCTTTTAAATGTAGTATTCCTTAATCATTAAACATTTATACATTGTTATATTTATGTATATTAAAACTGTTGTTACCAATTCTTTATTGGTAATACATCTTAAAAAGATATGTAAATAATTTTCTTAATATCAAAAAAGAAACCAATAAATAGGTTGAATTAAAATTCATTTTGTTGTTTATTAAAATATTTACATACAAGCTTTGTGTGCCATTTTAAACTTTACATCAGAAAATGATCTTGTTTTTTCCTTGTTCTCACTAATGTGTTATGTTTTTACGATCTTCTCCGCCTCTGCAATTTACCTCCATTGATCTGTAACCGAATTGCTTCCGCAAGATCATGTCTTCTATACAGCTTCATTGTCCATCTGTCCATGAAACGCTGACCACTCAAACTTCTTGAGCTGCAAAAGGCAGCGCGGGTCATAATTATTATAAATGACGTCTAAATGATTTATGACAGGCAGCAGAGCACGCTTACAACGCTTCCAGCAGCGGAACTGACTCCTTAGGTGCACAGAGAGAAATGTCAAAAGGTGTTTGAAAAATAAACATGAACTTGGCGAATGTCAATCAAGACTTCAAGTGGTGTCTTAGCTTTTAAAAATAATAATTTATGTGGCTTAAATTAATCAACAGTGACATAAAGCGCGTAGCTTTTAGTGGTAGCAAATATATTACCAATTTAAATGCTACTTTTAAATTTATAGATATTTCATAAAAATCACTGGTTATTAAAATCAAAAAAATACGAAAATTTGTGAAGCAATTTGTATCTTTTATTATCAATTTAAATTATATAGCTATTTCTCTGTGTGCTGGGCTTTGTGCCCTGGGTTCCGTCGGAAGTATAGGCTTACTTTAAAACCGTAACAATGACCGCAGCTGTAACCCAAAACCGAAGTGACGACGTTGATGAAAATCGTCTCAGTAGAGCCCCCATAAAGGCATAATGGTTGCAGAGCTCCGAAGCCGAAACAATGACTTCAACGTTGACTGTGCTCCTCTGTCAACTGAGCAGCACTATTGTGGCGCTAATCATTCATATAAACATGGCTCTGTAGCGCTACAGATACAGATACATTTAGCGATACAAAGAATGCCGTGGGGCTAGCGGAGCTTTATCGATTTAAATGATAATAATTGGCCTCTAGAGCCATGGACAGTATCGATCTGTTTTAGAATTTTGACTATAAATAAACCGACGTCGATGCAAACGGTCAATCATTTGTGGTTTAAGAGCTCAAGGTGTCAGACATATCATAACGGACATGGTGAGTGTGATGAGTTTGGGGATCGAAAAACAGCCTGAATATAACTATATTTTTACCATTTTAGAAGTTCTTTATTTTGGCTTCCTGCCTGCTGGCTTTAGCGGCTGGAGATGTATCGCATTTGCCGCTGGAACTTTTGGAGGAGCACCAGGAGCACGGCTATGGCTATGATTATCCCAAGCCAGTGGTGCCATTTGTGATAGCTAGTACTACGGAAGCACCACCTCCACCACCACCGACTTACCTGCCACCCAAGCCAGTGCCCACTTACCTGCCTCCTCCCCCACCTCCACCACCAACTACTACTACTACAACAACTACTACAACCACTCCGGCTCCTACTCCCGCTCCTACTTACTTACCTCCTCCCCCACCCACTACTACTACCACTCCCCCTCCCAAGCCTGTTCCCACCTACCTTCCTCCCCCACCACCCCCAACACGCACCACTACAACCACCACAACGACACCACCACCCACTCCGGCTCCCACCTACCTGCCTCCCCCTCCTCCACAACCGGAGCCCGAGCCAGAGCCAGGTTATCACTATGATGCACCTGCTCAAGAGTTTATCTTCTAAGCCAAAAACCCGAACTGAACATGGAAGATTTCCCTGCCCCCCGGATGAGTTTTGTTTTGAATCGTTACCCTAGCCTAAGGTTTATATAAGATAAATAAATGCTGTTTTGTTAACCCCATTAGCATCGATATCGGTGTCTCCCGAATGTGGGATAGGGGCAAAGTGGTCCAGATGGCCGAGTCAATCACCGTCAATTGTCTATTGGGATTTCGTCGCATCCACTGCATATTCATGAGCCGCTTTTGTTTGGGGCAGCTAATTTGGTCGAAATCACATTAATTGGTTGGGTTAGAGATATACCACACGCCGATAATTGGACTGCCTCAAGTTCATGAAAACCAAGAAAAGTGTGAGGAAAACAAAGTAGAGGAAGCTGCGATCTTCGTATAAAAGAGGTAGCCATCGACGTTATTGACATTACTATCTGTTGTCGGCAAACGGCAGCAACATCAACTCAATCAGTGGATAATCTCTTCAAGAAAATGGTAAACAGTGGCAGGATTATCTCTTATATAGGTTACATTAGTGATATACTGCCTTTCTTGCAGAATCCCATGCTGATCCTGGTGGCTCTGGCAGGCCTTGGTGTCTGCGTTCGAGCAGACGTCTCGCACCTGTTTGGAGGAGGAGGTCACCACGATCACCATGATCACCATGATCATCACGATCACCATGATCATCACGATCATCATGATCATCACGATCACCATGATCACCACGATCACCACTTCGATGCCCACTCCCATTCCCCCTCCCACCATGATCACCATGATCTCCACATCGATCTGCACTACCAACCGGATCCTCACCATCACCACCACCACGTGCATGAAGCCAAGTCCAGTGGATATAGCTACAAAGCTCCAGAGAAGCCAAGGCAGAAAGTATCTGCCTCCCAAGGTCTCCCTTCCCCCACCCCCACCTCCTCCACCCAAACCCACTTACCTTCCTCCTCCGGCTCCCAAGGCCACTTACCTGCCACCCTCCAAGCCAGATAACCAGTACCTGCCGCCCGCACCCGTTGCAAAGAAATATCTGCCACCCAAGGTCGCTCCCAAGCTGCCACCTCCACCCCCACCCCCAGTTCGTGCTCCTAAGCCCACTTATTTGCCTCCCAGCCAGCCGGACAACCAGTACCTTCCTCCTCCGACGAAGTATCTGCCTCCTCCACCAAAGGCCAGGTATCTGCCACCCAAGGTTGCAGCCACTTTGCCACCACCCCCGCCAAAACCACAAGTGAAACCAAAGGCACTTTACCTGCCTCCTGCTCAGCCGGAGACTAAGTATTTGCCGCCTTCCAAGCCCGTGGAGAAGTATCTGCCCCCCGTAAAGCCAGTGGACAAGTACCTGCCCCCCAAGTCGCAGTATCAGCCACTCCAAACCGAGGTGGATTTCCACATCCCGATTCCATCGTACGCTCTGCCATTGGAAGATATACCCAGTCCCATCCACGATGCTGAGCCTGGTTACCACTACAAGGTACCTCTACGTCGTTTCAGGCAATAGGATGTCACCCAAACCAAAACCACACCCACAACAAACAAAAACTCATAAGCACTGCACCTACTTTTAAGCTGTACAAATAAAAAAAGCATTTTAAACCACAAAACAAAATGAACAAGTTCATATTACACCACTCAAGCTCTTTCACCATCCTCAAGGTCACCCAAATCAAGCTCAAATTGCTGTCACCCGAGGGACTCAGGGGGATTTCGATCTGACCCCCAAATCTAATTGCGGCCAATAAACCGAGGTAGCCAAAAAGCTTTGGTTTCAGCTTTAGTTCGGCTTGATCATCACCTGCAGTGTCGATAATTACTGTCTTGTCGATTGAAAAATGATGTTAGTTTTGGCCAAAGATATATAAAGGTATCGGTTGATGGACGCGGTGTTTGGTTCAGAAAGATTCGACCGAAACCAAAATCGCTAATCGTCAATTGCAGCCGGTAGCTATAGAGCGACAGTTGACCTCTTTCAATGCTGCCCAGAGATGGGGCAAGTCTTCCCAAAGGCAGCATAAAAAGATTGGACTAAATCAATAAATTAAATCTTGACGAATTTAAGGTGCTTTGTTGAAAGGGTTATCGAACTAATTTTTTTTTTTTCCTTATTTTTATTAAAAAGTGGATAGTCATTCAGATTACGATTCGCAGAATGAGTAGAACGGGCTTTAATGCATGTTAATAAAATAATTATAAAGAAAATCTCAAAAAGTAAATAGCAATTGTTATAACATTTAAAGAGTGGATCGAGTTCTGTACATTTTTAAAAAGTATTATTTTTTACGTAAAGCTGTTGAAAAAAAGAAACACACCTGATTTTTTTAAAAAAGGATTTAAGATTACTTTGAAGAGTTTTATTTCCGAAGCTTAAGCCACATTAAAAGTACGTTCAACTATTAATTCCAATCATTGGCTAACCAAAACTATTTTAAATACTTGGCAAACGCAGCGGCAATCGTAAAACCCAACACGTTTATGGGTCCCAGCCATAAAGAGATCTCTGGTCGGGCCAAAAAACAAAAGCCAACGCAACGAGATGACTTCGAATTAAGAGATTTAATAAAAATTGAATGCCAATTCCCAATACCGGCTGTCAGAGGGGCGAAACTCCTAAACGCCGCTTAAATGACAGCCAGACTATATATTTATATAGTCAGATTCGCAGCCAGATCGTCTCTCGTGGCGTTGGCGAGACGAGATTGCGTTATAGCGACCACTGTTTCAGGTTCAGGTTCTCTAACTGTATAAATAAAGAAGCACTTGCCGGAAACTGTATCACTTTGGTAGAGGCCGTCGTCGCAGCAAGAACGTTCCACCGGACAAAATGGTTAGTGTCTTGTGCCCCCAAGGATGTAGAGTCCAGGGTTCTAATGTGGTTCTCTTTGTGTTTCAGAAACTCCTCATCCTGGCTGTCTGCAGTCTGGCTCTGGTAGCCGCTGATGTCTCGCATCTCTTCGATCATGATCATCACCATGATCACCACGATCACCAATGATCACCACGATCATCCTGGATACAACTATGAGCCACCGAGTATTCCCTTTGAGCTGCCCACTCCTGCTCCGGCTTATCTGCCCCCGGAACCTGTGACTGCTCGTGTGATTGCCCCCAGTGCCCACTTATCTGCCTCCTGTCACCTCGAAGCCCGAGGTTCCAGTTGTGAGGACTCCCAAGCCTGCTTATCTGCCTCCTCCACCACCAGTGGTCAAGGTCAACCCACCAAAGCCAGCTTATCTGCCACCCCCACCACCGGTTGTGAAGGTTAACCCCCCCAAGCCAGCCTATCTGCCTCCTCCCACTCCTCTGGTGCGTGTGAACCCACCCAAGCCTGAATATCTGCCACCTGCACCCGTGGTGGAGCAACCCCGTTATGTGGCACCACCAGTCGTGCCCACCTTCAAGATCCCGATCCCCTCGTATGCCGCTCCTCTGGAGGAACCCGTGAACACCTACCTGCCGCCCCAGGAGATCGTGGAGCCCAAGAGCGACGATGGCTACCACTACGATGCCCCGGCTCATCCGTTCCTCTTCTAAATAGCAATCATCCTCAGCCATTTGTTTGTTGTCTTTTGTCTGTATTTATTTATTGTTTACCGAGCTCAGCCTGCACTAAAAACGAATAAAGCTTAGCACTGCAAAAACGTATATTCCCAATTTCGAAATCCTGTTCTGAACTTGAACTTAAGAGGGGAAAATCCTATTAGAAGAGAGGCCAAGAACACGACCACGAACTCGGCTCAAGTGCCATGTTAGACATCTAAAAATATCTGTGAGCAGAAGGCAGAACAGTTTCATTCATAGGCGATCCAGTTGTGGTTTTTTTGATACTTAACCTGAGTAATGCTCTGTGGCCAATTCCGGCTTGATTTATTGACACCCCAAACAAACCCAGCTTTGAGTAATTGAAGTGAGCAGCCATAACGGCTATAAGCTCTAATTTTATGGGCCGAACTGTGGCTGAGCTTCAATAAACGACATTCTTATAATTTATGACAGCGGCTTAATTGCTAAAGACAATCGCTGGCATTGTTTGGAGGTGTGAAGATACACCTCCGACCCCCTGGAGCTCTTCAAATCCGCCCACGATGCTGTGAAAGTGAAATTAATGCGATCAGGAAGTTGAACATTTTTTTGGGGCTGCCATCAACGAAGAAGAACACTCGCAAGAATGTTTGTTGACAAAATGAATTGCTTTTATGCAAATCGACTGCATGATCTAATATCTGGGAACTCGTTTTCCCCGCAGCTCGATTCTGTCAGCAAATGTAAATTAATTAGAGTATTACGCTTATCTTCGGTTAAACGCCCAATAATGATTTACTTAAGAGCTTTATCTACGGTTGTTGCTCTTAGTAGCGCCGTTTAAATAAACACGGCCCATAAATTATCCAACTCATCATTGATTTTAGAAAGCAAAACTGATGACCCCAGCCAAACAGGCGGTCTAGCCTGTTTCTTATTCGCCACTAATGAAACCAACTATTTGTTTCCTCATTTTTTTGGCACGTTATTTTTGTTGATGCATTATATACGAATTGCTAATTGGAAGTTTGTTTATATCGCATAATACCAGACGTAGAGCCGAACTATTTTGGGACCATTGGATCAGGTGCACTTAGCACTACCATTAAATAATTTATAAAATGCAATATATAATAGTTTGAAATATATTAAACCTACATTTTCGCACCATTTTGTGTTTCCAAAAAATGTTTAACTATAAAAAAAGCTTTCATACAACTTACCTATAAAAATATTTTAAAAAGGGGTTTCTAAAAAAATCAATTTTTTTCAAAAATTTTAATTGGTTTTGTTTTGTTAGTAGTCAAATTTAATTATGTGGCCTACCTTACGGCAAAATATTTAAGAAAAATTACATTTGTGAAGCCGCCAAAATGTATGCAATAAAGTTAAGGAGTATAACAGTTTTAAACACAGTTTATGATAAAAGATTTTATCACTAGTGTAGATACAAAAAAAATCCTTTAAACAACAATCACGCAATAAAGTAGTAAACATAATTGTAAACTCTTTTTTATGACTTATAGTTAACAGCACAAGAATTTAGAATTAGAAAAGGTAAATTTTTTTTAAAATTAGGGTAATACTTTTCATTTCAAAATACTTAACAATGAAAAAGTAAGCCTGCAAGTAAAAAAAAGAGTCCCTTGTTTGAATGTCTACTTTTATTCATATTCTGTTTTTGTCCCGGACACTATTTTTCATTACAAAGATAATGACAATGCAAGTGCACCAGTGGGAAGCCAGTTCAAGCTGTGAAAATCCGTGTAATTAATAACCAAGCCTCAAGGTAATAAAAAATGCATAATTGCCACTTGACCCAATGAATCCATAGAAATCCCAGCCAAGACGGAAGCACCTCCATTGATCGACTACAAGACTGTCATCGTTGGCACACAAAAGGAGTGAAGTGAAGTCTATAAAGCGAGACCCAGTTTGTCATAGTTCACTGACAAAAGCGACTGTTAATGCCCCTGAATAGAAGCGGAGGCAAGGCAATCAAATTGACAATCAATCCATCAATCAATAGCGCATTGTCTCACAAAAAAAACCTGGCCACCCGGACCATAGCTTTTAAAACGGATTGTTTACACTTATGATTTGTCTATGTGGCCCGTTTTGGCTGTTATTTTTGGGACGACTTAGCAGGTTTAGCAGAAGCTTAAACCGGTTAAATTTAATGTATTTTGAAAGTAATCCAGTAGATTTATGTATTCCTATTTGTATTTTTCGCTGTGGCTAGTTTCGGTTTACGAGCCGTCAAGAGTCGTGCAAGAACCTGCATAAATAATTATATCTAATTGGCCGAAGAAGCCGCACCACTTAATCTCAGTGTTTCCATAATGAGTGTCGACACCACGCAACACACGAATTATTTTTCCCAGCGAGTGGGTAATAAGTTGGACTCAGTGCGCAGATAGCCAGCTTCCGTATGCAAATTTCCGTATCAGATGGCAAATACATTTTCCTCATGGCAATCCATGATTAATGAGGAACCCACACCGACGGGGGGTACTCATCAAATCGAGAACGAATCTGTGTACATTTTCGACACACTTTATTGTGCCTTGATGAGCTGTGAATAATATAATTAAAACCTGATACTCTTCCCCCATCCATCCACAGCCAGCAGCCAACAGCCAACTGATTGGCCTTGGCAGATGAATGAAAAAGTCGAAAATTTGTTTATCATTTTTACAAATAATTTACGTTTATTTATTCGTAGGTACTTTACTGGGCAATTCAACAATAACTGAATACTTCGTTTTTCGATCTTTGTCTTAAGAACATCATTTGTCTCTTTGTACTTCGCTCTTTATGCTTTTGATCTTGGTTTGTTCTTGTTCGTCGTTTCTTTGATGGGTTCGTTCTAGGATAAGGGTTGGTTAAATACGATAGTTTGATAGTTGGATAGTTTTATAGTTTTATAGTGGGGACTCAGTGCGTGGTAATGTGTGTTTGATTTGGGTATTTGTTAATGCTTGATTCGGTTGGGATTGTTTTTGTAGATTGGTGCGGATAGAGTTGGAGTCGGTCAGGTGGAGAAGGTGGAGGAGTGGGAGAAGGAAGAGAAACGACAAAATATAGCAGGAATTACTAGGATGGTCGAGCATTGAATTAAATATAGTTAAGAGCTAGCTGGCCCATCTTAGTAGCGGCGCAGGCGGTAGAAGCGTCTTACATAGACTGGACGACGGTACTGGTATCCAGACCTGCTGCTGTAGGTGTGACCCACAACCTGCTGCTGCTGCTGAGGAACCACCTGCTGGGCCACTGGAGCCAAGTACTGAGCCCTCTGGACGATCTGCTGCTGCTGGACGGGCTGCTGGATGAAGGATTGGGCCACCGCCACAGGACGAGCAAGAGGAGCAGGGGCAGCGAAGACGGGACGAGGAGCAGCAGCCACAGGACGGGGAGCAGGAGCAGCAGCCGCAGGCAAAGGTTCGTCGATATCAATGTACTCCGGCTCTGGAGTGGCAATATCCTGGGGATTGGGTCCCTGGGTGGCGGAGTCGGGCAGCTGAGCACCAGCAGCAATGCCCACAAGGGCCAAGGCCAACAGCATAAAGAATTTCTACAAGAAGAAGAGAAAATAATGTTTAATTCAAGACTTTAAAACTTGAAATATATATAAACTCGACTAGCCAAACTTGTCATGATTCGAATTATTGAAACAAATAAACTACGTTAAGTGAAAAAAAAAATAGTATCAAACATAGTTCATCGCCTAATAAATTAAAGTCCTTGACCTGACTGTGAACTCGTAAAGTTTTAGAAGTACCCTTAAAAACTTATTGACTTTTTAATAATTGCTGTAAATTTTTAATCTCAACTTTGTTGCCTTAAAGCCATTGAAAGAAACAAACTAACAAAAATACCCAAAATAAAAAATAAAGTTGATAAAAATATATTAATAATACTAAATGTAGGGTATTTTTAAAACCATATCTGCACTTCTTATTATATTTAAATTTGACAAGCTCAAGTTAAACAAGACACTTCTTGTAGCTTTAAGAACATGAAGGCAATTTAAGAATATATAAAAATGCCAATGAGTGGTATTCCTATTTTTAGAGCATTCTGGAACATAATTATGTGCGTGACTCCGGCACGGGTGTGAAGCGAAACAAGTCCCGAGGACCACTTGAATCGGGACAGCGCGTTGATGAAGTCGTTTAGAACACTTGATCTCGAGTTTGGGGAGCACTTGTGGGTAAGAGTTTTTTTTTGGGTTCTATTTTGGTTGGTTTAAATTCACGATTCACTTGGTTTTTAAATTCAGTTTATATCCTGCTCGAAGCAGCAGATGATCACTAGGATTCATTGTCCTGGTCGCCAGGATCACATACCATTTTAGTTTGATTTTGGTTTTTGGGTCTCACGAAATTTTCTCGAGCAGAAGCGAACGAGCAATTTACACTTAAGAAGTTCAAAGCACAAATGATGATGAGCTGGTCAGTGGGTAGGAAATTTATACTATATCGCCGGTTCGGTCTGTCCGGTTCGGTTCAGTTCGATACGTGGGTCTAAGAGAGTCTGGGCAGAGCAGCGGCGACCGCCAAAATTAAAACCCGATGAGACACAAACCGCACACGGCGTTATAAATAAGGCAAAAACAAAATATTAAGAGCAGCATCAGCAGCGGCAGTTCAAATCAAAATTTAAATTAAATGAAACGAATCGAATTGAGAAGAAACGGCGGCTAGAAGAGGCTGCTGGTGGGTTTTGAGGTGGTGCTGGAACCCTTTAGACAATCACTTGGGTGTCGTCACGAGCCATGACGCACACACAAGTCACAAGACACCAAAAGAGCATAAATCTGCACTTGTAAAAATTTAATTTTTTTAAACTTATGTACCTAAGTATTTTATAATTTGTGTTTCAGTCGAAATTTCTCAGTTACTATTAATTATTGTCACCAACATAAAACATTTTTGTTACACAAGTGTTAAAGTGTATTTCAAAATTAAAACAAATATTATTCAAAAAAAATATATTTTTTTTAGTTAAAAAAATTATAAGACTAACATTTCCAAATTAATAAATTCCCTTTCTTTAATGTAAAAATTATTTAAAACGCATGCCTCAATTAAAGTGCGTTGCCTAGGCCATTTGTTTAAAGTTCTTATACACTTATGTTTAACTGACGTTATTTTATTGACACTAAAACAAAACCGTTTAAAAATTAAGTAAGAACTTACTAAGGAATTTCCTTTTTTTTAAGTGCACATACTCTGGTTTTAACGCTGTTTCGTCTTCTAACAGCGCGTGCCTCAAATGAAGTTCGTTGCCTAAGTCTTTTGTTTTCGCTCCTGCATGAAAAATTTGCATAATTTTGTGTTAGAATAATATTATCACTTCGAAGTGGCTTCATTCCAGTATGCTTGACTACTCGCAAAACGTATCCAGTATATGATTAGTCATCGAAAATGATAAGCGAAACACATATCCACAGATTTTGCAAATATTTGTGAGTTTTCAATAAACAAAACTTGACTTTATCATGTCAATTTGGAGATTGTTTGCCCATCTGCCCGTCGACCTGGTAGCCCTCTCCTCCATTTGGTTGATTGCTGGCTAGCTGACTGGCTTGATTGTTTGTATCTTCACTTGACCTTAGTGGCAACAATAAGCAAATTTAACGGCTTTTGGGCATACATCATTTCCGTTTCTCATGCGTGTGTTTGGATGTGGGGAAATACATTCACCTGCCACAGTCAAGTGAATGAAGCCACTTGAGCCAAAGATGCAGTGCCAATAAAAATGATTTGTTCGATATCAAGGTCTGCCCGAAAAGATTAAGTGGCACAAACACAGGAAATGATGGTTAAGCCATTTTCGACTTGGTTACCAACGGACATTGTAAAGATGTTGCCATGAATGGTAACTATACAACTATAGTATAAGCCCACTTTAAAATGGTTCTGGCCCTATCATGTGACATCATTTTGGCTGCCTTTCACTTGCATTGATTGATGGAATATTTGTCAACGGCCAAAGATGAAACACACTAAATATATGCAGCATTTTTCATAGCCCAACCAAAATAATGAGCACCCAAAAACAACAATTTATTGTGTGTTTTTACGGTTATTAGAAAATTTAAAATGTAATTAATAATGCTTTGGTCAGCTGGCATCTTCGGTTTCACATTCATAAATTTGGTCTCCCGCAAAACATTCATTATTGGCTGCTTATGCCATTTGCGGCCATTGTCTATTGAGTCAGCGATTTGACTTGCAAAATGTGTCATTTGCGTCTGAAAAGCATCGTTCTACCTACGGACTGTGGATCGATGAATCGATAATAAAGGAGTGCCGTAAATCAATGACAAGGGCGTGGCAGATTTATGCGGCCGAGAATCGTTTTCGATATAGTGCAGTCACTGCCAGTAGTGATAACATTTATATTAACGAACTCTTATTTATGTTAATGTCAATATTAAATTATAACCAGCAGTTAAATATGTTTTTCTGATCTTTCCATCATCGTGTCTTGTGGCCGGAACCGAAACGACAACTTTTGCCCAATTTGCATACAGGAACCAGATATCGCACCAAGTTAATCAAAAGCCATGAGCCGCCATAGGAGTCACTGCTAAATGCCGGTAATCGAAATTCTTTTAATTTATGACTCCGTGCCTGCCGATAGCCAGAATCCAGTCGACTTCACGTGCCCCTCTCGTCGACATTCGTTTTGTTTTGCTCAAAGCGTTCAAACATATTAAGCATGCGACCTGTTGTCCGGCCGGGGTTAAACGCAGATATGCTTATAGCACAGATTTCGTAGGTTGGGCGTGTTTACACTCGATCCCAACCACCTGATAAGGACCACAATGGATGCCCACCACACCATTTTTGAATATATCTTTTCTTAGCCGCATTTGTTACCAAGAGATTTTGTTTTGGGTAAGACACGCCTCGTTTTGTTTTGCATTTGAATATGCGCGTGTGAATAAACAGAAGATAAAACATTTAAAGACGTCCGTTTTGTTTTTTGACATCTTTCTTAAAAAATTAAGAGCTATGTTGAACTCTGAAGAACTCAGATGGTTCTCAGCTGTAATTTTTAATTGACCTTGCCCATGCAAGATTCTCAAGCATTCTAGCTTTCCCATTTTTTTATTATCACGACTCTAGACACAATGCTTCGTAAATATGTTTGTGGAATTTTTTATTTGTAGAGGCTTCCGCACATTCACCACGAAGCCAGACCAGTGGCACTATGAATATTCAATAATTTACGCAAAAAATTATAACAAACAACAACCGAAGCACGGCAAATATATCATCTTGAAGAGACAACTGGAAACTCCGGCATACTCTTGTCGAAATAAATATTTCAAAATGCCCCACAAACAGGTCCACAAAGCTGGGTTACCCTTTGTCTAGGCTCAGAAATATTTATTGCAACACCTCGAAATGTTGGTGGTACTCGACAGATTTATAACCGCCTCAATAAATTGTCTTTAAATAGCTCACAAATGTTAATGGTTAGTCTCGTTTCCGCCTCCGCATTTGAGTGATATAAATGATTTAGCAATTATCGTCCATCAGTCACTTGACCTACAGTAAAGCAATCAGCTTGTGACCAAAAACGAAGAACCCTCTGGAATGGCAACAGGTTGTTTTGCAGGTGTTTCATCTTGTTTAATGGATTCCCAGACAAGGCAGATGCCGCTCAGATAATCTGGTTCCAAATGATTCCCAGTCCCAGACAAACCGGCGGGATGAGACACGCGCACAGTGAAAGCTGCCGCAGAAGAACGTTAACATTTAATGGGAAGCATAAATTAGTTATTGAAATTAGCTAGAACCGAAATGAAATAAAATAAAAGCTAAATGGGCACGAGAATCGAAAGGCGACTTAGAATGAGAATGGCCACAAAGAGCTCTATCTAATCATTGTTTAACTTAATAATTAGTTTTTTATTATCTCCCCATATAATTTGTTTCGAAACAACAGCAGACAATGAAATCGATACCGCCCGAGGGTCCGAAAAAAGCATCATCAACGAAGTCGCGAGCATTTTAGCCACTTTTGGCACCTTTCTGAACGGCTCGTGCCACCGACTCAGTCATGTGAGCTCACAGTTTGAACTTTGACTTTGAATATAATCAATAAAAATCGACTCGACTTTAAAGCTCATAAAAGAGTCATGTCTACTTGGCTAGACAAAGTGTTTAATGTCATCGTATAAGTTAAACAACATATGATTTTTAAAGAAGGTGTTAATACTGGTGTATACAGTTGGCTTATAATTAAATTGTTCACACATTTGATTAATAAAGTAAATATTTTAAAATTTACTATCAAAGAAATGTATTTAAAAAAGAAGTATTGCCTTAAATAAAATTAAAATCGATTTAAAGTCATAAAAATGTTGTAAATATTTTAAAATATATTTCCTTCATACTAAAAAAGGTAAATATTTTATAGAATTATTAAACCATATTGATTATTTAATTAAAACATAAATGACTAATGTTAATGCAAATGAGCATAGAATTTGGCCTGCATTTGGAACTGGTTGGGTATAACTCAAGAATAGAGGTCAGATTCTACATTTCATTAGTGAGCGTAAAAATCACAGTCCAGATAAGCAAAATTAAACATAAAACACTTAAATATGGAAATGCCAACACTTCCCCAACCAGCACAATACCCAATAATACTCTGAAAAGATGCTGTAATCGACTGGCAGTGAACTTGAATTCTGAAAAACAGCCCCAATAAAACCAGCATTAAGCTTATATGGCTAATGGAATTGTTGGGAGCGATCAATCAGATTGATTTCATTCATGCTGATCTAGTTTGGTGACAAACCCACCCTGACACTGAAGACCAGTAACCAGTTCTAGCTCAATAAAAACGCGAAGAGAGCCGGTCGATTTAAATGTTTATATTTATAAGTATAAGCCATTCTAAGTAGTTAATTTGCACAAATGCAAATGCTGATTATTATGGTCGCATTTGAGTCTTGGAAGATGCTTAATGGCCATTAGAAGAACCCGTTTTTTGGGTTCTTTTTTTATCTTGATGATTATATTCATGATGAAGGTTCTTTTGGCCCGCCGCTCTGTCTGCCGAGTTGTGTAAAATTCTGGTATCCATATGCAGTGAGTCAACGCATTGGATTATCTTGCCATCTAGCAGATTAAATATATACCCAAAAATTTGCATGTGTTTTATGTTTCTGATGGTTTGACTAACTGCTATGACATTGTTTTCGATTCGGATGCCGTTTGCTGCGCTTTGTGTGTGTAAGGCCAAGGTTGAAATTTGTAAAGAGATTGTAAACATTGGATTAACTGCTATGCGTGTTGCCTTTTCGATCGGATTCGTTTTCGCCTTTTGTTGACTCTGCATTTGCATTTCTGAGCCAGCTTTGGATACATAATATGCTGCTGTTTTGACATCCATTATGGATTGGTTTGACAAGTGCTGTCAGTGCTCAAGACATCGACGACCCACATGGATCGTGGCCCAGACTACTTGCCGTTAATTGCTTCACGCTGGCCAGCATTTAAAAGTTGTCAAGTCTTTTCAAACTTTTAAAAATAGTCAGAAGCGGCTTTAAGCAAAATTTGCGTGACAAAGCCGCCCTCTGGGGCTTAGTCTCACCATGAATGAATTTTTTGGGTTTCGGTTTCGGTTTTTTAAAACGATCTAGACCGCTCTTCTTTCTGCATCTTTTGATTAATGTTGACGTTTTGTTCGTTTTATAATTAAAATTTAATAGAGCGAACAAAATGTGTGGCCGATGCCTTGGTATTATGCTAATCACTGGCGCCCACAGCGATCGTTGGAAATCTCTAAATTCGCTCACAAAGGCAATCATCCTTAACAAAGGCTAAGCCAATCTTCTGGCCACGAGTCCATTGAATGGCTGAAATCTTTGGACTTCGGGAACGGCCAAGCGAATAATTGCCAATTTGCGACTGCTAAACGATTTTGTTCACGCTCAAGAATCGCAGCGTTTAATCATAAATCGCCGCTGTCTGCGCGATTTGTGATTTATTCGCAAGCCACTTGAATGCTCGCTGGGAAGGTTAACAGTTGTTAAACATCTATTAGCAATTGATTAATTTTCGGTTAATGCGATACAAGCATGCGACTTGAGGCGTGGGTCAGGGGTGTCCAAATGGTCAGAGGGGAAATATCGGTCAATTGGATGAGGAAGTTGTAGTAGCAAATGGGTTACGCGGAATTATGCGCAGCTATAAATTGAGACATCAGTTGGTTTTAATCAAGACGTATGCTGATTGCCGATATTTAAATGAACCGAACTCGAAAAAAGCAACATAAATTTGTTTATTTAAAAATAGTAAAGACATTGGGAGGCCAGACAAAAATAAATCGAGGTTTGAGGTTATTCTTTTTGTGAAAAGAGTAAAATACTATGCACATTTTTTACTGGGAGATTTAAAAGGCTACCATAACGTTAATACATATGCACTAAAAACTAAATATAAATTTAAAAACATAAATATTTTATCTCATTCATTAATTAAACACAATAAATGAAGTGAACACTGTTAGTATATTTTTAGATAAATTGTTATTGTTACGCTTATTTTTATAGCAAAGGTATTATTGATTAAGAAGCAAACAAATAATTAATTAAAATCATTTGAATAAAATTGTCTTCATAGTAACTTTTAATATTTTTTAACAATCATTCCTGATTTTAATTAGCTGTCAAAATGACCATAAAAGATTTAATCTTGTTAAGCACCAATAAAAAGCTTATCTTAAAGCTGTGATAAAAACGCAACGTTAACATAAAGCCATTGTTAAAGCTAGGCTTTAAGCAAGCTCAAACTTTGATTCAAACTCAGATGAAAAGTAGGCTTTACATTTAGTTAAAACTCAAGCTCAACTTTACTATATTTTTCAACCGCTTCAAAAGCCTAACTTTGTGCTGAAAAATTGTTTTCCACTCAAGCTTGATTGTGCGAACCGAGAGCCAGTTGCATGCGTGAGTGGATTCCATAGCTGGTTTTTTGCCACCTGATCCACTCGACACTCGACGACTTGATTCATATTTCGCTTGGCCTGTGCCGTCTACACAAATCATCGTACGCAATGCTCGACAACGTTTAGGTGCGTTGCCGTTTGAACAATTGAACAGTTATGAGCCAAGACAGCAAAAAGATGAAGTCGAGTGAAGAATAAAAAAATAGAAACGGAAACTGTGCCAAGGGCAATTTCGCCTGTGATTGATTTACGGAGGGGCTAACGTAACGCAACGCATGTGGGGCCCACGTTGCGTATGCGCAATGTTTTTTGAGGCGCCAAGGGAAGTGGGAACAGGTGGTGTTTTTGGACTTTACGACTTTTAGCAACGTCATAAATTTACCCGATGACTTTATTGTATGTCTATTAAGTCATAATTATAATATGTCCATTAATATTTTCGATTAGCCCCTGTCGGAATAAGTTTTAAAGAATTAATTGGAAATTTGAGATGAGCGATGAAGAATTTCGCCTTTGGGTAAAAATAACATTTATTTTTTGCTGCTTTCATATTTAGAATGATTTAATATTTATACTCGCATTTACATTTGCGTGTTCGTTTGGTGGTGGCAGCGGAATATTAATAGCTTGTTTGGGAAATTTACACCCGGATGGAATCGGAGGGGAATTAGAATCGTCAACTCATTAGCAGAGAAACATCTTCTGAATTAGCTGGGGTCAGCAGGTGATTTACTTTTTTTGGACCCATGTTTCCATTTGCACTGCTGTAATTTCCATCGCATAATTATCGAGGCAAGGCAAACAATGCGTGGCGAATCCCTCGTCATGCCCAATCTTTTCAAGTGCCGTGCTGTAATCATAAATCACGCAAAAAGTTAAGACTAAGTGCAGCTGCAGATCTGATGCCTGACAACATAAATCACACCCAAGCCGCTCGTTAAGACGTTAATCAAATGGCTCAGATTGAGAGCTACGAGTGGGGCTTAGGGCTTAGAGTGTCCAGCGAAATTGAAGGCCGCTGTGTGTATGTGCTTATGTAATTAGTGGCAGTACCCGCACCCGCAACCCTCTTGCACCCCCCTCGAAAAACCCTATTGGAAAATGGTTGCACAACCGCAACTGCAACTGCAGTTTTTTGTATGCTTATCTTTATTTTTTGGGCAACCTAATGAAGTTGCCACGGCTAACTCAATTTATTGACTAAATGACTGATGAACCTGGCGATTGACGATTGACGACTGACGACAGCCGGTGGGAATTGAGTCGTCGTCTGATCACCGATCACCGCTCATCGATCGACTCGCTCATATTTATTTTGGCTCCGCCGGCACCTTGAGTGGCCCATGTATGGATGCAATGTCTGTGGCCAAGCCAGTTGCAATCGTTATGGGCTCTCACCAATATATATATGGTCGTTATGGGTTTATAGATATTTTGCAAACACCGCCGGCCTGAGAACGTTCACGGCTGCTTGACGCTCTCGGAATTTCCGCCTCTGATTTATGGCGCCCCCAGGCTTGATTGATTTGACCTACCAACTGACCACCAGCCACCAGGCCACCGTGCTCCACTGGGTGGTGTCTGGGGACTGCACTTGAACCGCTGGTATTTCGGCTAGGCCATCTGCCTGCACCGAAACAAATTTTGTCACATAAAACAAATGTTAAATAGAGACTTAAACAAACTAGTTACAATACTAAATAATATTTATATTTAAAGCCTAAACTTGTAATTTGGTTGCGCATTTCAAACGTCTGTAATCTCCATATAAAAGAAATATATAATTTTCTTCTTTAAAAATATTTTTATATTTTTATTCTGAAAGAAAAAATAGTTTTTCATTTAAAACCTTTAATTTTCTTTAAGTGGACAAATCCAAAATGATGTTAATTTTTTTCCATGCACTGGCTGTCAACAGTGACGCCCCAGAAGGTCGCTTTTTAAGCTGGGACATTGACCCACCAGCGAATCCCCCGAGTGATTGACGTATCCAGCTTTGACTTTGGCTTTAAAGATTTGTTTTATTTGGAAAAAGATTTGAGTGGTTGGGGGAGTGGGTCCAAGTGGGTGGTTCACAGGACTTTTCTAGAAGGTAAAAGGCCTGGCAGGCTTGTTGTAGTTATAGCCATCGGGTCCTAGAGAGCCCGCCTCATCGCCGCCACTTGTGGGTGGGGGTCCGTACTCCTGAGTGGGTGCTGGTGGTGCAGGTGGTGCTGGAGGACGTGGCTGATAGGTGGGTCCAGGAGCTGGTGGTGCTGGGGGTGCAGGTGGACGTGGCTGATAGGTGGGACCAGGTGCAGGCGGTGCTGGAGGACGTGGCTGATAGGTGGGTCCTGGTGCAGGAGGTGCAGGGGGCTGTGGCTGATAAGTGGGTGCTGGTGGGCGTGGCTGATAGGTGGGTCCTGGTGGTGGTGCAGGTGGTGAAGATGGTGGTGGTCCGTATTCCGGCACTGGAGCAGTTGGCTGCGGCTGGGCTGGGGTCACCTCGTTCTCTCCAGGAGGCGGCAGGTACTCAGCTCCTGGCTGTGGCTGAGGGGGCTGAGGACGCGGTGGTTGAGGCCTTGGTGGTTGTGGTTGGGGTGGTTGCGGCCTTGGAGGCTGTTGGCTAGGTGGTGGACCGTATCCCGGAGCAGGAGGAGTGGGTCCTGGTCCTGGTGGTGGAGGTGGAGGTGGTGGTCCGTAGCCTGGAGTCGGTTGAGGTTGCGGCCTTGGTGGTGGAGGAGGTGGTGGTCCGTATCCTGGAGTGGGTTGGGGCTTCGGTGGCGGTGGTGGTGGTGGCTGAGGACGCGAGGGCGTGGGCCTTGGCTTGGGCTGATCAGGAGGCAGGTACTCCGGTCCAGGCTGCGGGGATGGAGGCTGTGGAGACGGAGGCTGAGGTGCTGGTGGCTGCGTTCGAGGAGGTCCATAAGATGGAGCAGGAGCCGTAGGAGTAGGCTGCGGTGGAGGAGGTGGTGGTGGTTGAGTCTGCGGTGGTCCATAAGATGGAGGAGGAGCAGAAGGAGTTGGCTGTGGACGAGGTGGCTGCGTCTGAGGCGGTCCATAAGATGGAGCAGGAGCAGTGGGCTGTGGCTGCGGTGGAGGAGGTGGAGGAGGTGGCTGAGTCTGGGGAGGTCCATAAGAAGGAGCCGGAGCCGTTGGGAGCAGGTCCTGGGCCTATGCCCCCATCCTCAATGCCATTTCCAGAGCCCGGAGGCGGAAACGGCACCGACGGCTGCTTGTAGTGATAGCCATCCTCCTGGAGATCCGTGTCCAGGTGGGAGACATCCGCGTGGACACCTGCTGCCAAGAGCAGGGCCACCAAAGGCAGGAAACAGCGCTGCAAGACAACACGGATCAAACCGGAGGCATCGCCCGACTGACTGTCAACGAACTCACCATTTTTGCGGTTTTTCCGAGTTTTCCTCGCAGCTCACAACACCAAACACAGCGAATTAAATTATTATTACCGGTTTCGCACCGCACACACGAAAATCAGTTATCCAGGGGGCTTGGAGCCAATGCGACGACGTCTTCGTTGCAAAATCAGAAATCGAATGATGCCCAAATGTTCTCCCTTGGCGCATTTATACCGGCCTGGCCCAGAGCAGCCCCTAAGTTGGCTAAGTCGGCTCACAGTTCGCTCAGCAGATGCCGAAGTTTTGAGTCAGCCAGCGAGACGAGTTTTGGCTCAATCGCCGCTCAAAAGCCCGGCTCAGTCGTCATCATCGCCGTCGTCGTCGTCGTGATGCTGCAACCTTTGATGTTTGGTTGTAGCCACAGGTGAGGACAGAGATACTGTATCTATATCTAAATATATCTTTATGTGTCTGGTGATCAGCGACGATTGTAAGTCAATAACAGCGCGTACTAGTTAGTTTTTTCTGTCTTTGGCCCAAGGGGCTATTCCGACTAACTTTCAACCAGGAACCATCGGGGGTTTATTTGTTTGGCCAATTAGGTCCGACAGAATTCACACCACTTGCTACGTGGGCGGGTGATTAATGTGCGAGGTTCTAACTTGGCTCAGACATTTCGAAAACACATATGGCCAATATCTGTTAGAATCGTGCTTACATAATTGGCTCCCCATCCCTCCCACTTTGATGTTTATTGACTTAGCCAACTAAACAATCGATGCCCATTCGAATCGACATTCTCCAGTTGGCCAATAAAATGTTTATGCCCATAACAATTAGTTAATAAGGCACCACTGACCAAGCGCGTAACACGCGGCGTATGCGCGATGCAGCCGCAACCAAATGAATAGCCGGGTTGGTTAATTAACTTTGCATTTTTATTGGTTTCATGTGGGCTCCGGGTTCGGAGCCACCGATTAAGTCGATCTTTATGCTAGCTGCGATCGGTTGAGAAGCATTTACAAATTGATTGGGGCTGTTCCATTCTTAAATCTCATGCGTAAAACTGGATTGCTTATGACTAAGTTCGGCACAACATAACAAGGGTCTGTTTATTGCACTTAAACTAAACTTCATTCTATATATGCCTATATTAGCTAAGTTCGTTTTAAAAATTATAAAGTTACTCACAATTCCACTAGGTTGTTTGTTTTGATTTAATTTGTTTAACATTTGTTTGCTGGTGAATTATTTGCTTTAGTTTTACTTGACGACTGTTTAGTGTGTTCAGTGTTCCAATTCGTGTGTTTACCAAAATGAATTAATATTAGTTAGTTATTATTTTAGGTGTTAATTCTGCTCAAGCAAATATCGTTTAGTGTTCTTTAATTATTAAAATCTAAAAATCCGCATTAATTGTTGCAATTTTTCATTGTTTACTTCTGTCTCAATACCTCGTTTGCTTATTATTGTTGCGTTTGCAATGCTGTTAACCATTTCAATCAGCCCCTGGCTGCTCCAAGATCTCTTGGACCTCTTTACTTTCCCCTGTAAATCTCGATGATGCGATCCTGGTCGACATACTCGAAAATATGCGGAGCGTCCATCAGAATGCCCACCGTTCCGGCCGTGGTCACGATGAAGAAGATGTACAGCTGCAAGCGATCGATCACCATGGCCACGTATTTCCAGTCCTCGCGGGTCTAATAATTTAAAAATTTTAAAATATTAGTTTCAAAATAAATACTAAGTGGTTCTCTACATTTTTTTTTTTACTATTAAATTTTATTTTGACTTTTAAATTAATCAAAGTCTATGTTTTACCCAAAAAAATATCACCAAATGCGTTCCTGAAATTGTATTTTTACTTATGATTAAAAGATTTATTTCTTTTTATAAGCTTTAACTTATTTTGATAATATTGCTATGTATTATAGTTTGACTTGTATTCTTTATGGTTTATTTACCATAATTTAAAATCAAAAGGAGTTTAATTAAAAATGATTAAAAGAACACACTAAAAAAAGAAATAAAACTGATCACTTTCTTTTTGTTATGTGATATTTGTGTTCTATGTGGTTTTTTCATCTTAAAGAAAACTTAAAATATTGTTGGTAAAGTTGGAGGTAACTTCTACATTTTTTTCCATAAGGTTCCCTTCTGCTCACCTGAATATACAAATCCTCGTTGCGCAAATGCTCGGCGATGAACTCCACTGCCTCGGTGGCCTTGCTGGCCTCCGGGGAGAGCAGGATGGAGTCGGAGGACTCGCTTTCCCTGCGACATCCATCGCCCAGGCCCAGCTCACCTCCGGCGTTGACCTTGCGGTTGATCTTGCAGTTGGGGTGGTGCAGGTCGGACAGCTCCATGACCTCCATCTTGGACTGCTTGCCCCCGATGGCGCTGATATGCTTGGGCAGCTCGGCCGGCGAGCCGTACGAGGGATGGGGATGGGCGGGCATGCTCATTCCGGGCATCTCCATCATCCAGCGCAGACGGGTCTTCCGCGGACGCTTCATGAAGAGGAAGGCGGGCAGGTAGTGCAGGAAGATGGAGCGAATGTACATGGGCATACGGTGGGTGCGCGGCCCCCTGAAATTCCAGTTGATGATGATCACGGTCACCAGGATGGACACCGTGTTCATGATGAAGGTGAACAGCAGATACTTGGCGATCAGCGGCAGCACCAGCGACGTCGGCGGTAGAATCTTTGACACCAGCAACAGGAACACAACCAGTGACAGCAAAATACTAATTCCGAGCGTTACCTGGGAATAAACATCGTCATTAACCGATCATAACAATTATGTCCGTAACCCCACCGGGCAGCAAGCACTCAAATGACCCATACACGAAAAAAAACATAGTGCACGACTGCTCGTAAAAAGGCGATTATACATTTAACAATATAGGAGTTTTAAATAAAACCCGAACGATTGGTACTTCAATAAAAAATGTAATTAAATTTACTATAAATATGAATTAAATAAAGTTTTCTTTTCACCTAGGCGCGCCACAAAAAGTAAACAAAATTTTTCCTAATGCAAAAAAAGAAATCCGGGAAACAAGAAGCAAAATATTATTTTCCAGTAAGAGTCTGAACGAACGCTTATTCAATATTTTAATTATTTTTGACAAAAACAGCGAAGCAAATTAAAATTGATAATTGATTAATCTTGTGTGTTCAAATAAGTCGAATTAAAAACCTGTTGTAAATTATTGTTTAACAAGATTTTGTATTCATTAATTAAAACGAAATCAGTAGCTTGACAAACAGATAAGTTTAATTAAAGACTCCTTAAAGATGTTTTCCTAAAGTGTAATCTGGACATGACCCCACCCGTGACCAAATGTGACCCTCTCAAAACGAGATTCCAACCGACAACATACCTTCTCGCCGGCCTCGGCTGGCAGGTAGAAGACCAGAACGCAGAGGAACGAGATGAGCACCGTGGGCAGAATCAAATTCACTGTGTAGAAGAGGGTCTTGCGCCGGATGATGATGTAGAAGGTGATGTCCGTTTCCGTGGGATGGTTTCCATCGCCCTCGTAGACGTTTAGGTAGGCAGGCACCTCTATGATGTCCCAGGTGCCCGATTTCCAGTAATCCGATAGGTCCACAAAGTTCTTATTGTTGTACAGGGCAAGTGACACCTGATCCCCGTTAAAGGTCCACGATCCAAACTTCATGATGCAGGTCTGCTGATCGAAGGGGAAGTAGGTCACATCGATGGTGCAGGAGCTCTGGTAAATTGCCGGAGGGACCCACAGAACCTCGCCAGTGGGATAGATCAGCACGTTGGACTTGTAGCGCACCTCGTAGTTGCCATCGGCACTGTCAGCGGAAAATAGTGTTTGTTAATAATCATATATGATAAGGACGATCTTGAAGAAAGCTCCGACTTTCGCCTACGGTCTTTTGTCTTGATTAGTGTACAGAGTTGGAGTTGATGGGTTAGCTACAAAATGGCCATTTACTCACTTATTGAAGAGCACAATGTCCGGCTTCCAAACCTTGTCGGGGGGCAGACGCAACACCCCGATGCCGCCGTAGTCGGCCTCATCCCACTGCAGCTGGTAGTCGTACCAAACCAAACGTAACCAAACGTTTGATTTCATAATTTGATTTTTCTCATTCTTGATCGGTTTCGATTTTCGATATTTCGGGAATTCGTTTGTTTCGGTTTTGATTGTGATCAGATGGTGGTGGTTTGGTGGTTAATTGGTTGGTTGGTTGGTTGGTGGTGATTTGGTGGTGTAAGAGAACGGTACGTAGTACGGAGTACGAAGTACGGGTACGATTTGCATTTGAGATTCGAAACGAATCGAAATCGAATCGAATTGGCGTACACAATCGAGAAATCGAGAGAGAGCGGGTGGGAAGGTAGTTAAGACATTATTTCGCATGTGGCTTTACTTTAGTTGGTTAGTTAGTTAGTTAGTTGGTTAGTTTGTTTTGCTTGTTTAATCTTAATTGTTTAGGGTTAGTATTTGTATTTTGTATTTGATTTACTAGCATCAAGTTCACTACAAACATACAAATTCAAGACAACGTGTACGTAATTATTTACAAAGCATAACCGAAACTGAAAACTTTGGATGCACCCTCCTCCCGCCCCTATCTTATGAAAAGGGGGCGTGGCCGAGGGAGCAGCCAGTGCATGGTTGTGTGTGTGTGTGTTTCTGACTGTAAATGGGAGTATGTGTGAGTGTGTATATTTTCATATGAACGATTATGACAGCAACGAAACTGAAGAATTTGTTAGGAACAGAACTCGAAAACACATTTACACTCTACAAATGTTTGTTATGATTTTTGTTTTTTTTTTATTAGCATAATCTTATTGTTATTATTCAGGTTGTTTTTTGATTGACAAATTTGATTTTGAGAACACTTACGACATTGATTAGCTGTACGAACGCCAAACCAAATCTTACTCCAACTTTTTGTGTCATATTCTGTACGGGTCGTATGAGTTTATTGTAGCCTCGAAAGAGGTCACGCACCAAGCGCTCTTCATCTTCGGATGCACTGACTAAAAAACACAACGGAAAACGGAAACCAAAGCGAACCCATAAGAACGGAAGAGAGTACACGAAACATCCAGGGTTTTGGAGAGAGGAATAGGGGTACATAGAACATAATGGTGGGCACACATAAAACATAGGATTTCATAGGTTAAAGTAATGAAAGAAAATACAGAGAAACAAAGAAACGAACGGATGAGCAAAGTTGTTGTATTCTTTGTTTAAGTTTTTCTTGTTGTTCTTTTTTTTATTTTTGTTTTGAATGGTCTTGGGATGATTTAGCTTATAGACAGATAGAGTTAGACAGAGACAGAGCGAGAGAGAGAGAAAAAGAGTGAAAGAGAGAGACTGAGAGAGATAGGCAGATAGGACAGAGACGTATTCAGACTTTTATACCGATTCATCGTCTTCAGCTTCAGCATCATTTTGGAATTTTGATTGGGAAAGTAAAACAAAAATGGACGACACATGAGAACCGCTCGATTGTGGTTAATTTTTCTGTGGTTTGGTTGTATTGGTGGTGCAGGTGGGTGTCTGTTGTGGTGGTGTGCAAGTGGCACTGTTGATGTTGTTGCTGTTGTTCTGGCCTACGTTGAGTATACGCCGCATGGGAGGCACTTGCACTAAACAAGAACTATGCGCGGGGGAAGTGGCTTTTCTTAAAGGCCCCTACACCCCACATAGTGGGTGGTTTAATGCAAGTGCCTCGTGGTTCTTACAGTCCTAGAGCCTGCCTTAAAAATTTGCTAAGATTACAAGGTTATAGAGCTAGCTATTCCATAAACAGTGCTTAACAATGTGCAACATGACGCCCCAGCAGGGACCTAACGGGAGTTTCTTCTTCTACTTCTAGGCGGGACTGAGATGGCTATAGTCCCTTTTACAGTTGTTTTCCTTTCTGTTTGACAGCTGAGTGAACTTTATCCGGAAAAGCTCTGCGAAGTACTTCGTGAAAAGGGAGAGATAGAGAGTGTATCTCTCAGGGATGCTGAATCCCACACTCTCTGCCGCGTGTGTGTGACCGGGTTATCCTTGTCTTGCGAGTGTGTGTGTGTGCACGTGTGTGGTCTCATATATGGAGCACGGAACTTCTGCTACAGTGTGTGTGGGTGCTTGACTTTCGAATCTCGTTTTTGGAGTTGCACTTTACGCTAGGTGAATGAGAAGATTTGGGGTGGGTGTACGATGATACTAAGCGAATGTGAGTGTATAGTATGTATGGCTGTGAACAATTGTACTAATTTTTTGTTTATCTTATATACCAAAGAACTCTAGACCTGAGTGGGGGGTTCTGTCTATACGAATGTTCGACTACAAGTTCTATTTGCTTTTCTTTTCGTTACTTCTTGGACTGCTCAGAAGAGAAGGAGTATGAATTAAGATTCGGCAGTTGATACAGAAATCTTTATATATACGAATTGTTGGTTCAGTTCATTGCATTTTCATTTTGATTTGCATTTTCTGTTTCTTTTCGGTTGCTGTTCATTTCGGTTGCGGTGGTCGGTGGTCGGTATGGATGCTGTACGCCACCACCCATCCTGCGGGTCCCTCAAGGACCTTGGCTACCACGCTTTCGTAGATACATAGTCAGGGGGTTTGGGGTTTTCGGGGTTTTTGGACAGAGAGAGATAGAGAGTCAAAGAGAGAGAGAGTGAGCAAGAGAGATGCAGAGGGGACTCTGGAGAAATGTTTAATTACAAAAGCGAATATAGCTGGGGGATATTTATATTATTCATATTTATAGAGTAAGACAAGTATGCAGGTGTACTGGAAGTATAGTTTGGTTTAGGTAGAGAAGTTTACAGTTGTCGAGCATTGGAGAGAGTCGGAGAGCGGGAGCGAAAGAGAGAGCAAGAGAGAGAGAGAGCGAGAGAGATAGCTAGAGCTAAGCTAAGGTTAAGTGAATCTATATAGAGATAGAGCTATGGCAGAAGATCTAGGTCTGGGGTTACGGCACTCAAGTGCGGGGTGTGCTATGAGGAGTTCTACTTGAGGTTACGGAATATATATATATAGGTAGTTTACATAGAGTTGATGACTAGCGCAGTTGTGGTTCGGTTATAATTTTCGGTATTCTTTTTTTTCGATTGCAGCGCTGCAGCAGCGACGCTTTGGCAGATTCTCCAAGTCTCATTTTTATTATTTCGGGCAATCGCAAGTCTAGAGTTGTCGGTGGTTGTGTGGCAGTTGTTCTTGTTGTTGCTGGTCTATATAGTAGCTATACTTTGGTTGTTGTTGTTTTTAATCTGGGGGTAGAGTGTGGCTAAGCTATATACACAAAACGTTGGATGCCAGGAGCTGAAGGGCCGGTGGTTGTTGGTTGGTTCTTGGTGGTTGGCAATGAGAGCTTGGAGAACTTGTTAAGGCGGCGCTGCCAGCGCAAAGCGTAAATTTAAGAAAAAAATCAAATCATTGCTGTAAAATCGTAAGCTAGCTAAGAAGAGAGAAATAGAGAGATAGGTTTTCTTTTTTTTTTGCGGGGACTAAGAAACGGTTAGCAGTAGTTGACAGAGTTATTAAGGCCTTCTCTCGGTTTACACATATATTACATAACCGCCCAGCCCGAAAAAGGGGGCGGGGCGAACTCGCAGTAATTCCCTTTTGTAATCCAACTTACGTACCCAAAGAAATGGCCAGGAGCACCAGGATGCTGAACAATAGCCAGGATTTGCCGGAAGACTCCATGATTTTTCCACTTTTCACTTACTCCAGGGACATGACTGAACTGGGAGTGTCGGGTTGACACTGGGCCCACGCCCCAAAAACTGCAGACACAAAGAAATTCAGCCTTACAACCGGGCGAACACTTTAAAAATATCACACTTCACCTTATCTCAAGCTTCTCTTGATTTTGCTTATTTATTTTCCAATTTATTGCTTGATTTTCACTGCTTTTTTGACAATTTTCTTTCCGAACTTTTCTTCTCGAACTGAAGCCGTCAGTTTGGGTGCGGATTAAAAACTCTACTTCGGGATTCTGGATAAAAATCAATGGGATGCTAACTTTCTAGAGCGCAGCAGCCAAAATCTGAAAAAATAGTCTTAGGCGCAGACGCGAAAATTCCGGATAACTGAGTGGAAAATTCCGAAAGCTCTCTCTTTTCAAGAGGGTGTTTTTCCGAAACCCACCCTCCCACTTTTCTTTAGTTTGTAAACAAAAGCAGTTGGCTTTATCAGCTGTTGATAACTTTTGTTTACGTGTGTTTGGCCTCCAGAGCTGCCGCCCACCTCCAAAAGTTTCCACCACAGTGAGTGCAAAAAGTAAATGGCAGAATGCTTCCGCTTTTAGATAATCTCGCTTTTTTGTGTTATAAAAATGTTTAATTATGACACAACACTTGGGCCTAAAAAAATGAACAAAGGCAACGCCTTAAAAGGTCATGTGGGCGTAGTTTTTAATTTGTTATTTCATAGTTTTTTCCTACTGACTTTTGACTGTGCCTAATCGTTGGTGAATATCATTAGCAAAGCGCAGTTCCTTATGGCGCTCAAATTCTTTATACAAAAATGCAATTAGACGCTGAGGCGCTATTATAAATGTTTTCAAATGTGCGGCTTTAAAGTACCTAAATTGAACTTGTTCCAATTATCTTACAATGTATGTAAGACCATTCTTCAAAACCTCTTTTACAGTAGGGCAATAACTATGACCTTTTCGTTTTCCAACTCTCATTCAGCTGTCAGCACTTGTCTCAACCTTTAATTACATTTTGAATTATATTGCCGAAAGGGTGGGGGCTTGTAAACTTCCGTAAGTTGATTGATAGCTGCTCAATTTATTTAATCTATTAATGGGTGGGGGAAAAAAAACTTCAATGAAAAACGCTCAAAGGCGTTGGAAGATTCTCTGCACAGGAAAATCTGAAAAGATACTTCGATGATTTGGCAAAATGAAAACATTATATATGCCATATTATACTGACGTTTGGTAATGAAAGCATATTTTTACATTGCTGATGCTGACTGGGTTTCTGAGGTTGCCATTGATGCACAGAAAAAAATTTACACTCATTTAATAAGTTAATATAAAAAAAATACATCAGATACTGATTTTTTTTAGGAGATATGTTTACCTTCATAGAATGTAATGGTTTTTTTTTTAGGTTTTTAAAACTTAATTTTAACTTAAGTATTTAACAACCTTTATTCGAGAGAAAATGAATTAAGAAGTGGGTAAAGTAAAAAATATTTATTTGTACATTTTGACCTGTTAGTTTATAATATAAAAACTATGTTTTCTGTGTGGTTTTTCTTTGGCTTTTGGCTGCCTGGCTTGCTGATGCTGATGACGATTTTCATGTGCGCATGACAACGCAATACAATGCAACGAAAGACGAAAAACTCAGGCCACGAACGTGCAAGTTATGAGACATGAGGTGCTGCGCTGGGCAAAAACTGCAAAAACTCTAAGGTCGCTATGGATCGCACAAAAAGCACAACTTTGAAGTTGAAGCCTTTGTGCGGCTCTGCTGGCGCAATTTGGGTGCCATTTTGGTGTCACCAGCTGAAAACAGCTGAGGCAGGTTTTTCTCTGATAAAATCAATGGCAACGCCAACGCAAATTACATCAAATTAATTTCTGTATCTTCATAAATTTTTAGTTAATTATTTCGCTGCATTCAATTGAAACACTTTGGCCAAGGTCGTCGCAGATCTACGTGTCCGAGATGATGGCCTAGAAAAGGTGGAGAAATCTCCCAAAAACCTAAAAACCCACTGGGCGTGGTTTGTTATGCAAAGAAAGACCCAAAAGCATGTCGCAGCATTATAATTTTTAAGAGAGCCCACTTTCAGCTTATGATTCAATTAGTGTGTTTTGCTCACTCGCTTCTTAAACTGTCATTAATCATAAATGAGCAAGAAAAAAAAACAATGATTGTTAAATCATTGTATGCAAAACTGTGTGTGAAAAAAACTAGCATTCTGCACATATAGTATTTTAAGTGTAATGTGATATCATAAACATTTGGATTGTTTTTGTGGGTTCTTTTGTGTGATTTGCGTTGTTTGTTTTCGCACAGCCAAATAAATTAATTAGTTGGCTCCGGCTCCGATTCCGTGTTAATTTTTACACCCAAGAACAGGCGAAGAGCGTTTGCCCAAACAATCATAGAAGCGAAATGAGCAGGCCATCGAAAATTGCACAATTAGCAGCGTATTTCTGTGGCTGCAGTTGCAGTTGCAGTGGCTGTTGGGCAATATTAAAAGTCCTCAACCATATTAACACTTTGGGCAATGTTTTGCGGCGCGCCGCAGTCGAAAATTTGTGTCAAACTTAAAACCCAGCGTCTTACCAGCAGCAACAAGCAAAAATCATGCGGCTGGGTGCACGATCGACAGAGAAAAAAGTAGCAGTCAAAACACATAAATCTCCATGGTTCGGTGACAGCTCGCAAAAATGCCGAATACAGACGTGTCAATGGCTGAGGACAAAGCCAGTCCCATGAGGAAGTGCCACAAGTGGCACGCGTCACCTTCGACTTCCTTATGGATGCCACATGGGGCAGCATAAGCACTAAATCACAAAACACACCTCCAAAGGCCAGTTACATTTCAATGCTCCAACGAAAAATTTAAACTAATTTAAATGCATTTAAGGGAAAGCCTAAAATCGGGCAATATTTTGTTTAACCAATCAATACTTACGAATTACCTTCTGCAGCCTATAAGTAGGCAACACATATTGGATCAATAATACATGTAGGTAAAATAATATTTAGTTCTTACTAAAGTAGATAATATAAACTACCTATTTAAGACCGATTATTATTATTTTCAAGGGAAGGCATTATGTTAATATTTTGTAGATAAATAAATAAGTATGGAGTAACCTTTGTTCAAAATTGGTATAATTTTGGGTTGACCTTACTGGGTGAAAAAAAATTTACATTCAACTTTCCAGTACCTGCTATATATTATATAAATAAATAAAACAAAATTCAAATACTTTCTTTAAAAACATCTCTTTTAAATATTTTATTCCATTAAGAAATGAGAAGAAATAAAACTGTTTAGATATTTAGGAACCGTGGGGCTCTCCACTTCTTCACCCACGATCATAGTTGGCAAAATCAAAACTTAAGACTAACACACAGAACCTAAAAAAAAGACTACAGCAAACTTAGCTCTAACTAAAACAGAATGTTGTGGGCCATAAGCTATATACACAATGTGCTCAAGAACAAGACCAAAATCATTGAATTGGCCACATAGCACGACATCAATCGATCTGCCCTTTGTGGGCTATATAGGAGTCGTACAGTGAGGACTCCTTGCGACGCTTTAATCTCGAACAGGCAATGAAGAGTGTTACTGTAAGCACGCATAGCACCGCTGAACAACCTGCAGTTAGTGCCGAAAATGTCGAGGTCTTCAGGCAGGTTTGGTGTGGCGATATGGGCTTCGATTGCCGATGGGCATACACATCATCCCCGTCCGTCTCGCCCTCCTGCAAAACTCTCAGCGACTGGAAGAGATTCACGTTCTCCGAGAGTGAGTTTGATGGTGGATTCTCAGTGGTGAGACCCTCACCATCGATGGATAATGGGGGTATGGACAGATTTGTGGCCGTCATGTTGGAGGTGTCACGTTTGGTCACCGCCTTTAGATTTCTCCAGTGACATGGTTGACTCTGTAAAGGAAAATAAAATTAGTGAGCAGATCTTTTATAATTTAAGAAGTTTTCCTATCAATAGTAGATATTACTTACTGGGCACCGTCCATGACACATCCGCACATCACACTCAATATAGAGCGCCGGGGAGCCAGTGAACCGGAAGGTCTTCATGTACGCGTACACCTGCGTCTCGTAGACTCCAGAATCCGACCAGGAGCCCCTGAAGCGTGAGATGAGCTTGTCATCCACCGGACAGCCGTGCTGATCGATGAGCTGTATCCGCTTGTTGGCGCCATTGTGTGCATAGCAATCGTTGACCACAATGTCGAAGCCGTCTGCGGATCGCAAGATCGCCATTAATAGATCAGTTTAGATGCTGAGATTAAAATCATTTACCATATTTGCTCCTCATGTAGATGATCAAGGTCAGGGGATCGCCCACACGCACTGGCCCCGTCACACGCGGACCTCCAATGCCATATCCATTCTGGATCTCCATATAGCATTCGGGGGGACTTAAAGTGAAGACTACTGGATTTCCAGTGGCCACTCTGGGGGAGAAAAAATATTAATAAATATATCCCAAGTCTAAACTTTAAAATATTGAATATTGAAGCTTACTCCACATCCAAAAAGGGAAAGGTCACAGTTTTCCAGAAATCATAGCCATACTCGCAGGTGACCTTGAAATGTTCATCATATTCCTCCTCGATCAGTGGATTATACTGCACAGTAACCGTGTTCCACATAAAGTTCTAATGGAGAAAAATTTACTTACATTCCCTGATCACATTTAATATTAATCATACGCACCGTGGGATTCTTGCGGCTTTCCTCTTGCAGTGAATTCTTGCCCAAAGTTCCACAACGGTTCAATTGGATGTAGAACTCGTAGTAATCTCTTCCAGATCCATTGATATACATACAGTCTGGATCATAAGCATAGCCCGCAGAGTACAGCAAACCACTAAAGGAGCCATTGAAACCTATGCGTATCTTCATGTAGTCATCCTGGCACTCTGCCTCGATGTCTATATTGGGAAAATAAAAAAATATTAGGAACCTTAAGAACAATAACAGCGCAGTTCTTATAAATATTAAATGAGGTATTGAAATACTTATTATAAATAATTTTGGATACTTCTGTTTTTTTAGACCAAGATCATATATATATGATCTTTATATTTATAAGGAAAACAAAACTTACGCTGCACCCTGGTGCCATTGTGCGTGTGCTGATTTCCAGCATATTCCTGATCCCAGTACTCCTCCTGCCACTTGCTGTTTTCATAGGGCACCGCATGATATCCTGCACTTCCAGTGGGAGCTCCACTTGAATCTACTCCCGTGGAGCCATAGTCCAGATGCACAGGATGCCCAATGCGATGGGGTATGTAGCCAGAGGAATCCGGCACGTGATCGGGCTTTAATTTAATACAAATTAACAAACAAATTCTGTACATCTTCCTTCCAAAACTTACCACCTCATGCTGCAGCTTATTACGTTCCACAGCATTGCTGCTGCGATTGCGCACATCCTTCGGGAATTTCTTGGGTCCTGCTAGTCCAGCCCTTTTAGATAACTTTGAGGACTGTGTGGTAGGTCCAGAAATATAAGACTTAGAGGAGATGCTAGCCAGCTCCTGCTGTGCTTCAGCTCCAGTGGCCAAAGGACGACTTTTGGTGGTTGTTCTCGGGTAAGGAGTTGTGGTCTGGATGCGACCTTTAAAAATCCGCAGTGGTGGAACTAGAGTGGGTGGTGCAGAAGTGGTGGTGGCCACACCCGCAGTTTTGCTAACCACCGAGTAGTCCGTGCTCTGTTCCAAACCACAAACAGGGTGCTGCTGCTGCAAAAAAGAAGCATTCAAAAAAGTGCGTGAGGCGCGTGGGCGTATACGCAATGCCATAAATCACTCGCTCGAGTTTGTGTCTCAAGTCTTTGGTTTTATGAGGCCGAAAAAAGAGAGGCCAAGCCAGAAAAAAACGCTGCATCAGCAGCATTGGCAACAAAGCCACATAATTTTGGCCAGACAAAGCTTCTTCCGTTCGCGGTCGATACGCAATCTGCATTAGAGCAGAGCATATCCGTTAGACTGTTGGATTGGCCAACGATCTACGGCTACGGTTCATGTGGCCTAATCGGGAAGTTCATGCTAAGAACTGTTAACCAGATTAGATTTCCCATCTGCCCAGCCCAATGCTCTTTAGCAATATGCGCTTTGTTGGGCAATCAGTCAGAGGTGAAAGGTGGTTGGTTCCTTACCTGCAATTCTATCAGCAGCATCAGTAGAAGAACCATCTGGCCGGGGAGCCTCGTCTGCTTGGGCAATCTGCACATCTTCATGTCCGTCACTCGACTGGCAGCTGCAAAGAGATGAAATCACATAGGGGACCATTCAATATTATCGGAATGCGGATCGGTATCATAATTATCGTCATGCTTGGTGCCGCCACTTGGATGCTGACCTTGCTAGTGGTCACTCAAGTGTTCTCCGCCGGTGGTTACACCAAATGCGTGCTGGCAGGAAGGAAGTTTGTGCTTCATAAATTAATTGTGGCCAATGTGCACGGGTAGAAGATCTCGGGGTACTTGGAGCACGAAGCTGGGATGCCCTTAACTTGATTTATGGTAGATCATAAAGATAAGTTCCATTATTTAATAGTTAAGCTACTATCATGTATGCCTATCTAAGTTTAACTACTGAATCCAGCTTAATCTACGATTTAAATAAAGTTCTGATTATAATTTCAAAGCTCTAATTAAATTAAGACTGTAGCTTTATATAATTATTTTATATGAACGATTTAAATGTAGATAGACTATTTTTGTTTCTTCAACGTTGTAATATCTTCTTCTACGTGTCATATTTTTAATCGAGATATAACAAACGATAGCACCACATTTTTTGTTAATTCAAATAAATGAGTAACGTAAAAAAAAATAAAGCTACTTATTAATAGCAGCAATTAATAAATGTGTAATTTTTTAGAACCTTAACATTATCTTTTAATATGATTCAATGTTTCCTTACATTTAAAATAAATTCCTTCCTATAATTTAATTAAAGTACAATAGTTTATCTGGAAGTTATATCTCAGGCTTTCTGTCAAGCATAATGCTACTTCCGTTGGACTTTTAGCCATGTATGTTGAGTTTTCCGAGCTATCAATGTCGCTGAAAAGCTATGGCCAGAACAATGCCAACTTCAGATACATCATCTTCTAACTCCGTTTGTCAGGCGTTAAGGTCAAAGGCATAACATAAAACTGTCATCCGTCGCGATGGTTTAATTATGGCCTGTACAGAACCCGATGTCTGCGATTTTAGTCTGCGCTTAAACTTGGATTACATTTTAATGAATTTGAGTGATCCGCCACCGCGATTACCCTTCGCCCGCCAAAATGCTTGGCTGCCTTTTCGCTTAGCTGTAAAAACGCACGCCGTTTGCTTAATTGTTGTTATAATTACTTCAACTTCTTGTTGGTGTTTGTTTCATGTTTGTTTATGGTTTTTTCTCGCTTGGCTTTGTAGTTGGTAGTTGGTGTCTCTCTTATGCAATAGCTGCTGTTGTTGTTGCCTCTTCGTCTTGGGTTTTTGGTTTCGGTTTTTGGCTTTCATTATTTGCCACTGTTGTTGGTGTTGTTCTTCTGCTTTTGCTCCTACACTTGGCTTTTATAATTATAGTTAATCGCATTTAACTGACCTTGAGCCGTTTTTCCTTTGCCTGCATTAATTGCAAATACCTAACGGTTCCAAAAACGTTATTGGTTGGGCTTTGAAACCCGGTTGGGAACGTTGTCAGTTTTTCCTGACAGAAGAATTAAAAAGGTTATGAATTTAATATAGTCCTTGTAGAATAACTCTTCGAATTTTAACATAACTGATTCTAACTTGGTATTCCCATTTTGGTTTTAAGCTTGAACAAATTTGGACTTTGTTGAAAATAAGAAATCAATAAGAATAACAAAATTAAAAACAATGTAAGAAGACATGCTAGAATTTTTACTTTCCTGGGTGCACCTCTTGGTTTACCTTCTATAGAGCAAATCTTCTAAAATATAATCATAAAGAAATGCCTCTGAGATGAATTAATGGTAGAGGAAGTAGCTTTCAAAGTTTTTAAATAATGTATTGTGAAATAACATTTCAGTATTTAAAGGTAAATCCTTGTCTCAACTCTCCCTTTAATAAAGTACTCACCTCTTATAAACGAATTCCTTTGACTGTAATCCTTTTGGTCAATAGTTTTTAAACGCACTGCCAGCACTGACCTGCTCACTTCAATTTGGATTTTCCAACGCGCTTTTTCTCACACTCACAACCGCTAATTGAAAAGTTCACAGTTCACAGCTCGGTTCACGCACTTTGACCAACTGACACCGAACAACTTGGCCCATTTTTCAGGGCTTAGCAAATCCTCACAAAGTTGGCCATAAAAGTTGACGATCCGGATCGGATGTGACTATTATCAAAACGCTACAAAACGATTCGCACTACGCTTTTTTTTTAGGGGGGGTTTTTTTTCTCGGTCTCACTTTCGATAATGGTTTTTGATATTGCGCGATTTTTGGTTGGCAGCTTTTGTCGGGTTTTCTCGCCTACGTCATTTGGGCCATTTATGTGGCTCGCTTTACATATTGCACGTCTGTTCAAAGGTTTGTTGGTTTTCCGTTTTTTGGAAGCCCGAAAAATCACTCAAGTGCAACTTGCCAAATAGAATCAGCCGCCAAGTGGGGGAGTTTTCAGAGTATGCGGACTCCGATGTGTGGTGTTCGCAGATTGCCTAATCTTACATAATAGTCCGAATGGAGTTCCGAGTACCGTTGCCGGTTGAATTTTCCGAGTCTTAGTCTTGTTACGTTTTGCGGACTCTGGTTAGCAGCTCTTCGCGATGCGAGCAGGTGTGAAGCCAAGCGCGGCTAGTGCCAATCTTTATAGAGTTTTCATCCATCCATCCACACATCCAGCCATCTTATGGACTACACAGAGGAAAATCTATGAGGTGGAGTTTTTTAGACCTTTATAAATCAAAATATTAATATGATGTTTTTGTATCGGTAAAACGGAAGAAAGTTGATGAACCATACTATCATCTAGTTTTGAGTTCAAGGTTTTTAATGTTATTATTAGGAATAAAAGGATCAATAGTTAACCTTTTTTGATATGAATAAATAAATATCAATTGTTTTTCTTTTGATATTTCTCACGATCCATTAAGTTGTTTGAGTATTCATTTTATTACGATTTTTTTGGTATAGGTGATACCATCAAGTGTGTAATTTTTCATCTTCCTAAATTAAATGCCTAATATATTTATTAGTGATATTTTGTTTGCCGTACCGATATGTTTTTTCATAAAAATGCACATTTTATAATTAATTTTCTGTGTAGAAGAGTAGAGCCAGCGAACCGCATTCTTGTGGCTCTCAGGGCTCTCCATCTCCATTCTCCACCTGCTGCAGGTTGGGAAAGAATCTCCAAGAGCCCACCTGAGATGATTCCATTTGCTGATTTACTTTCGTTGTGATCCGCCGTTAGATTCGCTATGCATCGCGGAAGTCTGAGAAAAAGGAGGAGCTGGGATGGTCTCACCCGGGTAATACCGGGTAACCCCTTACCTTTTGGCCAAGGTCAACGGCACCTAACTGTCGACAGTTAGTCTGCAGGTTAGGCTCGTTTAATTGCCACCGTTTGCCAAGCGTGTCTGCGTTAAAATACTAATCACTAATTAGTTACTTGGCACTTTAGGCTTTGTGAAAGGCTCGTCCGCCTCCCGTCCATTTGACCCTGGAATAACTTCGTCTCCATGGACAATGGCCTAAAATCCGTATCCAAGCACAGGTTGCCCTTGGCCATCGAGCGTGAAGAAACGCTCCTTAGATCACCCCAACTGACCCACATTTCAAGAGATTTTCAAAATATAATGATTTTCTAAGTGGTTACATTACAAAATAATTTACAATTTTTAAAGCTTGGCATTATCTAAAAAATTTATTAGTGTTTTAAAAGTAAGCAAAGTTTAAAAGGTTTTACCTAACTTTTGAAAATGTATTTTAAACATCAAAGCATGGAACATAAAAATAAATATAATATTATGCTTCTTAGACCATGTCCAGAATAAAGTAGTTTAATAAGATAAACAGAAAAGCTCTAAAGAAAAATCAATCTCCCGAATCCCAATCAAAAATTCAAGTCAATTTATGTAAGTTTTAGCATAATCATTTTTTATTGTGTTTTTTTTCTTTCTGTTATATATATGTTTTTATCTTTTTTTTCCCCTTTTTCACACATTTTTGTTTCATACATACGCACGCGCATTTTCAACATAATCAGGCATACAATACTCGTACTTAGAACATTTCATCTGGTGCCAGGGGTTTAATACAATATATCCTACATGTCAATAAGCATACACTTTACACACAAAGTATTCATACAAACTCAAACAAATAAATTTCAAGAGAATCGCTTAATCGAATAAACATGTGAACGTTTTGCAAAACATACCGTAAAGTAATCGTGTGTTTTTGATTGTTAAATAAATAAAATAGTTTTCTTAGCTACATTAACAAAATCGTTCCTGTTGCTTATTTTATACATGGTTTTTTTTTGTCATTTTTTCTTGTGTGTTTTTCTTATGGGTTTTTTTGCATATTCATTTTGAAAATTTTATTGCATTTTTTTTTGGTATTTTTCATATAAGTTTTGAAATTGAAACGGCAAACGTTAAAACCTACGCATTTACACAGATAGTTAAATTTTTTTGTGGCTTTTGTTGTTTCGTTTTTACACAATTAATTGTTAAGTTTTATTAATTAAACATATGTGTTTGTTGTAGCTGCTAGATTTTGATATTTTTGTGGCATTTGTTGTTGCGGATTTCCTTCGTTAAGTTAAAATACTAATTAAAATCGGAACGCGTTGCCCTCGCGTCGCCTGCCATGATTGTAATGCTCCTCCAGCCGATAATAAGCGTGGGAGGCGTGTGGGTGGTGGTTTGTTTTATGGTTTATGGTTTGTGGGTGGTGCGAGTGGTGCGTGCCTAGTAGCAGCACTTGCTGCGGTTGTTGTTGGCACCGCTGACCAGCTTGCAGTGCTGCATCTCCGAGCGGCGCGGGCGGTGGGCCTTGGCCTGGAAGTCGCGCACCTTGTTGGCCCGCTTGATGGCGCTGCGGCACAGCTGCTGGTGCTGCTTCTTGTTGTTGCTCTGCGGAGATAACAAGATTAGAGATACTTTAATACGTAAAGTAATCCCTGGATGCTCACCTTCTGGCTCTGAAGAGCCAGCGACTGCTGCTTCAGCTGAGCGGCGGCATGGCGATCGTAGCGAGCGTTATTCGAACGCTGCTCCTGGAGGACCTGTCGCTGGTCCTGGGGATCAGCCTCCGGTTCAGGATCATTCACCTGCTGCTGCTGCTGCTGGGGCACCTCCACCTGCACCACTCCGAGATCAAGATTAACAAAACTTTCGGTGCCCTCCTGGGTGGACCTAATACTACGATAAACGGACATGCTGCAATGCAAAAAGAAATCATCCATTAGTCGATTAATTCAATTAATAATAGAGTGAACTATTATTTGCGTGCGTTTTGGCTGTAAATTGCAGTGGTTGAGTTTGGATTAGGGGGATTTGGGTGGGGGAGACGTATTGTGTACTATAAAGATCACCAACCTTGGATGCTCAATCAATAGATTCTCAAATGGTGAAGTTTCCATATTGATTGGCCCAATCGAGGTGAAGCATGGTGGCGGTGTTACGTACCAGGACTCCTCCATCAGCACGTTCGCACCCTGCCCCTGATTGAGACCATGATCGCTGCCACTGGGCGATACCACGTACAGCGACTGGCTGACGTTGTCAGAGTCCAGGAGCGGGGCAGCCAGTGACCCAGCTCTGGGCGGGCTCAGGGTGCTGATGCTCAGCGGACGGGCGACGCGCGAGCGCTGCAGATAGTTGCGCTGCTGCTGCGGCCTCGGTCCGCTGTAAAGGGAATGCGAATGCGAATGCGAGTTGAGGTGCTGACGACGACGAGAGCCCGAACCGGAGCCAGCCACTGGGCCATGGCCTCCGGCTGCGGAGCCCGGGGATTGGGCGGAGGCACTTGCTCCCCTCTGCACCCCCGGCGACACCTCCACTACGGAGAGCTCCTCCTCGGAGTCGCTGCGCGGCAGGGAGTCGTCCTCCTCGTCTGAAAAATTAATAAGGAAAGAGTTAGAAAAATAAATATCATATTTGTTGATCCCCTTAACTCACCTTCCTTCTCCACAATATACCATTCGTCCTCGTCGAAGTCCTCGTCGATGGAGTCACCCGAGGGCGTCAGCAGCTTGGTGATCGCCGGCTGCTTCCGCTGCTGCTTGCCACGCCTGTTCTTTCCACGCTTTCCGTTGGGTGGACGTACCGCCCCCCGATTGTTGCCCGCTACCGAGGGCGTCGACGAGGTCACCTCAATTACATCGCCCGCCGAGGGATCGCTGGCTGCGGGATCACAGGGATTCGAGTTGGGGTTCTGGGCGGGAGTCGCTTCTTGGGCACTGGAATCGGATGTTGCTGGCGATCCAAAGAGATACGAGGCGAGGCTGCTTAACATTATACGGGGTTATATACGGCTGATCCGGCGGTACAAGGCGCTGGCTCTTCTTATTGCTTCTTCTTTGTTTTTTTAGTAGTGCTGAGATCAAAGTTGCGCCTTTTCTGCTCGGATTTATTGGATTTTTGTGGGCCTAGTTTCACAGTTAGAGAGACAAATGTGGGGGAGATTGCTTATGTGTTTGTTCCTTGGGTTTTTTTGCTTGAACGTTGCTCAGTCTTTTATTTAATTCTTTTTGTATTTGTTTCTGTTTTGTACGCTTGTCTTGTTCTTTTTCTTCGTAGCGTTGAAGCTGCAAGCGGAAAGGAAAAAGTGGAAAAGGGGAAAACATGAGAAATGAGCTTAGCAAATTGTGTGCACATTGCGTAATCACCACCCCCTCGAAAAGTCCCCGTAACACACTCATATACGTACGTATAAGTAAGCTGCTTGTTTGCGTGGGCACACGCGGTTCAATGGGGCGGCTACTTAATTTCATTTAATTGCAATTCCCATACTCTGCTAAACGATGAGCAGCAGGATTTTTTTAAGTGCATACCACGAGTGTTTAAGTTAATGAGCTTGATAAAATTATAGTGGGAAAACATAAGACATTTTATTGTTGTTAAAGATAGTCTTCATCTAGTGAATCTATATATTTGCAAAAACAACTATTCAAAATTAATTTGAATTCTTGTTTTAAAATTTATTATTGTTTTATTTTTTAAAAAATAATTTTTTTAAAATATAAGAGTATCTAACATTCGTTATTGTATCTTTTTTCGCTTTCCATAACAATTAATTTAATTGCTTTTGCTTGGAATTTATTTATTTTTCTTAATTTTAATGAATGTGCGAATCCGAATGTGAGCCAAAAAACACAAAAGCAAAGTTTCCTACTGAAAAGTGGCAATTCCTTTTTATTGCATCACTTTGATGTTATTTGAAATATAGCTCGAGTACAATTAATAGAAATTAGTTTTCGAATTCGATTGCGAAAGTGAAATTTTCTCAACGCAAATTAACCGAAGGCGCCAATTACGTGTGATTACACTAATCAGATTTTTTCTTCTGTAGCACTGTGCTGACAACTGTATAATAGACGGGTATCGCTGTACTGGCCATTAAGTTTCCCAGTTGATAGCCCCCAACCACCGATCACCTCCCCCAATCCCAGTCCCAGTCCCAGTTCCATTTCCATCCGATTTTCTACTCGAGCTGTGTGCATGCGCCGAGCTTATGATCGGGGCAATTATATATGTGGCACACACAATCGTTGAGTGGTTTGCCTGCATACTGTGTATACTGCATATATGCAATTTGAATCGGGCTCACGTCATGACAATAGCAAAAAATGTGTACTCAAAAATCATTACTATACCCGTATAAATATCTCTCTAGCAGATGAACTGAACTAAATCGTTGTCGCACTCAGAAAAAAATATAAATATCAACATAACTACGTATAAAAAAAAAAAGTTTAAATAGTTTTTTTTACCTGCAACAAAATACAAAAAAAAAAATAAAATCTTTCTTAAAGAGTAGGTTAAACAGAAGTGTCCTCCAAATATCAATTAACTTTCAAAAGTTTACTTATGGAAATATTAAAAACATTTATATTTAATCAACAAAAAATTAAAAATTGTTTTGATTTTCTTTTTAAAAATAGTTTATCTTAAGTCCAAACAAGTTTAATTTTGTTTTCCAAAATTATTTTCTTAAAAACAATACAAAAACTTCATCAATGTAATTTTTTCCTGTGCATTTTCTGATTATCACATCGTCATAAAGATGCCAGCAGCTCGACTAGCATATTTTTGTCGATCAAATTGCGCACGGAAAACGGAAAACTCAAACTCAAAGGAAAGGCGAAAAAGCAATGGAACTGAAAATGGAAATGGAGCTGGACTTGCACAGAGACAATTGCCGAGGCAATTTGCAATTTGACCGCAAAACAAAAACGTGAAAAGCCACAAACAAACTAACAAAGTGAAATCTCCTGCAGCGGAGACACAAAAAGCGTACAAAAATTGGATTTGATGAGGCAGTCCGAGTCGAAATGTCAGCGAAAGTTTGACAATCAAATTTGATGGGGGGGCCATTGACTTGGGCAGCTGAAATAAATTCTGATAATTGCCCAGCGATGGTAATGAAGTAAACAGATGTGCGGGAAAGGACAGCCTCTATAAAATAAACAATTTCCAAGAGCCTCTAAGCAGCCTGACCTCAAAATGCCTTGCCATATTTTGCGTCGAATCGAAAAGTTCACGAATATGTATGCATATCTAACCGAAATAGAAGCACAATATTTTGCAGTCGAAATACATTTTCATTGCACAACAGCGATTGCAGTGTTTACGGGTCCGTGCAGGCATTTTAAAAATAAACACGTAGGGTAAGCGATCGGGGGCTCCTACTTTTATGGCCGACAGCTTACAGCACCCTTGATAACCCACCAGAATGGTTGGTCATGGACCCCTAGATATATGTGTTTGAGCTGCAGTAAATTGAATTTCACTTTTGTCACATCTGCAGCCAAATAAATGCGACCTTGGAAAGCACAGATGCACTATATATTCTATTCTACATAATATATATTCTAGACAGGTTGCATTTGGTAGATAGATAGCATATCATAGCGCTTATTTTAGCTCAGAATTTTGTTTGTTTTCCTTTGGCTCTGACCTTGATCGCCAATGGGTTGCATAAGTCTAGATACTGAGGAAATCGTCATCGGCTATAAGTCAACAAACTTACTCACCAATGGAATAAGTTTGGCTGTTTATCAGCGCGGAATAACACACTAAACAAACTAGAATTCGCCAACTCATTTGCGGAGCGATAAGCCGCTCCCCAGACGAGTTTGCCAGACAGCGTCGACTATGCTAATAATTTCTATTTGAGCACTATTGTTTACTATATAGTCTAGGTCCGACTATAGCCCATATAGACTGGCGTGTGCAGCAAACGAGCCGACAGTCGAAAGTTCAAGCTTTGTTCAATTGATTGTATTTACCAGATAGGGGATATACTCAAAATGGGGCTGGGCTAATGAACTTGAACTAATTTAGTGATCGGAGAATGGGAAAAGTAGGTACAACAAAAAACAGATGGGAAAAAACTGGAATATCTGGACTGCAAAGTCCAAACATCTCCCGAAACTTATTTATACCCCCCACAAGTATTTCAAACAAAGAACCATATCTAAAGCTTTCTGCTTAAGTGCAAACCAATAGCCAATCTATATAAAAAAAGAACCCATACTGACTAAGACTGGTATCTACATATATGAGGGTATATATTCATATCAGTCAAATCGTATCTGATTAGCTTTAAGCTCTCCCCTGTCAAAGTGCAAAAGTTCCTTTGTTGTGATGGAATTTCGTGTAATTGTGTTTTTGTTTGTTACTGTTTTTTGGTTTTTTTTTTTTGGGAAAAACAATAAACAAAAAACACTTGAGTGGAAAGAGAGGGGTATGGAATTTTCTGTTTATGGCATAATGCGGAATTATGCAAGCCAAACCAAATGACGTCAAAGGCGACCTTGGCAGTGCCAGAATTCTGCCAATTATAGGCACTAATTGGCAGCCCAATTGGAAAATATATGTATCGACGACTGATGATGCTCACCTTATGGATGGGAAAACTTTTACACGAAAAAAAACCACACACGTACTATATAATATAGTTCACTAAAAATCACGGATACACAGCCACAGACCTAGAGATGGATGCAGAGAGGTACAGCCTAGTCGACACTCGTTTGCCAACTGAAGCAACGGAAGCGCATTTGAATTTCAAAAGCGGACGCAAGAACAAAAGCTACTTTGCGAGTATCTGTATCTGCAAGTACCTGTATCTGAGTGTGTGCGTACCTTGTATCTTTGTGTGCTTCTGTGGCTGCTGCACTTTTCGCTCTAATAGTATTTTTCTTTTTTTTTGGTATCTCACTTGTTCACACTTCTCTTGGCTTGGTTTAGCCTTTGTTTATTTACCTAATCTCTTTTTTGGGGGATTTTCACTTTTCTTGTAGCTGCACTCGATCGGTGGAGTGGAGCTTGTTGCGTCTGCTTTCAAATATCAAAGGCGAATGCTTAGCAGCGATCGCAGCGAAGGCCTCAAAAGTATCTCACAGATACTTCGCCACAGAGATTGAGAGAGTGAGAGCGTAACGGAAGAGAGAGCGAGAAACGAGCGTATCTAAGCCCATAATTATGTATTTTTTTAAAACGCAAAAAGCCACGATCGCAGCCATCAACAAAACAAAAGCCAGCGCCAAAATTATGCTCCACTCCAACCAGCTGGGCAGAGAGAGAGCGAGAGAGGGCGATCATACGTGTTGTTCGTGATTTTTGTTTACCAACAAAGCCACTAGCGACGCGTTTCCCTCTCTCGCTCTCTTTAAATACTATTACTAACGTTCTCGCTCTCCGATCAGCTGCTCTGACGTTTGCGCATTGACACACTTTTCCGCTCAGCCCCCTCTTCAGCCCACTCCCTCCCTCCCCACCCACCAACTGTATCTGTTAGATACTTTTTTCTATAGCCGCCAGACCCAGTGGCTCTTCGCTGAAAAACTGGCCACGGGCAAAGCGAGTGACTAAGCTACTCGGACACTTCAAGAAAACTATATTATTTTCAATGGGTTACTATTTAGTAAGGGTATTAAGAGGCCACATTAAGTAGGTATTCTTAAAACACACTAAATTACTTCTCAAGAGCTTTTACTTTCTTTTATTTTACTTTCACAGGAATACAAATGTATCTCAAATGATTCACTTTAAATTACTTCAATGGATACATATTACAAAAATGAGTTAGTAAGTAGGAAGATACTGTGAAAATACTCTGTACTATTCACCTATTAAAATGGTTCTAAAAGTGCAAAATACTTTTAAAATTTCAGGCTTAAATACTTTCTAGAATTTAAAGAATTTAAAATGAACAAAACAATTAATAAAAAAGTTAAGGTACATAAGTAGGTACCATATATTATTTAAATTTAATTTATCATTTTTTACAGGTAAGTTGACCATTTATTTTTTACGTTGTTATTCATAAATTTATCTCCTCCTATCACTTATAAATTAAGCAATAGTGTTTTGCTGATAGGTTTATTACAAAAGTAAAATATTTATTAAATTGTAAGTTAAAAATACATTTTGCATTTTTTTATGTGTAGGGGTGTGGGACACTCGCATTGGCAAAGTACGATAGTTGGCAGGCAGCTGGCAGCTCCAAAGTTCACGCTGAAATACAGTTTCTCTGCTCAATAATTTTAGATGTTTAATGCCGAGTCACGGGCTGAGGCAAAAAGCACTCATGCAATAAGTTGTCGGACAGTCGGAACGCATAAAAATGCTAATGAAAAGCTGAGAACTATTTGCAAAGTGTCATTCCCAAACAAACAGAGAATACCCGAGGCATTCAAATAAGTTCAGACTTAATTTCGCTGCCAGTTTGTCAGTCATCGCATTATGCAATTCGAAATCAATTCAAACAATAATCACCAAGTGTCGGCTACTGCTTGAGCGGATTATAAATATATACATTAAAATAAAATAAGGCGAATGGGTTAATTTGTAGATAACTACATGAAACGATTTCCTTTATGTTGTGGCATTTTGAGCATACAAAAAGGATAAATAATTACGAATTTGAAATATAAATTTATTTTTTGAATTATTTTAATTAGCTAAATCCGTATTTATTAAGTTGTTTTAAATGCAACGAAAATAAATATATTTATTTAAAAAATACAACGCGGGCTGTTTTTGTTTTGATTATGTATTATTATAAATTGCCTTGAATATTTGTATTAATTTTTCCTTTATTACTTTTTGAAGCTTTAAATGGAATAATTTAATTTAAGCTTTTTTTAATTATCTCAGACTGCTACTTGTGTACACCCACATTTGATTCTCATTCACCACCCATTAAATAATTTCACTTCGTTTTAGATAATGAGCAATAACACACAAGTGCATATATATTGATACACATATTCCTGGCAAAAGCACAACCTCTCGGCCAGGTTCAAGGTTGTTTAGCCATTAGCGCAACAATTTGTTGTGGTTTTCTATATATTTTTAGATGTTTTATCATGCAACAGCTGACAGCGACAAGTTGTAGCTTTTGCAGAGAGAAAAGTGGCCCACGACTACAAAATAAAACTGCAAAATGGCAGAGCGCACACAGGTGCCAAAAATCAAAAATATCGCCGGATATAGCCAGGTTTATATATGTCCAAATATATAGGAAAATTTATGTGTGCTTATGGCCACTATATTTACCCAAAATCTTGTGATCTCTCCCCAACCCAAAGTTTTTATAATTAATCTCAGTCTGCACGCGTTTTGTTTATGTTAAAAAAAGGAAAGAAAAAAATTGGTAAAGAAAACAAAATTCCCCTACTTTTGCGAAGAGGTAAACAATATTGGCGTCATCGGAAGACGCCAACGAAATAGAAAACAAAATAGAAAACTATTTGCGCGCGCGCCAGCACTTTAAACTCAAATAAACAAACCCCACAGCTAAGGAGAAATGCTTTATCTAATCGGGTAATGTTTATGCTAGCTGGCACATCTTCGGTTGGAAAATGATTACAACAAACAGTGGCCTTTTCCATAAGGGAAAAAACATAAAGAAAGGCGGACAGCATCAAAGGGAGTGGAGTGGAGTGAACCATGGCCAAACCCAAGTGAACTCGACTGTTCCGTGCATTTCTTTCTGGGTTATTGCGCACAAACTCCGCTAGATTTGACTTCAATCCCATACCCCTATGTAACCCCCTCTATAAGCACAGCTCGGATACTATACTATACTGCGCAGTTTGGGACATGACATCGAATCGCTATAACATAAAGCGAGTGACAAACGCCAACGCATCGGCAGAAGCTTAATTTTTTGTAGCTATATGCGACTCCAAGTGAAGCAACTTTTTATTAGTTATATGTATTCGCTTGTGGAAATGGCTTTGCTGCTGGCTGCCTTGCATATGAAATCGTTTTCAGCTGCAGTCAGTGGAATTTTAGATGCATTGTAATGGATACCATATGCGGTAGAACATTACGAGCATGGGTTATTTAAGAGTGTGTTTTCAAATGGGTGAAGAATTGTTTGTGTTCCATAAATAATACTTAGTTTCATTGCTTGTATTGGGTGACATTACGTGTTCCCTTAGAAGTGGGTCAATATTTTAAAAAGAATTTTAACTTTGTTTCGTTTTTAAAACAAAATTCTTTATCGTACTGAATTATTTTATACTTGAAGTCATATCTACAAAGTCCATTAAGACCTCCTAATAAGCTCCTCAAAAAAATGACGCAAGCGATTCTTTGATGTCACAGAGACACACGTACTATATACTATATTATTTATCCAAACAAAGAGATACTTTTCAGGTTTCACTGTACCAATACCTCTGAGAATCGGGGCTTATTGTGTTGCGGCTGTTTATCAAACGTTCGATGATAAATGTGGGATTGCAGGTTCTCTGTCACCATACTTATATTTATATATATTTAATTTCAAGTTCGCGTACCTTGCTGCACTTTGCCTGTACATATTAATGGCATTTAGATGAGCTTTTTATTATATATATATATAAGTGGCTGTTTTATAACGCGTAATTTCAATTAGTACGTGAGACGCATTTATGTGTGCATGTGTCTCTTCTTAGGCAAATCCGCTGGGCACGACGCATTTATTTTATCACTTTGTTTATCATTATCAGTACTAGGTCCAGCTGCTGTTTATAGAATACTGGGTCAACGCCGTCTGTGGCCCCTGGTTAATCGTAAACAATCAATCAATCTAATATTCCCGCAGTCAATCGATTTACGCGCCCTTCTAGGACGGATTACATCAGGCGCTCGACTTGTGACTCGGAAATGATTATTCTTATATATCAGCATCATCATGACTTGAAATATAATCAAAAGTAGGAATGAAATAATCTCGCTTTCACCAGTCTTACAAGTGTAAAAATAACGTGCTACACTTGGAAAAAAGAAGTACATCCAATAGGTAGAAAATCAATTAATATAAATCACGATCAGTTTAAACAACCAAGTCTACATTTCTTTGTGAAACGAGTTTTACCAATAAACAATTTTTTATAACATTTTTTTTTTTAGTGCAGCTTTGTGAAAAATATTTTTTTATTTGCGTTGGGTAAACAAATTCACGTTCTCGCTAAGATGATGAGAAAAAAAGTCAGTCTCCCAATGCAGATTGATGATGTTCTTTAAGCTACCCTTTTGTATCCTAATTGAATTCCCTTTCTTAATAATCAAATTAGTTTTTTGACACCATTGTGGAAGAAATTTCATACCCGTCCTTCGTAAATAAAGCGTTCAAAGTGCCTCAATTTAAGCGCCGCAATTGTGTTTGAACGTCGCCAATTAAAAGGGAGATTTATGGGAAAATACAAAATCGAGAACCCCTTGCAGACACCCCCAGCTGGGTTTAAAAATAGTTTCGACCGCAGTTGGTTACTGGTACTGTCTACTGCCTTTCTTTCCCCTACTTTCAGTGCAGAAATAGAGAAGGCTCTGGCTCTCTCTCCTCTCAGTCGGATTTTGTTTACAAACAAATTTGTTTGACCTGCGCAGTTGATGATTACCTAGCAACCTTCACAGGCCCTATCACTCTCTTCTCACTGCAATTATGTGTATATATATATATATATATAGTACCATATACAGTAACGACTTCCGCATTTATAGGCCCAGAAAATGTTTTTCGCAGCCTCCCGTTCCGCAGAATTTTTTGGGGGTCACCTTTGCTATTTTTGGTGCCTATTTGGTGGGTGCCTATTTTAGAGAGACCCCTACCTATACTACCATATAGCCAACACACACATGGCTAAGCTGCAAATCGATGAAAGGCCCATAGCTGCAAATCAGCGCCAGTGGAAAATGAACACGTCAGCAACCCCCAACAACAAATAAGGGGGAGGGGTTGGGAGGTACTGCGCAGTGTGCAGTTACTGGGCCTGGGCCTACATTATACCACCTGGAAATCCACCCCATTCGTCCCCTCACTGCAGCTGCGTTTATTTCGGAATTATGACATAATTTTTGACATTTTGATGCGCAGTCAAGAACCCCAGAGAAAAACAAAAAAAACTTACATAACTCGAGATTACTATACAACTTGAACTTGACTCTTTGTTTTGTTTTTGTTTTTCTTTTTTGTGTCGTGAATAAATGGCAAACAGGTTTTTCCCACACAGCCAATTTCACTTTCAGCTTTCTTCGCGGCCATAAATCAGGACGACCTGCCAGGAAAGGAACCCAAACAGTAACCCAAAACCGAGACAAGAACATCAAGTGTTCATTGTCTGTCCTTTGTTTGGATATCTTTCGGATACACAGGCGTATAATTACAGTTACGTGAAGTCGCCTGACTAACTTTCTAATTATAGTCGGGCATTATCGGCCCAAAAGAGGGTCCGTCGAGGCCGCAATGCGTGCCATTTTGGATTAGCCACCAGCTGCTTATTCTGCTACCTGGTAAAAGTAGCTGATAGCTGGGTTTTTTTTTGTTGTTTGTATCTCTTGTAACTGTATCCGATGGGTTGAGACGACCCTCGGGGAAATGACAACAGCGAAAACTTTTCTGTACTAATTAAAGCCGCTAATGCCGTCTAACGATGACTTAATTGCCTTCATTCCCTACTCTCAGATCGGCTTTCTGTGGTGGAAAGCGTCTTAAAGGTGGTCAGCGCCTTAAAAGGCCAAGACTAGTTCAAAAATAGCTCACAAAGGAATTGACATTGATGCAGGCAGAAAAAATATCTTGTAAATGGGTCGATGATATCTTGTTTTCATTTTAAGCTTAATCACACAAAGAGAAACTAATAATAAATATGGGTAAACAAATAACTCGATATGATTTGGAACTAGAGTGTGGTTCTAGAAAATATATTTTATTTTGTAATTTAATTTTCATGTACACTTCTTTTTTAAATTGATTTTGAAATATGTTTACATGTTTACATGTTTAATTTAGATACTATTATTTTTGTACTTTTAACTAACACATAAAAATTAATTGTTTATTATTATTTGCGATACTCGAAGAGTAAGCAAATACTGTAAACGATCAAATGTCTGTCTGTCCGTCTGTCCGTCTGTCCGTCTGTCCGTCTGTCCGTCCGTACAAACGTCGAGATCTCGGGAACTATAAGAGCTAGAACCACCAAATTTTGGGCACAGACTTCTAAAAACAAAGCGCAGATCAAGTTTGTTTCAAAACTTGACCACGCCCCTTTACCGCCCACAAACCGCGAAAATCTGTGGCGCCCTCATTTTTATGCAATCGTTACGGTTTAAAAAGAAATATAATGATATGTGCACTGTCTTACTTCACTCCGAACCATTTTGTGCTCTAATAAATAATAAAGAAGTTTTAGAACATTTTGCTATGCCTTATACATATGTAGTTAATGTAGCCCCATAGGTGGCGACTCTATCGTTTTTTCGTTTTGTTTTTTAGCCCCATAGGTGGCGACTCTATCGTTTTTTTTCGTTTTGTTTTTTAAAAAGGGAAAATGAGTATCGCAAATCTTACAGTCGGGAACCCCGACTATAGCGTTCTTTCTTGTTTTGTAAATACCTTTTGTTAAAGTTTTCTACATGCTTTGTTTAATGCTGATAAATTTAAATGTAAAGGATTTTTGAATATTTTTCTTTCTGTGCAAAAGTTGGACTTTCTGTGACTACGGTTACCCTTTTGGCCAATTAAGGCGGCCAGATTCGTTGGCCGCGATCGGTTGGCCAAGCGAGCTAAAGTATCTGCCAGATACACACTACACCAAACTCTGCAGCATCATCAGCTGTTCGCTGTTTATGTTGTTGTCTGTGGCTTTTGTTTTTCAATTTTTCTTTCGTTACCACAGACAAACAACTGGCCAGACTTGATTTATCATCCGGGACCGTTCTCCCCCTCGAATGCTCCTCCGTTTCGATCCAGCACCTTTGGTTCTTCAGCTCGAAAAATGGACAATGGACAATGCAACTTCAAGACCTGTTCTGCACATTTGCCGCATGATTCACTTGGTTTTTTTTTGTTTTTGGCCAAGCATTTGTAGTTTTGGTGGAGTGGCAAAGGTTTCTCCTAAAATGCTCCCTATTTTCGTTTGCCGTTGACTGAATCTCAACCTCTCAGCAAATGCATTTTTGTTGGCAGGCAGCCAGGGATTTTTTATTTGGCCATTGAAATGCTCAGCGTATAGATGAGCGAAACATTCATTGCACTTGCCTTCCCCTGATGACACTCCATGAGCACATAGACATAAAATGTTTTCACCAAACACAAAACTCGATTGTGGGACAAAGTGCAGCAGCGAAATTGGCCTGAATACGCAGAGAAAAAAGCATTATACCAATGGCCACAAAACTCAAGTGAGAAAGTCTTAAACAAAAAAATATGTAAAAATTTAAATAAGGTGATTTAAACTTATTAAGTATTTTGATTGTCTAAAAAATATTAAATTAAATTCTATTATAGAAATATTTTCAAAACCAACAAGATTTGTTATTGAACTATAATTCGAAATAATTTCAAAATTTAGAATGACTTTTAAAGATTTAATAAAAAGTATTTAAACCTAACATTCCTATACATTACTGTAAGTTTAAATTTTACCTAAATTAAATTTGGATGCTTTCAGTTTCCCCAAATAAAATGTTAAAAATTGCAGTTTAAGGCCCCAATTTTTTTTTCACTGCCCTCAGCTGGCAAATGCCAGAGATCTGAGATGTGGCACGGCTCTGATAACGATCGCTACAAATGCTGAAAACGTGATGCAAGTCAAATTTATGGCTATTAGATGCCCAGAATGGAAATCCCCTAACAAGAAACTCGGCCGATTTGCAGCCGAATAGATTGGGGGAAAAACTAAGGAAAATCGGAGAAAAAACAGAAACGAACTCGGCCTGGCCAAACCGAGGAAAACTCACATACAGTTGCAAAAGTGTGAACTCTTTGGATGCGAAGGTGCAATCAGAATTTTTTTTCCTGCTTTTTTGTTTAGTGCACTTTTTTTTGTTGGTTTTTGTGTATGTATCGCTTGGCTGCACTTGAGATGTGTGTACATGTAAATGGGCTTGCAGCAAAACTTTGAGAAACCCATCTGAATGTGTACATATTTGTGTGAGTGTCCTTTTCCTTGGCGGACTTCCGCTTAAGTTTTGTTTTGGGGGTTAAAACTGCACTTACTTGCTGCCTGCTGCCTGATGCCTGCTGCCCGGAGTTTATTGATCGATCGATGGCGGAATCTTCTCCCCTTCTCTGATTTTCAGTCCTCTGCAATATTTTTGTTGCACAAGCAAGCTTTTTTTTGCACAACTTTCAAATGTTTTTTATTGTTATGATTATTATTTTGTGTGCTGGTTGCTTCCGTTTGAGAACTGAAAACTTGGGGTGAGAAGTGCGGAAAGCAGCGCTACAGGAACTCCGTGACGTATGCTAGCAACGACTGACGAGCGAATGATGGCAGAATGGCAGAAGGTTTACAAACTGGCCAACAAAGCTGGTTGTTAGTATCTGTGTGTCTCTATTTCGCATCTGTGTGGGTCCAAGTGCCTCTGTGTTGGTGGGTCTACAGCTGAGCTGAGACACACTTACCCTGTTTTCTGGTTCTCCGCATCGGTTTTCGCTGCTGCGCATGTGCAAGATAGGTTTTTCAAGATACCCTATCCATTTTCATTGAAAACTACTTTTTTGTGGGATTTGAAACCTAACGAGAACACACTTCAAAGGAATAAACATTAATCCTTACACTTATAATTCCCTATATTTCCGAAACAAAATATTTTATTGCATACTTTTAGAAACATTAAGCAATAACCAAGACATTTAAAAACTATACCGATAATGTCCTTGTTGTCAAAGTTCCTTAAGAAAAAATAATAAAAAAGTATACATCAAAATCATCTATTTCAATTGCTTATGAAAAGTTTAATTTATCTAAAACATTTTTATAACAGCTTTTAAATTGTTAATAAGGTAAGGGAAGATGTTGCAATCCTTGGCTTAATTTATTAGACGTTTTTAAGTTCATAACCATAACCATTTATACTTATACTTACATGCTTACGGAATTACCACATTTTAGTCAATAGGGTGTTTAAAAATCGTGTCGATTTACCCAAACTTGTTTTTGTTTTTTTTTCCTCATTTTCTCTCTTTAGCAGCTGATTTTGTTTGTACACAAAAATCATATTGCATTCAGAGAGCTAAAGAGATGAGAGCAAAGAAGTGAGAGAGTCAATAACTGGGTAAATAAATAAAGAGGGAAATAAATAAATATGTTTAGGTAATTAGGGGGGGTACGTTTAAAAAAATCAAATCACCAAATTTTAACTTGTTTTTTTTAAGACAATAAGCTTTAATACAAAAACATGTATAATTTTTTAATAACCCAATATCTTTAAAATATTTGGCTGTTTAAAGAGAGTGTAAATTTTGATAAAATGTACCTTTCATAAATTTTAATCAAACAAGGATACTTGTAAAAACATTTTATTTCTTTAAGTCTCATTAAAATATATCTGCTTATATAAATTTACTAATAACAACAAATAAGTTATTTTAAATTTATAAAGTTCAAAAGGAAAATATAAAAAAGCCTAATATTTTGTCCAGTGTAAAATAAAATATACTAAAACAAAAATACATAATAACGCTTGGCGCATCCGATAGTTCCCATCAAATAGTTTCTCCAAGAGCTGGTATTATTCGATTCGGTCACACTTAGCCGCCTGTAGAACGCACGTGTTTACGTTTTTACAAATTGAACGCAATTTCTTGGATTTTACTTATTTTCGGGTGTTATTTAATTACCGAAAAGCAAAATGGGCAGACAAAATCGCTCCCGAAAACGGCGCGATGAAATGAACAAGATAAAGAAGGCGCGATATGAAGCCAAGGAGTTGATTCGCCTGAAGAAAACTCTGGGACTCCTGGATGCCGATGGAAATGAGATCATGAAAGACATAAGCGATGTGGTGGAAGTTAAGACCTCTAAGGAGATCAAGAGGGTAAGTGCAAAGCAATTATCTAAGAAAATGTATCTACTTACATAGCTACTTATGTAGATATGTGATATTTGGTAGTTCCTTCCTTATTTGGGTATAGCAGACAAAGAATTTTTCCTTTCTATGGCATCCTTTTAGTAATACTTATCCAAATTATGTTATATAGGAAGCCAAATCGAAAGAGGAGCAGGAACTGATCTTCGAACACCAGGAGAGTCTGGAGAAGGGCGAACCAGTGGCTGTGACCAACGAAAACACAGGCGTTGAGCACGTTTTCAACAGCAAAACCCTCAAGGATCAGTACGGTAATTATCCTGCGTGGTTTAAGAAGAAGAAGACCGCCAAGCGTCTACGCAAGAAGCAGCACTCCCAGAAGAAGAACTTCAAACAGGCCTGGACCACGGTGAATGTACCCCTATAAGTTGGGGAAAGAGCTACCCATCAGGTATCTCAACCTAGTTTGTAAGTCCTCGCTTAGTTTAGGAGGTTTTGTAGGCCTTTTCTACAAAGATGTTATAGCTAAGAGTTTATATTGCATATTAAAGTCTTAACAAAACAAAAGATTACCCTTTCAGAATGGAACTCTTCCCATCTTCAAACCAACTCTTCAGTTATGGTTGTTAAAGCTACGAGTTTATATTGCATAGTCAAGCCTTAAAACCTACACACAGTTGCGGTGTCATGTGAACAACAAATATCCAACGCTTAAACTTAAACTAGACACGAAGTGGAGATGATGCTGGTTAGCTGTACTGCACGGATGATCACAAAATGGTGAAATTTAACTTAAATCTGGGGAAATTCTCTACTGAACGGAACAATAGCTGCGCACGCTGCACATAACGCCGCTGGTGGCCGCCTCCAAGCGTCGTGTATTCGCCGACCAAATGTGCGTGGTGGCCAGAGCCGTGGATACGGATCGGCCACTTACTCCGGCGGGTCATTCCGGCTTTTCCTTGAGCTCCAGCCTCTCGGCTGATTCGCTGTCCGGTTCCGCCTGCTGTTCCTCTATATTGCCTATCACGTTGGGATTAGACTTGAGAACGGAGCCACCCGTGAAGCCCAGGATGCCGCATCCAACGGCTGCCAATCCGCCGGCTTTGATGCCTGCCACCAGGCCAATTGGCCCACCCACACAAGTGCCTAGAAGAGCACCCATTACGGGGTACATGGCCTTCTTGTAGGTGAGCGCCTGGCGAAGACTTCTTTCGCCTGCCTGAACATTTTCCAAAGCCTCCTCCGCATTGTCAGCAATCCTCTCCACCGCCACCGATTGCTCTGCAGTCAGCTGCCGCATTCCGTGGAACATCCCGTGTAGATCGTAGATCTCCCTCTGCAGATTCTCCATCTGGTCCAGACAGGCTTGACGTTGGGCTAGCTGATGTTCCTCCAGCTGGAAATTGAGTTGCAGCTGCGGCATGTGCTGGTGGGCTGGTAAATTATTCATGTCCACTTGCTGATGATTGTCCTGGTCCTCGTCGTACTGGGAGCCCAAGGTGGAGGTGGGTGACTTGAGCTGGAGCTCTAAAGTGGAGAGCATGTGAATATAAGATTGGACATATAAGGAAAATTACAAACTCACCTGCAAAATCCTTCATGCCAGCGAAGGCTTGTTCTCTGCCAGGACGCATCAAGTCATCAAAGCGTTCGAGGTCCTCCTCCCTAACTTTTTCGCGCAGTGCATCCATTTCCAGGAGGAGATTCTTTATCTGTTTGATTACTCTCAAGGCATTAAGCTCCTCTTTTTTGATTTTTTGCCAGTCGCCGAGGGCCAGACTTTTTTCTATATTGCTGCGATGGTTTTTAAGGAGGCTCAGGTGGTGGGGAACCTGTGTAATGTTAGGGAATTAAGTTCTGGAACACTCATTAGTTAGTTTCTAACTTACCGCCGTATCCTGAAACCTCTGAATGGAGACCTCCGCCTGTTTGAGCGGCAGTTTCACATCGCCCGTCATCGTGAACTGAAAACTTTGAACTCCCTTCGCTTTGGTTTTCAATCAGTTTAATTGTGGTAAAAGTGAAATCTGTGGGATCGGTTTCTATGACTCTCCTCCGCCCCCTTTTTCCCGGGACCTTGCCCAAAAGATTTTCCCTTGTCTTTCTGCGCAGTTTTCTCTTTGTTTTGCTCGTGACGTCACTGCTTCTTTTCTAGTTCTATTGGATGTTTTGCAGTAAACAAGTGTTGTTAATGACACATCGCTGACATGGTTCCAATTATGCTGGTCGCATCCTCTTTATTAATATTGATAATAATTCTATTGTTTGTGTTTTATTTGGATTTCCGTGAGCAGTGTGACCGAACCCCGATTTTAAAGAAATATACTTCGAAAATGTATATTGGAAATATACCATTCCCAAAAGGTAGAAAACTTTGATAAAGTATTTTACGCTCATGTAAAATTACAGCTGCGGTCAAAATTATAGAGCTTTTAAAAATGTATTTATAAAAAAAAAATATTTAACAATACAAACATGTTTGCAGAAATGTGAAACAGGCCATTTATAATAATCTATGGAAAGTGGCTGGTGACCCCGAATTTTTCTGTTATGACATTTAATAATGGGTTTTAACACGGTGCACATCCAAAAGTTTGTTATTAAATCCTCTATTAATCTGCATTGAAATTTTAATTTTTAGTTCTACGTAAGCCCTTTTGAAATTGTATTTCCAGGTTTTATTAACATTAATTTAAGGAAGTTATGATGAGCTAAATATAAGGCTTGGTAACCCAAAAAAAAAATGAGTGTTCTGTTAAAGATATTGCTAAGTTCAAATTTAATTTCTTTATTTAGCTTTGATGAAATGCAAAGAATCAAAGAAAAACCCCCACTCAAAGTCGAAAATGCATTTATTTGTGCAGTGATTTCTCATATACATTACAAATTATATACAGATACATGCAGAAAACTAATCGATGCACCACCCACAGGGGCTGAGTGGTGCGGAGTGGTGCGGTGGTGCGCTTAGGGCTACAACTTCAGATCTCGATACATTTATGACACGTTCGCTTAAGTACTAAGAGCCCGACTCGAGGGCTGGGGTTTAAAGACTACAGAGGCACTCGACTCGCATTCGGGAATGGCTTACAAGCAGGAGCAGCTACACGTGAACAGAGTGGACAATTAAGTTAACTAACATTTAATTATAGCGTAGGGAAATGCAGTTCTGTTTAGGGGCAGTTGGCATTGGGGCCATTCCGGCACTTCAGCAGCAGGTTGAGCATCCCCTCCAGCTTGTTGGTCCGCGACTCCGTCTTGTATAGATTCGTTTGCAGTCGGCTGACATCCTGAGCCTGCTTTTCCTGAGAATGTGTTAAGACGAGAATTATGTGAGATTAATCCAAAATTGAGTTAACTCTTAGGTAATCCTTACCAGCGTGCTCAGCCGACTCTGGAGCGTGTCCACCACGCTGTAGGTGGCTTGGAGGGACTTCTGCAGCTCGTTGGTATGAACCCGCTCGTTGGCCAAGGACCTCTCGATCTTCTGCAGCCGAGTGACCACCTCGGCATCCGTGTCGTCGATATCATTCTCCAGATCCCTTGCCTCGAAGGCATCATCCGCGTGGGATGACACCTTCTTGCAGCTTTGCTGGTCCGCCTGCAGCACGAATCCCTGACGGCACCTGCAGAAGTACGATCCCTGGGTATTGACGCACTGCTGGTCGCAGGGCTTTTCCGTCATGCACTCGTTGACATCCTGCTCACAGAAGCGTCCTGTGAACCCAGAGGGACAACTGCAGGTGCTTGGAGCCGTACAATTTCCGCCGTTCTGACAACGCGTGGAGCAAACAGCTAAAAAATATCGTAACATTAATGATTTGGAGTTGAAAAATATTACAATCTAATATATTAATTTTTTAACTACTAAAGTTTATCCTGCCTTAAAGCTTAAAAAAAAAATTCGTTTTGTAGAGTTATTATTTTATTTTTGTTTGATAAGACTTGAATGCATCTCGGAAATGCTTGATGTAGGATAGTGGACCCACACCTACTCTGGTGTACTGGGGCTCCCAATCTTGGACTTCCTCGGGTCCGGAGGAAGATAAAATCAATTTGTTGGGTGGGACACCTTCGTAGCCATTATCTTCGCGATCAGCGAACGATGGCTGTTGTGAAAATGGTTCACTTCTGCCACCCGATTGCTGATCCGCTGCATTTCGCACATCTCTGAGAGGGTTTTCAGGTTCATCAGCTCCTCGAAATAGTTGGTGGCCTCCAGGGAAAGCGAGTCGACACCCAAATAATTGGCTGCTAGGATGAGCTCCAACAGCTTTTGGAGTTTCTCCCCCGAGGTTATAGAGCCAGAATTATCCTTTTCGATACCATTTTCATCGGCTATACTTTCAAATTTTAATTTAAAAATAATTTTATTCCCACTCTTTATTGTATTCTCACCGCTACTAATGATACTTGTTGTTTCACCGTCGACATTGGGTTCTTCCTTGCTGTTGTCTTCACTATTTTCTTTGCTGTTGTTTTCGCCATTTATAATGTTAACCCCAGCAATCATTCTGCATACACTATTTGCAGCAGGGAACTCATTGTTTTCTAAAGTATTTTCTGAATCTTTTTGTAAATCGTCACCGTCACCAATTCCATTATCTCCATTTGGCTGCTCCTGGTCCTGCTCCTCCATCCACATGACCACCCGTAGCAGCGTTTCAGAGGTTATGGACGGCAGTTCGATAGGTTGCTTCTCCGCCTGCCGCTTTCGCAAATCCTCCGAGTGGCGGTACATTAAGCTGCAGGGAACGTCGATCATCCGAAGGTCACTGCACAGGAAACGCAACATTGTTATCGGCTCTGGGTTTCCCTTGTCATTGTCCTCCAATTTACTTTCTAGGAATTCGCTCTGGTTACTCCGCTTGTTGTTCATCTCTAGAGCATTTAGGGCCACCGAGGAGCCGTGGGCCAATTGAATCCGGCGAAAAGCAGTGCGATTGCCACGCACAGGCGTTTGGAGCTCCTTTTTTGATTCCATTACTTCAAGCTGCTTTTGTTTTTTTTCTTCCGAACTTTTCCAGCTCAATTTGCTGTGAAATCCTTGATTTTAAGCTGGGAACGTCAACTTGAGTTTTTTTAAAGTGTTTTCTTAGGTTGCTAGATTTTTCTTTTTTTTAGCTTTCTCCTTTTACATACAGGTATATTCGTTACTTCAAAATTAGGGTTTTTTTTTTGTTTGCAGTCGTTTTTAACTTTATTCATTTATTTTAATCTAAATAATGTGAAAATTTTCGCATTGCGAGTTTTTGTTTAAAATCACAGCCTACTGAAATATACATATAGGGGAACATGGGGCATAACGGGGCAATTTTCAGTTATGATTTTTTTTCACATACAAAATATATTTTTTTTGTGAATTTTTTTTTTCTAGGAATCTTTATTAACTCATAATGAAAAAAATTTTAGAACATCAAAAATCATGTAATTGAATTATATTTTTTGACGATTTAGAAAAAAATTTTTCATCCCGTTATGCCCCGAGCACGGGGCATAACGGGATACTTCTTTCTCTTTGTTATAAAATTAATTTAAGTTGCGAATATTTGCATTAAATGTTTTTATTGTTAATAAATAAGACAGTCAGTTGTTGTCAATTTTTTTTATTATTGCAAAATATGAAAAACTGAAAAAAAAATTGATAAAATAGCGATTCAACAAAAAAACTTTTATGCTTCTTTGGACATTTTGTTTGGACAAATATCTTTTGCTTGTGAAATGGTTATTTCCACATAAAGTTAGTTATTTATTAATTTTTTGATTATTAATAACAGCCTTCATCGTCATAATCACAACTTAATTTTGCTTACTGCAAAAGATTGTGCCCCGTTATGCCCCGCCCGTTTTGCCCCCGGGAACACTTTTTTGATAAACCCTTATAAAAAAAAAACTAGCGCATGGAATGAAAAAAAGAAATATGCGATGTAAAGCTGAAACAACATATTATATCTTAGAATGAACCCAATATTTATAAAATATAAACAAATATTACTTACTTAGATATGCAAAATCTCGAAAGTTACAATTCGACCGGAATTTACACCATATATGCTGCAAAAAATATGCTGACGCAATAATTGTGCCGGTTTCACTTGCAAAACGTCGCATATGATGTAAAACTATGTTGATGTAAATTTCAATAGATGGCGCGACAGTGTGGGACAATTATTAATTTCATCCCGTTCTGCCCCTTGCCCCGTTATGCCCCATGTTCCCCTATCGATTCTTTTATTTAAAAAAAAATTATTTTTTCCAATTTCAAAAAAATTATGTTTTTAAGATACATAATATTATTTATCACTCACGTTTCATGCACGCATCCGCTTGCGGATTTTCCCGGCTCCATCCCGAGCAGCAGTCGTAGGTCATCTGCTGGGCGGTCTTGTGATCAATGACGTCCCTGTAGGCCTTTTCGTGCACCACCTGCACCCTGGTGCACATCTGTCCGCTGAAGGAGGGCGGCTGGCATGGGGCAGGGACATGTTTCCAGGTGGGTCGAGTGTAAACCTCCGTCCGCTTCACGGGCATCGTCACCGTTCGCTGCTGCACGCAAATGTGGCGGCTGAAAAAAATGCAATGGAAAACCAGAGCGAGGTGTGAATTGGATTGTGGATCTGACCCAAATCAGCGGCTCATCATCTGCAAAAGTGAAACTGACTTTTCCAGACGACGGCGGCCAATTACTGTCATAACGATGGAGCGGGGAACAGGTTGTACATTTGGATTTCGGAGTGGGATCTGGACAATTGTCACATGTGTCCGCAGACCGATATGAGCGTGTCGCGGTGTCAGCGTATCTGCGATGACAAACACGACACGCTCCCGCTCCCAACCGATGACTTGCAGCCATGTCATTTGTTCAACCAGCAAAGCACTTGGAGGAGCAGCAACCAGGCAGCCAAGCAACCAAACAACCAAGTGCTCCAGTTCACGCAACCGACAGTTCAGTGGCTGTCAAACCCAATTTGAGAGCTTGTTGACAGAAAAATCGCATAGAAATTCAGTTTTGAATGCAATCACTGATTTAAGCCATATTTTTGGATTTTATTTAAAAAAAAATTACCCTTATTTAGCCATGTAAGTTCATATTTTAATAGGTGTAGGTTCATAGGTTCCCATAAAAAAACCGTAAACACATAGACATGTTTGCTTTAAAAAATGTAAAATTGTAAACTGTAGAGTAACATTTTAATAAATCGTTGATAAAGTAGACAAAACTAAATATTTACTGAATAAAGTCAAGTCAATATAGATTCTGAATTTTAACTAAAATGTTTTGGTTGAACTTTGTTCAATTATTATAATTCACTGGATTTTCAGTTTTTGAAGGTTTATAAATTTTCTAAAGTCCCACCTTAACAAGAACTTTACTCGCCTTAAATGCACACAACCCATGATACCAATCACACACCCATTTTGGTATATATTGTTTGGGTTCACACCCACTTGTTTATTTCCCATTTTACAAGCCCATATGCCCCTGTGCTTCTCAAACCAAACAAAGACCACAAGTCCCAAGCTCCAATGCTCCTAAGACCTTTGGCCCCAAGCAGTCAAACATAAAAAGTGCTGATAATAAGCGGTTTTTGATTTTGGTTGCCAAAAAAGAGGTAAACTGGCCCAAAAGCGAGGTGCATCCATAAATTGGCAGGCTGAGAGGCTGCGAATAAGCGCTGGTATTGCTGCTGTGAGCTTGATGTTGCTGCTGCAGTTGCTGCTGCTGTTGCAGTTGATGGTGTCGTAATTGGCAATGCGGGCCAAAAACAATTGCGAGCGCGTGACGTGGCCACTGAGTGACGACTGACTGCTGCGATCGCTGGCCTTTTTGCTTTTTTTTTGGCCAAATTTCGATTTAAAAGCGCGGAAAGTGGCACACACAGTTGGCCACCACCACCACCATCATCACCACAATGGTCCTGCGACCGGGACATTTACCAATTTCTTTATTGCCGCGCATGCATATTTATGCCCTGTGTTCCGAAGCTGTTCCTCTGTTTGCTGTTTTCTGTTAGCTGTAACTGACTTCCCTTGTACCATAATTCTCACGTTATTTATGTGCCAGCATTCTCAGCGTTAAAGGGCGCCAAACAAACGGCTAAAGATACTGCATACAGAATATAGCCATGGCCGAAAACAATAACAAGAACGGCCAGCAAAATGCGGAAGTCTTCGCTCGAGGAAGAAACTGTGCCAACAAAGTGCAACATGAAATGCTCATTCCCATTTCCATCTCCAATCCGCTGGCTGCATAAATCTCTGAGCGGGTTCAATGCACAAACAAAAATATTTTAAAAATAGGATCAATTAAAAGACTTTAATCGGTTTTAGACCGATTAAATTAAGCTTACTAAAGTTAACAATAGTTTTTGTGTCTTTAAGTAGGAAATACCATATTTAATTTCATGTTTACAGAATTTAGAAAACTTCAAACAAAAATAAAATTAAAAAAAACATATTTTTTTTTAATATTTAGCATAAATTGTAAACATAATATTACTTATGCTTAAGCTATTAAAATGCATCAGGCATCAAACAATCATCAGATGGCCAGCACATAAAATAATTGTATAAAATGCTAAAGACATCTTTGTTTCTTCCTGTGCAGATGCAGAAGATGCACCCCGACCCAAAATCGGATTGTATATATCCATTGTATATATCCCGCTGCGCCAGACAGCGCCAGACAAAGTGTAATCACATGCATGTGTGCTCGTGAATGGCTTCATTGCTTTGTTTAGAAACGTTTAGGCTAAAATTAAATTTGAATTTTTAATTGCTGAAAACCCGAACACCTGTGGCTAGACTTCAGCGTTCTCCTTGGGCTTCGGAAAGAGAAAAATCTCAGTTAAGTCCAAGGGTTTCCCTTGGACAGAGCCATAAAATTATAAAAACATCAATCAAAATTACTTTTCTGTCTCCGGAAAGAAGAGCAGCAGCCACCAGAAATAAAATGCACGCAAGCCAATTAATCAAAAAATATAAAACTGTTAAATTTTACAAGAAACGCAACCAGCGAAATATTGGTCAGACCCAAAAGATGCACTTAAAGAAAGGCGGAGAAAAATGATGGAAGGAGGGGATTCGGGACACGGGCCAAAGTTTCTTATGCGGTTTATTGATTTACGATTTATTTTCATTGGCCGGCACGCAGAAATTAATGAGCCATCGAGTGCTGCAGGCCAAGAGGTGACCCCGAGCGGGTGTGTGGGCTTAATGGAGTGTGTAGATGGACCCTGGGCTAATAAATGGATAGAGCTCGAAATGCATAAAAATTCGGGATGGTACCCTCATAAAGATGAGTCATTTTCCATGTCTGTACAATGTGTATGGGAAGGGGATTATAGAACGAATAAAAACTATTAACTCCATTTAAATTTTTTAGAAGGTTTGCTTAACAAATTCCATTGATTTATTATTAATTTCATTCATATCCAATGAAATGTTTTAACAGTATAGAAAAACTAAGAGCATAGTTTCTGTTAACAATGATCAAGAATATGTGTAGGTTCATAAATTCATTTAAGCCTTACTTAAAAATTCATATTAAATCTTTAAGGCATATTATACAGGGATATTACTTGAGGAAGTGACCATTGTTTATTTTTTCCCATTGTAGATGTCCTGCACCACTCTGTCCACGAAGAGTTGTAGCATGGCGGTGCCCTCTTCGTCGGATGCGTCCATTACCTGGTCGAGCAACTCCCAGTTGAAGTGCTCGTTTAGCAGTCCCCGCTTTAGGACGTACGCGGGCATCTTGACCGTGAAGTACCGCAGTTTCCACCGGGAACGCAGGCGCGGAATGCACATCTTATTTTCTACGATCGCGTCGTCCTCCAAGTCGTAGACGTTTACCTCCTCGCGCGTCTCTTCTTCCGGAGCGAACTCCTCCACGATTGGTTGGCCCAGTGGAGCCTTACGTTTGCGTGGCTTCTTCGGCGAAGGAGGCCGTGGATTGGACTCTGGCTGCCGGTTGACCAACTTCTGCAGCCAGATCGTCTTCAGAGCATCCAGGCACCTACGTTCGCTGCGGGTCAATCCCTCCATGTCGTCGCCCAGGCTCTGCATCGTGTCCTCTACCAGAAGCTCCGTGAAGGCGCGCGACTCCTCGATCCATGTCTCCGGCGCGGCCGGGACCTTGCGCTTGCCCTTGGAAGTCATTTTGTCAGAACGTATTTTATTATTTGTTTTGGTTCTTCTTCTTTTCTTTAAAGTCGATGTTCGATAGTTCGATAAAAGCAGCACTAAAAGGCTTTTTTTCGAAAGGGTGGCAGCTCCACTTAAAACAACGTTATTTTTTTTAAGTTTTGGGAGCTTTTATTTAAAACATATTTTTTAGATTGTTTGTGAAATTCAAAGTACAATAAAAAAATCTCATTAAAGAGTTTACAACAAATTTTATTGAAAGAGAATATATCAAAAACTTTAAATTACCCAAAACAACCCAAATTAGGCAACGGGTATATTAATAGTCGACTTTAGCATTACTTTTTGTCTTACTTCTCTTTATAAACTCTTATCCTTGGATAAATCCGGGGAAATGATTAATATTAACCCGACGTCAAAATATTTTTCCCTTCACCAAAGTTTTAAAAAGTTAACGTAAACGTAACGTAAAGTTAAAGTAAAAAACCACTTTTTTTAAAATGAACTTTTGCACTTTTCATTGTGTTTAAAATAAGCCAAACCTTGGGAATCTTATTTAACCTTTTGATGGGAGTTGTATAACGTTTCTTTTGTATCCAACTCTTTTATGACTGAGCAAATTAGCCAGATAAAATGAGTTTAGCCAAAACGAAACCCCAGTTAGATGGCTTTTAATAAAGCTAAGCCCCATTTCAATCATTTTTATGGAGCTCTCTGGAGATTGGGTCATTTGGAAACTCGTTTGTATTTTGTCAATCTTTACAACTGCAACGTGAATGCATTTAGAAAACAGTTAAAGCGAGTAGTAAAAACCCCGGACTCAAAAACTTGGCGACACTTAACAGCTCTAAACAGCTGAGATATGCCGGAGAAAAGTGCAAGTCCACCGCTGCGTATCTGGTTTCCAAATGAAAATGTGAAATAAATTTATAAAAACATAAAAATATTGTTGTCACAGTCGTAAAATGAATTTTTATGGCCGCCATCCCAATTCCACTGGAGGACTGGTGGAGTGAAAACGCTTTGGGCCAGGCCAAGACCAAGACCAAGACCAAAGCCAAAGGCTGGCCCCAAACTTGGCTCTAAACGCGGTTCAAGTGCGGGCAGCTCTCTGGCTAACTGTTTGGGCCATTTGTGGTCTGTGGTCGGCCAACTGGGCAGCTAATCTGATTTGCTACATGGAATTAGAATTTAAATTGGCCAGGCCAGCAAATGCACAAATCCAGAACAGAGCGAGCTGCACTGCATCATTAGGCGGGTTGGATGCACTCACCCACTACTCCTTCCTGCATTTTACTGCACTGCAAAACAAAGTTCTAAAGTTAATATTGTTTCTAAAAAAAGCTAAAATTTGCTTTATTTGTTTGTCAAAATAATAAAAATTTTAAGCGTTACAGTCAAAGGAAATTTACAGATTCAAAAAAGGATTAAAGAAACCATTTTTGCGATAAGAAAACTGATACAAGTATTTCTGCATTCAACTTTACTGCATTTTTGTTTACAATTCTATACACTTCAAACTGAACAATAAATTAAAAAACTATATTTGTTGTACTTAAAACAATTCAAACCCAAAAATCTGCGAATAAACTTTGTTTCGTCTTGTAAAGAATTCAATAAATAAGGAAAATTTAAAGCGACTTGGCTACATTTTTTGTAGTGTTTCTTGTAACACGACCAAGACGACGACAACAACGACAAGAGGAACAGGAGGAACAACCACGACAACGACAGCCGTGAAGAAAGAAGCCTCCAAATCAGAAAGAAGCGAAGAAACCGGGGGAGGCGAACATTTTTAGACGTGCTTCCTGGTCCAGCTGCCGCAGCTTTATTTGGATTCTTACTTAGCGCAAAATGCAACGCCCATGTGACCACGGCTCCCAGGAAAGGAAGATGCCGCAGAGTCGACGCACTGCCTCGTCTCTCCATTTCTAATAATATTTTAGTCATGTCCACGGCTGGCAAGTGCAACAAAATCAGCAGCAGCCAAAGAAGCAGCAGCTCCACCGCTTTCGGTTTTGTTCTTCTTTTAGTCTTTTTTTTGCACAGAGAATTATTACAGCACTCAGCGACGGCTGAAGTGGAAATCCAATATGCGACTGGACAAATACCCCGGATCTGGAGGAGGGGTTTCTTTGTGAGCCAGACAATTTTTATTCCATTCCCTTGGGAAAAAGGCCCATCACGGCCACCACTTACTCATCCAAAAAGGCAAACAGCTAAGGAATTTCCTCATTGCTTTGAAGAACTTGTCAGCACTAAATCAGATTGGACTTTTCTAGATCGGGATAATATATGGGCATCATTTGTTAGCTATAGCTACCATGTGTTGGTTTAGGGCAAGGAAACTGCTTTTGCTCCTGTAGTTTAAGGTTTAGACAAACTGATCCTACATTCAAGATAGTAATTCTTGAAGGCACCATAAGGTTTTAAGTTGAGTTAAAAGTCCTCATTAAATGTGTTGAAGGATTTTGTTTAAATAAAAATAGGAAATACGAAAATAATAATAAATAAATAATAAATTATAAGTTAATTAATTTTCATTGAAATACGATTTGTATATTAATTAATTTTCGTTAAACTTTAGATTTATTTTGTAACCAACTCTCTAATAAAATGAATATACATTTAACTGATACCCTGTGAATTCGTGGCTGAAATTGCCAGTCACGGCTAACCGCAGCCAGCCAGTTCTAATTTGGCTGTAAATTTGTCTTGCTCTCTTGGCCAGATTATGCAATAAAAGACGCAGAAAGAATTTGTTGCGAAAAGTGAAAAGAAAATTGCCGCAAGTGTCAGACGGAGAACGAGTACGAGTTGCAGTTGCACTGGACTGTAGATCTTTAGATTAAAATGGCTCGGTTCGGAGATGAAGATGGAGCACTATTTTGTGGTAATCTGAGCTGATTATATATAAGATGGAACGAGCCCCAGGAAGTGGGGTTCAGTACCCCTTTTCCGTCGTACTTTTCCGTACAGCATAATCGCGCGATAAGCGATCTCGGAGGCCTGTCAATGGGTCCCTCCCCATGTTATTTTTTTTCTCCTGTTTCTGTTGCTGTGCATCGAAAATCCCCCACTAATTCGGGCCCTTTTTTCTGGGGGCCCTGCAGCCTCTGCCTGGCCAAAGTGTGAATGTGATTGAGAGTGTGTGTCGGTGTGTAAATCATGATTAATGCCACAAACTTGTTTAAACAACGGCCGTGTCGAGCCGTGGCCGAAAATCCGATTAGTGGGCAACGTGAGCTGATGCTGAGGCTGATGCCTCTGCCCTTCTCCGAAAACCGAAAAGCCGAAAACCCAAAGAAAACGGCAGAGAAATGCAAGAGGCGTGCACGATTTCCATTTTTTTCTTTTTTGTACGTTGGGTACGTTGTTTTCTTCGTCGGCTTTTGGTCTTTCCGATGAACTGCCAACAAAAGCGCAGCCAAACGGCAAACGCACACAAATTTTCATCAAATTAACATACCCCATTCTCGGCTACCTTTTGTTATTGTTACTGTTAATGTTAATGCTGAAATTGAGATCCGAATCGCGCAACGTAACAAATTTTGAAAGCCCTGCGTTTGGGCAACCGAAAAGAAGCTGTCGCTGTCGCTGCCCCAGATGAAGATATTTTCCTACGAATCGGACAGCCCACGCCCAAAGTCGAGCAAGTGCAGCACTCCAGCAACCGATCCTATCCAATCCACTCGACTCCACTCCGATTCCCGAACCCAAACCCAATCCCAGTCCCAGTCCCAGTCCCTGGTTGTGTCTTGCACCGCTTGGTATCCAATTGCAACATAATTAAGTAAGCCAAATGGCGTGTCTCGTTCGCTCTCCTGGCCAGGCTAGCATGCTTATCTGGTACACTTGCAGAAAATTCATAAGACTGATGAGATTTACCAATTGCAGAAATTCCAGAAAATGTAACTGTTCAGTCTTTATCTTAACTCTTATTATAAACTTGCCTTGAGGTAATACTAAATCTTTAAAGATTAAAGTTATCTTATTTTCAAATTTTCAACTGGGGTTTCTTTGGTAAAACGTTCCATACAAATATTTCTAGCTAACTATTTATGTTCTTATAAATAATAAAACATTTCTCAAGCTTTATTTAAAAACACTAATTTAAATTCTCAGAAAAAATTCAATTTAAATATCATAACGTTTAATGATGGCACTTAATATTTATTTATAGTCTACACTGACAATAGAGACATTATCTAACTATTATTCTTTTTTTAAATAAAATAAAAAAAAAAAAATATAAAATAATTATTTTTATAATATAATTTAAAATTTTTTCTCTATTAAAAATTTAAAATATAAAAATAAATTTATAAAATTAATTTTATTTTTTAATAAATAACTCATTATAAAAAAATTAAAATTCTCACAGTTTGTCTATCCGTCTTTCATATACACTTATCCTATTTTCCCTTAACTACCTATTTTATATTAACAAAATTTACACAAGTTTATTACACTCACTTTTGCCCACTACACATTAACAAAAGCCCCCACTAAATTGTTTTCTGCAAAGCAGCTTTGTCTTATAAAACAACTTTATTTCTGAGCTAGTCAATTTTGCATTTTGATTTAATTGAAATGAGCTTTGACTGACAATGATTGATGAGTCAATCAGAAGAGATGACTTCATATGAGCAATCCTCAAATAAATATTCTTGGAACTATTCGGTGCAGCATTAAGCTCATAAAAGATGAATTGCAAAAACCAGAGCTTCCAAATAATGATGTGTTTATTAGTCACAAAACTAACTTATGTTAAACTTATTTCTTGAAGTGTACCGCATGTATGGCTGGAATCCAGTGCGTCATGTTTTGGCCTGACTTTTGGGTTCGTGCTCGTGTGTGGCGCTTGGAGTTTTGTTGTCTTTTGTACTGGCTGCAAGACAAAAGCAATGCAAAGACAACGTCACCATCCCCATCCCCATCCCCACGACCCCCCATCCCGAATGTTTCCTCCAACTGGTTTCCATGTTAAATGTAATCTGTCTGTGGGACAGGGACTCTCAGGCTTTCAGTCTCCACAGCTCGGGCTCAGTCGCAATCTCCCCCCCAGCATTGCATTAACCCAATTTTCAACTTGAGATGCGAAGCTGCGTGATTTGCAAATTACCGCTGAGCCGATGCAGTGCCATTGTGTCCATCTGTCGGGTGTCCACTGTCCGCAGTCTACTGTCCACGGTCCAGTCCATGTTTCGAGTGACTTACTCATGTTTATATGAAAAACTCACTAATTGCATGGCGCAGACAACGAAGCAGACAGTAGGCGTAAATTTAGACCATGAATTGTGATTTGCATATTCATTCAATAAATTTTCTTTATAGTTTATGGTAAAGCCTAAGGTGTGATAGATATTTCAATATAGTTTGATTTCAACTAGGAAACTATAGATCATAATTTGAACTATTACTGCACCATTGTTTCATTTTTTTTATAATTTATTTATTGTGGTCTTTAAAATGTAAACAACCATAGGAATTTTGCAATACATAAAAATCTATCGGTTTCCATACTATTTAAAACAAGTTAAAACAACAAGATATTTTTTTAAATAAATAATCTTGTAAATAATAATTTAAAAACCAACAGGGCTTTCTTAAAAATCTAAGCTTGTCACATTCGTTAATTACTTAAGGTTCATTTGAATAGGTTTCTAAATCGTGAGTAAATAACTCAGCTGGAAAGGTGATACTCCAATAAATACTTTGCCTGACACACTTGGGGGAAAGTGTAACAAATATTTTTGTCAGACCTTTGGCCCAAATAAATTCTGACAATTCCAGAGATACATAACCATTGGACACCTCAAAAGGTGCCCACAACTGATCCACTTACAGTGACACTGACCATGACTAATGCGGGAAACGAGGTCATAAACCTATTTTTAACAAGGTTTTCATAAGGGTTCATAAAGTTTCCAGCCACATGAATGAGAGATCCATCTTAATTAAAACAAATATTGAGATGGCAAGAGAACGATTTGCATTTGTCAAGCAATTTGCTCAATTGATGTCATATCATGTCGTGTTCTCCGCTGATTTTTGATGAGCACGTGTACAAGTTGTTGCCCCGAGTAGGAGTACACCGAGTTTCCCCCACGAATCCCAAGAAAAACTCATTAAACGAGCTTCTGCCTGGGCCAAGGTTTCGTTTCTGTGGCCCGATGGCATGACTTGGACTTCAGATAAGCCCAGAGCTTATGGCTCCGGCTCCAGAGAAGCCTTAAAGACTTAAAGGCTTCAAGCCTTCAAGACTTTTCGCTGGGCACGCGTAGGCGTAGCCATTGAGCACAATGCTTCACGGTGCAAAATGTTAACGAATTTTCACAGGCCCCAGCCGCATTCTAAGTGCAGTTTTTCCAAGCGCAGCATATCAAATCATTCGTCACTCGCCCCCAGTTTCCAGTTTCCCCCTTTTGTGTCCATAATTATCGCAGCGACTGAGACGCAGACCTGGAGCCTGGGTTTTAAGAGTTTGGAGTTAGAGTCGATTGTTGACAAGCAATTTGCAGGCCACGGACTCGAGCCCTGACTTTGCATCCAGCTGCGATCGGGCCTCCGTCTAAGTCGCACACTTACAAAAAAATATTTCAATTGCTTACAACTTATTTTTTAAAAATTTATTTTAGAACTAAAATACTACAAGATTTGAAAAATTAAATACATTACAACCCAACTTTTAGAACTGACCTCCTATTAATAGTACTTGAAATAAAAAAATATATAACGTATACATTTTTCATAAAAAATACATAAAATGAATTTAAAAAAAAACAAGAACATTTAAATAACTTCTTATTTGAACAGTTGTTTTAAATTTATTAGGAAAACAAATTTTAGGTCTCTAAGTTATTTTTTGTTTGAGTATAATTGATAATTTTGAAGACTGTATCTTTGTTTATTTATTAAATAATTTTTTTTTCTTGGGGTCTATTTTCTGTTTTAAAATCCGCTTTAAATTTTTAATATTTTTGAAAATCAGCTTTATATTCCTATTGATTTATTTTCAAAAATCGTTTTTATATTCCTTATTTTAATCACTAATTTGTACATATTTTTTTGAGTGCATTCTATGGCTCCGTCTGGGGTCACAGAGCTGCTTGGAGTGCACATAACTCCGCGCTGGCTCTTGTCTCATTTGATTGTGCATTTGCCAATTGTTGCTTTTGGCTTTTATTGCTGCGGCTGATTGAAGTCAAGGCCCTGCTTTGTTTTCGATTTTTATGCTAGGCTATTGGAGATATCGGTAAGATATAACTTGTACACAAGCCCCACTCGAGCTGCAAGTGGCATTTAAGCGGGGCACGCCCCTTTAAATATGAGTACCCTCCCTGAATCAACACCTATGCGTCTAGAGAGTCTGGAATCTATAATTAATTCATTGGCTCGCGTTTCAGATCACTATCCCGATCGATGCCGCAACTGCAAATCAAAAGTCAATCAATACGAGCCAGAGGAAAAAAAAACAAAAAAAACAGACATCAATCAACTGTCAGACACATGCAACTGCAACTGCCACGGCAGCAACAACAAATTGGCCAAAACATGCACACTGCAGACATCAATTGAATTTATCAAACAGAAGCCAAAACACTGCAGACCATGCAACAAATTTCGACTGGTTCAAATGTTTTGGCTTTTGCATATGGAGTTACAACACGGTGTGGATAATTAAAAGCTTAATTTCCTTTGCCTCTGGGACTGCAGTGCACAGAGAAACAAAGTGCGTAGACGAATGTTGATTAATTTGGGGATTTTTCAATTCAATTTGGACATTAAAAAATTACAATAACTAAATAGAAGAATTTAAGAACTTGAAATAAAGGAATTAAGGAACTTATTGCAACAGAGATTAATTCTCCCCTATTTTTCTTAATTAAAAAAGATCTCAATTTGTGTTTATGTGTTTTGAAAGTGTTTACCAATTTCTTAAGAAGATTTTAAATAATTTTAACATTTATTTTTAGTGTAGCAATAGCCAAAGGAGCGGAAAACGACTTAAGTTCACTTTTATCCGCAAATCACCGCATATGACGCTGATTAACACGGAGCCTGTAACCGCAATTGAAACGTTGCACTGGCCATTAACCAGGTTCGATTTGGGGTAAGAGGTAAGGGGCAACTTATGTGCTGATGGCGGCGTGTGAATATCTCCAAGCGAAGCCAATCCATTCGAGAAGTCATTTCCATATGCTCTGTTGCAACTTGCCACTTGCAGTTGCTGTTGCTGTTGCAGTGGCTTGCTGGTGCACGTGCAGCGCTTAAATAAATAGAAAAAAAATGGGCAAGGCAGCACTGCCTACGTATTGAGGCAATCACTGTGGAAAATGATGCTAGAAAATTTGTGCACTGAGAAAAATTGGGAATTTAGGAATAAAAATAAACTTTTTCAGAAGACGTTAAGAAAAATTTGACAGTAATGATTATTTGAGGTGACATGAAATTTTTATATAATTTATAATTCTTTAACTTTTTTGACAGTTATAATAAAAATACAACGGAAGTTTAAACATTAAAATGTTTAGATTATTCTTATCGCTTTTTTAGAACATTTTAAAAATAAAGCAGTTAAATTATTTTACGGAATATATAGTAACCATTATTTTATTATTTTTTTTTAGGTCACTCGAAGTGTTTTTCCCCCAACACTTTTGTGGCACTGTGCTATGACTGATGATGGTAGCTGTGTGTTTGCCTTGTGGCCAGATTTTGGCAGTTGCCGCATAAATCAAAAAGTGTCATAATTTGCAACAGCAGCAGCAGCCGCAGGAGAAGGAAGGAGCAGCAGTTGCATTGCATGTGTCGTATACTAAGCACTTAGCACTGAGGTCTCAGATTGCGCATACGCGGCGTGTGCTTGTTCCCTTGGCAGATGCAAGGGCGTCGGATTCGGATTGCAGTGGCAGTGGAAGTGGCTGTGGAAATGGCATGCCTGTGCCCTTAAGTAGAGTCGCATTAATTCCAATTAGAAAACATCGTCACTGGCAATTGAAAACTCGTTAAAGTTCATTACCTTAAAGACAACGAGCGTCATTCTGCCTTTTCGAGTCAATGCCACCGAGAGATCTTGGCCAGATCAGTGGAAGTGGAAAAGAGGAAAGAAGAGGGCGAAGACAAGCCATATCTAACTGAAGATCGTTGAACACGGCCTGTTACACTTAAGGAGCTGCAATTGCAATTGTTTCAAACACAAGTGCACGCTCATTGATTCGCTGCAATTGACACACGACAATTGAAGTGCTGTTGTTGTGGTGGATGGTGGAAAAATCACGGCCACTTGGCCTTGGGGCTAATTTCCAGCCAGTTGGCTGGCATTTGGTCTGCTCCGAACTGGTCTTACTGGGCCCGGGCCCAAATTAGCAGCGAAGCGCAGCTGCTGGATCTCTGAATCTGACTCTGAATCTCTGACATTGAATATTTAAATAATTTATGTGTGCCGCGATAAGCCGGAGATCTTGGGCCATAGGTAAGCCTGGCCCGGCTTTTGGTCATATTTATGGCTGCAGTAACCTTGAACTGCGAAGTTTTAGCTCTGATAAATGCAATCGGACACGCCCCGCCCAAATGCTGCTGAAAGATCGAAAGATCCACCTCCATAGCCGACTTCATCTATCCCAATCCCAGGGGTGTGACCCAAAATCATTACTCTTCTCCATGGCTCAATGAACCGAAGATTGCAAGGTTAATATCGATGGGATTTAGCATGGGTTTTGGTACCGTTTAATTTGCTAATTTAGATAACATATGGAATATCTTTATTGCCTACATTTATTATTTGAGTAAGTTCACCCTTTACCGAATTCCTATTTGAAATTCTGTGTTGGCACCTTACATTTACAAATAATCCACTTACCGTTCCATTTCCTTGGGATCAGTGGGATAACCTCGTCCAATGGTGTTCGTCTCAAAGGGATTTTCGGTGGTGATGGTGTTTACTGTGGGTGTTGCTGTGGTGGTATAACTATAGCCCCTTCTAGCCGGAACAAGTGGTGGAATAGTGCCCATGCTGCTTCCAAAACCAGGACTCGCAGATCTTCTGTTCAGATTTGGTGGTGGTGCAGTGGTGCTGATTGATGATGGAACAAAGGAGTAACCTCTTCCCCGCTCTCGCACTCCAATAAACTCCACATCCTGGGTGTTATCCTCTCCTTTTCCAGAACGCGGAGATGAAGGCATCGGCGGTGGTGGAGGTCCAAAAGTGTTTGTTAGGATATTATATGTATTATAGTCCCATTCGGAGGGTCGTGATTGATGCAGGCGACGTATCACCGCTCTGTTATAAGGATTATGTGGTTGAACCCTTCGTAATCTGGTGACCTCTTGCATGCTGACCCCGGGCAGCAGTTCCACATCCGATTTGGCCTGAAATCTTCGCTGCTGCCTTTGATGCGTTGGTAAATAACTGCTTTGATGACGCGTTCGATGATTATGGTTATGTCCATGTCCTCGATGTTCTCGAGTTCTGTTCACATGAGAACTGGTGCTATTTAAATTACTGTTGTGTACACCTGATACCGCCGTTCCCAGCAGCAGGATTGTGCAGCAGATCAGCAGAAAAAAGCTGGAGTAAATTGTGTCTGCCATTTCGATGTTGATGTCCCGCTATCTCAATTCACTTGATGGCACTGCAAATAAAATAAAAGGGGAAAAGAAGCGTGACTTTATTAAGTGCTGAACTTGTTTCTTCATTGCGAAATCCCCATCCTCGGTTCAATCACATTCACTTTCGTTCTCATTCAAATTCCTAGGCATTTTGCACGCCTCACTTACTTTAATGTAAGCAACAAGACGGATCCACCGGCCCTCATTACCGATTCCTTTGTCTGACGGAGCGCCGACCTGTCTGTCCATCATCAAGTAATTGAAAGGTAGCATAAATGTATTAACTAGTGTCTAGACAACGGCTCAGGATCATCGCAGACTTAGGATACACTTTGCAGATTGAATTTGTTTGAAAAAAAATTACAAAAGAATGAAATGCATCACGCCCTAATTTAGGATATTATTCTTGCTTAAAGTTCAATGTTTTCTTTATTTAAAATATTTTTAAGGTATTGTTACCCTACATTTATTACATATTCCTGGAATATGTTTAATAATAGTTTCGAATATAAATAATCTAAAAGATTTAAATCCAAGAATATTGTTTTAAAAATGTACAAAGTGATATAAAGCCCGTTGTAACATATTTTTATCGAAGCATTAATTTATTTTAAAGTTCAATTTATAATTTTAAGTACAAACTGGTTTAATAAAATTAATGTAAGAAAAGGGGTACATTTATTACATCAAAAGCCCCATCAAAATGGGTTTTGAGGAAGCAGTATATTTTTTCGAACCCAGTTCTTGATGGGGCCAACGGTTTTCATGGTCGAGTGGTCAACACTTCCAAGTACGGTTCGAATTTTTGAGCCAGAGACAAAGGCAATTTGTTCAACAGCAGCCGACGATGATGACGGTGACTGTGATTATTATTCTCTGGATTTTTTTTTTACCAGATAAATCACACGTTAAACAAAAAGAAAAGGAAACGCGTTAACAGTTAACCGGCAGGAGCTGCCAAAACGTGAAGCAAAGTGGAGTGAACCGAAGCCGGAAGCGAGAAGTGCATCATTTTTCGCTTTGTTCAGGGGCATTTTTCAAAATTTCACGCACTGCGGTACTGTGAAGCAGTGGCAACTCATTTGTCAGCATCATTGGCAACCACATCGCACCACCCTTACCCCTAAAACCAACCAAACCACGCGCACCACCCAAAGACATCATGAAAAAGCCATTATTGCAATTGCTCAGTGAGCTTATTAATATTCATTGCTTCCACTTGAATTTATGATTCCAAACGCCCTGCTCATTAAAGTGGATCTAACATATGTCCGTTCTTGTTTTTTACTTTTCAAAAAATATACACTGACCAAAAATTATTTCTTTTATACGCTAAATTAGCTTACCCTGTTACAATAAAAATTCGTCAAAGAACCTAGAATTAATTGTTTGTTTTTCAAGTAACAGAAACCTTAGAAACTTTAATTAAACTTGAAGCTTATTAAAAAATATGAAAATTTTATAAAATATTTTAAAAGTAAATTTAAATGCTGTTTTAAGGAATCTAAAATCTACTATTTTATACTAAATATAACAATGTCACTTGTAAATATTTTCAGCAGTGTAAGTGCAATTGAAAAACTCCAAAGAACTTTTGATAAGTTCGAATGACAGCAGACCCCGAGTCGTCATTAAAATTTGCTGCGCTAATTAAAAAACACCATCAAGGGATTGGGAATTGAGAAATTGTAAGTAAGTAAGCACATAAGTAAGGGAAATGTTGCAAGTCTCTGACCCTTTTCTCAGATGCATCTTATGGATGATAAACAAAAAAAAGGGCAGGGGCAGTATCAATCAGGTGTGGTTTTAAGCCGCTTAGTAAGTGAAACCCTGGAACCCTGTGGGCTCGACTGCCACTCAAATGACTGCCAAATGTCAGACCCAACCCCCAACCAGTTGTCATAACTCTGCAAAAGTTCCGAGAAATGCAAAAACGCGAAAAATGGTAAAAATGGTTAAAAGGTTTTTCGGGCGCCGCCACAAAAGTTAATCGAGACTGCAGACAGACAAATAAAGAAAAAAAATATAAATAATCCAGAGAGATGAAGAAATCCAACCGGAGGGAAAAACAACTTGATTCCGTTGAAATCTAAGCCGAGTTGACAACTCGCCTTGACCTTGCTGGATTGCCAAAAACGGTCAGTCCGGAGATAAATCAAATCGCGCGGCGTTTGTCTGAACCCGAAAAGGTGGAGATACATATATGTAGATGGATGCGAAGATATATACCACTATATATATAGACAGCATAAAGACCAGCCCACCAGCGATCGCCGGCAATATTTTGATATATCTCTAATTAATAGCTAAAGAATTATTTATAAATCAACTTTCGGGTCGCGGTTGCAGTTTAGCTGGAATTTATGCAAAGGCTGCCATAAATATTCCTACGTCTGTATCTCGAAATTAGTGTGTGTTAAATGTTATTGATTTGTTTTCCCAGCACATAAATCACGGGGTAAATACTGCACAGAGGCGAGGAAATAGTCGGGGAATCGGCATCAGCCTCCTCCTCAGCGGGAAAGTGTCAACTTTATTTCTGTCACCCTGACAAGACACGGATTCTGTGGGAGTATCTGTAGCTGAAACTATATATACATCTGTGTCTGTATCTGCATCTGTGAGCTGACCCAGACATGAGCTATGGCCAATGAATCACCAGAGATGCGTAAAGCAGACGTAACATACATATATAAAGAAATTTAGGAACGACAAGGAATACGGTGAGCTCTAGGTATGAGGTAATTTTAAATTTTTGTAGAAAAATGTAAGCCCCTAAAAATGAATCAGATTGTTTAAAATGCTACTTTAATTGTTTTTCTTTTACCAGTTTAATATAAATTTTTTCCGTTTAAGTTGCTTTTAAATTTTAAAGTTCTCTCGTAGTTCATTTTAAGAACAAAATAATTTTTATATGAAATGTTAAACAAAATATATTTATTTAATATGAAATAAAATAGTTATATGACAAATGTATTTAGTAGTTTTGTAGTTGGTCACATTTACAATTCCTCCTTATCGAATTCCTCTGATTTTCTGACTCTACAAGTTCCCCAGAAACATTGCTTATGTCTCATTTCCATTTGACATGTTTTGGTTGTCATGGAAAATAGTTGTTGGGGAAGACTCTGATAAAAATAATGGGGAGAAGAGCAAAATTCCATTTTATTAATAAAACTTTTTGCATTTCAAAACTAATCATGTGCGGAGAAATGACTTAAACTGCACCAATTACTTAGTTATGGAAATTTTTCGTTATTTTTGAATCTGTTTACTCGTGTTCAATGGCGTGTAAATTGATCATCTTGTGATGTTATTTGGGTAGCGCTTTCAGAATGTAATTTAAATTAACAACTTCTCCGACAACCGGCTATTTAAATGTTAATTAAATGCCTTTGCCTCTGCCTCTTTTTTAACATTTTTTTGTGTGCAATTCCAAACAGCTGCCACTTTAGCATGCGTTTTTATTTATGTTTTGTGTAATCGGGGCCGCTCCTCAAGTTCTTATAAAGAGATAAACTAAGAGATTAACGCCTGCGTGCCGAGGAGATCCCCGACAACCAGAAATTGTTTGGTAACTCTGCTGAGTTTTTTTTTTCTTGTGTTTCGAATAATCCCATTTGTTTGCTGTTGCAAATGCTTTTCAACGCAGCTTTTATTAACGTTATATCGACAGCCGGGATGGGCTGCAAAATGCTTTAGATCTCGGGAAAACTGCAGTAGATGTACGATCGCACCCGCAGATTTGTGTGTGAAAATGGGGTGGGGAAAAACAAAGGGGGAAAAGCCACCCACTGCTGCCACAATTTTCACGCTGCTTTGGGGTTCAATAACCGAACGTGTTGGGGGATTATCGAATATATATATCTTATCTGACAGATTGCCAAATATTTGCCATTGGGCGAAAGGAGGAGGAGGAGTTACACATTTCATTCATTCCGCTGCTTTGTTTATTGTTCTTGTTGACGGGTTCTCGTCTTCGTTTTCCCACGACAGCCAAGACAGCCCTGATGGGTAGAAAAATCACGGCCAGCCAAATGGTTAATAGTGTGTCATAGCCCGGCCATTTGATAGTATATTTCACATGCTGTTTTATTTCGTCTGTTGATATTGTGTCGCTGTCTTTAATATGCAAAATCATGACACATTTACACAGCGTTTGTATCTCGTTTACTTTTGACGTCCCTCGCCCCTAACCCCCTTTCTTTTGGAATGTTTTTATTTTTTAACAAGATCAACAAACTGGGAGTGGGGCGGTGTCAGGCGGGGGGTTTTCGGAGGGGCTTTGAGTGGGGCCATGGGTCGTTCGATCTCAGCTTTTTGTTTACACTTTACTTTCAGTCCAATTAAAGGAATGTTGTTGGCCTTTGTTGCCGCGTTTCTTCCCTAACAAAGTCAGAGATGAAAAGCGAAAACTATGCAACGTGTTTAACATCGACAGTTTGACATCTGAAAAACGCAACACCTTCCTTTTTTGCAGAGAGAAATAACTGGATACCTTAAAACATTTAACCTTTAATCCTTAAGTTCTCAAAGGAACGTGAATCTTGTTATAAAGTATTTTTTTAGTCAAAATATAAAATAATTCCGTTGGTCTTTTTTAAAGTTTTGAATGATAAGATTTAAAATTAAAAACAACAAAAATTTATAAAAAATTTCTTGTTTAATTTAAAAAAAATTAAAAACAATGACAATACTAAAAATAATATTTCGTAAATATTAACTAACCTTTCAACAGGTAGTTTAAAATAAACCTGACAACCCAGAAAGCAGTTTTTTTTTTTGCATATAAAATTAAGCCATATTTTTTTTCCACTGCACATAACGCCAGCAAGTTCAACTTCAAATGCGAAAACTCATTTCAATAACAATTGCAGCGACCCAAAAAAGGCAAAAGGAAAAACTTCAACAGCGGAGCTCAATTTGCTGGCATGTCCAGTCTTTTGCTAATTGCTTTGCAGCTGCAAGGGGGCGGGGGCCACGCCCCCACGTGCCCCATAGTCCCATTGCCCATATAGTATATCCCATATCCCATAGCTCATGGTGACCCGAGACAAAAGACATAAACCCAGTTACCGTTAGCTGCGTAATTTATGCAAATGACTTTGGTTAATTAGCAAAGCGAGGGAAAAACAAGAAACTCGTGGACATGAGCCACCAGCAAAGTTTTCCTCCCCCTTTGGCCTTTACCATAATAACACTATTTGTAAACAGATTATGATATGCAGGAAGGCACGATCGCTTTTTGGAAGAATCGTGCCTCAAACAACAAATTTTGATTGCGCACCTGACGAGCGATATGTGTCAAAATGCAAAATGCATTGACACACTAAATATTAGCCCTTACATCATTGTTTCCCAAACTGGTCAAAACAATGGAGGGTATGAATCAAATTATTTAAATTTGTAGCATTTTCCGCTTTTGTCACATTATTTAATACAAATTTGTGATAGCGTCACAAAATTAACATAATCACCCAAAGTGTTGATATAAAAGTGGGCTAGGGCAGAAATATTATATATAAACTTTAGTTAAGCTAAGAATAAATTTAGATTAAAGAAATGTAGATAGGCAAATTTGATTAAACAGATACAAAATAGTTTACATTTTTTTTAATTGGATAAAGAGATTAGAAAGAAATTTCCATAGAAAGTTAATTTTTTTAACTTGCGTTTTTCATTAAAAAAAATGAAGAGCTTCAATGATTGAAATAATTTAGAAATTCGATTCTACAAAAAAAAATATGAAACGTTTTATAATTCGAAAATTATTAATTTTATAAAATTATAAAATTTTAAGTCAATATTAAAAACAAAGTTTAGAAAAGTACTAAAAAAAAGTTAAAATCACAACAAGTAAAAGTGAAAATATATCTTCCTGACTCTGAAAAAAATTCGCATGTCAATTCTAAAACATATAACAAAAAAAATAACATGAAACTCCACTTAGCACAAGAATATAATAACTATATTTGCGGAAAGCTCACACATTAATTAATTCGTAATCCATTTATGGCATTGTTTAGTAGTTGGACCACATAAATGACAGACACTTCGGTAGACAGACACAACTTAGTTAGCCGCACCACAAAATGCAAATTACGTCCATAAGTGACATGCAACTCCTAGACAGGATCTCGGGTACGTGATTTTGAGCAAGATTAATGCACTAGGAAATGTCGCGCGTCGCTTGACACACATTCAATTCATAAATAATTGCAATTAATTAACAATATTTGCATGCGACTTACACACAGCGAACAAATTCCAACTGACCCGCGAGTTCAATGCGGTAGGAGAAAAACAGCGATAATCGTGGCCAGATTATATGGCTTTTTATTTAAAGATGCCTCAGACACACAAATAAATCAAAACACAATTATTTCAAATTTTACAATCACAAAACAATAAATTCAATTGAGTTTTCGCGCTGACATTAAGCAGATACGCGGCATTTGGCGTTTTTTTTTTGTAAAATCAATTATGTGCAAGACCGTGAGTGGGGCTCTTAAAAAATATAATTATAAATTTACGGAGGAATATGGTTCCTCGTCCGATTGCTGCTTCTTCCCCGGATTCTGCGTTAGCCGCTTCCGTATGCCAACCACAAAACGAACAAATCTTCGAGATACAAATTTCCAGCTGGCGCGGCGGAGCTAACGAAAAATAAACCGATCGCTAAGAAGTCCCGAGACGAACTGAAAAATGCACAGCCGAAACCGAAAGTCCAGTTAACGATCGCCGATCAGCAGCGCTGCCAGTGCTGTCAGCTTAAAACCAATAAAATCAGAATAATATTTAATTTGATTTATTCTGTAAAATAAACAGCATGTTTTCATAAATATTTGAACAGTCATTGACCCAAAATATTGTTTACTTTATTTTGTATAACTTGCATTGTTATTTCTTTCATTTAATTTCCGTAAACAAGTAACATGAATTCTTTACAAAAATAGGTGGTTTAAACATTCACAGACCTTCTATAAACATTTTACAAGAAACATTTAAAAACAACTTAAACTTTTAGTTTTTTGACTATTATTCTTATCATTATTTCTGTTTAAAAACTATTGATTTTTTTAACGAGACTTAGGACCATAATCTGGATGGAAATTAATGTAAGTAACTTTTCTCAAAACAGACACAATAGCTTTTTTATTTAAATCAAAAACTTTTTTTAATTTATAGTATATTTGTGCATTTAATGAAAAAGTTAAATTAATTGAAAGAAACTTTAGAAAGATTCCTTATAAACGTGATCAAATGGATTGTTTTAAAAATTTAAAAACCTGTTTGTAAACCATTTTTTCCAAGGGAATTTAGTTTCTTAAAATCTTGTGTTCTTAATTATAAAATTTCAAAACATTTATTAAATTCATGTATTTTTTACTTACTTTTTTAATAACTTTTAGCTTGAAAACAGCTTAATAGCCGAACAAAGCCAATTGATCTTCTCTGTCAGACCAGTTGAAGCCCATGTTCGGTGCACATTCGCTGGTTCGTTCCAACGAAATTGGACCGATGCACTATGGGCCAGAAATTTCACATTTTGGCCAAAAATACCTTTTTTTTTTTAAAAATTTTAATAAAACTAGTATGAGATCTTGTTTAGAATACTTCAAGCTATTTTATGCCAACTTTTCAAACAAATTGATTTGTACGTTTTTTATGGCATATTTTTAAAGTTAAAACTTCGTAAAATATTGCACAATTTTTTGAAAATTGCAGCCAAAAAGTCGTGGCCTACAGCAATACGAAACATTTACAAAAGTTTTACACATAACTTATTTAGCAAATAAAAAATATAATATCGAAATTATTTCAAACACATATTTTAAAAATTGAAAAATCTATAGGATTAGCTGTTTTTTTTATAAAAATGTACTTTGCTTTAATTGTGCAAAAAATACCTTTCCGCGATTTGAGTAAAACTTTTTTAATAAATAGTTTAATCAGTTGTCAAGTCGCCCGGGGGCGCGGGTTTTTCGCGCCTCTCTTAATTTTTTTTTTATGAATTTTTAATGTTGAGACCCAATTGGAAGTCGAACATGATTTTAGTGAATTTGTGAACTTAAAAAGGCCTTAAAGTATGCTCCACTCTAAATGTTTTATACAAAACAACCAATGTTCTTTACACAACAACCAAATCGACATTTTGTTGCATACTTGTACATCCAGGTGTTAAAATATGATTTAGCAGCCAGCCAAAAGGTTAAAAAAATTTAATAAAATAAAAATAATTTTTGTAATATTTTGGGGTTAAAGTATAGACGCAACAAAGTTAGCGGTAAAAATATTTTTTCCGTTCGATTTTTTCATAAACCTCAACGTAGTTCCCACGCAAAGTTGGCATATTTAAAGGTTGATAAATATTTAACCACTTAATATTTTTTTAAGGATATATTTTTTTTTAGTTGCGATCTTTTGTTGTTGAGTTTGTGTTAAATTGGGTTGAATCCCTGTAGTAGTTTTTTTTTTTATAATTAAAAAACTAAAAAATAGGAAATATTTTTCAACTTTGGCTAAGATTATCTAAATCTTAAAAAATAGTACAAAATTGAAGTTTTGTTTTTCCAAAAGTTTAATCTTTTAAGAACATAATGGCCAAATTTCAGCTTCCTAGCTACGCCGTGGAAGAAATGCCAGATTTTTAGCCAAAATATGAACTTTCTGGCCCACTGTGCGATGGGGAACAAGTTGGCTTCCTTTGTTCGATGCAACTGGGGATCGGGATGATATAAGTATGACTCCCGAGGCGGAAGAACTCGAGGGGTTGGTAGTGGGTAGGTGGTCAGGTATAGGTATTGCCCTCGGCTGTTGTTTGAGTTTGAGTGCGTTACAGCTGTTTTGTTTATACGCGAGCCCCCGCGCTTTCAACAACCTTATCCAAACTATTTGGAGTTTGCGGTTTATGCTTTTTATGGTGCGACGTTGTTGTTCTTGCAGCCACTGCTGCTTTTGTTGCTTCTTCTCCGGTTGGTGGCAAGTTGTTAAGTTAAATATTTACCCGCAGCCAGTTTAGTGCATGGCTCGCTGATCTTTCACATGGAGAATCCGAGAGCGCAGAACTTGTTTGCAGCCCTTCTGACCATATCGGGTGCTGGATCTGTCGTTGTCATCATAAGAGTGCTACTGTCAACCACACTCGAAAAATACGATCAAGAGATCTGTTACTTCGTAGTACAAATAACTAATAAAATTTGCTTTATGATATATTTATAAGAATTTCTCAGTTTATAAATTAAAAGCTTATTTACGTTCCTCTATTTTCTATGTTCTACTATTAAATTAAACAACTTAAGACTTAGATTAGGAATTTTTTCAGTTGATTTGATACTTTTTTTACCTATTTTTTTAATTGATTGATAATTTTGTATTTTCTTTATTAAATTTTTAACGTTTTTGAAACCATTTAAAAAAAATGTATATTAAATAGTATTATTTTTCCAAGTGCGTTGCCATATACTATTAGCCTTTGGCAATGGAAAAGCTGCCCACTGTCTAAACGCGATGCTGAGCACATTGGACATGTCAAAAGGATTTGCGCCTGCGCAGTGAAACATCCAACGTCCAGCATTCGGCTTTTGGCCCTCTGTTTGGTATCCCATAAACTGGTTGCACATTCCCCGGCCAGCAGAATGGTCATAAATCGAACAATGTGCCAGCCATTGACAGTTCGCTTAGCTGCACAAAGGTTCGGTCTTCTTTTATTATCATGTGTGCTTCTTGGGCTTAGTTTCCTCTCCGCCGCCAATCACAATTTATTGGGCTATTAGCTGCCACTTGAGTGGGGACTACGGATCGTGGGGAACACCCACGCGGCGTTCCCAAATCGAATCCGAATCCGAATAAAGCATAAAAGCTGATAACAAAGCCTGGTACCCCGCTCAGACAATTAACTGATAACAATTCATTAGCATTTCGTGTGGGTCGTCATCGTCATCGTCATCGCCGTCATCGTCATTATCACGATCATTTTCATCGAATGCAGCAGCGTCTTTTCATTGAGTGTTTAGGTAATTTGACAGCCGTTTGATGAGCCACAAGATGCAGCCAAATTGTATCTTCTTTAATGGTTCAGGTGGGTGGCTGAATGGAATTGAGTTTGCTACAGGCCATTTTATGGAGAGATTGAGAAAATAAACCGTTGGTATATTTTGGAAAAATAAAAGTTTAGATACCAATAAAGGGGTGAAATCTCTAAAGATTATTTTTGTAATAAAAGTTATGCGGTTTAAAAACCAAACTTCTTAATTTTTATTGTTCACTAATAGTAACAAATAAAATAATGTTTTTTATGGTAAGATAAGAATGTGTTTAAGTCGCAAAAATGTAACACCAAACCATAAATGGGTAGCCATTCATTAATGGAAGTGTTGTAGTAAACAATGTCCATATATTATTTTATAGACAGACAAATCAGTAACAAGGCTTCAATACTGTTTTAATGCATCACAAGAATTTGTACACAGAGGCACCTATTTAACTTTTTTTAAATATAAAAAATGATTATAACAAAACTTCAGATGCTTTTCTGAACATGCAACATTTTTAAGTTTAAATCCAAAAGAAACTGAAATATCTTTAGTCATTTTGATGGTATCGCTGTGTCAGCACTTTTGTTTGATTCTTGGTCGTAAAATCGTAACTCTGTAAGGCATTATCCATGCCTTGCATCTGGGTTGGTTTGGGTTTTCGATTGGGGTTTGGATTCGGAAATGGGGTGGGGCCTCTTGACCAGCGATCGTGCCTCAATTTGGGGCAATGTGCACTGTCATTTGGTGGGGGGAAAAGGCAAAGACAAAGGGGAAACTGTGAGGAATTCGGCCTGCCGCCAAGAGACATGGCCATAAATCCGAAACGAATGTGTCAAGCGCCAGGCAAATTTTCCAACAAATTCCCTGAAATGTTCTTTTGACACTGTCAGCATTCCCCAACCCCCCACAACACGTATAATTTATATGATCACGCTTTCCCGAGACGAACGTTGACGGAAGCGCACGAATTGCCATTGCAAATTGCAACTATATAGTAGACAAAAGCGAAAATCGCCAACTTGCAAACTTGAAATAGTCAAATGATGATCCGGGCGGGAAATCAATCGTAGACCGACGGTCGACGATCGCCAACCTTGAGGCCTTATTAAGCCGTAACTTCCAGGTTGTTAAGGATAAGCAGCATCAGCACTTGTTGATGATGCATTGATCATGCTTAGCATTAATTTTGTAATAATTAAAATACCTTCTACTGATTACAAAATATTTTCTGCGCTATGTAAACAGAAAACAATTAAACAGAATCTACTTATCTTATAAGTTGACCCCAAGAGCTTTTATTTGTTAAACCTATGAATCGTAAGTTACAAATTTTTGCATAAATTCTTGAAAATCTAGCTGAAAGTGGCTAAAAAACTTGAAAATCTAGCTGAAAGTGGTTAAAAAACTTAACTGAAATAAAAAAAATACCGAAACTGTTTAAGCTGAGTGTTTATCAAAATATAATATGTTTTTCAGAACAAACCTCGTCCATAGGTAACTATAACTCACACTGCTTTTACTCAACACTCAATAGTTAGAAAGACATTTTATTTAGTAAGGGACAAAAACCACACAAACACTTTTTTGTGATCAAAATTTTTTCCGAATTTGGGAAGGTAGACAGAAGTTAGACGACCAGACCTATGATGCAACAATTCACATTTTGGAGGAGCGAAATGAAAACGCAACAGCTTGACCAGGTTTCTCCCATCTGGAAGAATTTGAATGCCACATTTGTGACGTAAGAAAAGAAATAGCTGTCTTATGCTAAAATCACTCTATCCTTACTTATCCTGCTTTCCATACAGTATCCTCAGCTGGAGTTGGGTAATCTACACCTTGGCTGCTCTTGTAATACTTGTGTGCTCATATTACGCGTACTGCGAGCGCTGTCGAAGAACGGAGTCAAATCGACGTCGAAGGGGGATTCAGAGGGCCCAGGAAAGGTACAAAAACATTTTATTGTTAATAATTGTATTTTAATTAATAATATGATTTCAGACCACCTCAAAAACGACGACCAAATGCAGCGTACCGGGATCACCAGATCTACCGACACATTATCCTCAGTGTTTCCAAGTACATGAAGAACCCGGAAGGCATCCGTCCATTTATTGATCACATGGATCAGCTTTACCCATTGCGACATCCTCTGGCTGATCAGCAGCAGGTGGCTGAGCTCTCGTTAAACGTTAACGATACGGAGCCAAGTGTTGGGGTTTCAGGGGACTAACGATTCCTTCATGATTGAGTCAGTCAGATAAGGCCAGCTAATATCAAATTTCTGTAAGTCTTAAAGGCTTTTTGGTAATACATTTTTAATCAAAAAATAAACAAACAAACAGAGCATTTATTTTGTATATTTTTAAGCATGTTTATTTATATAATACATCATTTAATTTTAGCTACATATATAGCTTGAAATTTATAAAAAATCTTGATAAAAAAAAAAAATTTTAGTATGCTAACAGAAATTGTGTTGTAATTTTTACTTTAGCCAAGATATTTTCAATAAAGATTTAAAAATAATCTTAAAGGATAAGGTTAAAACTTATTATATTTTATTAGAAACTTCCTAAAGAACAGTTCTAAAACTTATACAAATTTTTTAAGTTTCAAGTATTTAACTAAGCTGAAGTCCGAACTTTCTTGGCTTTGAGATAAATTACTTAAGTGCACTTGGAACAAGTACGTAAGTTAATTATTTTAACCAGGCTTTGGCCAACTAAATGGTGCATGCGCACTAACCAACTCTGCGAAGCGGTGCCTAAAAATATGCAGTGCTATTTTTACCTGCCACAAATATAAACAAACGCCATGTGCGCCGCAGAGCTTTCAGCTAACGAAAGCTTGCGCTCTTCCTGTTGCTGCTTTTCAGTTACTCTCTCTCTGCTTTCTTTGTGGCCCACTCTCTCTTGGCCGAGTTCTCGTTCGCGGGGCGTTAGCAGCAGCAGCAGCAGCAGCAGCGGCGACGGCTAAAACTGAGAAAAGCGGAAAAACGGAAAATGAAAAGCGTTGCCAGTTAGACAGTGAGCGCGTCGGACGTACGCACGCATCGGAAAGATTTTCAGCGGCAGCAGCAGCAGCGCGTTCAGTGGTTGTTGTTGTTGGAAACGGTGGAAGCACACACACACCCACAGACACAACACCAACACTCACACAAACACACTCACCACCAATACAATTTTCAGCTGGCCAACAAAAAGCAAAGAAAAACCAAAAAGTTACCTTTTTGTTTTCACCCTCAATCAAAAATGGGAAATTTAAAAATTCAATGTCCAAAGTGAATTCAATTAAACGGTGCAAATTACGAGCTCGAGACTAATTGAAAAATCAAGGCGCACACCTGCGCACATGTCTGTGAGAGGGTCCTGTGTATCCGTGTGTATACGTGTGTGTCTGTATCTGTGTGAAGGCGCCTGCGGCTGTATGTGTGTTGAAGGCTAAGCAGAATCAGCAGCCACGGAAAAGCCAACAAGTAAAGCGAGAAATAAAAGTTGCATGTGCCCCGAAAATCGGAAAATTGGAAATGGAAAATTGCTTCAACCGCATAACATAAAATATATACAACAGTGCAAACAGTGACAACACAGCAAATCAAAATATTTCAAGGCAGCAAAGCCCAACAAAATTACCCCTTCTCAATTATCTTATCTGAATGAAATCCATTTAATTTGACATTACCAAATGCATGCATTAAAATATTATTTGATTGATTTATTGGTGAATAAAGCCAGCTTAGCGTTTCTTTGAGGGCGGCCGACTTTAATCAGATATATCTTAAGCCCACATTTATTTAGATATTTTATAGTTATTGCCTGTTGCAGCCAAAGAGTTAGCAAACAAAGTGATAAAGACAAGTGTTCAAGACAAAATGTAATAAATATTATTAAATATACAAAAAACAAATTAATCAATTAATAACTAAACGCTAAACTGGAAACCGGAGCAATGTCAAGGCATAAGTCTCAACAGGATGTCCCGTCTTAGGTGAGTAACTTCAATGTGGAGCACCAAGTTGAGCTTTGCTCCAGACGCATCCTACCTCAACACCAAAAAATAAAGATACACAGATGGGAAGAAACAGGGAGCACGAGCGAAAGAGCGAAGCAAAACATAAACAACCCCGAAAAGAGCGACACAAGAAATAATGGTTAAAAGGAAAGTGCTGGGAGACACTGAAATAAATTCGAATTAGTGAATGATATTTTTGGGTATAGTAGGTTCGATCATAAAATATTGAACATTTTTAAGAAAGTGGTTTTATCTCGTCAGCTATAAAAAGATATGCCTAAAAGTATTAAGGTAACTTAATTTGGTTTTTCAAAATGTGTTACTATCAAAAATGTGGAAAATAATCCCATACGAAAAGTTTTAAATCCATAAAATATTCGACTTGAGTTTACATAAGCTTTTTAATTTTATAAGAAGACTCCAAAATCTCTAGTGATTTGAAATCTCTGGAAAATAAACCTAAAAGTATGCTGTGAAATATTTTACTATAGCTTTCTTAAAACAAAATATATGGTTGCACACTTATAGACACTTTTTTAAGTGATTTAAAAATGCTCAAATTTTGTTGTATTACCGATGGTTATTTTTTTTACCGTGCTCTTCTTTCTGTTCTTCTCAAATCGGAAATGCTGTGCTGTTATTCTCAGCTCCTTTATGTGCTGCCTTTCTGTGCTGATGTAGAGATATGAAAATAGGCAAAGTTGAGAATAAACCGACGAATTTCAGATGAAAAGCTCAATGCAAAGAATGCCAACGTTCGTTGGGGATTAGCCAAAGCCAAAGACTTTGCGCAAATACTGAAAAGCTCGAGCTCAGCGCATCATTTTCCACGCAAATTTCGTTTGCGAAAATTTCAATTTGAGTGTGGCATACAGGATTTGCAGGATATACTTTTGTGTAGCCTGCATCAGCCATGATTATGTATCTGAATCTCGGTCACATGTGACACGCTTTTCTGTTTTTTTTTCGGTTTTATTGACTTTCTCATTTTATGGGCAATTTGTCATTTGGTTGCCGTCGATAACTTTTGCTGTGTCATAAAAAAATGCGCGCCAAGTGAGAGCCCGTATCCTTATCCTTATCGGCAGGGACCGGGCTCACGCGTTTGGACTCCTTCGCTGCCAAGTTGTTTATTTTGTCGTAAATTTGCCTTCAAGGACGCGACAACACCGCACAATCCCCACCTTACCATCCACCACCCTTACCCTCTCACATGGCCATTTTATCGATCACACAATGGGAAATTTCACACGTTGTCCCGAAGGGCTGGCAAATGGTTGGGGACATACAGTGGTCAGTGGTTGTCTTAATTATTTAAAAGTAGGGTTTTAAAAAGTATTACTACAACACAAGAATGTATATTGAAAAGTAATCCTTCATCAAATGCATTTTTATCTTTTTCTAAATGCTTAAAGAAGTTAATTAAGAAATACAAAAGCCAAATTACTTCAAAAAAGAAATAAATTAGAATTTATTTTCTGTCAAGTTTAACATCAGTCTAAAATAAAAAAAAAACAGCTTAAGGGACTTTTTACCTCTATTTGATTTTATGGGAAAATTAACTCTATACAGAGCAATTCTTAATTCTGTAACAAAAATAGCCTTCCTCTGTAACAACCATTTATTTTTATTCACATTATTTATGCACTTCTTTGTTAACAGTAGACCACTGTACGTAAAAACCCGTGGTGTTGAGTTGCGTTTCGTTGCTCGTCTTTAATTACGTGTACTGCAATTGGCAGCTTCAAGGTCGTTGGCGTCTTTTGCATAATTAAGGGTCACCCATCGTTTCAACCCCTTTCCCGAGTGGCTTTTGTTCTTGCTGCACAGTTTTCTGAATAATGCAATTGACGCGGGCGTGTGGGCGCTGACACAGTTGCCATTTTTCACACATGACCAACCAGCAGCAACTACCAACGAGCAACATGCAACATGCGCCGCATGTCCGGCACTCAAGTGCAATTTCCATTGCATACTTCAAGGCTGGCGCTGCTCGTAGTCTAATTTACATGCCAAATGACCCTTTCTCTCTCCGGTTTCCATTTATGAGTCGTGACGTGTGATTGTCCGCCATCCTTTCTTTGCCGTTTTGTGTTTCGAGTCGGCACACGTATTCAATTAGTCCGATAAAGGAAGCAAAACGCTGCAGCTGCTGCTGCCCACACATTTGCATACGAGAGTGGAAGAGAAACGAAACCAGAGTGGATGACTGGTAGTAAATGTCAGTGGTTTTTCAGCCTTGAACTGAAAGTGGAGCATTAACCGGGGCTGAAATTCCGGAATTCGATTTCATGAAATTAAATCAATTTCTTAAGTAGTTCTTAAAATATATTAAAATATTAAAATCAATAAGACTTCTTAAATGAATAGAGTATCAACTAAAATTATAGTTTTTCAACATTTTAATTCTACAATTAATTAATAAAGGTCAAACCACGTTAGTGTCATTTATTTCTGTATTCCATCATTAGTTCTTAATTTTAAAAACAAAAAATAAATTTAAATTTTAAAACTCTTTAAAGATTTAATCTTATTTCTAGTCTTATTTCCAAAAACAAATGTTAGGTAATTAATAACTGTTTTTCCAACATTCTTCGTCAAAGAATTTGCCAATATATACACTCACAAATTTATATCTTTTTTGATTTATGGCCACAACGTGTCTGCAATCGGAAAATGTCGCGTGGTTTTTCTTTTTTGTGGTAGCAACATGAGAGATTTTGAAAGTGAGAGTCAAGTGTGTGTGGTTTTTTTTTGCGGCTATTACGTTTGACAACAAATAGCAAGCAAAACAGATGAGGCAAACAAAAAAGTGTTGCTATATTTAAATGTCTCAAAAAACAAACAACAACAACAAACTTAACAGAATACGTATATCGAGATATTATTGTGTGATAGTGACAATCAAATACTCTTTGAAAGGTTATTAATATTAATAAAAAGTAAATATTAAAATTTAAAAACCAAGTTTAAATATGTTCAATATTTTTTTAATCTATATATTTAAGGGGTTGTGCTACACTTTCAGTAGCCAGTCTCTTATACCCCATAAGCTTTTCCCATTTTTTCGGCCAACTCACAAAAAAAGCATTTAGCCAAATGAAAGGAAAACAGTTTTGGCCAAAACGAGCAAAGAAAAACAAAACAAACGCTGGTCGATGGCCAGCCTAAATGGGCACACCCTCTCAGCCTAAATTCTCCAACACTCCCTTAAATTTTCGCCCCCAATTTTCCGAATTTTCCAGCACTTCCGTTTCACCTCCTTTCACTTTCACTTTCACGCACACACAAATCGCAACTTTCTCTGTTTGTCCTGGCCATCGTCTAATTAGTTGTGGGCTGTGCCCGCTCTGATTTATATATTTATGATGGGCGTGGCCCTGGGCTAGTGCCAACTAATTGCTGCCACTGAGCGTGGTGATTCCCCCTTCCCCCCTCGACTCCTGATAGTGACCCTCAAAGAGTAGCTTTTTCTACGGAAACAAAACAGATACAAACACAGATACAAAACCCACGCACAGATACACACGTTAAGTAGTGCACCCAGAAAAAAACATGGACTAATATACCGAAAAATGGACTTAAAATAAGGTAAAATGGACTATTTTTTGCGCTTAGGAATCATGGACTTATTTTAAGTCCATGACATTTAAGGCTATAATATCCTTAAATCTAGTCCAAATATAGCCTTAAAAAGAAAAATATTTATTTTGACTTTTCACATATTGTTTGCTTGGAATTGACTCGTTGAATGGATTTATAAGCAGAAGAATATTAATTTTAAACATTTGATATTATTTATAAAACTTACATTCCATTTGACTCCACTGGGATTCGAACCTCTGACCTTTGGATCTGTACGCGTGAGTCCTAACATCTGCTCTACAGTCGCTCTTAGTAGCCGCCGTTCTAAACAGCTTTTTAAAGGATGTGTGTGTGCATACCAAATTTATAGTTTCTTAGTGTTCCTTAAGTTAAAAACTACGTTAAATAGTTTTTTACTTTTAAGGAAAGTGTTACGGCAAATAAAAAAAAAAAGTTTTAGCAAAAAAAAAAAAATTGTTTCGACACACCGCTAGGAAGTGAACCCGGGCCATTTGGCTCCCATGCGCGTGGGCCCACCTGCTTACCCCCTAGGCTACCCTCTAGCTAGTACGAAATTATTTCTAAGGTAACTGGACTATTTTTCGGATAGTAGATTCCTTAAGTTGTATTGCCTTAAATGATCAATTTAAGGCCAAAAATCCAAACATGTTTACTTTTTAAGTCCATTGTGCCCTTAAAAATTCAAATTTGGCAATGTAGTCCATAATTCCTAAAATTTAGGAATTTTTTTTTTCTGAGTGTGTGCATTTGGCAGCTGCTGCGAACAAATTGGTTAAATGTCAAGCCGTCCTCAGAGCTTCCGTCTCAATCTAAACCAGACTTGGCAGCTCTTTCAGCGTCAGTTTGCACATAGAGCCAATAAATTGCAAATGAAATACAAGTAACAAGGCGACGGTTAAGCCTTGTGTGCACAAAGAAAAAATATAGGGATATCCTTAAAGATTACACTATCAAAATTTGTATAGTGTATAGTATGTATATATACAGTGTGTATAGTATGCAAAAAGAATTATTTAGGTGTAAGCAAAGGCAATATAAGTTTGTTCTATAAAATATGAGAATATCAGAAGCAACATAAAAAATTTTAAAATGGTTCGGAAATCTCTGTGCATTTAACATGTTCATATGGTATGTCTTTGTGGTGAAACATCAAATTATTTTTGTCAATTAAAGTAATCAATCATATCAGATAAATACATTAGAATTAAAGTACGGTATTTTCACATTTTAATATTTAACGTTTTATTAAATCTAGCTTAACTAGTTGAAGACTAAAATTTTATTTCGTTTCTCATTTTAATACGGCTCATATTAAAGTAAATTTTTTGTATTGTTAAGCTTCGACGTAGATTATCAATTTTGTATATATTTTTCTCCCTGTTTATGCGTCAAAACCGCGTTGTCATGATCCCGTTTTCCACCCCCGCTTTTCCATTGGCTCTCTATCCATTTTTCCTTTTGCTTATCAATCAGACAGCAAATAACAGCAACAAATAAACAAGTTGCAGCGTTTAACAATAACAAGAACAAGGAACCACGGCGTGGATGACAAATGGATGCATTGCCGTATTGATTGCCCCACTGACTGACTGACTGACTGACTGACTGACTGGCTTTGCTATTGCCACTGCCACAATGGACTCGAATGCCTTGGCTGAATGTCAAGTCGCAGCATTGAAATGAATTCGTGTCGGGTTTTTCTTCTTTTTTTTATTGATCGATTGTTTGAGCGTTTGATTGTGAGGGTGTGCGAGTACAGCCGGTATCAGGAAACAATTGTCCTTAGCGCAAGTCTTATTTATTACGCATACGTCACGTTGTCGAGGGGGGCGAAAAGTTTGAAAAGTAAGGGCAGCCCATGACTGTGACCTTGCCAATTGCAAACATCTGCAAACCCTTGCATTTCGCATTGCTACTAGTACTAGTGCATCCAAACAAAAAAACTTTCGACCAAGGGGAAATCAGAATTAGTGAGACATTCGAGCGATGGGAAAACTCAGAAGGGAATAAAACAATATAAAACTAAACACGCGCGCGTCGCCAAGTCGCTGTTTGTCCTTGGCCAAAACCCTTCCCCTCTCTCTTAGTCACTTTATCACCGCCCTCGCAAACGCAAAATTGGCCCAAATAAAAGCATTGCGTATACGACATGTGGTACGGCATTTCACAATGCGGTTTATGGCCATAACAGCGGGTGAACAGCACGTGAATTTAAGTTGGCCCAATCACGCACCCCCCGCCAACATTTATTTTAAGGACAGAAATATTCAGGGCATTTCATAGGGAAATTGGATTTTTTTTATAGCGTTCCTTGACGAAGCTACTTTTGTTTGGGTGGCTTATTATTGAGCCAACGTGGAGCTTCACAAATTGCAATTTTAGCTGACGCTTTTGGGTAATAATACTATTGATTTTTGCAATAATTATGGAAGAGAAGTTTATTAGTTTAAAATAATAAGAGTTTAATCAAATACTTTTTGTTAAATAAATCAAATTTAATTAAATCAATGGTAATTCTAAAAAAATCGAACTTGGTTTTTATCTAACTGAAGGTACATGCTCTAATAGTTCGTTAAAAATAAATTTTTGGATAAAAATATGTCTATAGGTACCTTATTTATCTATTTAAATAGGACAACAAATAAATGAAAAAATGTACAAAATAATAACATTTTTTTTTACTTGAATTAAATTAATTATTTATTTGACAAAAATATTTTGTTTATAATTTTGGTTACTTTGACTATTATCTGTCCATTGTTTTAACCTTATATTTTTCCCAATTACCCATAAAATTTTATTGAATTTTCTTGTGGCACAGCTGTTGCATTTTTTTGTGAAAGTTTCCAGCTTTCGCCCTCTTTAATTGCATTTGGCCTGCAGGCATTTTTTTGGTTGACAAAAGTTTGTGGCCCAAAAGTTTTGGTCGGTGAGCTGTGGGCGAGGCAACAGGCAACAGGCTGCAGGACCGCCTGCAAAGTCCTTAAGCCACTGAGTGACAGGAGCTGCCAAGTCTAGCCTGCACCGCCTCCCCAAGGACGAGGAATGTACATATTTTCAGGCATATGCGACATTTGACATGCGTAAAAGCATGAATTATGCATCCGCCCAGCCAGATGCCAGATGCACTGAGCGAAACAGGTGGCCAGGTAAATAAAATAGCTGCGGGGCAACAAAATAAAAGCCAAGGTGAGGTCATGCTTATGTAAAGATGGCGACAACGACGACGACGACGATGACGTGGCACCCATCCGCAGCAGCCTTGTCAGCCTGCCACCCACGTCTCCTCCTCCTCCGCTTTCTTTTCATCCTGGGGCACTAGCGTCATCAAATGAGTATCCTTCTTGGGCCTGCAGCTCGCCTTGGCCTTTGTTGCGGTATTTCGCAATTTGTTTTAAACACGTACCCTTCCAAAAGTTTATTTATAGCACCCCCAAAAGCTTTCCTCCACACAGAGGACCTACCACCCACCCACCTCACCCACCTGGCATTTGGATATGCTTTTATGGCAGTGTCACATTCGATGGTTTTCCGTTTCTGTTTGTGTTCCGTCACGGGCTCAGAGTTTTGTGTTTTCTGTTTTCTGTGGCGGCATAAACACGCATGGGATACATATTTTATGGTCCCGAACTCTGGCTACAAAAGTCTACAGAACAAGAAATGAAAACAGGTCAACAGAAAGTCGGACGCAAACATACTTACAGTGCGCTTCGGGGATGTAGGGCAGTTCATATTTGGTTTGGCCTTTTAAAGTAGGTTTTTTGAACGTTGATGGGGATAACGTTAGTATTAAAGAAACTAAATAAAGATAAATAAAGATAATAAAGATTAACAAGAAAATGTGAACTAAAGTAGTATTATTTTAGGATTTCCATTTAATGTTGATTTTATTTATTTAATAATATTAAAAAAATTAAGTACCTATATTCGAAATTAGCAGAGTAAATCTTTAAAAAAAAACTCGGTACCCAAGCGATAGATTTTTGTACCAAAATGATTTAGGATATATGATTTTTTAGTTTTAATTAAACAAGAACAATTTTATTACGATTGTATTGTAGTTAATAAAGCTCTATCAAAACGCGTCATTTTTAAATTTTTACGAAAGAATAAATACTTAGTGGACTAAAGTTATTAAATTGTGTTTTAAGCCAACCAAAATGTTATTTATATTATTTATATTCAGCCATATAACAATATAAAACTTTTAGACTCAACCACAAATTATTAAAGTGGCTTTTATTTTTTATTGGTCAATATTTTTGAAGAAAAAACTATGGATCTGACCCAGTTTCGATTTTATTGTTTTTCTTTATCGTTTGAAATGTTTGTATTTATGGATGTTTGGTTTTACATTCATCTTAAGCTTAAATCACCAGTTGTGTGGGTCAATAAAATTTCCCATAGAAAACCAATTTTTTTCAGCTTAGTTTGCAGCATACAGAAATCCGTAAATCCACCAACTGAAGTGGGTCAAAAGATTTACCTGCAGGCAGGACTCAAGTTGCCCCAAAAAGCAGGCCACATATTACTTTTAATTGAGCCACACGCTTAATGAGCTGCGTTGTGGCTGCGTCCCAGTGGCAATCAAAATCTCATCAGCTTGTTAGCGGTTCCCTCTTTTGAGGCCCCTCGAAGAACAATGAACATATTTACATAATTAATCACTGGCCGGGCTTATTGATTACCCTTCCAAGAAAAAGCGCGAAGGGTTCGCTGAACTCATTTCATTCCTCTGGTCGAGGGGGTCAGAGGGTCAAGGGGGGGCACTCATTATGCGAACGTGGCCGGTTAAGCTGGCAGCAATAACAGTTATTTTAGCGTAATTGCAGTGCGGACGACGGAAACTGAGTGGATTTGAATTGGTCGTAGGCCAGGAAGTCATTTGCACAAATGACGTTCTCCTCGACTCGTCATCAACTGCAGTGGCTTACGTAATGATTGGCAATCAGGTGTGTTTAGAGGGGCACAGGATAACTAATGCTAATGCCCTTTATTGATATTTATCACCTGGAGAGGGAACTAAACCTTCCCCTTCATCGTTAATTAAATTACCCCCCAAGAGGGGGGTTTGACAAACTTGTTACCTCACACAAACGACATCCCTTAGTGCCACCCCCTCAAATCATCCCCCCTTTGTCACACACTACATATAAAGCACCTCCCGCTGCTGTCTAATGGCATTTGATAATGGTGTTTGTGTTTGTGTCTGCGTGGAAAATGGCACGATGACGTAGTGATTGCCACTGATGGAGGCTGCGATGGAAAATCAGTGGTGACACTTGAGAATTTTACCACTCAGCTAAAGTATTTCACATTTTTTATTTAAAAACATTTTAAAGGGATTTAATTGATTTTTTTTTTATTTTTCCTTTTTAAATAAGTAAATATTTTGTAATTAATTTATTATTTTCATGTCACCTTTAAGGAAAGCTTAAAACAATATGATTTCGAGTAATGTTTTGGGTCCAACACAAAATGGATATTCATGAAATAAAAAAATTATGAAAATTTATGTAGATATAGTTCCTTAGCTTCTTAATTTATTCGGTTTTTTTTAACTCCTTGGAAAATATAATATAATTATAAATTAGAGAATTTTAAAAATTTTAGGTAAATCACAAGTCCTGAATACTTTGAGCTATTTAAATTTATTTAGGCTTTGAATATTGACTAGAATTTTTTTTAATTATACCTAAAGATTAAAGATTATACAAGCCGTATCGAAATAGACATTTTCAAAAAGTAGCCAAGTAGGCAACACTGTTTAGAGGTCCGTTGAATATAGATAGAGTGGGCGTGATCGATGACGGTGGTCCACAAATAGAAAGGAGGAGACCAGACCTCTCGAGATTTTTAACAGTTCCAGGCCCTCGAGAGACAAACCCAGTTTGAGCAGCTGGCCAGTGACAGCTATGGCTCTCAAACTGTGTCAAGTGGCACGGCAAAGTGGGTCATTGCAGGCGGGAGAAGTGGGTGGTTATTTGGGTGGTGGTTCTGGGTGGCTCTGGTACAGTATAGCAGGCAAGTGACGGGCCCAGGATAAGCACGCTTATGTAAAGCGTTTGTGCAGCTAAAAGGCTTTTTTCCGCCTGCCATATGTGGACTATAATTTATTGATTGGCTCAAGATGGGAGATTCTATTCTGTAAACTATTTATGGAGCGCAGAAGGCATTCAATTGTCGTCCATTCCTTTGTCCTTGCAGATGCGCACAATTAGCTTAAACCGACAGCAGGACGTGGAAAATGCCGAGAACATAGCTCAACGACAACAACAACAACAGCCAGAATTTACAAGCAAAAGGATAATCACAATCACCAAGCAGCGAAAATAAATACCGATAACCAAACTCTGAACGAACTATTTTAACAACTTAAATGTAGCACAACAGAAGCCTTACAAAACAACAAAACCATTTGTGCTGTGCTTTAATTATAGTCGAAACAAAAATACCAAAAACAACCACAAAAACAACCCCGAAAACCGCGTAATTATTACACATTAAATAAAAATAATAATCATTATTCTTCCACTTGCGAGTTTGAAATGTGTACATTTTTAAATCGATATTTAAATTAGTAGCGAATTATAAATACCAAAATTATATAAACGAATAACTGTTTAACGTTCATTAAAACTTAGCAAAGAGCGTTGTGAATTTAACTCGAAAAACCTACAGCAGATTGTACGCAATTAGTAGTTTTTAAACGTAAGATTTTAATCCAAACCAAATTTTAAACGAGCTTCAAGAACACGTTACACACGCTGAACACACCACAACCTTATCCTTAACCTTAACCACGGCGGCAGGATTGTGTGGGTAACAATCAAATGCTTGGCTCAGCGCCAGAAAGTAGGCAGCAAAGGAGCACACAGCCCAAAAAGTAGGCACTGGCAGTGGAGAATTTTTACACAAATTTGGCGGCAGCAGGACGAAAAGCGGCGCCAAGGACTACGACGACCTTCGCGTGTGCAAGCGTCGTTGCACAATAAAGGACGAACACTCTCACCCAGACAAGCACACACACACCTAGACGACACACACAGGCACACACACACACCTATAGAAACAGGACAATTGCATGGGCGGCCGCCATGACCGGAAGTGAAGTACGGTCACGTCCACGTCCACTGGCCTTTGCATAACAATCAGCCCGCCAAGGAGGAAAATAGCAGGTGCAAAAGGACAAGGAGAAGGAGCAGGAGCAGCAGCAGTTGAAGGAATACAAATAGCAGAGCACAGGAGCGCCACTAAAAAATGCAGGAAATGAGCTACCTGCAGGATAATTCCAAGGTGGAGGCCCTCACCAAGGCGGTGCTCATATCCATTCTGGGCGTGGCCATCGTCCTGTCCAACCTCCTCATCATCGCCACCTATGCCAACTTCAAGGGTACGTTGTTCAAATAATATGCTATCCATTCTTTCAACAGGAACTCCTTGGGCGCGGTTAGGTTTGGTCAACAAAAAACAATATTCCAACAAACAAAAATACATGTTTAGTTTACTTTTAAAATGTTTGATTTAAATTTCATTTTTAAACCACATAATATACTAAAAGTGCATCCGAAAGTTGTGTGTATTTAAAAAAAAAAAAAGGAATGAAGTACAAAAGCATCTTACCCAATTTTTGATGTCATGTGTTCTCGCTGTCTTAATTGCATCTAAAAATCCGTTTTGCTTAAAGATATTATTTCTCTCAAGCCACCTAAATTATTTTCATGGAAATATATAATTATTTGTAGCCCCTGCAACACCCACAAAGTTGATACACTTTACTTACCGCTGATGTTGTCTAATAAAATATTATTTTTCATTCTATTGGATATTTATTAAAAAGTTTTAGGGTTCCGACTAGTTTTAGTGAATGTCATATTTTTAGAAGACCCCCAAATTGTTTTTAAATTATGGTTTGCATTTGATTTTTTTTTTTTTTGCATTTTTTACTTCGCTTTCTAATGATAAATGTGCTTATAGGACCCACAGAGGTGATCAACTACTACCTGTTGTCCCTGGCCATAGCCGATCTGCTGTGCGGACTGCTGGTGGTTCCCTTTTCGGTGTATCCTGCTCTCACGGGAGAATGGATGTACGGTGACATCGTGTGCCGGTTCACTGGCTACCTGGAGGTCACTCTGTGGGCGGTGTCCGTCTACACCTTCATGTGGATATCGGTGGATCGGTATCTGGCGGTGCGCAAGCCACTGCGCTATGAAACGGTGCAGACGAAGACGAGGTGAGTGGGGGATCACGGATGCCCAGTTTAGTCCCAGTCCCCAGAGCCATCAACCAAGGCATAAAATTCACAATCATCGCCAGGTAGGATTAACTTTTGATTTCATGTTATAATCCACAGATGTCAGTGCTGGATGGTGTTCACCTGGATATCGGCTGCCCTGCTCTGCTGCCCTCCGATTCTGGGCTACTCGATGCCCATTGAGAACAACATGACGCACATTTGCATGCTGGACTGGGGGAATATGGCGGCGTATACCGTGACGCTGGGGATATTAGTGTTAGGACCCAGCCTCATTTCCATCGTACACAACTACGGCTATATCTTTGTAATGATGCGTAAGATTAGGTCCGGCGAGCCAATACACGATAAAGAATATGCAACTGCTCTGGCTGAAAATTTATCGAACCCTAGTCATATGATGTCATTCGCATTAGTCTTTGCATTCTGGGTGTCCTGGCTGCCATGGATTCTGTTGCGTCTGTATGAGGTGGTCACGGGCGATGTTATCCAAAGTACTCTTATCAACTTCGCCGTCGTCTGGATCGGCATATTGAATTCGTTTTGGAAAATTCTGATCATGACCAGTATGTCACCGCAATTCCGTATCGCTTTGAGAGTATTTTGCTTAACCATTTGTTGTAAGACTAAGGGCCGTTTGCAAGCAGAGCTAATCGGGTTGGACCCAGATGACTAGAGTTAGATTCTGATTTTCATTCTCCTCAAATATCCGTAAATCCCCTTAACGAAAATCCCATAAAACCCCCGAACCCTAATCCGAAATCCCTTTGAGAAGAACTACGAAGTCCCCGCAAGTAAAAATTGGTTGTAATTGCATTGAGCCATTTCCTTAACTCTCTCTATTAACACTTACTTGCCTGTTGCCATATAGTTGCATATTTAAAGGGCCGTTTGGCGCTACGCGACATGCCAATGAAGCCACTCAACTCAGAAAACTCAACTACAACCACTCAACCACTCAGCCACCCAACCACCCAACCACCCAACCACCATACAGCAACCACAGCCACACAGACACACACGTTGAAAGACATATTCATATTTCTAGACCTAAGCTAAGCTAAGAGTTTTTAGCGTATCCAATTATGATTGATTGAATTGAATTGAATTGATTGACGATTATTATTGTGTATTTATGAGCTTACCACGTATATACTTGTACTTAACTCTAGCCATATACATATAGTGCATATGTAGCAGCGATTCTAATTCTAATTCGTAGACAAGAGACAATTCACTAGGCAATGAGCAACATTTCCGTTTCCGGTTTACAGTTCAAACTTGCTAACAAATGAAATCATAAGCTACTCAAGCTACTAAGCAAGATAATTATCTAAAGAACTCATACATAAGTATATACCTTTTTCAAAGTCCATATTAAGTAGCATTTAGAATTTTACAAAAAAAATCGAGTAGAGTTTATTAAACAATTTGCCAAACTTGACGACGGGCCGGAAATTGGAATTACAACAAAATTCAAAAATTCAGAACATTCAATCTTCGCACGCTTTGCGAACGCGCTTTCGAACGGAAATCCCCTAGGCCCACTAAAAAATATTTAAAAAAAAAAACACAAACCAGCAAAAATGTTAAAAACAAACTAAAAGAAAACATTTCCAGTAGCTCTTAGCGATAATAAAGGATAGGCTAGTGTCAGGGAGTTTCGATTTCGATCGTTGTTAAATCAGGATCAGGTGCATGTACTTTCCTTTTGGCCGCCCCTGAACGCTTCGATTTTGGTGGGGTTCCCAATAATTTTGCCTAGTTCCCTTAGTGGGTCAAATTCAGTTTCCAGGCCCAATCAACGCAGGCGTCCAGGGGCCCAAGTCGAGTGTTTGTTGTTAAATATTTACGATGATATCTTAGCCACAAACATGCCAAATGCGAAAAATAGGAACGAATTCGATAACGAACCATTGTGTATATTTTGTTGTTGTACATTTCATTGACGATCTTTTGTACATTTAGTTATAGTTTTAAACTGAATTACACACCAAAAGCAAGTGTTATCGATTTTTAAGTGTAAGGAAATTGTTAGAGCCGTGTAAGCAGATAGAAATGGCGTTTAATTATAAACAATGAACGCAGTAAATAAATGCAAAAATGATGATAAGGTATTAAGTGGTATTTCATTTATTTCTTTTATATTGTGGGGATACTTATTTTATTTGATGATGAACAAAAAAAATTTTAATAAGTATTAGTTATATTCGTTTAATTTTGTGGAAAATGTCGTTTTATGATTTTATTTGAATTTGCCGCTCAGTTGGAAAAACAGGGAAAAAGCTGCTTGCTACAAACTTCTCTTACAGCAGGCAACAAGTGTCAGGCTCCACAATTGCGACCTTTTCCAACACTGTCGTTTGTTTACATTTTTTGTTGTATTTTTTTCCATGTGTTTTGGAAAGTTTTTAATCTTTTGGAGCTCTAAATGCACATATATTTGACGTGCTTACAAACAATTAAAAACTCTGCAGCATGGACATCCGCAACAACGATCCCGGCGCCGTTCAATATGGCAATTTTATGAACTATTACCAATTTAATTCGGCCACGGAGCGTGTGAAACTTTTGCCTGACAAAGATATATGGTTACCATCAGTAAAGGATGAGGATTTCGTTGGAAAAGGTCCATACCTTGTACTGGATGTGGGCTGCAACTGTGGGGTATTTACCCAACTCCTTCACAAGTACTTGGAGGAGCGCCTTCAGAGACCTGTTAAAGTCCTAGGAGTGGATATAGACGATAGATTGATTCAAAGGGCTCAGGAGGAGAACAAGTCCCCGGAAAACATAAGCTACTCCTGCGTGGATGTCCTAGATGAAGCTGCTTTTGAAACCGTTAAAAGTTACCTGGATGTGAATAATCGCCAAAAGTTCGATGCCATTTGTTGCTACTCTATAACGATGTGGATTCACCTGAATCATCACGATGAAGGACTCCAACTGTTCCTAAGGAAGCTATCGGAGTTAGCTGAACTCCTGGTGGTGGAACCACAGCCGTGGAAATGTTATCAAACTGCCGAGAGACGTCTGAAAAAAGCTGGCGAGACTTTTCCCCTTTTCCTGGAACTCAAGTGGCGCTCCGACGTTGAATTGCAAATTCAAAACTACTTGGAAAAGTCCCTGGACCGCAGAAAGACATTCGAATCCACACCCACTAAATGGCAGCGAAGGATTTGCTTTTATAGATGACATTAAATACGAACATGTGCCAATTTGTTATTATAATTAAAGACTTAATGTGCACTTAAAATGCTTTTTTCAGGCATTGTATACATAGGTACTTTAAAGCCAAAAAAAAACAATAAAATTAAAATAAATAAAACTACTTGATTGCAGTGTGTATCGTATTGCCTATCGATAGATTTTTGAACGCGCGCGATTAATGTGACCATGCAAGGACCCATGTCACAAAAACAATTATTAGCAAGTGTTTTTCAATAAATGCTCAAGGATTTCCCGCGCGGCTGAAACGAGCGCGCTTCCGGGATGGCAGATGTAAGCTTGGTTGTGAACGGGTCGCCGGCAGTGCACCTGGAGCCGGATATAATCTACCGCATTGGACGGAAAACGGGTCTGGAGTTCAGCGTCGCCGATGAGGTAAGCCAAGTCGGGGATATGTGTGCCCTTTTTGGTCTTTAAACACCTTCTTTTTAAATGCGCAGTCCATGGAGCTGGCCCATGCCACCGCCTGCATCCTTCGCCGCGGGGTCGTGCGTCTGGCCGCCGTGGTGGGCAGGATCTTTGTCAACGACGTGGAGAAGACTGTGGCGGACATAGGCAAGGAGGATGCCATCGCCGGCAGAGTGAAGCTGCGGTTCGGTTGCAAAGTGGAGGCCAGCCTGGAAATCAGGGAAGACGGCGACAAGGTGAGCAGCACTTATTTATCCCTTACAAACAAGGTGTTGAGTATGTACGGTTGAAACCTGTTCTAAGATCCTTTTAAAACCCCTCTTTTATGAAAACCCCTAATACCCTCTGTTTTCTATAGGCACATGACAGCAGCGGGTTTGAAGAGTGCCTGAAGGACAAGACAGGCAACTCGACTAGTGATAGCTTCGAAATACCTGAAACCCAGCCTCCGTCCGTTGACACGACCGCCAACGTTACGGCAGGTAGTTTTTTCATACCTGAGACGCAGGCGGCTGTTTTTGAAAGGCGACCGGCGACCAGTGGAAAAGTGTCGCTGGGCGATGACTTTATGATACCTGAAACGCAGGATGTGCTGGGCGACCTTCCACCAGCACGACCCACTGAACCTGTAGATAAACCCATAGAGACGACGCGAGACAGCGATGGGGACTCCTCGGCGGGCAGCCAAATACGCGTGTGCACCCAGGACTATAACGAGGATGCTATTGATGACTTTGATTCGTCGCAGATTCTTTGTGATGGTTTGCTGGCTTTGCCACCGACAAAGCCTGTGGAATCTCTGGAGAAAGTGGAAAACAAACAGGGTAGGCACAACCCATTCAAGTTAAAAACTCTTACTAATTAAATATCTGCACTTAGATCAACTGGACGCCAGTGACTTTGAAATGAGTGCCTTGAATTGGTCAACAAGCAATCCAAAGTGCACTGCCTTCAATAGCACCAAAACGGATGCAGTGCAGCCAAGAGGCGACGCCTGCATTACACCTGAGTTGACTGCTCCGTCTGAAGATCGGGCCATCTGCACCCCAGATCTTTTCGACTTTATCTTGGGCAGTCAGGCGCGTGGTTCCTGTAGTCCAGTACCGTTCAATTGTGAAACGGACAGATCGAATGCCACCACACCGCAGCTTTGTGGGATTAAGCAGCTGGTTGTGGCCACCATCGAGACTCCTGCAACAACTGCCGACGAAAGGAGTGCAGAAAGCACCCAGGAGACTAATCAAGACAACATAGCCACTCAAAGATTTCCGCGACACAAATTATTGGAAAGTGACGGCGAAGACTCAACACCAAATCAAGATTTTGTGGCCACTCAGGCGTTCAACTTGGGACGACCCCAACCAAGCAACAGTTTTGAGCCACCAAAAGACATTGAGACTCCTAACCAAGATTTTATACCCACCCAAGCATTTCCCGCAAAAAAGAATCCATATTTCTGCCAAGACTTTATAGCCACTCAACCTTTTCATGCGCTCAATAAGAATTCTTCGAGCTTTGAGCAACAAAGAAAACATTCCTGATGACATAAACTCTGCAGATAATGTGGAAACGCAATTGTTTGTCAAACCCAGCACTTCCATAAAAAAGTCAGGTAAGAATATAAAGAAAACTTGTTACTATGGTTTCATTAATTTAAAAATACCTTACATTCAGACTCAATTTTTGACGAGATTGATGAAGTGCTCAAAGAAATGATTTCTGGAACAGTGGTGACTTCCCCTGCTGATCCCAACGAGGAACAAATCAAGTTCTTCAAGCCATGTGTGCTTAAGGATCCGCAACGCAACTATAAGGTAACGAAAATCTATTCTATTATATCCAGTACGATCCAGAGTAACTAAGTTTAACCTTGCAGATTTACCAGATCGAAAACGTGTTCACCGACGTGAGCAACAAAAACCGGAGACATAATGATCGAACTACCGGTGGAAGTCGCAAACGCATAGCCAGATCGGAATCCCCTACAGCAACTCGTAGGTTTCTCGCAAGATTAGCATTTATCATAGAATTTAAAAATAATTTATTTCTCAGCGAGCCGAAAGAATCGACGTTTATCAGAGGGAACTGAAAAACCAAGCTGCAACTTAAGGAAACGCCCTGCCACTTTAATGGAAGAACGTAAGTTATTGCAGAATCCAATAAACTTATACTTGAGTATAAGCTCTTAACAAATCGGTTTGCAATGAACGTGGATTACTCCTTATTTCAGAAGATAAAGCAATCAACGAAGAAGAAGAGATTTCTTCCAAAGTTGAAGTTAATCAATTGCAGTCCCGTGGAAATCGAATCAAAACTCCGGTAAACTTTCTAGAAACAAATGAAGAGGAAACTGTGATGGAAGAAAATTCCAAGAGAGAGCAACCTAATAAAAAAGAAACTCACAAGCCCGGAAGAAAGGCCAAGGACGCCAAAACAAGTGGGGAAGAAGCATCCAAAAAGGTGCCCCAAAAACTGACCAGAAACACTCGAAAACCCATTGTTGAAGATCCTGAGATTGTTACCGGAAAAAAACCAATTGAAGTTACTCAAAAACCAACCAGGAACAGGCGCGCAAACTGCGGGGAAGAATATAAAACTAGCGCGGACGATAAAATGATTGAAGTCGGCCAAAAAGCAACCCGTGGCAGGCCTAAAAACGCTTTAAAAGATGAGCCTTCCGAGAAAGCACTGAACGAAGTCCAGATAAAACTAGGAGAGACAGCGGAGCTTACTAAAGAACAGGCAACAGATCAATCAGCTAAGAAAAGGGGAAGAAAAAAGCTTAACGATACTTCCAAAGACTCGGGTAAAGAGCAGCCAACGCACTCGGAAGAAGCCACCACTGAAGTTCCAAAACGCAAGCGGGGAAGACCGAAAACGCCTTCAAATTTAACACTTGAGGATTCCTCTATTTCAAAACCGAAAATTAAAAAAGAACAGGCGAAGGAAACTAAAGAAAAAACAGATTCTATAGCCACTGATAAAAACACGTCGGAACTAAAGACTAAGCGCTTAGTTGTCCGTATAGCTAGAGAAAGCTCATTAGAAGAATATGTGTGTTCTTCCCCAACCGGCAGCAGTAATACCAGGGAAACTCGTAGTGTCAAATCGCGTTCCACAACACCGGCCATTGAAGAGCCATCAAACAGTTCTGCCGTTGCCAAGAAGACTAAGGTTTTAGCCGACGAGGAAGGTTCAAAAAGCAGATCAGGCGCCAGTAAGTTTGTTTTCTAACTTGTCCAGTTTTTTTTTTTTGTGCCATCATGATCAAACTATTTTGCATTGCAGCCAGCACAAGGTTGAGTCAGCCCAGTTCGGATCCCCTCAAAGGTAAATGCCTTGTAACAAAAACTAAAGTCTTTATATTGTTACATTTTTGTTTTGTTCCAGCCATTAATCAATATGTGAGGAAGGCCAAGAAATCTGGAAAGATTAAGATAGCATTCACCATGTGCAACCGTGTGGCGTTGGAATCGGTTTTAAAGGCCCTAAAAAGTAAGCACTGTCTTGCAGAAAACTAGTTAACCTCTAACATCTCTCTACCAATTTGCAGATGTGGTGGAGATCACGGAAGATCCCTTGCAGTGCGACCTTCTCATCATGGATAAAGGCGAGCGAACCTACAAGTTCCTAACGGCTATCGCATCCAACAAACCCGTTCTCAGCAGCAATTGGCTGCATTCTGCGAGAAAGACCAGCAACACGTCTGTAAAGCGGATCATTTGTTTAATGACGCCAAGTTTGAGGAGACCTATAAGTTTAAACCATTGTGTGTTCTGGAACACCCACGATTGCTCAACGGATTACACTTCATGCTTGGTGAAGGCATCATGCCAAACGTCACCGAAATGAAAGGCAAGTCTTACTAAAAATTGGTGTTCTAGCCTTGTGTAACTTTCGGTAACCTTGCAGCCATCATTGAAAGTGCCGGCGGAGAAGTGCACAGCGTGCCGCCACCTTTGGCTATGAGTGTGGAGCTGTACGTGGTCACCACCAAAAAGGAAACGCTTTTGAAGCGGCGCCTGCGCAACCATGAGAATGTTCTTTACATTAAGACCGAGGGCGTCATGCAGTCGCTCGTACAGCACAACGTGCGACTTTTAAACGAGCACAAGATTAATATTTAATGTGCTAGTCGTGCAGATTGTTAAATTTTTTTGTAAATTGTTTTTCTGGAGTTCTTAAATTTTGTAGAACTTTCGTTTAATCCCCCTAGCCATAATTCAGCAAAAGGGGCTATCAACATCACATTTCTAAGGACAAGCTGAAACTGAACGCAAGATCCCTGAAGAGCACAAGATCAAGCCCTAGTTTAATGATCTTGTATATTTCGTTTTTTTGTTTCTTGTTTTATGGGGTTGTCTTAATTGGTACCATATAAATTTAATTGTACAAATTGTTATATTCCTGTGGCCCTTTAATTACATCAATTGATTGTCTTACTACCTTTTCTACTTCACAATATACACAAAACCAGAAACTTGTATAGTAACAATCTTATATTTAGCACACGGAGTAACAAAACCTGTTTACAAATTTAAACTAATCTACGTTCAGCTTTCTGAAGGAACCCTCGATGCCAAAGAGTCGTTCGAAATCGATCGGGTTGCCCAGTCGCAGGCTCTCTTTGGTGCCGTAGTTGGCATTCGCCTTGAAATAGTCGCTGTAGAAATCAAACTTTTTTTCCCACTCTGCCACAATATCCGACACAATTCCATTTTCGCCACCATACTCCACCGGAAGATATTTCAGCGGAACCTGCTCCGTGAGCAGGTCCATTTTGTTGCCGTGGACGAAGAGGCGTCCCTGCATCTTCTTGGACATCATGGGCTTGAACATGTAAAATAGCTGCTCTGCGCCAGGGATTGTGTTTATAAAATGCTGAGCCTTCAGACGCAGGGGAAGAGCCTCCTCTGAGAACACGGTGAACTTCTTGGCCATCGATGGGGTCATCTGGAAAAGGTGAGCTGCAGTTGCTCCCTTCATGTCCATAACAAAGACTACACCATTAACATTAGCGTAATCATCCTCTAAGATGGCAATCTCCTGCATGACCTGACCCACTTCCAAGCACTCCATGATGTTGTACTTGTCCACGGGAATTAGGCCCATCCGCCAGATGACAATGCGGGGTCCATTTTCATTGAGTGGAGTGGGTAGGTAGATGAGTGCCCTTTTTGCAAATTTGTATTGATTAGTTATACTGATAAATTTATTATCACCAGTATTGTGCAGGCCTAATCGCATTATGTACTCATAAACTTTGTCCAACTTTACTTTTAAAAATGGTTTTTAAATTAGAACTAATGCCCTTAATGCACCAGAAATAAATGCGATTAAGCCTTCAAGAAACAAGCAGTAACCTTTTTTTTGGTCGTAGTCTCCCATATCTTACCCAGTTCGGTGGATCTCCCGGAACTTAGCTCCTGTCGTGCTGGCGACATTGAAGTACTCTGGATACTTTGTCCGCAGTGTGTAGAACTTATCTAACTTGGACTTGGCCCGCTCCAAACTGTACTTACAGCCGCGGAGGAAGGCCACCAGAAACTGGTCGTCACTACGGGAATTCAAATGGGGCTGCTGAGCGATCCAGGTCCTAAAAGCCTTCAAATCCGACTCCAGACGAGCTGGATTTTCCTTCAGTTGCTCAATAGCAACCTTTTGCAGTTCTGGCGTAAGAGGGCGGATTTGCGGTGCCATTTTTGAGTTTTTAAGTAGAAAGTACAAGTGAACTAGCCAACGTTTCTTGGGGCACTACTTGCCCTATCAACGTTTTGTGGGTGGACGCTTTTTACGGGGCTTTATCAATGCCTGATAGCCGCCGATGGGGGCCGTTAACTTAACAAAGACAAACACTGCGCGAAATACCAAGTCTGTACACACATACGTTATGAAATTTTAAAGAACCAAATTCATATTAAGCTTACATTACCAAAACAACCAACAAATTGCAATCTAATCAACGTTTAACTTTCTAAAGGAGCCCTCGATGCCAAAGAGTCCTTCGAAATCGATAGGTTTTCCCGGACGCAGGCTTTCTTCGGTGCGGTAGTTGGTATTCGCCTTGAAATGCTCGCTGTAGTCATCCAACTTCTTCTCCCATTCTGCCACAATTTCCGAAACAACTCCATTCTCGCCACCGTACTCCACCGGAAGATATTTCAGTGGAATCTGCTCCGTGAGCAGGTCCATTTTGTTGCCATGGACGAAGAGGCGTCCTTGCATCTTCTTGGACATCATGGGCTTGAACATGTTGAAAGATCTGCTCAAAGCCAGTGATGGTGTTGATGAAATGCTGAGCCTTCAGACGCAGGGGAAGAGCCTCCTCTGAGAACACGGTGAAACTTCTTGGCCATCGATGGGGTCATCTGGAAGAGGTGAGCTGCAGTTGCTCCCTTCATGTCCATGATAAAGACTACACCATTGACATTTGCGTAGTCATCCTCCAAGATGGCAATCTCCTGCATAGCTTGGGCAACTTCCATGCACTCCAAGATGTTGTACTTCTCCACAGGACACAGTCCCATGCGCCAGATGGCGACCCGAGGTCCATTTCCATTGAGGGGAGTTGGCAGGTAGATGATTGCCCTGTTTGACAATATTTATTGATTATTTATACTGATAAATTAATTAACAGCAATTTTGTGCTAATCACATTTGGTCATGATTAAATAAGGTTTTCTTATCATAGCTTGATATCAACACATAAACATTATCAGCCCAAGTATGCGCTCTACACAAAATCTAAGTAAATCACATATTTAGTTGGTTTTTTTTTTACCTTTTACAATGGATTTTAAATTTCGTTGTCAGCTGTTAACAATTTTCAGTGAAAAATAATCAAATGCGATAAAGCCTTCCATTTCGGCCTGTGAAATCTTACCCCGTTCGGTGGATCTCCCTGAACTTGGCTCCTGTCGTGCTGGTGACGTTAAAAATCTCCGGATACTTGGTCCGCAGTGTGTAGAACTTATCTAACTTGGACTTGGCCCTCTCCAAACTGTACTTGCAGCCGCGAAGGAAGGCCACCAGAAACTGGTCGTCGGTACGAGGATTCAAATGGGGCTGTTGACCGATCCACGTTTTAAAAGCCTCCAGATCCGCCTCTAGACGGGCGGGATCCTCCTTTAGCTGCTCAATGGCCACTTTTTGCAGTTCTGGCGTTAGAGGACGAATTTGCGGAACCATTTTTAGAGGGTTTTAGGGGAATGTACGAGTGAACTAGTCAACGTTTCTTGAAGCACTACTTGCCCAATCTAAGTTTTATTGATAGTCGATTTTAAGGTGCTTTATCAATAACTGATAACCACCAATTGGGGACCATAAACTAAACAAAGTTAGCAATTATCTGCGGCTAATTCGCATTAAACAAACAGAGAGACTTTTAATTCTGACACAAATTATACCCAGCCTAACATTTAAAAAAACATATTTTTTGAAAGTAAGATATTCATATTAAGCTTAGAGAGTATAAAAACCTACCAAAAAATTAAACTAATCCACGTTAAGCTTTCTGAAGGATCCTTCGATGCCAAAGAGACCTTCAAAATCGATGGGTTTGCCTGGCCGCAGACTCTCATCTGTGATATAAGTCTCGTTTGCCTTGAAGAAGTCACTATATTCATCAAACTTCTTTTCCCAATGTGCTACTATTTCAGGTACGTTTCCATTCTCGCCGCCATATTCTACCGGGAGGTATTTCAGCGGAATTTGCTCCGTCAGCATATCCATTTTGTTGCCGTGCACAAAGAGACGTCCCTGCATTTTCTTGGACATCATGGGCTTGAACATGTTAAACACCTGCTCGAAGCCAGTAATGGTGTTGATGAAGTGCTGCGCTTTAGGACGCAGAGGAAGAGCCTCCTCTGAGTACACCGTAAACTTCTTGGCCATTGATGGGGTCATCTGGAATAGGTGAGCTGCAGTGGCTCCCTTCATGTCCATGATGAATACCAATCCATTGACGTTGGCGTAGTCATCCTCCAAGATGGAAATTTCCTGCATGGCCTGGGCCACTTGCATGCACTCTAAGATGTTGTACTTCTCCACAGGACACAGTCCCATCCTCCAGATGGCTATGCGGGGTCCATTTCCATGGAGGGGAGTGGGTAGGTAAACGATTGCCCTATTGACGAGAATTTTTATTGATAAGTTATGGATTCGCATAGAAAGTTTAATTGTGATCTACCCCGTTTGATGAATCTCCCGGAACTTGTCCTTCGTCGTGCTGGTAACGTTGAAGTACTCTGGGTACTTGGTACGCAGCGTGTAGAACTTATCTAACTTCGACTTGGCCCGCTCCAAACTGTACTTGCAGCCGCGGAGAAAGGCCACCAGGAACTGGTCGTCAGTACGAGGATTCAAATGGGGTTGCTGCTCGATCCAGGTTTTAAAGGCCTCCAAATCCGCCTCTAGTCGGGCGGGATCCTCCTTCAGCTGCTCAATGGCCACCTTTTGCAGCTCTGGAGTCAGAGGGCGGATTTGCGGTGCCATTTCTTGTTATTCAAGGGGAAGTACGAGTGAACTAGCCAACGTTTCTTGGGGCACTACTTGCCCTATCTTAGTTCTGGTGATGGTCGATTTTAAGGGGCTTTATCAATGCCTGATAACTGCCGATTGGTGGTCATAAACTTAACAAAGACAAACACTGTGCGAAATTCTAAGATAAGCAGCAATTTCATAAGAAATACTTCAGTTTAGAATAGGCAAAAAATCTAATTCCACTTGTCGTATTTAAATACAATGTTTACTATCTTTATTCGGTTTACTTTTGGAAGGGATAGTAGTCCAATCCCGAGTTGTAGTTGTACCCCTTCTTTTGCTTTTTCTTGGCGGCCTCGAGAATTTCAAGGACATCCTTTCGGTAGGCGGGTGGCAGCATCTCCTCGTGGAGGGTACAGGCCTTCTCCTCGGGCTCCTCTACTTTGAAGATGTATCGCCGGACTATGTCTATGTCCCTGCCGAACTCCTCCTTCAGATCGGCGATCCTCGTGGGCGCTGTGTCAAATGCAATGGTAAAGTGTGTTCCCTCGCGATGAACCACTCCATGTTCGCTGACTTTGTGGGGCAGGGCTCGTGTTCCCAGGTTCTCCAGCTTCCTGATAATCCCTCCTTTATCCAGGATGGACTCTGCGGTTCGCTTTATCACGGATATCAGTTCAGGCTGTTGGGAAAAACACATTTCTTGTTTACTTTTATGTAACTGCCGGTGGATTTCATGTGGTACTTACACGGGGCAATTGACGCAGCACCAGTGCAAGTTCGTAGGAAGGCATTGTGGTGGGTGAATAGGGGTACCTATTTTATTATTTCGAGCCTTTAATTAGGAGTTTTAATTCATTAAAAGGCTGATATCCAAAAATTGTTTCTCTTTTTTGTAGCCCACAAGAAGTGTTGTAAAACGGCTGTTCAACAGCTGTTGGAATTAGTCTGTGTTGTTAAGGGGGGAGACTCATTTAGGAGGCCGAAAAAACACCCAGATCTCGCTCACACTAGAGCTGGAGATCAATCGGTGAAAACATCTTGAAATTCGATTATTTTTTCTCGTTATTAAATGATTTATGTGACAGTTCTTTGAACAAAAATATGAGGATTAGAGACGTATCGATAGAAATTTTGGAAAATATTAGACATATAATTATTTTTATAGATTAACCAAAAAAGTCGTAAAGGAAACCCATCCCCACCCCTTTGCCTCAGCTGAAGCTTTAGTAAGTCAAAAAATGTAGACCAATTGTTATTTATTAATTAGAACTGCAATTTATAAAAAAAATTTGATCTCAAAATAAAAGTTTTTGGCGTATCTTTCTTAAACCATTGATAGTAATCGATTGTTTTTATAAAAAAATCGAAAACCATCGATTGTTCTCCAGCTCTACTCACCTCGCCTACAACCGCCTTCCTCTGTTAAAGCTATGTTAAAAAATAGCCGTTGAAAATTTGAAATGCTCACAACTATCGACTCAAATTCGATATTTTCGATATTATTCGATATCGAATAGCCGCCATCGATATTCGGCGATTTTTTATTTTGAACCATCTATAGATAGTTTTCCACCTCTAATAAGTCAATTTTTAAAAAAAATCTTGCTCGCTGCGGAGCTCGCGGATGGTTTAAACGAAATTTGGTCGTTTACTGTTTTTTAAGCCGAAGAGTTAAATACGCCCGAGCGGATAGCGAGCGGAAAAATTGTTTTTTCGCACGCCAAAAAAAGGAGAAACAAATGCTTGCGTTGTGTGAGTGCGGGTGTTAACCGTGTCGTGTTTGTGTGCCTGTGTGTGAGCAAATGTCGCACGAATTATGACGCATGCAAAAGTGCAGGCGAATAATTAAACACCAAGCGAGCAACGAAAGAAGTGCAATTGCATTTGCAGAAAATAAGATAAAAACGGTGGCAGAAAAGAAGAAGAGTGCGTGTGCAGTCGGCAGTTGTGTTTACTTGTGTGTGCGAGTGTGCGTGTGTTGTGTGCGAAATTATGTAAATACAACAATAGAAGAAATTCCAATTGTCCTCTCTTTTCTTCTCAATTATGAAATGCAAGTTGCACTCCACTCTTATTCTCTCTCCTCTCTCTCTTTGCGCCGCCGCTGCAGCAAAATGCCAGTGCATAGAATTGAAATCTCCCATTTTCCCATTTCTTCATTTGTTTGCAACTCCCAAAAAGTTTAACCCTCATTAGCCATTATTTCTTGTAACTTCTTGTTCTACCTACCTGCCGCTGCCGACGTCGACGTCGCTGCACTGACACGTCTGCATTGCCACTCATTTTTTTTGGTTGTTGTTGTTTTTACATGCTTTCTTACCTGCCCAACCACCGAAAAACAAAAAATTATGACTCGAATTGCTCTCTTTCATAGAAAATTAAACATCGCGTCGCGCAACGCTGAAAAGCGGAAAATGAAAACGAAAAAGCAACTATAAAATTAATTAACCTTTGCGGGAAATATAAGCAAACAGAAGTTCTCATCTTTTACTCTTCTCCTTTGGCTCCCCTTCGCTCTCTCTCTCCCCCTCTCTGTCACACACTCGTCTGTGGATTACATTATCTTCGTTCCGTGGATTATTATTATAACAACAACATCACGACAACAACAAATCCAAATACAAATACAGTGGCAGGCGGATCAAGCAGAAGCAGCAGCAACAACAAACTGGCCGAATCGGAAAACGCAGCGCAAAACTCCAACAACATGAGTTGGGGCACCGAGCTATGGGTAAGTTTTCATGTCTTCGTATTTTCCAGTGGTTATCTTTTGGGATATGTAGGGAAGAATTTTAGGATACTATAAGAAGGGAAAACATTTTAAAAAAAAATCTAATCAAAACTTCTATTTTCTCTAAAGTAATTTTAAAAAAAACGTGTTTAGTTTATTCCATGAAGTCTAAAATTTCCATTAGTGTTATTTATTAATCATCACAAGTTAAATTCAAACGTAATAAAATTGAGTTTTAAAAGCAAGTAAAAATAACCTCTCCTTAAATTTCTTGGTGTTATAGCAGATAAATGAAATACATTTAAAACGTTCCAAACTTTAAAACTTAAAACTGGTAGTTAAATAAGAATTTCTTTAGTTTTTCAGTCCTTTTGGCAACAAACAAGATTAAAAAAAGGACCATTTATTTATCTTAGTTAAATACTCATTAAATAACTTAGGTTTCTCATGTGATAGAATTTCAAAATAACAAAGAAAGTAAATAAAAAATATTAAACCTTTGAAAATGTTGATTAAGATCCAAGTTTTAACTCAATCCGGTTTCTTTTAATCTCACTTTGCTTATTAAAAATGAGTTCCAACAAATTAAAAACTGACCAAACAAATTGTTAAACGATTGCAATAAACTTTTAATTGAACATTATAAAGTTTGTGGTTTACCAAGAACTTGGCCAATCTAATTATTCCTCAAACATGGTTTGAATTCTCGAAATCAAGCTTGAAATTCCATATTTCAAAAAAACTTGACACTCAGTTCTAGTTAGGAAACCCACTATTTTCTAATTGGATGCACAATCTGAGTCTGAGTGAACTTAACCGTGTCAATTAATTATTTCAATGTCATCAGTTACCCATAGGAAATCCATCCAAATGCCTGGGCAGTGAGAATTTTACAAATTGCTTCCCATAAGCCAAAGTGCAGGCAAATGTTTTAAGAACGCGCGCTTATAACGTCTGTCCCTCTTTCTCTTTCACCCCCCATACAACTATCTCTCTTCCTCTCCCGACCAAGCTGGAACTTGAAACTTTTATAAAAAAAAACTGGTTTTGCGGGTTTTATGTAAATTGCTGCCATATGAGCACGGCCAGCAGCGTGCGCCTCAAACCCACAGCAATATATATATTTCTCGGATATATCGTTGCTTTTTTGTTGTCTTTATTTTCTTAGTTGTTTGTGTTCTGTTTCGGAGGCCCCACATTCCACTTCGATCCATCGAGTTTCCAAGTACCGGGTCTCCACATTATTATTATTTGGCTTTTTCTCGCTCTGTCTATGATATTCTCATAGACACAGCTGTTTTTCACCAGTTTCTGTTTAGGCCAGGGCGTTGACACGCCCAGCCAAAGCTTACCTGTCTCTGCAGGGATTTAAAAAAAAATAAAACCAAATTTTTAGCTTGCCTCAGCTGCTTTTTTTCGCCTCTTTAGTCCGATTTAGTTTTTGCTGGGCTGATTTCAATTCAATTCGGATATCGATGGTTTTTATATGCCTTCCGAGTTTCGGGGGTAGTTTTCCTTCATATAAATTCAGACAGCAGCCGGCACACCCTCAAAATGTGCGGTGGTGTGCTTGTGCTTGTAGGTGTGTGTGTGTGTGTAAGCGGAAAAATCGCCTCGACAGCAGAGGAGGTTCCCCGATTGCAGGACCAAAATTGCAAGTCTAGACAACGTTTTGCAATCTATTTGCTGGCATTTTGTACTTTTATTTTCCCACAGTTTTCTCTTTCTTTTTTGGTTGGAGGGATTTGGCTGGGTTTTGGCCAGTGTCTGCTGTTAGTTTTAGGCTCTAAAGCTCAAGTGTTTGTCTGGAGGATTTGCATACGGCTCAAAACGAGTTCAGAAGCAGCACAAACTTATAAAATGCAGCCAGGATTTAAAAAGACTATAAAATAAATACTAAAAAAAAAAATTATACAGTATCTACAACGTCAAAAAGAGTTTTTTAAATATTAATAAAATCTGTGAACATGTTTTCAGCTTTTTTTTTTTTTTTTTTAAATTAAAAAAAAAAAAAAAAAAAAAAAAAAAAAAAAAAAAAAAAAATATTTTATATTTTTTTTAATAAATATTTTTTTTTTTTTTTTTTTTTTTTTTAAATTTTTTTTTTTTTTTTTTTTTTTATATTAAATTTTTTTTTTTTTTTTTTGGGAGGGGGGGGGGGGGTTTTTTTATTTTTATTTTTTTTTTTTTTTTTTTTTTTTTTTTTTTTTTTTTTTTTTTTTTTTTTTTTTTTTTTTTTTTTTTTTTTTTTTTTTTTTTAAGAAAGGAAGGAAAGAGGGAGAGAGGGAGAAAGGGAAAGAAAAACATTTTTTTTTTTTAATTTTTTTTTTACTCTTCAGTATCCAAATAAATACAAGCTACTTACATGAAAATAATCTTAAATAATAACTTTATATGATACAACTAATTAAAATAATAAATATAATAAAAATCTTAAATGACAAGATACAGATCAAGGACAAACTAAAATTATAACCAATTTGTAATGAGGTTCTTTATGAACCTAATATGAGAACCAAGAAAAAAAGTAATCAAAAAAATTCCCAAGAAAATAAATAAACAAATTCTTCTCAGGTTTTATGGTCAATTCAACATTGTTAGAGTTTTTGCTTTATTCTTGGCCTCACGACTTTTGTTTAGTGACTCATGTTAGAGGTAGAAATCCAGTTTTAAAACCCCGCACCGCCTTTCCCAGTTACCTGTTTTGCAGACACAATCACACTATATTGTTCGTTTAGCAAAAATCGGTAGCCGTCGCATATTATATATGCCCAAAACTGTATTTTCAGCATTTGCATAAGTTATTTGCACGCCACAGAAATACTCGATATGCCACTTAACCCAAAGAAAGTGTAACCAGAAAGATTTTGGTTAATTGAATTTGTGCATGGAAAGCGAAGCGGACAAAATTAAAAAAATAACAACAAAAAAGTAATAATATTGTACAATGTACATTTTTAATGCAAAAATCATAGACTCCCCCCTTGTCCATTTTCTTGGCTAATAACTACGTCGATCGAGCTGAGCGCGTGGCTAAGCGGGTCAATTGTGGGGCCTGCATAAGCCAACAAGCAATAAGCACAAGCGCCAGTCCGAGTAATACGAAAAAATGAAAAAAAAAACTTTCTTTGCATTTTTCGTTGCCCATTTTTTTATGTACAAGATTTTCACTTTAATTAAATTTAAAGCATGCGCCGTCCACTTCAACTCGTTGCTTTGCATATGCAAAAAATAAAAGCTGTGGCCCCACAAAAACTTGATTAAATAAAATCACTATTTTTAAGTATTTATTTCGACATTTGAATTTGATGGGAATTTCTTTTTTTGGGAAAACACCCCGCCCACACATATTTCTTTTCCTTACTCTCTCTCACTCTTTTTCTCTGCCGCAGCTCGTGGATTTTCTTGTGTCTATAGAGTGGGCCTAAAAATAGTTTGTGTTTTGGTAAATTCAAATTACGTTGAGTCTAGACAAAGTATATTGAATTAATGATGATTTTGGTGCCAGGAAATTTGGTAAGGGGTTTAAGAATCTAATACAGAATTTTAACATAGTTAAGCTTATCAGTGACCTCCAGCAACTTACTCTTATTTTAAGTATTCTATTTCTTTTTATGGTTTTAAGAGGTCGAGGTCTATCTGGTAGCTATATAAACGAAAAACCCTGCAAAAAAATATAAACAAGTGTTTATCTTGATTAAACTCGTTAGACAATATATCATTTGTCACCAGTTTTTATCTTAAAACTATCTTACAATTATGTTGTAGAGCATTTGCCCATTAGTGCCCCAGAGATATGATTTTTGTTCTAACTTATCTGTCTTATAATTTTCTGCCTCCATGAACAATTTGTCTTCATTTAAGTTTTTTTTTTTTTTTTTTTTTTTTTTTTTTTTTTTTTTTTTTTTTTTTTTTTTTTTTTTTTTTTTTTTTTTTTTTTTTTTTTTTTTTTTTTTTTTTTTAAAAAAATTTTTTTAAAAATTTCCCTTGTTGTGCTTTGTCATACCCTATATAATCAGCTGGTTTTCCAGAGCACTTTTCTTTCCATCTTGCAAACCGACGACTGACCGTCCCTTGTCCACTTTTCCAGACCTCGGTCCTCCACTTTACGTTCAATGCCATCATCGTGTCGAGTGCAGCTGTTTAATGTTGTCGAGCACTGTGTAAATAATTTGCATGCAATTTGTGCTGCTGCTGCTGATCGTTTTTGATCACTTTTCACATGACATTGAAAGGCTCAAGCCAGAAAAAAACAAAAACATAAACAAAATAAAACAGAAACATTCACCGAGAGACGTTCACCCAAGCAATTAGCAAATAAGCATGTATCGAATTGGGGAACAACTTTAGGTTCGGTTGCAGCCCCAACTTGTTGAGCAGCTAAAAATATGGCCAGAGACAGACGCTCATAAAGCATTTTTTATGTGTCCGGGGTGTGGACATACTGTTGTAAGGAACTGTTTGGTCTTACGCTCCATAAAAAACGCAAGAAATGAAGTCGAAGCTCATATATCTTTTCGCAGCAGGTTATTTCGAGGGGGAGGACCTGGGGATGAATGCTTTTCTATTTCTAACGTGTCGGCCATGACTGAAATTCTATCAGCAGTTCGGGTAAAGGCCACCCTTTGTAAGATTGCACTTTGTTTTCTTCTCCCTCATATTTGGGATTTCCTTGGGCACAATTCCAATTAAGCCAGGGCAAGTGTCAGGGCCAGGACATCCCACTTGTTCTTGTCCTGAGTGCAAAACGCACCCTATCTGAAAATCTAAATCTGCATCGCCACCGCCTCTTCCTTATCCTTCCTTATCGATTTTTCCTTCTTATCCTCCTTGCAATGTGTCGCTCGAGTCTAATAAAAATAGTTTTTGGTTGACTCAAGGGAATTTTCCAAGTTCACGCTCGCCACAGGGGGTTGCAAAAACATTTTCGCTGATTTCATTTTTATTGCATCCGGATGTGAAGATGCGAACTCAACCGAATTTGGCGGCTATCCGAGACGCAGTTGAAAAGCTGACTAAGGGGATATTTGTCTGCCAAATCGTTAGGGTTCTGTGTACGGGGCTAATGTGTTACTGAGTGTCCAGAGTGGCGTCAGTTCGAGATATTTCTGTACAACATTTAAAATGGCGTACAGTGAAAACAGGCTAAATATGTGTTATTTTTTTATAATAATACTTATGGTGATAAAAAGTTTCCAAAAGCCTTGAACGTGTGTTGTCGTATTCGCCAACTTATCCCATTTTATTTAGGTTCCTTGCCAAAAATATTATCTGTACATTCCATAACACATCTCTCACCATCGATATCCTTCTCTGTCCCATAACTCTCGCCAAGATTACAAATTCAATTCACATCGTCTTGGGCAGTGCATTGTAAAATTATTACTTTTTGTTTGCATTTTTGCATTTGCACGTTTTGGCTCGCTTTTTGCCATTGCGTTTGTCTGTCGTGGCGTCTATCGATTTCAGTAGCCTTCAGCCAGTTTGCGCCGCATGCATATTAAGCAGCCGGCAGATACTTTTGCCAATGCAGAAAAAAACCTTTTAAAATGCAAATTGTAACCGTTGGAGTTTGAAATAAAAATCGGTTGCAACGCCTGCGGTGACCATTTTTGATTTGTGCCACTACTCTGGAGTTGCCCCACATGAGAGTCATTATTTATATTTCTCTAAGAAAACATTTCAGCGATAAGCTATACATTCTTAGGCCACTTACACATATATATATATAAATACATATCGGACACGCACTTCCTTTTCTCTTAAGTCCCCCGCTCTGATAAGTTGACCAACTTAAGTATAGTTTGTCCCTGGAATGCGATAAATGAAGAGAAACATATTTTACAAATATTTACACACAATTTTGGCTGGAATTTGCAGCCCCTTCAATAAATAAATAATTAATCCAAGTGCAAAGAACGTAAATTTCGCTATTTCCATGATTAACACCTTGGCCATCTCCAAAACAAATCAATTGTGAGTCAGATGAAGCTGTTTTGTTTACAAATACCTGCTGCTGATTCAGCTGGAGAAAAATCTTTCACAGAATTCATTATAATTATTTTAAGTTTTAGAGTTTTAAGTTTTATTGAGCATGTCGCTGACGATTCCAGCACTTCCGTTTGGTTTCGGTTTCTTTGTTGGCGATGTGTCAGAAGAAAACTTATCAGCAAATCCACATTGGGCCGTCCGAATGTGACTAAATGAAATGAACCTGTTGCCGGTCATAAAATCTATATCGACACGCACACAGACAGGTGACAAAAAATCCCTGTTCGAGCTTATTAAATTTGTGGGGCTCACTTTATCGCTCGGAAGTAGAGGGATTGCCTGGCCCCATATCAAAAAATGTATTTAGCACCCTTCTTGGAATTTGGGAATATAAAAGTTATTATAACAACTTTATTGTTGACTATTTATTTTGATTCTTTTAAGATCAAAAACAAACTTTGAGGAAAACCAATCATAAAACTTGTTAATTAAGAAAACTAAATCACATACTAACTGCTAACATTAAAAAAAAAAAATTCTTTCTATCTCTAGTGACATGAAATAATATTTTTATTTATTTTTCTCAATCCATTAAAGATGTTTATGATTCATTAACATAAGCAAATTTGTCCCAAAATGATTTATTTCACCTACAAAAATATTTGCAACCATTTTAAATTTTCTTTTTTTTATACTTTTGCCAAGAGTATGTGAAATTCAGCGTTTTACAACCAAACATTTGTGTTTGACTAAGCACACTCACAACCGCCTAAACAACAACTCACACACATGGCGTATCATATCAGCAAAGGTTAATAAGTAAATATTAGTAAGACATTAGATACACAATGTGGCCGGTGCTACGTATCGTATGCTTAGAATATTATTTTTTTCGTGGTTGCCTGAGGGGAACAAAGGCCAAATTCAATTATAGTTGCGGACAGCAGCAACATGGCCAAGTTGGGTGTGGTTATAACCGAAGGCAAAAAATACAGAAAACAAAACCATGAATCAAAGATTTCGATTTTGGATAATAATTAAAATTCCACACAAAGATTTATGGTGTGTGGTATGCAAAGCTTAAATCAACGTAGAATTTGCTCCCACAAGAAAAATATCAATTTCAGTTAGATATAAAAAGGTGGGATTGTTAAAATAATATCTTGGTATTTTAAGTTTTTGGATAACAAATATCATTGACATATTCTATTTTACTCATAATGAACTGTTTCTTAATTAAATATAGTTTTTTTTTGTATTTAGTATTCATTCATATCTATCTCCCAATAATCTATTATTATTTTTTGATTTTTTTCGGTGCTTCCAATGATAGACCTATATTGATAGTGTTGATCTAGCTTATCGATATGTTGGATTAGGCTGGGTAAATGGAATTTGTTAGTTTGTTTGCTCACTCGATAAGAACGTGTTTCCCGCTGCTCATTATCAACAGGTTCTCGGGCTCAACTATGACCCTGCGCTGTCAACTTTTGTTTAGCAATTTTTCTTTTATTTTTCCACCATTTATTAATTAGTTTGGAGATTTATGGGCTCCCCCCTGATAATTCATTCACGCCTGGTGCCTTTTCATGGCGACATGTGGCCGCTGATGGCTCATGACCAAGTCAAGTTAATGCCTGGAGAGTCCTCCTTTCGAGTGGAACTGGGTATCCAGGGAGTGTGTGTGCCATTTTGCCAGAAATCGGCAACAGAAATCGGCCACAAATCACTTGAAGTTGCAGTTGGATCGGGCAACCCCATTTTTGTGTGTTTTCTTGTCCAAAATGCACTCGAATTTAAGTGGTAAATGGGACGTCATGGCAACCGATGCCCTTTGTTCTCAATCCCCTGTGTGTTTTGTACAGTATATATACATACTTGGTATATGTGCATGTGCCCTAATGCCAGCTTGTATCACGTTTTAGCCGTTGATTCTAGCAACACGTTTCATTATTTACATCCAGCTAGTTGATAAAAAGCTTCTTCCCTTTTGAGTCACCCACATCGTCTGCCTGCCTGAGTCATCCAAAGGGGGTGGCCTTGCTTGCTCCTGATTCAGATTCTGTTGCTTCCACCCTCCCACACACAACAGCTGTAAGTATGACTCATCAGCTGTCCTTCATGGGAGGGCTCCCAACGCACAACGCCCACCCACCCCCAGGCCCTCGTGTAATGCCGCTAACATTGCGGCAAAGTGCTTGATTATGATGTTTGTTTAATACTTTTTTTTGCTGCGACAATGTTTGCTGAAGGGGCATCACTGCAGGAAATGGGGGCTTTAAAAAGAGAAAATTTTTATATTAAGCTGGCTTATACATTATGCATTAGGTTTCTTGACAACTGAAGTTAATATAAAGTTAAAAAAAATATTAGTAAAAGCTCATTTTCAGCATCAAAACTTTTTTCAAAAGAATGTAGTTTTTAGTTAAGCTCAATAATTATGATAAAACAGACCAAAAGTATAAATTGCCTTGCAGATGGTATCATATATTGAATCAAGCCTGAAAAATCCTCTTTAAATTTCATAAATTCAATTTGTAAATCATAATTCTATTAAATATTTTTTGAGTGCTTGTCACAAGGAAGCTGTCACAGCTTTGGCCCATTCAAAAGGAGCTTTTTCCGCCTGCTCGAAGGCAAGTTCAAAGGAAGCTGGAAAGGCAAGGGGAAGTAATACAAACAAATGAAAAGAGTAAGGGAAAGGTTGGCTTTTGTGTCCCTGTTTCGTCATCAAATGTTATGCAAAGAAGAGGAGAAGAAAACGAGGAATTGAGGACGCAGCCCCGGCTTCGCTTTTATCATTGTCATAAACATAAGCGCTGTAAGATACGAAGGCTAAGTCAGGCTGCCTGCGTGGCTTGGGTTTCCTTTAGTTTGGGTTTCGTTTAATATTTTTTTTTGGTGGAACCGCCTTTGTCGCCGGGTCTTCCTCAACCCCTTAAATAAAAAAAAGAGTCAATGGCACACCCGCAAAACAAATTAGCTTCATTTCCTGCCCACATGACGGTCCCAGATTTTGGCCCTGCCAAAATTCAAGTATTTTTGTGTACAGAAACACATAAATTTGTTGTTCAGCTGGCCATATTGTATGTTGCAAAAATTTGAACAAACTTTGTTTGTGTGTTGTATATTTTTTGCCAGCGTGGGCCAGCCGAAACTCCTCCACATGGAGGAGCTATAGCGGAAATCGTTAAATACTCTGGAGATAAGAGCGAATATGTTGCGGCAACATGTAGCTGGAAAAAGTCATTGAACCGAGAACGGTGCATAAAATGGATTCTGGACCCTGATCCACTCTTTTGACTCATCTCGACTCGTTACCCATCCACATGTTTTTGGGGTCGCTTTCCATTTCTGCACAGTCCTGAATCATTTTCAGGCATTTTTTCGACGCGTGTCAAGGGGAGATGATGTGTTGTGATGTGATGTGCACATCAAGTGCTCGCCTTTTGTCTGCCTTTTGATGTTTTATGACAGTTTCAAATAAAAAGCATCCATTAACGAACCAAATCGCATCATCAACGCATCATGCTGCCGGTCTTTGTTTTTATACGCTTTGTTATGTTATGATTTCCTTGGCCAACGTGAGAAATTGCACTGATATGGCTATAATAACAGAGGATCGGTTTATCTACTTTCTTTTGAATCATAATCATCAGCACTAGACGTGCACAGAGAAAAATACAAGTTAAAAACGTAAATTGGTCCCTAAATTCACTCTCGATTCGAGTTTTGTACAGTCAAGATTTTCGTATTAGAAATTCACTTAGTTAAACCGAGTAGATAAAACTTAGATTTAAAGAAGAAAAGACTGCTTTCAGGAAATGCTCTAGTAATGTCAGAACTGAGTTATCAAGTTTTTGCCTAGAAGCTATTCTGCAAAAGGCCTCGCTAAATTAGCAGTCTACATTGTTGCCACTCAAACGTGCCACATAATATTATTAAAAGCTGCAGTTCACTGCCATAAAACGTTGCTAAACGAACAAGAAAGGGGGATGGGTTGGGCAGGGTCTCCATGTGAGGTATGGAGCATGAAGTATGGAGTGTAAAGTACGCGGTACAAGGTATGCCAGTGGGAGCTGCAGATGGCGACGACGAAGGCATAAAAGTTGCGCGCTGTTTGGTTGCAAGTGGAGCAGAGAAGTAGTGGGGGGCTTTAAGAATGGGGCTGAATAGGGAGGGGAATAGCTAAAGGGGATCCCCGGAGCATTGCACTCGCTGTCATTGTGGAAAACTGTGCAAACTTGAGGCAGCTGCCAACTATTTTGCATCCATGTGAGTGCTTCTCAGTGTTTGTGCCCCGTGCTTGTTTGCCTATTTGTTGTAAATAAGAAGATGCGACATGTACTTCAGTTAATACTATTATGGAAAGATGGTAGCGCTGATTTGACGACGAACAAGAACAAGTACTTTACAGCGAGAACATTGACTTTGCCTCGTTGGAGGTGAATTGAGCCGTTCACTTAATCAGTCCATGGGCCAAGTGCTGATACACTTATTTCTGAGAATATCTAAATTGATTTATGGCATCAAAGTGTTTGCTATAAAGTGTGACACATGGCAAATTGGGTTCAAGGCGTAATCAAGAGTAACCTCTCATGGCGCCTGATAAAATGCAGTATTAATCAGCTTTAAATGATACCTTTCGGTCTTTAATAACTTAAATCATTAGGTTCAAAATATATTCACATTAACATTTAATGTAGTTATTTTGGTGTATAAATCAGTTCCCTTAGAACTTTCCTTTGGTTTTGTAGAACAAATATTTAATCGAATTTACCGTTCGTATAAAAAAATGCATTTAAAACCTCTTTGTTCCTTTTTCTATAGAATTTAACATTGTTTTTATGAATTCAATGGATATTTAATTAACCTTTGCTTTCTCTTTTTCTTGCAGGTAAGTTCCAATTCACATTAATCAAGCGACGTGAAAAACAAAAATGCCGTGTAAACAATTCGGCGAAAAGCACTGTGGGTAAGAAGTCTTGACTTGGATTGAAACGATTTGAAGTGAATTTTTCAACCTCACCAATGGCCAATGGCAATGCATTTGCTTGTGCGTGTTTATTTTTATAGGTCTTCGGCGCATTTATTATAAACAAAAGCAAGTTGATAGCCGCGATAGTGTTTACGTTAACATTGACTGCTAGTCAGTGGATCGAACCTGAACCCGGAGAAAAGAGAAAACTGGGGAGATGTACAGAACCCACCACCCACAGAATACCGCCATTTCACTGACGCATTTCCGTGGCATTCTATTTGGTAAACATCACGTCCAACTTTTCTGGCCAGACAGAAGCCATATCGATGATAATTCTCAAGCGGTTCTACCGATTTCTTAAAAAGGCCTGCCTGCCGGCTACTTTTACTTTATTTTGAATCGAAATCGAAAACGAATCAATTTGTATTTGAAACGCAGTGCGTTCATAATTTGTTTATAGATTCGTATATTTATATTTCCGCATTTCGCTTTCGGGCACTTTCAGTTTTCATATGAAGCGAGATGCTTCAGTCATGTGGATTATGCATTCGCCTTATTGTCTCGCCTCGATTTGATTTGCTGACTAATGGAAACTACTCCCCTCTGGCATAATTAACATTACAAATCATAAAGATTTCCAAGCGGCAACTCGATTTGCATTCCCATTGTATGGACAGCTACAAAAAAATGTTTTGATAAAAGATTTTATTTATCTGTTGTTGTTTTTTTTTTGTATGTTTGCTTTAGTCATTTGTTTGTTAGTATTATTATTTATGCATTCTACGGCCGGGTCTTTCATAATTTCCTGACAAGTGCAAAACCGGTTTAGGGAAAGGTAAAAGAGAAATAAAGGGGCAGCCAAGCTGCATAATTTTATAAACAAATTCGGAATGGTTGACTTTATTTTTTACGATCTCTCAACACTGGGTATTCTCTTTTGTTCATTTGCAAAAGTGAAAACTGTTTTCTAACAGACAAATACCATTGGTTTCTGTAATAAACAAATCAAGTATCATTTGAATGTTAATTAAGAAGCGCCGACAAGGCATTTTAACCTGTTGGGTCATCAAATTTGTGGCTTAATTTACATAAAAAGTTCGTTTCTTTAGAGAATCTTCTTAACGGTATTTCTTAGCTGCACTCAAATCTAACTGTTGATGCAACCTTTTTTGTTTATTTAGGGGAATTTTAAGAATACCTAACGGCTCACACACAATTAACGGAAAATATATAGAAGAAAGATCTTAAAATAGCCAAAGAGAGGAAATTTTCTATGAAAAAGCACTCAACTTATACGAAATTTTCTGCAAAGGAAAAATTCGCCCACGCAAAATGCTTATACACATAAAAAGATCTTAAATTATAGGCCGATTGTATTCGAACATTTGGCAACACTTGTTATGAAATCACCGCAGCATGCTCGATGATTTTCCATTTTCCCCTCGGACGCCGCCGAGGCGTTTTCCATCTGAATCCATCCGAAAATTGAACCAGGCCAGCTGAGCGAAACAATGGATCGCCACAGACCCAGACCCAGTCTCCGACTATCCGAGAGTCGGTCCAGTCCAGTCAAGTCCCCCGTTTTGAGTCCCAGACTGACTGGCACTTTGGGGCACGAAACGAGTTTGGCTTTTATTTCTCGCTCGATATTGCTGTTAAAATGTTGGCTATACGGCTCCTTCCCATCCTCATCCATCGCATGCAGTCTGCATTTATCGTCGTCAAGCAGCTGGAACAGTCTGAGTTTGAGCCCCACACACAAACTCTTAAAACACAACTCGTGTCTAAACAATGGCAAACTCAAACCGCGGGCAATTGAAACCAGAATTCGTTTGGTTTTGGTTTAGATTTTCACTTTTGCGGCTATTTCGACGGACACTCCCCCAACGGCGGCGGCCCTCTCACTTCCTCAATTCCTGCCTCCTTCACTCTTTCTCCCTTTCTTTTTATTTGCCCTACTCAATTTCAGAATAAATTTAAAATGGTTTGAGGTATACGACTAGAAAATACCCTCCATTTTCCCTACAAAATCTTTTTAGAACTTTCGGTTGATCACACATTTGTTACTAATTTAAAAAAAAACCATCCTATAAGTGAAACAAATTTTGGAACTATTGAAAAAAAATTTCCAAAAAACTATTATGAGCTAAAATGTAGAACTAATAGTGAAAAGGTTTCTTGTCCTATCTAAAATTTTAAACTAATAGTAAAATGAAAATTACTTGTTTCAAAAATTATATAAAATTATTGAAATTATAAATTGTAAAATAAATTTAAATAAAGTTCTTTTATAATATTACCAAATTATTCTTCATACTACTTACCTTTAAGACTGGGTATCGAAGCAATCAAAGCACATTAAAAGTGTTACCCCAACGTTACCGTTTGAAGAGCTGACCAGGCACGTGTTTAACCCACACCCTCGTGAACTCCGCACCCAAATCCCCTGATCCCCCGATCTTTGCCAGCTGGTCAGGCAATTTACATTATTTTGTTCTGAAGCGCAGATGGTTCCATCGAACTGGGCTTTGTGTTTCTAGATTTCGTATTCTCCACCGCTTTTCACCGACTTAATTGGAAACGTTTGGTGGACAGGCCTGCAATTGTCTAAATGTTTGAACTGTGGCTTTTAGTTAGTCACTTGGACTTGGACTTTGTCTGGGCAATTGTATTTCGGAGTTGACATTGACGCGAAATGAGATTGGGTTGTGAAAACAATGAAGCGCTTAGAAATAAACGAAATCCATAATACAAGCAGCTGGGGGAAGATGTTTGAAATAACTTTGCGAAAGACCGAAACTCTCTCACGTTCGGTTGAAGAAGGCGATACCGAGTTAACCTTTTTGAACTGGTCAAAAGTCGGGGTGCAGGCATTTTGTGACGTCACTTGGCAATCAACTCTCAGTCGCACACAGAACGGAAATTGTGTCAAAAATAACAAAGTTGTAAAATAAAAAGATTAAAAAATAATTGTTATACCGTTTATAAATGTAAATTTCCTTAAAAATCTTTTTTAAAAAGAAGGTTAGTTTTGTTTATTAAACTTGTTAAAAATATTATTTTGAGCCTTAATCAAGATCTCTTTTTAAATAAAGACCACTTATATATTTTATAAATCAATTTTTCTCAGTGCATCTATATATTGGCTATACCTTCATCTGCAGCTGCGATGCCGCAACATCGAGATGTTTGTCTGGTCAGTGAAATGCTGTTGTTTTTCTGTTGCTAGCTGTTTGTTATTAATTGACTTTTGAGTTGACTTGCTGGGCGAAATGACAGCGCTTAATTTATTGCGCATACGCCCCGTTGTCTGTGGTTAGTAAAAGAGGGATACAAAAATGAAAGAAGAACTGCAGGGGGCACCCACAAGTTCGGAAGCAGACGCTTGAGGAAATTGATCAACTTTTCCCCACCCACTTCCCAACTAAAGTGTGTTCTTTTTATACTCGCCATTTCCTATTGCATTTTCATGGCTCATAAATAAATGGAAATGGCAATATGTGTAGATTCTGTTTGTTGTTTTTTCGTTGCTATAAAAATAGTAAATGGATTGCAGTCTTGAACATTTGTTCTTTGTTGTAATATAAGCGTGTGAGTAAGTCATTCTGTTCTATGGATCGTGGAGTACCAAGTATTTGCATTATATGGCTTTGGCTAGTTTTTCTCCCCGGCTAATTGCCACCTTGTTTTCCACGAAGCTATCGCCTCGTGTAATCACATAGTATGTAAATACATATGTGAGAAATTTTAATTACCAGCAACGATCTTGTACATGGCATAGCACAGCATAGCCCAGAGATCACTGTGTGCATCTTGTTGCTGCACAGAGATTAATGATAACTTTGAGTTGCTGAAAGTAAAGACATGAGAAATGAGTTACTTGGAAAATGCTGCCCATGTCTTTGTTGTTGCTCCAGTTTTCATCGCTCGCAAGAGAGTTGCTGCATATTTTCTTGTACAAGCAACGGAAATGCAACAAATTTTTATGGCCACTCGGGAGCAAGAGAAAGGAAAGAGACAGAGACAGAGGCAGTGACTTAAAAAGCGAAACTCAAGCCACGCGGCTCAAATTGAGTCTGATAAGGCCAAGTCAGGGCTCTATTTATAGAGCTGGGCAGCTTTATCCAATCGCTGGTTCGGTTCTGGGCGATGTCGAAGTCACCAGCTCTTGGCTCTTGGTCCACCGAATGTCCGGTCGCTGCAGTTGCAGCTGAGCCTCGGAATTGGCCATGGTTCTGCTGGTTTCTGTTGGCCAAAGTAGTTCAACCTGTTCGGTGGCTTTGGCCCGGTCCCAAAGAATGTGGCTGCAAATTTATAGCTCTTTTTGCTTTCAGCTCTGCGCCGCGTACAACCGCTTCTATGTTCCATCTTCGGCACTCCACTCCACCTCACTTTACTTACCCCTTTCCTCTATTTTTAGCAGCATCCGCAGCAACATTAGCTAAACAAAAAAAAAAGATTAAACTTTCGTGGCACTTTACTGGCAAGATTTACGCAAAATGTTGCTGAAAAATGGTTAAGTCACATAAAGTATATAAAAAACGGTGGACTGCAGACTTTTGCTTCCCATCAAAAAGGAATGTGAAGTACACCGGAAAAATGTCGCTTTAGAAATAGTAATTTACTCTCGGAATTCAAACTTCGGAGAAGGCTGAATTTGGGTCACCAAAAATTACCTAGAAATGTAAGCAAAGTTTGTGTATATTAGTGGAATTTGTCTCGAGTCAAGATAGTTTGATACATAAAAAAGGTAAACTAATTGGTTTCCAAAGTTAATTAAATTTTCTTGTATTTACCAAATTTGTTTTATGATCAAGCTAGTTTCCAGTGTACTTGATGGTTTTCTCAACTTATTTCCTAAGCCCCTTGTTTGGGCCAAGATGGAGTTTTGTGTTTTGATCCATGTTGTACTTTTACTTACCTCTTTAAAAAAAACCGTACTATTTATATGGAAGATGAGATGATGGCAGGAAAAAGAAAATGCGTTGATCCGTTTGCCACGACTGTCATTCAATCATTTCATTCACTCACTCAAGGCTGGTTTTTTTGTAGATGGTTTAAGCTTTTGTTTTTATTTTTTATATTCAGCGTCTTCTCTTTTTCGCCTTTGCCTTCTCCTTTTCCCAGTTCTCAATTAAGTTTAATGAGCACATGAGCATTTTCATAATTGGAGAAAATTAACTTGAATGGCGCTTCACAGTGAGAGATCCATTCCATATACATACATACTATATATAAGGCGGAATCTGCCCGGAAGTGTTTGTAAGCTAAACTGCTTAAGTCTGACCAACTTCCCTCTTGTTTGTTGGCTGTTCACCTAACGAGCTCCAATTGTCAACTGTTTGCTGCTGGGTTGCTTTAGACCAAATGGAGCTCTGTATAAATGATCTCTGCGCTTTTGGCACGTTTCGAGGTTACTTGGACAGCGGACAATCAGCGAAATATAAATCAGTATAATAATCATAATAATAATGTAGAGAAGAGAAGTGTCTATCTGTAACTGGAACCACTCCCACTTCTCGGACGGCACATGTTTCGAAATTCTTGGCTTATCTTGTGAATTGTGAGTTCTTCCTCCCTGCCATCTTCTTTTTCTACCACTTTTCTTGTGGCCATTGGAGACCACTTAACTGGCTGAACAGTTGGTCAATTAGTTCGTTCGTGGCTCTCAACATGAACTGCCTGCTCGGCTATTTGAATGCGGCTCGCAGCCTCAGCGAATCCGGAGTTGCAACCATTTTGGATCTCAGGGATAGCTATGTGGAATTTTGGGTGAGCTAGTGTGTGCTGTGTGTGTTGGGTAGAAACCAAACCGCCAACAAGAATGGCCCCGCAGGTGGTTAACTGGACAACCAGTTTGCAATTAAATGTCGCCGCTTAAATGTGATTTGATTCTTTGCATAACAAAAATGCAATTGAGCATCGACTGCTTGCGGTAGATAGAGGTGATCGTGATTGGCCCAACTAGTTTGGTTGTGCACGTGAAAAAATAAGTATTAAATAGCATTAAAGTCCAAAAGCAAACGGCACAAACATAATCTAAATCTACACAGTGAAATAAATTTAAATGTAGGCACCTAAAAAGTACAATCTTAAACTAAATCACAATTAAAAAATAGCTTTTAGTGGGTAAACAGCTTTAAACATAATATCTCTAATCCAAGATATACATTTTCTAAGACATCCTTTATCTCATTTAGGGTTATAAGAAGAATCCATAGTAAATAGTATTATAGAGGAATAAAGTAGTTTTTATTGATTCTAAAAGATCTCTCAGCTAATGACTTTGCTCGTTTATATTAAACCACAATATTATAATAAGAAGTTTTGTTTTTTCCCTTTTCGTTTAAAGTATTAAAAGATCAGGAATGCATTAGGAAGCCTTTGATCTTTAAGTCAATCAGTGGTTTCCAAAGAACTATTCATCAGCAATCTCGGCCTGGAGGCCGCATATTATTCATTTCCATCAGCCGTTTGGGCTGGCCATCTCTAATGATCTCGGATCTCGGAGTCTGGGTTTCCAGCACTTGACCAACGGCTTCTGCTGGCTGGCGGCTACTCTCTCGGATCTCGAGTCTTGGCTTCTGTGGCTGCTGGCAACGTTGAAAGTTAAAGTTCAACTGAACGATGTGGCGCAACTATTTTTATGATTACAACTTTGCGTTGTCTAACGGTTCACACACGATAGCCAGAAAAATATGTAAGTTTTTCGTTCTGTCGCCCGATGTTTTTTTGTGCTTCCTGTTTTTTGCAGCCATGAGCATTAGCCGCTTGATCTGCTGCTTCTGGCCAAGATCATGTTGCTCGAGGCTTTTGGTTTTCTCGTTTTTCCCGCCTCTGTTGAATTTCCACATTTTTAACTGTGAAAAGGCGTCGCTTGATTTATTCATTTATTCATTCGCCTGCATGATTGCATATTTACATGTGTAATTATCAAGTTGCGCCAATTTGTTAGCCACTTATGGCATTCTAAGTTCTCTTATTTTCGGTCTTATGAATGGAATGTATTTTGATGGGCACTATACTTGAATCTAATTGGATGACTGCCTTTGATGTTCACCGACTTGGCCTGAATATCGATTTATGTGTGCGAAAAGTGCGGGAAAACAAATGCTAGAAAAAGTTATTTAATCGATAGCGGCACCAATGGGTTAATGTGCTAATTTTGGGTTCCCACTGTCAACAACAATTTGCACCGAGTGTGTGTGGTTACAAAGAGTTCGGGTGATAGAGAGGAAGTGGCAAACGACATATAAATATAGCTCCAGAGTGGAGTGGGCGGGAAATGGGAGCACAGTTTTTCCATGGAGCTCTGCATTGGGCCGGAAAATCGTTACAGCAAATTAACTGAAAATGAGCAGAAGACAACAACGAAAGCCGCTTATAAATAGAAATGGAAAATGGCAAGAAAACGGGTCAGGAGTTGCTTCTTTGGTTTCGTTTTACTCCCACTCATTGTCTTTGCAATTGTTAGGGAAATTTCTGCGGAAAACCTCTGCTAAATTGCACTTGGGGGAACTACAATTCCCCTACTATTTATTCATGTGTGTATTTTTTTAGTGGACAACTAAATAACCAATTGGAGTTAGCACACTTAAGAAAAGTTTTAACATATCAATATATATTTTAACCTTTTTTTTTTTTTCACTTTAATTTGGGGCCTTAAACTTTATATTTTGTTAAACCGACTGATTTAGTGAGGTTAACGCACTGACCTGACATATTGGAAAAACTGATAAATAAAAAAACTGGCTGTAACGCTTTCACATAAACAACATTTTCATTAGGCGTCACGACAAACAAAGGCGCCGCCAAAACGTTGTCATGCTAAACTAAAAAAAAACCCAACACGCATGGGAGGCGGCAAAAGGGGGCGTGGTAGAAGCTAATAGACATACAGACATTCCGACATCGGTTGCATGTTGCACTCACTGGGGGCAATGTCAATTTGCGTTGGCCAAGGGAACACTCATCGGACATCATCGTCAACTGGGTGCAGCAGCAGCAACAACAAACAATTCATCGTCATGCCGGGCGGTCAACTTCACTATCGATATACCCAACCCCTCTTGCCTTCCTATGTGTTTGTGTATGTTACTTCCCCTGCTTATCAGCTGCAATGAATATGTTGCTGTTGTGCATGTTGCTGCTGCTGCTTGTAGTTGCTGCTGCTTCTGCTGTTGTTTGCGTGCCACGTCCGTTGCAGATAAAAACGCGTGCTGCGGAACTTCCATTGAGCGGATTGCCCATGAGCTGAATCCGTTGTTCGTTCTTCTCCAAGAATTCATCATTAAGGCACTGCAAAAAAAAAAAAAACAATAAATTCGCTGCAAATCTAATTCAATTGTTTACCCAACCCATTTTAATGTATTCATCTCAAGCTGATTTATTCTTTTATCTGTTGACTCGCTTCAAGAAAGCTGTATATAAATATCTACAAATTAATTTAAACAACATAAAGGTCATTAGTGCTCATGAGAAATTCCTACTTACATATGTATGAAAAATGTAAAAACCGCTAACTATTCATAAAAATATGCATATATTTTAGTAATGAGCAGCAAAAAATACAATGATCACAAAAAAAAACCTACAAATTTATTCTTTTACTACTCATTATAATTCTTTCTTACTTTAATAGTTTAATTAATAAATTTAGTCGATGATTTTTCTGAATTAAATCTAATGAAAATGCACAGTTATTTGTGCGGAGTTGACCTAATAATACTTTATATTAGCTCGTTTTAAATATAAATCACAAGGCGAGATAAATAATACTTATTTATTAATAAGCACAAACCGTCTTAAATCTTTTGTATGCTGTCCAATAATAATCACTTATGATACAAAGCTTTTGTCTATCGAAGTCTCATCGAAAAGTCCAAGTTAGCATAGATTGAATAAATTATTTTGGTTTAACAACTTTTGTAGTTCGGGGTTCTTTAATGCCCAGTGTACCTAACTCTGGCTAGATTCGTTGTTTAAGCCACCCCATTTTGCTTGAGCCGCTGCCTATGGCTTCCAAAACCGCAGCTGAATAACAAAACAAGCCAGCGGCGGTAACAAAAAAATCGTTGCTACCAAAGCCCCAACCCACTGCTGTGCACCTGTTACCCAGTTTTAGTTTTAGTTGAAGCCGTTGGCATTGCCAGCTCGGTTAGTCGGTCGCCCAAAGTGGGTCTCTCTCCTAATCGTTGGAAAACCAAACCGAACAAAAGCCAAAGCCGAGGCAAAAGGAAGCCAACGTTTCTGGTCGAGTGCACTCCTGCAATTGTAATGCAAACAGGAACCATATTGTAACCCGATTAACCGGTGCAGATAGAGGTGGATATATATAGTATGTATATAGTTGAAGAGCGAGACAGACAACTGCCAGACAAACAATTGCTGTCAACGCTTTCTGCTTCAATTGACACCCTCTGGTCTTGCAGTTGCAGTTGCAACGTTTGTTGCAGTTGCATTTGGCAGTCATTGGTAGTTACGTAAAGAGCATTGACAGGGCTTTCAGTTATAGGCTATAGGCCAAGCAGATTTCCCTTTACCGTTGCAAGTGGCAACTGTTGTGCAACCGTCTGGTTTCTGCTCCCTGATTATAGCGGTTACCATTTTTTTTTCTCGTGGTATAGGGTACTGAAATTATCTAATGCAACTATCATAAATTATATACGAAATTGTAGCTATCAGCTGGTTCTGCAGCTAACTGGTTTTGTGGTTGAAATATAGTAAGTACTTCCTATGAGATACATTTTCAACCTCAAGAAACAAATTGATAGCTAGGACACATAGAGAAATCTTGAAGAAACTTAAAGTTTTCACACCCAATATACACAATTGATAACATCGAAAACATATTACGGCTATAAATTTCTCTTTAAAAGTACCTAGCGGTAGGTAGTTAACAAATTAATTCTTGCAATACCAAACAATAAATAAAAACACTTTCCTCGATAATCACCATTATTTACTCCATCGAGATGTCCCCGTTCCACTTTTTTTCCTGGCTTTCGCTCTTGATCGAGTGTCACGAGCCCTGAAACACGAATCGGAACGAATCGAATACACGATTAAATGTTGGAGAACAGAACAATGCAATGTGGTGAACAAATAAAACGCGACAAATGCGTTTAATCAATCGGATCAGCCTTCAATCTTGACCCACTGAGCGGGGTGTCAGTAGGGCCTGGTTGATGGAATGCCCTCATGCACATTCCACGCACTCCTCGACATTGATTGCTCACACTTACCAAAATACAAAAAAAAATACAGAAAAGAGAACCCAAACAATCGATGACAATCTTCAATCGAATTTAACACTTTTCAATGTTTTATTTCTCGGGCTCTTTGCTCTACCAGCAATTTGTTAATTTCTTTATTGCTTTTTATTGTCATTGTTTGGCTGGGTTTTGTTCATTGTAAGAGTTATATCGTTTTCTTTGCTCTCCGATTCTTATTGCTACATTTCGTTGATTGTTTTTGACGAACCCCCGAGATGACACTGATGAACCAACTTGTGTCAAGTGAAAGTCATCAAGTTGAGGCTGGGAATCGGGATTGGGGCCTTCTGCTAATAAACTCTGTGACATCCCGATGATGCCCCCATGTAAAACTTTCGCCATGATTTATTGGCCAGCTTGTTAGCTGGTTTGGATGCGGCGACATTAATCTTCCGGCTTTGGCGGGTTAAATAAATAAATATTATTTAAATGGCAGTCTTGGTATGCGTTTTGGATGTCATTAACCCGCGGGCCGAGAAGAAAGAGATGAGATGGAGACCCTCTTCAAGTGGCAACACATGTGCTCCACCTCGGAGCCAATTTTAAAGACCCTTGATTCCATTTTATTTTAGTTCACTCCTTATATGCGCAGACTGCCTCCGATCTCGGAATTGCGATCCGGTCAAGGTCAACCATGCGATCCGATTGGCAAATAACCTCGAGAGTCGTCTATCAATGTCAGACAGAGCTGTTGGATGAGCGACAGCGATCATGTTCGGCCTCTCGGCAACCATAGAAATTCACTGATCGAACATAAGTGCTTCCCACATTCCCTCTAATCAATCGATGATCGATCGCATAGAATCCCAGACGCATGCTCTCAGAGCCAGACATTCCTTTCTCACCTCATAATCTCATATCTCAATCAATATGCATTTGCCTGCGGGCCTTTCATTAAACATTTATATAAATCAATGACGCTAATGGCAACTTTCCTGCCCCGGACAAACGGCAGGCAATTTGCCATTCCATTTAATTAGACAAGATGGAAAAACTGGCACGCATACACTACTCTACTCTACCACCGTGGATATATAAATGTTATATAGGTGAAGCAGTCGAAGCTGATCAATTGGAAAAAAATTTTCCGCCGGCGGGGGGCGGGAATATTGCGCAAGCGCACCACCGCGCTGTTACTGTGAAAAGTAAATTAATTTGATTTAATTCCAGTCAAGCAAACTGAGTGGAGTTGATGGAAAGGCGCTGCGGGAAAATGTCTACACCGAAAAAATATGGTTTTAGCTATAGATTGCCTTTTTAATATTCATGTCCTTAAAAAAATAATCTAAAAAACAAACAATATTGTTTTTGGGAAAACTTTAACAACTATTTGATCCAAATCGAAAGTTTCATAGGTTTGTTGCATATAATAACTTTATTTCTTAAATTTGAGAATATAATAAGATAAGTTATATTTATGAGAACTGCTTTATTCTTAGAATATAAGTTTACAACTAATCACATTTATTTTAAGTATTTGAATAAAAATATTTTAAAAACATGTTTTTGAATTAGAAGTTAAGATCTAAATTATAAATCCGAACTAAACTTTATTGAAAAAGGGATTTTTAGAAATATGGATTCTTTTGGAAATTAAGAACAACAAATTGGCTCGCTAGCTACATGAAATTTGAAAAAGGAAGCCCAACATAAAAACATTTTAAACTACATTGAAACCATAGATTTTCTTGTAGAGATTATTATAAATATTTTTCCCGTGTAAGCCAATTCGATTATATAAACGTGCCACTTCCCAGGGGCACAAGTGACAGATGCACGTAGTTTATAGGCCCACTTTTGGGCCCGAGTCCTGACGTCTTACACCCACTTATTTGTGTGGCCAACGCCCTCGGCATTCGCCGAAACTTGCAACTCAATTACTGCAGCTACTCTGCTCGCATGACATTTGCCTTGTCGCCTGACACTTTTCTCCATTTCCATTTTTCCACGCGAAAACGTTTTTCATTGAGTGCCAAGATGTGCCGCACCTTCGAGCGGGTGAAAGTTTTTCTGTGACGCAAGCAACGGTCGACTGAAATAAAAGCCACCAATAAAATAAACAGCCTAATCAAACAGATTCTACAAACGCACTCGATAATGTTGTATTGAAATCGTAATTGACAATTGTTTTAATTAATGGCGGGCACGTTGTAAACGAGAAATCGAGGAAAACGTTGCCAAATTTCACTATTGACGACTGACATTATTATAATCACATTAAAACAAAATTACAAAATTTGGCAAGACAGCGAAGAAGACACCAAAAAAAAAATACAGACAACGTAAATTTTCGGTAATTTACCACTTGGAAATTGTTTGGGCCATGATCGGAACTGGGTTTCGTTATGTAATTGATGTTAATTCCTTGACTCTCCGCTGAACTTCAAATGCAAATTGGCTATGCGTCTTCTCTGTGTGCCATTTAAACAGTTTTTAGAGGTTTTTTGTGGCTTACTTACTTAAAATTCAAATCTATGTGCCACCGATGATTGCGTTTGGGGGCGTGATTGGCAGCTAAGTCGGCCAAAACTGGTTGTTGGTGTTTTTGTCAGCGTGCGAAAATAAAATCAAAAGTGGAGCGCAGTTTGTTTTGATTGTTGTTAGGTCTCTATTGACAAACAGTATTGAAAAGTGTTGCAAATTGCCCACAAAGACAGCCAAAGAAAGAAAGAAAATAGCTGGGAGTTTGAGATATTATGTCATAACGCTTGACGAGGAGGAAGTGACTGCCCATATTTGTGTCAGCGGTTAACTAATGATATCTTTTCAAACAACCATGCCATAATTTAAGATTTAACCACACGAAATTGTCAACTAGTAGCACTTAAAATTCAGTCCTCCTATTTAAGGCTAATGAGTTAATGGTTCAGTTTTTAAAATTATTAAAAAGCTCTCTGAATCAATCCATTAAGGCTTTGTATAAGATTGATCTTTATCCACAGTGCTTGAGTATAAGTGAATTCCATTTGCAACGCAGTTTCTGTTGTATATCTGGCTAATTAAAAAATTAGATTCATTTCGCCTTATTTTTTGCTTTGCTCTCGATTTTTTCTTTTATCGCGATCTACGCATTCGCGTTGGCTCAATGTCAAGAGGCTTTGAGTGTTATTTTTAATCTGTTTTGCTCTAATCGATTCCATGTGTCCATTTTCTATACTTTCAGGATCAAAACGAGAATCTAGCGATACACACAAACAGAGGCATCGATGCTCTAGACAAATATGCAAACTTCTTGCGCGATCGAGTGGCCATAGAAACGGAATATGCCGGCAAATTAAGGTGAGTTCCCAACAAATATGCAAACAAGAGAAATAAATCATGCTATAAGCTGATTTTCAGTCAATTTTAAAATGCAAATGCTTACAAAAACAATCTTAAATACTGATGTGACCTATTTTAAATGATTAAAAACTGCAGATAAATATTAAAATGAAATGATGAACAAAACTATTTTAAAATGGAAATATACTTGTGTGTGGTTTCTGAAATGACAGCTTAAAGTGTCTTTTGATTTCATAAAATGTATAGTTAATAAGAATAATTACAGCAATAAAACTATATTAAAGGCTTTAATTAAATGTAAGCAGTTAAACTTGCCTTGGGTATCAATATCAATTTCAGAAAATTATATTCGCTACTCTTACGGCGTTGCCGAGTATTTTGCCGCTTAGCGCCTCCAAATTTGGCCTTAACAAATAGCCAATTAAATATAAATATTTTATATCAAGCATTTTTTGTGTGTTGCATCAATGGCCTCACCCATTTGTGGCATGTCTTGTGGCTTTTGGCAGCCGAATAATGTTCTCACTAATGTAAATCCGTCAAAACAAAAAAGCTGCTCCCCAGAAATAAGCACAAGGTCGTCCACTTGTGGAAGTGATTGCTGTGGCCCAGCTGTCCAGCAGGCTCCATTCCTGGCTAAAACAAAAGGCAATTCGTGTAGGCTTAAAACGTATTTAATTCAAGTCTTTGTCTTGCACATTTTCTGCAACCTTCGACGGCGACAGAACAACGAGCCATAAACAATAATCGTAAATAGTTAATTGTGTGCATTATATACTCGTGGCGCATTTCAATTACCGCTGATATGTTTATGGAGCCCGGGAATTTGGAGGGCTGCACCTCGTGTTCTCCGTTCTCCGACGACCAACCCCTGTAAATTGCACTAAATTGAGTGACACCCGAGTAAACCACGACCTGCCCCACGCAATTGACACGCGACTGCCTCCGAGTGGTCGCTGCTCCCCTTTGCCAGAAAACCCAGAAACACTGGACATGTGGGGACCTAATGGGATTAGGCTTCGGTTACCCAGATACCCAGACGATTGCCCAACATGGCTGCGTGGGTCGTTGCTAGCTGTCAGTCCGTCATAATTGTTTAATTTAAGCGAAGATTATGTTGCCTTTCCTCCGAGGTGTTTAAGCGGGGCGGAGAATCGAGGGGCAATCGGTTGCTGGTGGTTTCCCACTGCCACCGAGTTCCCACAATGAGTCGGAGCTTTGCTTGATGACTCCGCTTCAGCTGAAGCTTTAGCTCCCTGGTTTCTAGTTGCTGGATGGTGGATGGTGGGACTGAACTGTGGCCCCTGTGATATGGCTGGGAGCTACCGTCTTGACTCGTTTTAATGGCTTTATCATTACGCGTCTAACGTTGTTTGCGGCTATGGGTGCAGTTGTACACTAGGAAAACGAGTGTAGTACAAGATATTAATTTTAAATCTACTTCTAATTGTTATCATTATGGTAATTTTAAAGTTTGTCTGTCGTTCTTGAAAGAGAAATATGATTTTGTTACTTTTTTTGGGTTCAGCTTCTCATAGTGAAATGTTTCGATTAAAAACCACAGAGATTTTTGTGTTTTTCCATATTGTAAAATATTAACAATGTATTAAACATTAAACAATGTCTACATTTAGTAACTTATGACTAGATTGCATTAGTTTTCCCAGTGTACTTGTACTTGCAGCCGGAGTCTGGATGAGTAGTACTCGTATTAGTGGCAACTAGACCACAAAGCAGCCGCATGAAACTGTAAGGAAAAACTGTATTAAATATGCGCGGCGCAGTGAAATCTTTTGCGTGCTCCGCCTTGGCAATCGCAAAATGAAAAGTCTCGTGTTAATGCAAATACTGCTTCTGCTGCTGCCTGCTGCTGCCACTATTATTACTATTATTGTTATTTCTCTCTATGCATATACAAAGTTTCACTAATGCCATGATTTTGATTTTACCTTTCGTTTTTCTCTTGCAGGCGCCTAGTGAAAAACTACCAGCCCAAAAAGAAGGAGGAGGAAGACAATGAGTAAGCATATTAACCAAAAAAAAAAACGAATAGAAACCTTTTTTGTCTGTTAAATGTTTTGGAAAATTATCCGTAATTTGTTGCACTTTGTTCGCAACCAAGTGCTAAGTGGATTGGGTTGGGATAATCCTCATATGACTTTTGCTCTAATTGTGCGTGCTGTGTGCCATTCAATTTGTCCGGAAAAAAATCCACTTGGGGCTTGGCTGAGATTCAAGTAGTTCACTCCACGAATATGTTTGTGTGTGGTCTGGGAATCTCAGTTTTTAATTACACGCCATGCAAATCTAAACCAACTGGCGGACTGACATCATGACCCGTAAATAGATCTTATGATTTGGCTGTGAATGTGAATGTGGTGGCATGTGTGTAACATGACAATGAAGCCACAGCCACAATCATGGCGATAGCCAAGTGGAAGACTTGGTAATGAAATGCCAAGCGCTTTGCCATATTCAGTTGTAAAATCCATAAATTTATGCCCGTTCCTCTGGCCATATAAAGTGGCCATTCTGACAGACGGCGATGATAGACGACTGACGGACCAACAGACGGACGCACTGAGTCCGGAGCCGCGTGGGCGTTCCACAGCGCGTGTCCAACTCTGTCAGTCCGAAAGCTCCATAAATCGGGCCCTCGGCTATTGGATGTCTTGAGTTCATAAACAAAGCTATAGGTCTGCACAGAGAAATAATATCTGGGATTTTTAAATGACTGTCATAAGGGGATAAATAAACATTTCTTATCTTTCAACCAGAGTTGGGAATTATTTGTTTTAAATGATAAGTACTGTAACAAAAGTAAAACAAAAGAATAGTAACCAGAGTCGGTAATTATTTGTTTTTAATGATAACAAACATTAGCAAATGTAAAACAAAACTAATAAAAATACTTTTTGGTAGACCTAGTGATATTTTTTCTCAGTACATACAATCTCATATAACTCCTCAGGCGCAAATTGGCGTAGGTCGAACTGATTCACATGCTCCCATTACATTACAGATTCACATCGATGCAAGCGTTCCGCAATCTGCTCAAGGAGGTGGGCGATCTGGCGGGTCAGCGCGAAGTGGTGTCCGAGTCCCTGCAGATGCAGATCATCGCGGGAGTGACGCTCCTGTCCAAGACACTGCGCGAAGATCGCAAGGTGAGTGCGTGGGATGAGCCAATAAGAGTGGATATGCCTAACCCATTTGTATGTGCTTACAGAAATGCCTTAGCGACGGTGCCAATCTGCAGCAGAACCTCACCACACAGCTCTCCTCGCTGGACCGGGCCAAGCGGAACTACGAGAAGGCATACCGCGACTCGGAAAAAGCCGTGGACAGCTACAAGCGGGCGGACATGGACCTCAATCTTAGCCGGGCCGAGGTGGAGCGCTACAAGAACGTGATGACCGCCAAGATCCAGCAGTCGGATGACGCCAAGAACGAGTACGCCAACCAGCTGCAGAAGACTAACAACCTGCAGCAACAGCACTTCAGCATGCTGCTTCCCGCTGTTTTAAATCGGTTGCAAGAGCTGGACGAGAAGCGCACGCGAGGATTTAGAGAATTCATTGTGGGAGCGGCGGATGTGGAGTCTTCGGTGGCCCCCATCATCGCCCGCTGCATGGAGGGCATCGTGAAGGCCGGCGAGTCCATCAACGAGAAGGAGGATACCTTCAAAGTCATAGAAAGGTTGGCATTGAGCTACTTAAAAAACTTATTATTCATTTAATTTTGTTCCGTTTTTCTGTAATTTTGTGTTACCTTGAAAGACAAACTAATTTGTGATCCCTTTTTACAGATACCAATCCGGCTTCACACCACCAAGAGACATACCCTTTGAGGACCTGTCCAAATTGGATCCGGATGCCGTGCAGGACTCGCACTACAGCAACTCGACATCGAACCACCTGACGATGAGGGGCACGATGAGTGCCAACAAGCTGAAGAAGCGCGTGGGCATCTTCAACATATTCGGCAGCAACAAGGTGAGGGAATCCGTGGCCGATTCCTGGGGTTAAACAGTGGGATGACCGGTTTTAGCCTCGTTTCAACTGCCTGACTCTCTGTTGTCCAGAGTTTTCGGGTCTCCTCACGTGTCCATTCCATTCTGTGCACCAGCCTCTTGATTTGAGCCGCTTCTTGATTAGTTGTTAAGTTCGATGTTCTATTGATAAGTCGTAGGTCTTGGTTATGGTTTGTGTCTCTTTATGGTTTACTCATCCAGTCTTTTCTCCTTTCCGTTCTATTTCTATATTTATTTGATCGAATCTCGATTACCATATATTTATTTCAATTGGACCTGGTTCTGTCTGTTGCCGTAAGTACCAAGTGTCCAATGTCCTTCGTGTCCACTCCATGCATAATCCTCTATCAAAACATCGACATTTCCATATATACATACATCGCTGCATTTGAATTGCCATGTTTTGTGCCTCATTTTCTAATACTTTGTGCCATTTTTGCTGTTTGATTTTCCCCTCACCATCTGCAAAGTTATCCCGAAAATCCAAAGCTTCTTCAATGACTCACAAATATTAATTGATTAACTCCTAATTTCTACTTTTGTACACATATTTGTTGCTGCCATTCGGTTTTGAAATGATTAAAATGCTTAAAACCACACGAACACAACACACAACACGACCGACAAACATGTGATACAATTTCCAAAAATGCAAACCCACAAAATAAAATACTAAATCAATTCGCTGCCAATAGCAACGGCAGATAATTGAAGCCTGTATCACCATGAAGGTATGATGAATCTTTCAGCTCTCTCCCAACTAACTTACTCTAACTAAGCCTAGCCTAAACTAGCCCCTAATCTTAATAACACCACTATCTCGCTATCTACTAATCACAATCAGCTAAATACAAATCTAACCATCACTAGCATATCGTTTCCATTAATAATAATTAATAGTCTGAGCAACTTTCACTTAAACGCCTGAACGCAAACGATCGGCATATTCTTGGCTTGATTAAACATCGTCAAGTTCTAAAAATAACACCACCAATTATCCTAAAATGTTTAAGATCTTAAATTAACCAGTAAGTTGTTGGCTAACTAGCTGAAAGCCACAGCAGCACACTTACACATTACTCTATTAAGTTGTAAACTTAACGATTGTTTCAGTTGGTTTTTATGTGTCATTAGCTCTCGAAAATCCCTCTGCATGATTGAATGCCTTTATCGCCTTTATTTTCCCTTTTGTTCCATTTCCATAATTTTCCATTATAGTACCATTTAATGGCCTGTTGATGTTGAAACAGGTTTGATGGATGTCGAAAGCGGGTCATTGGATTATCAAAATATTTGCGTTTATTGTTTTGGTTTGTTGATGTTTCTGTTTTTTCTGTTGTATTTATTGATTTTACTCACTGCGTGCAACTCTTGTTGTGTCTTGTGGATGTCTTGTCGTCTTAGTCCTTATTTTTTTATTGTATTACTCATTGCATTTGCCTCTAAAGATTTCATTTTGATGGTGTGCCATATTCCTTACTAATCCTGCTTTAATTGCCACAGAATTCCCTGACTGCGGACGGCCAAAAGGAGGACTTCAGCGATCTGCCACCGAATCAGAGGAGAAAGAAGCTGCAGGCAAAGATCGCCGAACTGCAGCAGAAGATTGCCCAGGAAACAAATGCACGAGATGGCCTGATGAAGATGAAGATCGTCTATGAGGCGAACTCATCGCTGGGCAATCCCATGACCGTCGAGGGACAACTGAACGAGTCGGAGCACAAGTTGGAGAAGCTGAAAGTGGATCTGAAGAAGTACCAGGGCTTCTTGGAGAAGGCGAGCCAAGCGCAGGTGGCCACCAGTAGTCCGCAGGCAAACAGAAATACATTGCAAAACGGTCACAGAACCTCTAGGTGAGCTGGGATTAATATTTTCTCAAGGAACAGCCAGACTAAAGACACCTAATCCCCTTGCAGACATTCCAATGGTAGTGCAGATGACCATCATGAAGATGGCGACGACCAGCCCGATGACGCTGGCAGCTTAAGCAGGTCAGGTTCTGAGGATAATGTGGCGCAAATACAAAATGGGCATAATAATAACAATAACGGGTACACTCATAAGTCTACATTCAATGTTTATATATATATCTCACCCACATACATTCTACTCGAACATATATTACGTAGCATTATGATTTGGCATCGCACATTTAACCTGTATTCCTTTATTCGATCATTATATCACTGCACTCTTCACGGTGTGTGGCATTTTCTTTGGTGTTGGTTCTATTTTGTTTAATCATGCACAAATCTATAAAGAAATAACAGCCCAGAAAGTCCACAATATGCCAATAACACAAAATTTAAATACCAATTTGTCTTAACTTATATTTTGTAGCTTTACTTTGATTCTTTATTGCTATACACCATACATGACAACACTTAATAATGTGAAAATTGCAACTTCTTCAAATATTTCGTTTCATTTTGCCTTTTCCATGGTGAAATCCAGCAGTTCGGCGAGTCCCGAAAGTGGATTGGGCACATCGCACACATCCCTGCCAGGATCGGGACAAGGAAGTGCTAATGAGAATGCGATTGGAGAGGACACCTACTATGAAACGGAAGTGGAGACACTAAACCCGCTGGGCAAATGTCGAGCCTTGTATCCTTTTGAAGGTAAGCTGTTGAAACATAATTGGTAAATAACTACTAAATTATTGACTCTAATAAATAGCATCCAGCGAAGGAAGCATACCCATGAACGAGGGCGAGGAGCTCCAAGTGATCGAGATCGACCAGGGCGATGGCTGGACGCGAGTGCGGCGGGCGAACAACTCCAATGGCTGGGACGAGGGCTTCGTGCCCACGAGTTACATCGAGTGCACGCTCTACGCTTAGGATTAAGTTCATTAATGGGACGGGCGATCAGCCGGGCGGTTTTAATGTTACCTACTCAGCAACTCTTGCGTATGATCGATTGATTTGTGTACTTTTGTCATAACTTTGCGTTCTGTCGGACAGCCATACCACACAAAAACACACACCTAACCTTACCACACACACTGTACATTTGACCTAAGCTAAGTTCGATTCATTTACCCTTCGTATGCTTTGTATATTTACTTTGATTTTAATCGTCATTGATCTTATGGTAGTGCAAGCTATATCATACTATAAATACTATAGTCATATGCACCTACGAGCAGACCTCACCTAATTGTAAGCACCGCAACGTTTCCCTCTTCACCACAACAATCATGATAACACCTATTTATATACATATATGGAACCAGATTTATATGGCACTTGAATACGTGAGAGCATGAAAGAAAACTAAAACTGAAACTACAGCCGTTGGCATTAAAAGTAATCTTGTGAACACGTTTCGGATGCAACTCATTTGGCAATGTGTTGATAATAGTTACTTTAGCTTGACTCTCGGCTTTGGCCTTAGGAGCATCTGCCGCTTTTCTCGCTGACCAATTGGAAAAGCGGCCGAGTGCGTTTCCCTCAAATTTAAGCACTAAAACTTTGGTAAATATGCAAAGTTACAAAGTAGGGACATCGATCACAACCCATATTACACCCGAAACTCAAGGATATGTGGGCAAAAGTTATGGCAATCTTGCATGACATGCGGCATATGCAACTGCGGAAGCAAAGAACGCGCTAGCTTGTTTTATATTTTATATAAATAGCAACAATTGTACATTTTACTTTACACACTCTATGCATAATTCGTAACTTTAATTTGATGATAATTTTGTATTGCTCTTTGCCTTGTACATTTTCACACACTATGCTTAAAGGACGCGAGAAGCGGATTCCTGCGGACTGTGCAGCAAGAAGTTATGTTTTAGGAACCCCCCTCTAGACATTTAAGTTCACAACATTTAAGGCTTAAGTCAGAGCAAAGCCGGGCGGCGCTGCATTCGTTATGTTCGACGCCACTTTGCAATACATTTATTTATACTTTAATATGATATACCGCTGTATATTGGTAAACCACAATCAAAAACTGAAATCGGAAGTCTGCGGAGGAAATCCAGGCGGAGCGAGCTAGGTCTTTAGTTAGGTATTCAGCAGCCTTTCCCATGTGTATTTTGTACTTTCATTTCGCATCCATATGCTACCATGCTTTAGCATTTAAGTGTGCAAACAACAGATACTGATGAATTCTGATTCTGTTTTTCTTATGTTAAACAATCGATGTGAACGAATGATGAACTAATCTTAGTGCGAACGCAGAAAATAAATAATTCCAAAATTCTTAAATTTATCTAATTTTAAATTCGAACCGAAAACAGGCACATACGTATTAACGCTAAAATGTTTACAACATCAAATGGAATGAGAGTAATTGAATTTAAGTGACAGACTACGGCAAATGTATGTGAGAATTGTCGGCATAATAAAAGTAACTACAATTAAATGAACGTCTCAAGCTGATTAGCATTTGATTCTTTTGTAAATGGTTGTCTTTGTTTTATTGGATCTTTAATGGTGAGGGGGGTGGAGATAGTATAATATTATTATACAAACAAACGTTTAAGTTTTTTTTTTTTAATTTTTGTTTTTATAAAATAAGAAAATAAACCCAAGGTTTTTTGAACACAACTTATCGAATTGACAACCGATTTCCACTCGGATTGCTTTTCCGTAAACTCATAAGAGTTATTTTTGGTAGGTCACAAGAATTAGACTGTTATAAAGCGTCATTAATTTCAAGTAACAAATACCTGCATGGTTATAACGAATTTGTAAGCAAAGTACAATTTTTCTTCAAAAATTTAAATCTTTTTTTAAACAAATGAAACAGTTTGTTTTTGAGTGACCATACATTCAAAATTTCCCACAGGCAATTTTAGTGTATTGCTTTAAAGTTAAGGTATTTTTTGACGCTTCAGCTGCGGCTTTTTCCAATCAACAAACCGGTGAAATAAGTTTAGCTCGCTTTATTTTATGGAACCTTCTAACAAAAAAGCGAAGATGACGAACAACCACAAGTTCAAGAACAACAAGAAGAAGTACTTCCACGCCAAGAGGCAGGTGCTCCAACCGGGGCTGCGTGGATTCTTCGCCACGTGCAACATCAACGAGAAAGCTTGTGTGCGCGAATGCTACAATCTGCTGAACCACTATGCAGACATACTTTACGGGCCGGAAAACCCAGAGGAGCCGGAAAAGAAAAAGGATGAGGAGGGAGCAGCCGGGGATGCAGGACCAGATGCTGGGAAACCCAAAGAGGCCGCCAGCGATGACGACGACGATGACCTGGAGGCAGCTGCCGCCAAGTGCCGCGAGAAGCTCTCCCAGCGCAAGGTGCGCTTCCAGAACGTGGACACTAACACCACCAACTGCGTGTTTATCAAAACGCAGCTGGAGGATCCCGTGACCCTCGGGAAGCACATCATCAACGACATAGTCACCACTGGGAAGTCTATGTCCCGTTTTGTACTCCGTTTAGTACCCATCGAAGCCGTTTGCCGTGCCAACATGCCGGACATTATTACTGCAGCTGGAACTCTCTTTGACAAGCACTTCCTCAAGGAACCCACCAGCTTTGGGATCATCTTCAACCACCGCTACAACCAGCAGATCAAACGCGATCAGATAATCACCCAGCTGGCCGAACTGGTCAACTCGAAGAATGTGGGCAATACCGTGGACCTGAAGGAGGCCAAAAAGTCTATCATTGTGGAGGTATTGAGGGGATGGTGCCTGCTCAGCGTCATCGACAACTATCTGGACTGCAAGAAGTTCAACCTGGCTGAGCTGGCCAATCCCAGCGACAAGAAATCCAACGGCGAGGGGGACTCCAAGTCGGAGAAGTCTTTGGAGGAGCCTGCTGGAGATCAGAAGTCCGATTCCACTGAAGAGAAGAAGTCCGAAGGCGAAGAGTCTGATAAGCCTTCAGTTGACTCCAGGAAGTCCAAGGAAGAAGATAAGGCCAGTGACGAGAAGACCACGTCTATTGAAGAAGAAAAGTAGAAGAATGACAAGCCTTCAGAGGACCCCAAACCCACAGAAGGGAACGGAGAGAAGTCCACCGCCTAGACCAGACCTAGATATATAGCTAACAATCTGCTGTGCAGACTTAAATGAATTAAAAGCTCCAGTTATTAATTCCGTTTGTTAACAATAGTCGTTTCTTTAATCCATTCACGCTTAGCGGCTAACTTTGGAGTGTCTGTGTGCTGGCCATATCCTAAGTAGATTGTGTATGTTTGTGCCTTAGCTGCTTACCTTACGGTTACTTGAGTAAAACTAGGGGTAGACTAGAGCCTCTTTTAGTTGCGTTTGAGCAGCATGACCACGGTGCCGGCGATCTTCTCGTAGGCCATGAACATCAAGGCGGCGGTCAGCACGGTCTGCAGGATCTTCGCTTCTAAGCCGCGGAAGAGTCCACGGATGCCCTGGTGCTGCAGTATGCTGATCATCAACTCCAAAGTGCTCTCGGTACGCGGCTTAGATCCCGCAGATGTGGAGGGTTTTGCATCCGCCTCCTTGCTGCGGTGGCGCTGCTTGGTTTGAACCAGCTGGAGTGGATAGGTCAGCACCGTAGCAAAAGCCTTGGCAATGGCTCCGATGAAGAAGAAGCTCAGACTGCCCATCTCGCCGCCGTTGAAGCGCATTATGTTGCGCTTGAGCATCTCGTACATCATGAACTGCAGGGCGGGATTGGAGACCAGCATCAGGGAGGGAATAGTGCCCGACCAGAGGCCAGCGATGCCTTCCTTGTTAGCCACATACTTGAGGCCCTCCAAGAGGTTCTTGTAGTGCTTGTTCACCTCGTCCGAGGTGCCAGCCACATTGCGCATGCGCAGCCGCGTGTTGACCACCCAAAAGGGTGTTGTGGTGAGCACATTGATTATCCCTGCAATGCTGCCGAGGAACAGGTCCTTAAGAGCGCTATGCTGTGAGGGGGATCCACCAGAAGCCACCGCTTTGAGGGCGTGGAATGTGTAGAAGTAGACAAAGTTCGAAATGCACAGGCTCTGGAGAACGGGACCAAGTCCACGGTAGAGCGACTGGAAGCCCTCGCCCAAAACGATCTCCTTGATCACTTGCCTGGTACTCCGCACTTCACCAGTTTCTTCCACTGCAAACAGAAAAAAGTTGAGAATTATGAGTTTTGAATTGGAGTTACCGGAAGCAAGAACGTCCCAGGTGAATTCTGTTGAGGCGCTAATTTAATTTGTCACGCATTCTGATATTCAGTGATATCAACTCAATCTTGAACCCTAATATGATAATTATGCAATTATAGCAATGACCCTGAAGGCTTTTCAGACATTCATATAAGCTTGTACAGTAAATATTGACTAAGAGTTAACAAAGAACTGCATTGTTATTGTTTTTACTTTGAGTAACTTTGTAGTAGTTATAAATTGTCGATTTTTGTGAGTGTTTACTAAGACTAAAAAGGGATTTAACTGTTTTAAACGCCTTAAGTACGTCACCTATCACGCTCAACATGTTGGATTTAAAATTCAAAATTGATTTATCTATTATTGCTGCATATTCCGCTTTATAAGCTAAAGTCCAGGTGAGTTTTTATTTTTGCAAAGTCTGGCATTTGTATATAACTTTGAGTGCACTTCTAAATGGAAATACAGTGAACACTCTTGAGATTCAACATCATTGAAAAAAACATATAAGATAATTTTAAAGCCCTTAAAGAATCTAACAAAAACTAGGCACACATTTTCTTTATCTTTACCTTGATAAAGGTAAATAAAAATAGTTTTCGTAAAACCGCTTTTTTAAATGAAAATTTTTAAAGTCGACTAGCTTGTATAAACTTTATAGGAGGGGAAAAAACAATCTAGTCTCTGCACAGAAACTAGATCCTATCGAATTCAATCTATAAACAGAGCCCACGATTGGATTACCGCAGGGAATTGATTAGACGGGCTCGTTAACATATCGACAGAAAGTTTCAGACGCTGGAGTTTGAACTCGTCCGAAGGTATACAACATGCACTATCAAAGCGTGGTCGCTTATCTGGGTCCGAATTCAAGATTAGTTCCAGACTGACCGCTTCCGAATCCCTAGGAAACTTACGTTGCAGGCGGGAACGCACCGTGTCCAGTGGGTAGAAGGTGCTCATCGCGATGCAGCCACCCTGTAAAGATGGTGTCCAAATGTTCATTAGCACTGATGACTTGACCTTTAACCGGCAAATATTTGAGCACTTACCGCGGCACCGGAGACGGCATGCACGAAGTTCTGGTAGCTCAGCACCTGGCTGAGCTTCGACGGGGCCACCATGCTGATGTTTGTTCGTGCGACTGGGGGATCTCTGGCTCTGGACGTCCGGCGGCGTCTTCGAACGAATGTTTACTGATTGTATTCCCGCCGGCCGTGCAGTCACTTAAAAACTTATGCAGCAGCGGCAGCGCAGTCGCCGCGACGGCTAGATTAGATTAATTAAACCGGCGGTGGCAATGTGGGCGTCGACGTCAACCCTTTGTTGAGCCTCCTGGATCACAGCGACTTTATATAGAATGATTCACTCACATATTCACATATTTTTCCATTTACAAATTCAATATTCACTTGTAGTATGACCGCGGTTGAAGGGACGCAATATTACCACCATGTCTATAAGAAATATACTAGATTTATACATTTGTATTATCTTAAAAAAAACCCTTTATCAGCGTATTAAAAACTGTTATGTTTAATTAAAATTATTTATATTTAGTTTTACTGTACTTCTATCTTATCTTTCTGAACACCAAGTTTCAAAACGAAGGGAAATTAGTTGTTTTGGGAATCCCCTAAAACTTATCTCATCTTAACACGTACAAACTAAAATTATTGTTTATTTAATTCTAAAACCTATCTTACTAGTTTTTATAGCAACATGTACAACTCAGATGTGTCTAAAATTAAAAAAAATACTCTAAAGAAGCTGATCTATAAGGCACTTATCCCTCCGAGGCTCCAATCGTGGTTTCTTCATAAAGTTTACTCCCGTTTCCGTGCTGCTGTTGAGTAAATCGGCTGCTTTTCGTTTCCGAGTCTAAAAGTTAATTTATAAATTACAAAAGAGGTCTATATATAACAAATCAGAACAGAAGCTTACCTCATGTTCCTCCTCAGTTAGCGTGGCAAACACAAAATTCTTGGCCTTCGCTGTTTTTACAGAAATTGACTCTCCATCCACGTCGCCGGAGGATCCTTTGGTGAGGCCTGCCAGTTTGGAGAGCGTCTGCTGGTCGCGAACCAGAAAAGAGCCACGCACAGTGCTTTTCAGTTGCTTTCCAGGAGCTGTTTTTGAGATCAGGAAAGGAGAACTCTTCTTAACCTCCACCGTGGTCTTTTTAGACGTTATTATGTTCAACCGGCGAATGGAGTTGACTGGATTGCTGGTGTTTATCACGGTTGTAGAGTGTGGAGAGGCTGCCTCCTGTTTCAGGCCCTTTTCTAAGAGCAGCTGCTCGCGTTCATATCGGATCTTTCGCCACAAATGCTCGTTCTCCTCATCGCCACTTCCATCGTTGCCTTCGCCATTCTCTGGACGGTGATCCTCTAGGCTAAAACCATTCTCCGCGTTCTTCCAACGGAACTGGCGCTGGCGGACAGCTCCCTCCTCGTCCTCTTCGATTAGCAATTCCTTGATCTTGCGCACCTCCCGAATATCCTGATCCATCATTTTGCGGCTGTCGGGGAACAAATTATTTAACTTAAAAAGTTTATGTTTGGTAGGTGAATCGGTGAATTTGGAATTGAGGTTTAAATATAATAACATAAAATTGATTCAACCACAAAAACTACTGTTGCTCTTATTACTTACGCATGAATCTGTCCCAGCTCGTGACGCAGCTTCTCGCGGTCAAACTGATCTTCGTCACCTAGCTCTATGTCATAGTTATCCATATTCTGCTCGTCCTCGTCAGCAGATCCCCATTCTGACTCTGATAGTTCAGCTTCTTTGTCTACAAAGTTTGCTGCTCGCACCTTGCGATCTTTCTTGGTCATCTCCACAACGATTTCATTCTCCTCGGAATCGTAGTCCACAAAAGTTTCGGGGATATCCTCCAGGGGTTCTCCTTCACTTTCCTCCTCGAATTCATCGACATCACCATCGCTTTCCTCATCATCCGAGAAGCCCAGCTTGGCCTTTTTCTTCTGCCTTTTCTTGGTGAGTTTCTTATTGCGTGGCTTTTCGGCTTCCAGGTTATCCTCTTTAACCTCCTCATCGCTGGAGACAATTTTAACGGGCATTATTTGAGCCTCCTGGGCTTCCTGCCTCTCCGGCTGTTGAGTGGTTTTTTGCGAAGGCAGCTGGGTTGCGAAGCTCCCGGAACACAAACCTTCCAGTTCATCGGGTGCCTGACTGCTGCCTTCAAACTGCGTGATGGGAATCTGACTTATCATAGCCGAGTAACCAGATGGTGCGGCGGAGGAAACCATTTGGGACTGAGGAAACTGTCCAGAGCACAGGTCGAGCAGCTCGTTCTCCTCGTCGCTGGCCGTGCGACGGGTCTCCGCGTCAAACAGCTTGTGGGCAGACAGTTGCAATTGAGTAGCCGAAATGGGAGGGACACTGCACGGTTTGGGGGTTTGCAGCAGGTCGAGATCATCTTCATCAGAATTGTCATCAAAGGCTTTAATGATTCTGTTCTTTTTCTTTGCAGTTTGCGTTTCGGGCTCAGGTTCTGGTTCGCTTTCCTGTTCGCTCTCGCTGCTGTTTTCCTGTAGTTCGAGGTCTTCAGCTGGATCTTCGCGTGGATCCTCTTCTGCATCACTCTTAATTTCTTCTGCCACCTCCTCCTCCTCTGCTGTGCCTTCGCCTTCTTCTACGATTTCTTCATCTTCGTTTATGGTCACCTCTGCGTAGCCAGGCTTATCTTCCGGCTCGTACTCTTCATCCACATCCATGCCTTCCTCTTCGTCGTCTGCCATCCGCTCCTTCTCTTCAGCCTGCTTTTTGCGCAAGTCTTCCACACGTTTCTTGGTGATCAGTGACTTGAGCTGCTCCTGCATTTTTATGTAACCCGCACCTGGTTTCGGTTCCTTGCCAACCGGCTCCTCCTCGTGCAGGTGTATGTTAACCTTAGACATCTCCAGCTTGCCATGCTCTGTGGACAAAATGCTGCAAAAATTTCGGAGTTAGTAAGCTATTTGGTTATTAATTTAATATAAAACGTACTTGACAGTCTCTGTGGTCTTGTGTTTTTTGGCTTCTCTTGTTTTCATCAGACGCTTCAGCAAATCATCGACTCCAGTTGGTTTCTTGGCGAACATATCTCCCGTTTCCAGGTCAATCTCCATGCTGGCATCGCCTTTCAACGAAGGACTTGCATCCAAACTTTTCTCTATCTTTAGCTGTCGTATAACGTCGCGTATCTTGGGCGTGGCTGGCTTGGAGGGCGGTGTTATGCTGATGGTGCTCAAGTCCAGCTTGGGCAGTGTCACCACTTCTGTGACCAAACAGACTTTGCTGGGAGATTTTACCCTAGTCTCTGGTTGAACTTCAAAGTTATCTGGAAATCTCAGAGCAGCTGCAGCGGAAGTGGATGCAATAGGCTCTTCTGCCATGACAAAATCTTCTACCATTGCTTTGCTGGCTGTCTCATCTGTATGATCCTTGGGTTTTTCTGGGGTTTTTGGACTGTTAAGAACATCATCCAAGACATCAGAGTTGTCTTTCATCTCCACACGCTCTTCGTTTTCTTCCTCACTGTTCTCTTCTGGCTCGGATTCGGATTTAAAGAACTCGGTTGCCTCTTTGGCTCGATCCTCCATTAGTTTTCTGTAAGTTTATGTAATTAAATAAAACGATTTGTGGTCCCTAATAACTTACGCATAAGCCTCCAATTCCTCACTGGTCATACGCAGTCCAACCGATTTCCTGGGCTGCCTGTTGGGCATGGGACTTCCTCCAGCCATCGCTGTGGCCAACGGAGCATTGATTGTTCGCCGGCTGAGAAACTCTTTCAGTGTCCTGGGCTTCGGCTGATGATAGGGCACACTTATGGAAGCCTCGCGGTGCAGACGCTGCTGCTCGCTCTGGATGGCCTGCATCCCCTCCAACGCCTTCTTAGCTGATTCCTGCGGAAATATTCAATACGTAAATAGATAATTCGTGGATTTACAGTATCAAGCTATGTATACTTACCCTGACAACTTTTGGTTTCTTGGGTTTTCCTTTGCCTTCTGCAATGGGTTCCTCCTGTTCTCCAGCGGATTCATGATTGCTCAGCTCTGGTTCAGATTCCGAGTCTACTAAACCATTAAGTCTATTCTTCGCAGGACTGATTTCACCTGCGGATTCCTCTGGCTCGGACTCCGAGTCCACTAAACCTTTCAGTATGTTTTTGACAGGACTGGCTTCCCCTTCGCTTTGACTTTTCTGGGTCTCATCTTCGCTATTGCTGTCCAGTCGCTGTTTCTTTTTCTTGACTTTTTTAGGAGGTTTTTGTACATCCTGATCTTCAGGATCGCTGTCCACCTGTGGGTACTCTTCACTTTTCATTAGATGAGTGTTTTGAATGTCCTCTTTTAAATACTGCTCCAGATCCTGCTTTTCCTCCTTGCTTTTCTGTAACTCCTTGTCGCTGTGTATTGGTTGCACTTTTTTCTTTGTCACCTTTTTTGGCTTTTCTTTCTTGGGAGGATTCTCCTTACTCTGATCTATATCCTCTTCCTTGTTGATTTGGGACTCTCCTTTTACAAGCTTTTGTGTTACTTTCTTATCTATTTTTTTTGCTTTGCCTTTTTTTACAGGTTTTTTTGGGTCCTGATCCTCCTGATCGTTGTCCACCTGTTGTTCCTCAGTGTCTACTTTTTTAATGTTTTTCTTGGCCAACTTCTTTGGCTTTTGTTTTTTAGTCGGTTTGTCCGTGTCCATTTGGGCGTCATCATTTTCTACCTCCATTTGGAATTCCTCATCGGTGACCTGCTTGCTTTTGCTCATCTTCTTTACCTTTTGGTTTTCAGGTGGTTTTTCCTGTCCCTGGTCCATCTCTGTGTTCTTATCTTGATCCACCTGCTCCTGATCCTCTTCCTTCTTCATTTGGGAAGTCTTCTTCTTGTCCTTCTTGTGTTCTTCTTCGGCCTGCTTATTTATCTTGGTCACCTTTTTTTTCTGGGTTTTTTTGGCAGGCTTCTCCTGCTCCTGATCCTCCTCTTTATCCTTTATTTGTGTCTTTTTCTTATCCAAGATACTTGCCTTGGTTTTCTTGGCAGGTTTCTCTAGTCTTTGTTCCTCCTCACTGTCCGAGCTTACGACGGCGGTTTTCTTTTTCTTGCGCTTGGGGGCCACCTCCTCCTCTTCGTCGCTGACCAGCAGTTGAGGCTCTTTGTTTTTGGGTGAGATGTGCTCCGCCTCCTCCTGATTCCCCTCTGCCACTGCATCCTCCTCCTCTTCGCTGTCCAGCATCCTCTGGCGCCTGGCCTTGGGGGAGATTTTCCTGGGCTTTACCTCTAACATATCTTCATTCTCGCTGTCGTCCGACATCATTAAACTCTTGCCACCCAATAAATCTTCGGCGGACACGTTCTTTTCGTCTTCCTCGTCGAGCACCAGCTTTTCCATCGAGTCGTCGGCCAGCTCTTCATTTTCCGCTGCAGCTGCAGTTTCTGCAACCGATTCGCTCATATTTCTGGGTCACTGTTTTTTTTTTGTTAATAATAAGAAAACCAAAAACATTCCCGAGTTGAACACGCACACACACATTCGACTTTTGGCGCAAAGAGTGTTGAAAGTCGCGGGAGCCATCAGCTGTTCTGGGCAGTGCTGTAAAGTTGACCCAAAAACTAAAAAGGGTCACACTTATGTAAAATTGTGTATAAACAGAGTAAAAGCCGCATGTAAAATTTGTGGTGGCATGTAGAACTAATTTATTTGGTTTAAAATGTTTTTTTAAATAAACATAAAACATTTAAAAGAAAAAAAATTAATCTAACAAAATTTTAAAGCAAATTTTATAATTGTTGCTCCATTTGTTTTTTTTAAGACTCTGGGAAAATTAAAAAAAATGCCTTAAGCTCTAAAAAATATATTTAAACTTAAAATTAACGGAAGAAAAAATATTAAGCGCTATTAATAAAAATATATATTATATTATACTGTTAAATTATATCTTTTTTAAACGCATTTTTTTTCTTAATTTTCGTTATTTAATAACAGTTTAATGTCGTCTGCTAAAATAGTGAAAACCTCAATTAAAACCTGTAAGAGCTTATTTTTATCATCTGTTTAATTTCTCTACAGACAGGCCTGTAATCTTTTAAATGTACATGATTATTTAAATGCAAATCAAACAGCGTGAACAAATTTAAGCAGCAACTCAATCAGCAGCAGCAGCAGCAGTTGCAAGTCGCAGACGCAGCAGCAACATCAGCAATCAGCAGGCAGCAACCTTTCAATAGTACAGCAATCGAAAGTAATCACCCAGCGGATTTACATACTCAAAACACAACACAGGTGGATGAGGGGGTATGGTATGGGAGTATTTCACCTGTTCTTGTGGTTTTTGTTGCTCTGGGAATTGTTGCACTTGGTTTGATTTGGTCTGGGGGCTGTCGATTTTGCTACTGCCACTGCCACTTGCTGCGATGCTTTCTCCGCATCTCTTACTCATTTCTCTTTCACAGTTTAGTGGCTGAAAAGCTGGAGGTCTTGTCTTTCGGCCGAGGGTCATTAAGTAACCCACCGGCTGCCGAGAGTTGCCTAATGATATATGTGCATAGCCCTCTCCAAAGGCTCACGTGTGTGTACCTCTGGCTCGATATAAATAGCATTAAAATGCAATTATAAATGGCTCAAGCTAAAAAAAACGCATCCAATCCGCAACCATTAACCTCGGTTCAGAGCTTAATATTCAATTAACGTCGATTTCTCGGCTCTCAATGAAAGCAAAAGCCAAAAAGCCCAAAACCGAAACCAAACCGTTTTAATGGGTGTCAAATTCCTGCAACTTTTCACTTTAGCAGCTCCAAAGACCCCGGTATTCTGAGATCACACTCACCGAACCTTAAACGTTTGTCTTCCATTTGATTAATGCATTTTACCAATGCCTTCGATCTGAGGTGAAACAAAAGTTGCGCAACGTTTGCGAGTCCCACACAAAAAAGCGAAATGTTATCCAACTTTAGAAAGATCCGAAGAAAGCAGCCATAATTCACGAATCTTATGGTTTCCGCTATCCCAAATTTGTATAATATATTCGCACAGCAAATCGCAGCTTGGGCTTAATCAGTCGATAAATTAGCGGTGCTAAGTCAATATTTTGATACTCTTTTAGGAGGAGAAATCTAGGCATTAGTAATAATTATATTACAATTTTTAAACTTAATATTAAACTTATCTTTTAGGAAGAGAAATCTGATAATTAAAAGGGTGTACAACAAATTTAATATTAAACATGTAGTTTTCGCAATATTAATTACAAAAATTCAGTTATCTTATTATCTATTTTTTATCTTTTTAATTGCAACCTTAGCCAATATAAGGAATTAAGGAACAACATCTTTTCACTTTTTTTGTGGGATATATCAATTATCCTATATGATATGTTAATTTCATTTTGGGCCTGATATAAAATAAACAAAAACCTAAAAAATGATTAATAAAAGGCAAAATAAAATGTTCTTAGTTTCTGTTTAACTAGTTTTTTAATATAAGGGACCTAATTACGAACCAAAGATAATTACTTTCTTTAAAAGAAAGAATTACACATCATCACATCATCAACTGGTAGCTTTATAGCTCTAAGAAACTTAGATAATAACCCCTTCCAGCAGTCTGATTAGATCATAATGCTCTTGCTTATGGCTTATGAGCTAGACATTTGTTACCTTAAGCTTCAGCCACCGGCACCAATTAGCATACTATACACATGTATAAAAATAAACAAATCTTGGTACTGCCGCACAAAATTTCTCTTTCATTTGGCGAAAAACAAAAACGGTTAACTCTGTGTATCTCAGGCATCTTTTTTGATATCTGTAGCAGAGATTTTGCTGTTGGCCACTTACGGTATTTCTGCGCCTTGTTGTCGCTGTCGCTACCTAATTTGCATACGCACAGTTCACAGATACTGATACAGATACAGATACCAGCGAATACTACAACTGGGCCCGAAACGAAAGTGAAAACACTCGAGAGTGTGCTAAACGGAGAGTCTAACCGAAAGATACACATAATAATTTCCAACTGTCTTGAATCAATATTGATCGTCTCGAAATCTATGGGAATTTAAAATGGGGATTTCGATCAAAGCAAACAAAGCTGAGGCCTTTGTGTGCTCCGTTTCTTTAGAAAAGATATTTTCAAAAGATATTTTCTTTTTGCAAGGCTGAAAGGCTTATGCAATCGCGCGGACTTAAGACCTTTCTTTCAACGCCATCAACTGCAACATGGACTTGGAGCTAAGTTGGAGTTTATGCAGCAGCTCAGCCCGCGACTCTGTCTCTCGCAATTAAATGTAAATCGTCCATGGAGGAGATTGGCTTTTAAAGCCGCATGTTTCTGTAAATATATAAAGCTGTTCCTTGGCCCGAGACACGCCTTTGGCTGTCTGCGTCTGGCTTTTCGCTGCCCGATTGAGATTTCTTGCCGTTTTGTTGTTGTTTTTTTTTGGCTTTGGTTGTTTTTTTTTTGGCGAGTGAAAGTGATATATGGCGCATGACTCAGGCTCCTACGTCCATGTCCATGCCCCACTCGACTTCCATCCGACCCCAACCCGGAGTCATATGCATAAAATAATAATTAAGCGCCATTTATGCAGCCCAAGACGAAGAAATGGCCAAAAAGGGCGCAGCAGCCATCGAGCGTGGACCGAAACCAAACACAAAATCAATTGACATGTTTCGCGGCCACTGAGAGAAATTCGTGGTCGTGTTCGTGTGGGGTGTTAAGTCAGCATGGTAATATGTACTTCTTTTTACCGGAGGGCAGCATATATTTAGAAAGCCGGGGTAATGACAAATCATTAAGGATTCTGTAAAGTCTTTGCGTTTTAATTATACATTTTAAGGCAATTTTATTATAAAAAAACCATGTCACGTCTTTTGGTAATCAATATAACAATATATATTTTCTTATTCCTCTTACGATACACAGTTACTATAAAACATCAGGTAAATCTATCTATCAAGAAATCGCTATCTAATTGAATCCTCGTTTCCTTGCAGATAGTATTCAATTATAAATTGTATTAAGATCTTGTAATGGGTAAAATCTATTGGAATATATGTGTATTACAAAAAATCTTTATTAGTTAAGAAAGGTAAATAAAGATTGTGTGGGAATTTAAACAAATTAAAATAAATGTATTTAAAACTGTTCAACACCACGATACTTGTAAAGACAACAAGAGGTTCTTTGGGTTATATGTTTATAAAATACAACAAAATGGAACCAAGTTATTGAAGTCAAGTTATTATCTAATTATATTATTATCTAATACTTCGTCTACCTTAATGTCTTCTGCTTCAACGTGGTCACCAAAAATTCCTCAGCAACAGAAATATGATTTAATGGTTGTGAATTAAATAATTTGGCACTGGCCTTCTCCCCATTACCTGGGACCTAGGTTCATTGTCTCTATAAATGTGATTTAGGGCTGGCGACAGCTCAACGGAAAAGCCGCCAACAAGAGAGTGAACAATAACAAAAAAAAAGAAAAAACGGCCAGCAAATTGTAGCCCAGCAGCGACTGACAAAAGAAAGTAAAAAAAGTAAAAAGCGTGGAGAGCCGGCGATTTGACTCCATTGAGCTCGATGACCGGGCATGGGGTTGCAGCTCCAGCTCAATCCGGACTCCGGAGTGCGACTTGCATAATGATTGACATTGTTTGGGCCAGGCCATGGTCCCCAATAATTTGTTTATAAACAATAAACCCCCAGATGGTGCACCGTTATAACTGCACTGCCGCAGCGGCTAAAAGTAAAGAAAGAGTTGTGCAAAACTCTGGCAGTAGGTAACTGGTTTATTATCTGCTCATAAACGAAACAAACTTAACTGAATGAACCCGGGATTATTTGGTTATTGCTGCCTGTTGTTGTCAATAATATCAGGCCGTAGGAAAAGGTTTGTCAGCAGGTGAAGATGAATGGTTATATTGAAACCAGTGTTAAACAGATTTAACGTTAGAAAAAGCTTTACAAATTGTAATATTTTTATTTTAAGTAGTAGAGTGAGAATGGAAAATGGTTAAGGCTTATTAGACCTTCTTGTTTTACACATTTGACAAATAACTCTATTTTAAACAAAGAGCAAAAGACAATTAACTTACTTCTTTTCTGATAACAAAAAGATTCACATTTAGCAATGAAATAATTTTAAAAGCTTATCATTATTAATAAAATAATTATGCATTCAAAAGAAAATTTAAAACGCCTTTTTTGATACCTTTTTTAAATATTTTACAATAAGAAAAGTTACTAAAATAAATTATTATTTAAAATTATGAAAATTGGTTATTTAACTTTTTATTTGTAGTGTTTTTTCTTTATAAACTAAATTTTAAATGAACTGAAAATAAAATAACTTTAATTTTATTGTTGAATTAAATCAAAGTTGTGAAATTTTAGTGGGACATTCCTTTGTTACACTTTTTCACGCGCTGCCCTCACTTTCTCCCGAAAAATTACATCACAGCCACGTTCTCCAGCCGAAAACCATTGCCTTTCCCAACTGGGCTCTGCCTGTGGCTCGAATGGGGGCTCAGAAGTTGCTCAATTTTCTAGAAATAAGAGACAAAACAAACATGAAGCACTGGATGAGGGCCTGCCCACGTACGAGTGCGTCAGCCGAGACGGATCACGGCTCAATTAGCATGCCAGGCACGTCCCTGACCCAATTCCATTTCAGCCAGTGTAACTGCGGTGCGACGATAGTGTTTCCAACTGGAGGATCTACGTCATTGAGCTGCGTGTGATTCACCCAAGATCCGGGGCGACTCTCAATGAAATCGAAACCCTATGGGCTATAGGCTACAGCTAAGGCGGAACTTTCGATTTCTTTCGATGTCATCGCTTGGGCAGCCAAGGTGCGTACGCAGATTCAAATGAAAGTTCATCGCGATTGGAGATTACTTTCTTGGCTTTTGGGCTCGGCCCAGTGACTCCAGCCAATTGTCGGTGATCCATGTTGTATCTCTCGGATTTGGGCATTTCTACTTAATCATTTTTTGGCTTTTGGTTTGGCTGTTGGTTTGGCTTGTGCCCGCTCTCCAATCTCTTCGTTTCACTTGACGGCTTTGATTGGCAATTTGGGTAGACATTTTGTGCCATCATCGGAAATTGGTCGGTCCGTCCACAAGAGACATTTCTGTGCACAATCGAGAGTGGCCGACGACAAATTTACTTTTGGGTTTTGCACTTTGGCAAATTGATCAAATTTGTTGCCAGGAAATTGGCACAAAGTTGTTTGCTTTTCTTTATTTGTTATTTATTCAGGTTGTGCAATTCGGAGATGAATTACCGGCCCAAGGCATTTGAAAATTGGGCTGAAATCATTAAATGGCTTTTGGTTAAACAATCTTTAATAATAAATAATTGGGACATTTTTGGGGACTTGCTTTAATTTGTTCAAATTAGGTTTTTAAAGGAGTTGCGACAAGTATTTAGTGTTTGGTTTAACAATCATTAACATATTTTTTTTGGTTTCGGGAAGTTTATAATTTGACTTAAGTACAAAGTTGACATACATTTCCATGGAATAAAAACAATGCAATTTATTGAATTTTGTAACTGCATTCAAATAACAAAAGTAAACGTTTTTAAATTATTTTTAAAGCTCTATGGAATTTTAATAAATATATAACAATACCGCCAACTGAACAATTGACACATTGTTTATTGGTTCCTTTAATATTTATTAACCAAAGAAGAACAAAAGACTTTGTTGATTCATTTAATATTTGTTTTCCAAAGAAGAACAAAAGGTTTAGGCAACGAACTTGAATTAATAAATTATTCAATTAAAAACTAAACATGTTATCTGCTCGCTCTAGAGAAACAATAGTTGACTTTGTAAATGAATTAAATTTATTTACGCTACGCACACACAAAGGTCAACAAAACCGCACCTCGTGTGCCGTTAAGTGTGTGCATTATGTCATTAGGGATTGCATAAGCGGGTTGGCCATAATCATAATTTAATTTTCCAATGCATTGGCCAGAATAACAAGCGCTGGCAAAAAGCCGTTAGCTGGAGCTGAGTCAGAGCCGGACGCGAAGCGAACCCTTTTCGAATAACAATCGAAATTAGGCAATCGTTGAGGTAGCTTTGGTATCCGTATGCCACTTACACATGTACGTCACCAGTTACCTTGACATCGAGCGGATGGGCGATGGTGTTGCCAAAAATACTCGTACTCCAAAAACCGCAAGAGAAAGAGAAAAAGACAGGCTGGCAGCCAGCAGAAAGCGGCGGCCTGAAATGAAAAGTTGGCCGAACAAGTTTTGGGATACCCGAAAACGGCATATTTTGCATTCGGAGAGGTGCTGCTGCTGCCGAAGACTCTCTTCTCGCCGAAGACTCTCTTCGCAGTCGAGCGGAGCGACAGCGCCAGTGGTAAAGGGGTCAAAACTTTCACGCGATATAAAATCTTGGTTAGCGATACGGCCGGGCCGCATTTTCATTTCAACTTTGTGTGCGACAAGTTGTCTCCAGTCGCGTCCTGTTAGCCACCGCGTCCGCTGCGCGTCCCTTTCGTTCCGTGATCTTCGCAGTGCCCGAATCCAAAAATCAACACAAGATTGGAATACAATTTTTAAAAATTTCGAACAAAATACAAAACAAGCTACAAAAACAAGCGAGCAACTCGAGACTTGCTCTTGGTTCAATTTGTGCATCGAACAGATCCAATCCTAGATTCCAGTGAGGCACCAAAAACCCAAAACCACATCGTGATCCGCCGCTGTGCCATTGACTCCAGCCGAAAGGGATTAACCATACCCAAAGCAAAGGATTTAAGCTGCCTGAAGGTAAGAAAGTGTGACGGAATTGAAGATTGCTGGTCGATAAGTTGAAGTTCATTAATTCGATATTAAAGGTGAACCTAAGGGCTCTTCTCGGACTCTTGTCAGTGACTTCATAGTGTATCCTTAACTAAAAGCACTTGTACTTCTAAAAGTACTACTATTTATATTCAAACAAGCTCCCGTTTTCAATTTCCCAATATTATATTTCCAAAAAACAAAAGACTTAGGCAACGAACTTGATCAAATTTGTAATTGAAGAAAAAATGTGTAAATGAAAACCATTTATGTTTGGAAAACACTAAGGTCAACAACACACAAATGTTTCAATCATCAATCAAACTTTTTTCTTTAGAAAACAATATTTTTGAAGATTTTATTTATTTCTAGCCCCTTAATACTCCCTTACTTCTTTGAAATAGTTATTAAAATACCACTTCTTACAAAATTAATGATCAGTTTTGGTCATAAACCACACCTTACCGTTCTTTAAGTAGTCTCTACTTTGTCTGCGGACCACATCAACATCTTCCCCCATTCACATAACTTCAATAAGTTGAAACACTCAACCCACAGTTCCATTTGCTTACAAAAGCGTTGCAATCACTTTTGCGAAAGAGAGAATGCCCGTAAATCTTTGTTATTTTCGTTGAAAGAGTGCAGAAGAAAGCCGAAACCGAAACGCACGGCAAACTTTCGTCGTCGTGCATTATGCGGAAATATAACTATTATTAATAATAGTTTAAAGAGGCGAGAGCTGCTGAGGCGTGAAGCGGTAGAGGCAGCTTCAGCTGAATGTGGATGTGGAACCCTTGGCTCATTAAGCTTCATTTGGATTTGCATACTCAGAGCCTCCAATTGGCCAGAGCTAAGCATCCATCCAGCCACCCACTAAAAACGAGATTTAAGTGGTTGCTTGGTTTGTTAGTTGGTTGGTTGGTGGTGCAGCAGCAGTAGCCGGCACTCGTTCTGTGTGTCTCATGTTGCTGTTGAGTATGTTGCTTCTGCTGCTGATGCTGCTGGTGAAATTTCATCGCGTTTCGCGCGAATGAAAGTCTGAAATTACCTTGTGCCGCTTCTCATTCGCAGTCGTGGCTTCTGCCACTTCTGCTGCAGTTGCAGTCGCTGAGTTCTCCATACACACATGTGCTGCTGCAGCTTCTCTTTGATTAATATTGCGAATTGCTTTGTTCAAAAACTGCTCCACTTCGAAAACAATTTCGCTCTGCACACACTCTACACACACTCTTCGTTAAAACACCCCGATGCAATCTGCAGATACTTTCTGTGGCTGTGGCTGTATCTGTTTTTGTATCTCTTAGCACGCGCGCTCTTTGGCAAGTGGGTTGCATTGCTCATACGCCGTGTGGGCCACTGTCATCGCTGCCCAAAGCAAGCAATACTTTTAATTGATTCCACACAGACAGTCCACATCACACAGACATTCTCATAGTGAAAGAAGCTGAGCCACTTGCTGCAATAATTACTGGTTTCTCGCTCTCCACTGCCTTCAAAACTGAAAACTGAAGCTCAAGCTCAAAAACCACCAGCGACTGGCTTTGGTACTTGGCGACAATTTCAAATTAACGGCAATTGTCTCGCCGCCTTGTGCAATTTTCACGCAGTTTTTCATGGCAGCGTGAAAATGTCAAACAACAACGGGATAGAAAGAAAAAAGAAAAGCGACCAAACTTTCATTGGCAGCGCCAGGAGTGGTGGAAACACGATTTTCATTAGCTGCCAAGAGAAAAGAATTACAAAGAACTTGACACAAAAAAAGAAAAATTAAAAGAATGTTTTTTTTACTAGAAAACATTCACTTTAAATAACACAAACCACTTAGAATGTGAATTATTTGAAAAAAAAGTTATGTACCCAGAACTAGAAAAATATTGTACAAACATACAAATAATTGTCAAAAGGTTAAAATATCGTATTGTAACCCTGGTACAATTATAATTTGCAAAGTAGTTCAAAAAATAATACATTCGAAATATTTGAGAAGACAAAAAATAAGAATCACAAGAATTATTATTCTCAATTTAAACTTTTCTTTCCTGATATAAGTAGGTATCTGTTTATAAGTAACAACCATTAGAAAATCAACTGAGGAAAACAAACAAAATAGCTTTCAAAACAAACTAACTTTTTCCGTTGTTGCCTTCACTTGGCTTTCAATCTAAATTTAATGAGACCACAAAGTGAATTTCTCATTACTCACATGTAATCCTCTAAATAATTCAATTCGCTTCCATTTGTTTGGATTTCTTTCCATTTCACTTGGTAAGCTCTGTTAACCCTCTAAAACTCCGTCAGCCAACTCAGCGTTTTTCGGCTTGTTGACCACAAAAACTCATTTGGCACCATCCGCTGCACGTCACTCCATCCATCCACTGGCCATTCAGCGTTGCTCCCAAAGCTCTTCATTAGGTGCAATCAAAGTTGCTTTGAAATTATCGTGGAAATCATGGAAAATCAGTCAAATCAATGGCCGCCCAGAGATCCATTCGTAGTTCGTTTCGTTTTTGATGCAGCCGCGCATTACCATCGAATCAACGAGAGTCTCTCCGAAAATCGAGCACCAAAACCAAGAAACATCTCAGTTACTCCAGCTCGATGCCTTCGTATCTGCATGTGTGGCTTAGCTGAGCGGTGCATTTGTGCTGAAAAGAAATGAAAACCACTTTCTTTGCATGCATGCCACAAAAAGTACGCCAACACCACCACCAAGTGCAGTCGGAGAATCGAGTGGAGTCGAGCAATTTGCTTGCACCACAGCCAGTTGCAAGTGGAGATTGCAGAGTGCAGATGGAGAGTGGAGGCAGAAGGGGCAGGCAAGCGGAACAGGCCGCTCCGTGGCGACAGCCGCCGCAGCCCGAAATTGGGTCACTAATTATTTCAGAGCAAAATGCAACCGGCTTTGGCTTTGGCTTCGGCTTCGGCTGTTTGCCCCTGTCGCTGTATCGGTTTCTGCACACAGAAAAAATATTGCAACAATTGGTCATAGCGAAATATATGATGTTTGGTAATTATTTGCGATACTCGAAGAGTAAGCAAATACTGTAAACGATCAAATGTCTGTCTGTCCGTCCGTCCGTCCGTCCGTCTGTCCGTACAAACATCGAGATCTCGGGAACTATAAGAGCTAGAACCACCAAATTTTGGATACAGATTTCTATAAGCAAAGCGCAGATCAAGTTTGTTTCAAACCCTGACCACGCCCCTTTTACGCCCACAAACCGGAAAAAACTGTGTGGTGTCCACATTTTTAGTGCTAGAGAAAAGTGGCCCTTACAAATGTTGTTCGTATTGAAAATATCTACCCAAATATCTAAAAATTTTTAAAATCTGACCATTTTCAAGAAATTGTGTATACAAATGCGTTGAAAATTTTTATTACGCTCAAAAGTATGCAAATTTTTTTTAAGAGGGGCGAGAAAGTAGGCTACACATTATTGAAGAGGGCTAGCTAGCTGTTTTTAAAGAGGGCAATGAGTATCGCAAATTTTATAGTCGGGAAACCCGATCTATAGCGTTCTTTCTTGTTTTTTCTTTATATTAATTTTAAATTTAACACAACCACAAAATTTTACATAAATAAAAACTTATTTCTATGTAAAAAAAAAAAGTTTTGACAACTTTTAAAAATCCGTAGGGAAACAGTTTTTAAGAGTTTTATCTAAATGCTTTGAGTAACAAATCTGAGTTAACCTCCATGATTTTTAAACAATTTAAATATTCCTGTTTAATATGATTTCACAATCATATCCAGTTTTATCTGTACTTGTTGGTAAGTTTTTCAAAAATCTTGTAAGACTTAGTTAGAATGTTTAGGTTGAAATTCAAATGATTTCAAATAAATAACAAAACGTATTTAAAAATAAGTTTTCTTAGAGTGCACTTGACTGTGGCTTCCACTGCAACTTCGGCCTCGACTTGGCTTCGGCTAACGATGCGTTGCAAGTTGCACGTTGCAACTAGAGGATATGCCTGCAGCTCAGCTTGGCCCCCCTCTCCTCCCCTTTCTCCGCTCTTCACCCGATGATCACCTTGTCTCGTTTGCTTTCTTTCACCCTCCATCTTTCCATCTTTCCATCGTCGTTCTTTCACTTTAACAACGACTGTCGCTGAACTGGACTGGAGCGGACAGCTTGGGCAGAAAGTGCAAGCCCTTGAGTTTTTACTTTCGTTGGGTTGGCTTGGGTTACAACGTGCGGCAACCGGTTCTGCCCATTCAATGGCATCCGATCCCGATCCGATTCCCCCCTCTCCTCTTGGCCAACTGCAATTGCAGTCTTTTATTTTTAGCGGATTTCGCGTTTACCGTTCGTTAAAAGAAATGGAAAGTAAAAATGGCCAACAAAAGGAACCAAAAAATGGGGTGGAGAATATGGGGTTTTGTGAATTATGTTAATTGTCTTGTTTCTTTTATCTGTATCTGCATCTCGGATCCTGGCCAACGGCATTCCACTAATGATCTGCGAGGGGTGAGTTACTGTAACTGTTGGGCAGGTAACGGAAATGGTTAGCGGTTTTTTTTTTGGTAAAGTGCGGGGTTATGGTTCACTGAAAACTGGGAGAAAGAGCTTATTGAAATTTTTAAAAGAAATAATGAAATGGGTTTCAAGACGAAATTGCACGAAACAAATACTGTAAAGAGGAGAAGAATTTGTGAGTTCCAAAGAAGAGAACAATACGTATATTTTTGATTTTTGGTAGTTTATTATCTTTGTTTTGATCAAAATAAAATATATATATTCACTTTTGAGGTTTTTTTATTATTTTTTTATTTTATTTTTTTTGTTATATTCAAATAAAAAATGTATTCACTTTTAAAGTCCCACATACTATGCTACAAATAAAAAAACATCAAAAACATTCAATACCAATTTCCGAAAAATGCCGTTTTGGGCCAGCATTTTTTTCGTTTCCTCTGCGATGATTGCAATTTCCTCAATTAGCATATTTCACACCCCTTATCCCGCTGCCCCGCCTCCTCCCCTTCTGGCCTTCAGCCCGCAGTGTGTGCCAGATCAGTATGCAAATTGCTCGCGAAGCCCATTTCTAATTTCACTTTCCCTATTTTGCGATAAATTGCGTTATCATATTTGTACGCACATGCGAGGCAAGGAAATTTCACAACAGCAGCGACCAAGTGAATGGAATGTCGTCTGAGGAGAGGAGAGGTGGGAAAATGAAGGGGAGCTGCGGCTGCCACAATTTACTTTCATTCGCCACTCAGACACCGCCTGTGGCAAGTTTACTATAAAAATGTCTGCGGGCGCCTGCGCCTTATCGCACTGGTTAATTGTCGCCTTGTCGCCAAAGTGGAGCATAGAAAATTAATTGTTTGCTCTATTTTACATAATGCCCGGGTGTGTTGGGTCGTTGCTTATCGGAAGCCCGCACATAAGTTGTGAAAAACCGCGGGTTCCTGCAGCATTGGGGCAAGTTCGTTGCCTAAGTCTTTTGTTTTTTGGCAACGTTCGTTGCCCAAGTCTTTTGTTTTGGCAAGCTTGAAGCATTACAATAAAATTCGTAATATTAACAATAAATCTGAATATCAATACTAAGCTATTGTGAACGTCACAATAGGTTTTTAGAAATTGAAATAAAATGTATTACTTAAAAATTTTAGTTATTGTCAAAATACAAGTTCTTATTCAAAACATAACAAAAAAATAAATGACTATAAATCATTGAAAATCTAGATACTAATCTATAAATATTTGTAAAGTCCTTAAAAGAATGGGTGAAGTATTTTAATTAAATAGAGTACATTAAAAGGTCCCACATAAACTAACCGACTACAAATTATGTTTACATTAATTTACAAATTCAACAAAGCTTTCCAAATATCATGAAAAATGTCTGCAATATTACAACTTTTTATTCAAAACAACCTTACGATTACCGAATTTGTAAGGCCCATTAAACATATGACCAAACTGACCCGAGCCGATTTTACACTGCAATTAAGTTTACGAACCACTAACTGAAACGGTTACCGATGCAAATTAAAAAGTCATAGGAAGAAAATTAAATTAGTGGAGAAACATATGAGCATTTCATCAGCGAAGGCCTTTCAACATTCGAGCACGCTTCAGAGCTAATCGTTTTGCCCCGCGCTGCCATCTGTTTATCTGTAAGAAAGAAGTTACTTAATAGCCATAAGGAAAACCCAGTTAACTGAGGCACTCACACAGGCACACATAAACGAAAGTAAATTGCCCCTTTGAAAGAAAAAACCTTCGACGGCTTTTAACATTTTTGCGCTTTTTATGCCCCACTCCTTCGTCATTGTTGTTGCTCGTTGCGGTGCGAACAAATTTCACTTTCACAGCATCCGAAGCTCGTGATATCGACATGTGTAGTTAATTACGCATGATCTGGTGGGTGACAGAGGGGGGTGACAGAGGGGAGGGAGGGGGCTGACTTCAATTTCTATGCCACTATGGCAAATAATATCGATCGTTTACGGCCACAAAAGCCACAGCGGCCACAAATGACATCAAATTGAGTGGAAACGCGGGCTGTACCGTTACATTTTCGAAACGCTGCACTGCAAGAAATGTGTCATGACATTGTGATTTTATAAATATTAATAGAAGCTAAAACTTAAAATATTTTACGCATAAATTAAAGCTTGGAGTCTATGTACTATCTATAAAATGTTTTAAATTGCAAATATCTGAAGTACTGGTTCAAGTTTGTTGCCTAAGTCTTTTGTTTTTGAAAAATTCTTTGTCAAAATTAATTGATATACGGATAGAAGGACCAAATCTAGTCGACTTAATTAAGTTACAGATAATTACAAAGATAAGTACCTTTCTTTTAAATAAGAAAACAAAATGTCATCATGTTTGTGGACTGATTAAAGAAACTGTTAAAAATCTTATGGTACAATAAAAAAGTGAAAAAGTCATAATCTTTGTAATAACCCGTACAAATGTGATCATTATAATACTGAAAATAAAACGGGCACCCATGATCATAAAATTAATAATGGATATAGTTATTTTCGGTGTATTGAAAACAGCTTTAAGCACACAAACAGCATCTGCAATGGCAGCGCAGCAGTGAAACTTTTACCGAGCAACAACCACCTCTTGGAATCGATCGACAAACAACAAAAACATTCCGACGCATAAAACTCCATTCCAAGTTCTGTTTTGTTAACCAAAAAGAAAAAAAAAGTGTTTGCGGTGGCGACCGCACCTCTGTCAGTTTTTCGGAAACCCATTCCATCGGGGATCATCTGGTGTCTTGACTTGGGGCTCTGAGATCAGCCATTCCTGTCAAGAGCAACAAATTTGTCAGCTACTCAATTAAGCAAATATCCAAAGACGTTTATGAAGACATATGTCTGGTATAGAAACGTATTTATATACGATATACCCCCCGAGGTTTTAAACGCCAAAGATGAATGAAATCGAAATAAAAATAAAGAAAAAAAGTGTGCAGAGTTTTAGTTTCGACGGGGGATTTGTGAAAGCGTTCAATTAAATTAATGGACTCCAAGCAGCCGTTTTGGCAAATGCCAAAACCAAAAAATAAATGCACCGAGTGCCGATAAATAATTACTTGGCCATTGCAATTTCGTTTTCTTTTAATTGACAACCAATGTCAATGAATGCGAGGGGCTATGGCTATCCTTATGTGGAAGTTAAGGAGAAGAAAATAGTCCAGGCGGCAGCAGAGAGTTATTATCGAATTAGATCAGCCAGCAGGCTGACAATGTGCGAAAAGTGCCTTATGATTTGCAAAATTACACTGCCAGAGTCTTTGTTTGATTTGGCTGCAGGAAATGTCGTGTTTTAATGTCAGCCATTGGCTGTTGGCTATTTAAATCCTTGGGCCATTGAGATGTCCGATTCGTATCGATATCCGGCTCTCTGGGGGCCCGAAATGTAAGCCACGTAAATTACCGAGAATTAGAACGATCCAACCGCGAGTTATGTGAGTGCAGTGGTTCACCTAGTTTGCGATGGACCAGTTACCATACTCTGTACCATGTGGTGGCCGGTGGCCTGGCCAGCGTCACGCATTGTCATTCAATCAATTGCCAATCGGAGACATCGCCACCAGTCATCATCCATTCTGCAACTTTCCGCTGGCGCTGCAACGACTTTTCATTGAATTTTCACTTGCAGGCTGGCTTTTCACATGATTTAATGCACCCATACCCATACCAATAAATATGAGTGCAGCAAAGAAATAAAAAATGAAAAATGCTGAACCCAGATCGTAAACTAATTAGTTGAAAACAAAAGTCTTGAGTGGCACCTTTCCCCTGCGATATGTGAGCAAATAACTTTATAGTGTTAATTAAAAAGAAAACAAAACAAAGGAAGAGAAAAATAAATATGCCCTTATATGCAGCATCTCCAAGAAGCGGGCTCAAAAATTCAGAAAAAGAAAAAAAAAAAGGAGGGGGAGACCAGAGACCAAAGACCAGAGACAAGATACAAGAAGGCGGTGAAAACTTTCACTTGCCAAACAGCCACAATAAACAATTCCATTTGGCAGTTACACATAACAACAGCAGCAAAGCAACAATGAGCATTAAACAAGCTCCATCAGCTGCTGAAGAAGAAATATTTGGTGTCTTCTTTCTTTGTGGGTTCCAACCGATTGAAGTCGCTTGATAAGGAATTTGTTTGGGTGCCAGCAATTAGCAAAACTAAAAAAAAACTTACCAAATTTCACTGCCTTTTGCTAATTGCCAAAGATTTCTAGTTTTATATGCAAATCTCAGGCCATTTCCTAGGGAAGAAAGTGGCCAAGAAAATCAAATAAAAAATACCTGCTCAGATAAATGAATAAATCACCGTTAAACGGGAAGAGCCCCTCGAACAAACAAAGGAGATAAGAATGTTTGCTAATTTTACGATTCCCACTAAACAGAAAATAGAACGGAGATGATGTTATTCACTGACCTAAGAAAACAGTTGACCAATATGTTTGACCGATAAATCAAAATTATTTTAAATTAAAGAAATATATTTCATTTCATTAAATTAGTTTTTTTTTATATATTTGTATGTTAACCTTATTTTTAATGAGAATATTATAGAATTTTTTATAATATTAAAATATTTTTTTCCTTTTTAAAAAAAATTTTACCCCTTTTTAATATTATTTTTTTTTTTTTTTAAAAAATTGTTACAAAAAAGTTTATGTACTTTCTATAATATTGAAACGGTCTTAAAACTACCAAATAAAGATTTTATCAATTTATCACATTTGTTGTTTAATATTTTAAAAAAAAAAAAAAAATCCCTAAAAAAAATACTTCTATTCAAAAGAAAAATTTGATTGTAAAACACCAAATTTCGATTTTTAAAAATATTCATTAAACCAGAACATAAATCTTGAGCTATCACTAAAACCTAATTGATTTTATTTGTACTAGAAAATACAACTATTAACCATCGATTGCATAAAACAATCATCATAGGGTCAATGCTATAGTATCATCAACCCCCTTCCAGTGCCAAAAAACAATCGTCAGCTAGTTTAGTGGTATCCGTTACTGTTTCAGTGGGTTAATAGTACACTTGCTCAACGCCAGCAACCAGTTTTCAGCGGCTTCGCCTCGGACTTTACGACCGCGGCTTGTTAAAAACCCATTTACATGTGTTTTTTTGAAGAAGACCTGGGTCTGGGTCCCCGTGTGCTCTGTGCTCTGTGTGTAAAAGTAAAACTGCCAGCCCAAGACTTTGAGTATGTAGTATAGTATTCAAAGCCAAAAAAAAAAAAAAAGAAGCGGGAGAGCAGCTAGTGAAATGCGTTAGTGGCGGAGAAGCCGAGCCGCTTACTTTTCCGATTCAAAGGCGGCTGAGCAGCTCCATCCAGCTCCAGCTCCAGCCAGCTCCATCGCCAGCTCCATCGGCTGTGTGAAAGCTGTCAGTCTTTATCGGCACTCGGACGCAGGCGCACCGTCGGAATCCGCACCCGAGTTACTGTTAGCCGTTAGCTGTTAGCCAACTGTTATTGTTAGCCAACTGTTAAGCCATGGCCAAGTCATGCTAGAGTGCGACTGTTAAACGTAAGCCCCCGTTCACCCCTCGAAAACACTCGAAAATTAATGGATGGTCGTAAAGTGCAGCCACTGTGTGGAAAAGCAGCCACTGCCACTGCGTTGGCGTCTCACTAAAGCTGGAGTTAAAGTTGTCTTTTGCGGAGTACTGTTATAGTGAAAATAGAAAGTGGTTCCTGTTTGGTGCGCGCGAGTTTTCATTTGCTTTACATAAAATGCAGTTTTCTCATCTTTCCCTGCGTGTGTGTAGTTGTTGCAGCAAATGGACAATTGTGGCTATTAATTTGGCTGCTTAATGACAACCATTAAGTCAACTGGGTGATTTTGTACAAGCATTATAATTATGTGAGATATGGATAACAAGTTTTGAATAACAGTGATTTTCCTGAAAAAAACAAACAAACAACTACAACTAGTGTTAATAACAGCGTGTTTACAGCATCATACGGCTGGCCTCAAAAAATATTCGTATGCAAATCTGAAGCTCAAAAGCAATTCTACGCCGCATTGTTTACCCTTGTTCCCCTTTCTTTTCTTGCAGACACCACCAAGCAGCCAGCCAGCAGAAGAAAGCAGCGACTGAGGCCAAAAATCCACATTTTTGGTTTTGGAATTTCAATTTCAAGCCAACACACAGCACACTCCACACACCACACACAGAACCAGATCAAAATGGGACACCTGACGCGAAGCAGCAGCCTGCTGGCCATAGTCCTATGCCTGGTACTCAACACAAAGGTGAGTTATCACCCACTCATTATACACACTATGCATATATCCATGGGATCTGTGGAAAGTGCTAGCCATAATTTCAATTAGGAAACGTACAGTTAGAAGATCTCTGCTGCTGCCCCACTTTACAGCAGCTCATTTCGTATGCGGAGACCCAACCTGTAGCGGATCTCTTCACTTTCGACTCGAAGATAGACTCCCGTTCGATCAATGGCGATTCGAATGCAAATTCGTGCGAGTGCCTATTGATGGATTGAAGACTATAGGTAGATATAGCGGTCCACTACCTGATCAATATCAATATCCCAGTGAGTGAGTGAGTCTGCAGTGGGGAGTGGAGCGGAGTGTATCCACTGAACGGCACTTTGCTAATCATTGCAATTAGAGGTGGAAAATTAGCTGCGAGAGAAAATGGAAGGCAGAGAAATGGAAAATGGGAGGTATATTAAAGCCTTTACAGTGGGTGAGCTTACAAAGTCTTAGCAGAGCATTAACAGATGAAAAGCGGACTAGGAAAACATTTCAAGAGGGAGATTTTGATTAAAACATTTCAGGTTAAAGGTTTCTTTTGAGGATCCAAAAATATATCCCTTAATTTAAAGCATAACATTTACAGTGGTAGATATTAAACTTAATTGGACATTGAACAAAGAGTAATAGGGTTTTCAGTTGAAATTCCTTAGTAAATTGATTTAAGTACCTATTCAATAACTAGAAAGAGAAAATATTTAACTATAACAGAGAAAAGTTGCACCTGAGGGTTTATATTGGCACAGATTGGTCAAATTTTTTATAAAGAGGTATAAACATCTAATGCTAAAATAGCACTTAAAAGATATTTTTAGCTAAAAAAGTACTTAAGTTCAAAAGAGACATTTACTTCTTTTTATTTAATAAAACCCATTTTATTCATCATTATATCGAACTGTCAATCAAAAATGAAAAGGCCATAAATTTGGTCGATTTCTTGGGGCTGCCACACGCTTTCGATTGATAACCATGGCCAAGACAAAATGATTTTTCCCCCTAAAAAAATATACAGCCTTCAGTGGGTTATTTAAAGCACATCAATCACCAGAGGCCGATGGAAAACACACACTTTGCAGAGTTTAGCCGATGCAATCACGTCAAGGAAAACGCAAAACTGGCTAACTGAACGGCCAATGCCAATGCCAAAGCCACTGGCCAGTTGGATAGTTGGCTAGTTGGATAGTTGGATAGCCATCGGAGTATCCAACTAACCAACTAACCAACTGCGTGTCTGGGTGCTGAGGCGGCGAAGAAATTGCAGTTATGCTCTGATTTGTACCAGTTTTGACTTTCTTGTTTATGGCGCATTAATTCACAGAGATTGCTTTATTATTTATTTATTGTCAGTTTTCTTTCTCCAAAGCGTCGAACGAAAAAAAATAAAAAGAAAAGAGAGAAGAAAAATTACCAATGCCATCGAGGCGATCGATCGATGTGTTTATATTGATATCTCCATCGCCATCGCCATCGCCATTGCGTGGAATGTCCAAAAAAAGAAAAGAGTCGCCACTTTTTTTTTCGTTTCGTTAGGTACTAGTATCTGTTTCGTTGTTTGTTTGTTTGTTGTCCCAGCCAGCTCGTTTTTCTTTGGTCATTTCACTTTCAAAATCATCTCACGACATCTCACAACGCGTGGTCACCAGCCACCGAAAGAAAAAGAAATAATAATAATAAATAAACACAGCAGCAACCTACAGAAAAATCCACACCGTCACCGTGCTGGATTTAACTTTCGGTTTTCGTGAGCCCCTCGGGGCGGACTTTGAGATACATCCGCTTCCCGTGTGCAGCCAGAAACCCATAAAATTATGAACCAGATGCGAAGCCCCAGCAAAATTGGAAGACGGAAAAGAAAGAAAGTGACAAAACCCTGAAAGGGGCTGGGGCGTGGCTCTTTCTCTTACGCAATGGCCTAAGCTCCGTTTCGGGCCTAAAGTTTTATTTTTGTTTCGGTCTTTGTAAGCGTGCCGCTCTGCCAACCATTTAATTTCAAAACACTCCAGCTGTCGTGTAATTTTCAACGCTTCGCGTCGCTTCTGTCCAAATGTCGTCGAGAGTGATTTCGGTGTCTGGCAGAGATTGCGATTGCATAACCCAAATCCAATTAAATGGCGGAGTAAGCAAAACCCTGGATTGGGAGCTTTCCGCAATCCTGTGATTTGAGCCATAACCTGGGTTGTAATCGGAACATTTATAGTGGGCGTAATACATATGTTGACACAATTATGATTAACGAGGTGGAAAAATTTAAGCGGTGGAAATCCAGAAATATTAAAGTGTAACACAAGTAAAAAAAGGTTTAGCCCCTCTAACATCCTTTTTATTCGTGTCTACATTTATTTGTAAATGATAAATTCAAATTAAACAGTCAACATAGCGTATACTTAATTTATGTAATTTTAAGATTGTTCTGAGGTGCATCACTTATACGCACTGTTTCCATAAAGCTTAATGGGCACTTTAAAGACATTTTAAAATATTTAATAAAATTTATAAGCACCTTTTTCAATTAGGAAAATTACTTTTAGTTAATAAAATGTATTTTAAACCTTTTCTAATAAACTTTCCCTTATTTTTCTTCCTGTAGCACCTGTCGGTGCATGGCGACGCCTCGCACATTGAGTCCGCCGCTCTGCCACTGGAACACAGGGCCGGCTACGGTCCACCCGCACCTATTTACGGAGCGCCCCAGGGTCCGCTGAGCACCGGGGCCACCAATGATTTGTCAGAGGAGGCCTGGCCACTGGCCAGCACCAACGACAGTCCGCAGATCAAGCACTTGCAGGTGCAGTGCGAGAAGACGCACATGCGGGTGAACATTGAGTTCGACAGGCCCTTCTACGGCATGATCTTCTCCAAGGGCTTCTACAGCGATCCTCACTGCGTGCACTTGAAACCAGGAACTGGTCACCTGAGCGCCACCTTCGAGATCTTCCTGAACAGCTGCGGAATGACCAGCTCGGCCAATCACAATGCTGCGGGATACGGAGCACCCACTCCATCGGGCAGCTACGTGGAGAACACGATTATCATCCAGTACGATCCCTATGTGCAGGAGGTGTGGGATCAGGCCAGGAAACTCCGCTGCACCTGGTACGACTTCTACGAGAAGGCCGTTACTTTCAGGCCCTTCCAGGTGGACATGCTGCATGCGGTCACCGCTAACTTCCTGGGCGACAACCTGCAGTGCTGGATGCAGATCCAGGTGGGCAAGGGTCCCTGGGCCTCCGAAGTCTCTGGTATTGTGAAGATCGGCCAGACGATGACCATGGTGCTGGCCATCAAGGATGACGAGAACAAGTTTGATATGCTGGTGCGCAACTGTGTGGCTCATGATGGAAAGAGGGCTCCCATTCAGTTGGTGGATCAGAATGGCTGTGTGGTCAGACCAAAGATCATGAGCAAGTTCCAGAAGATAAAGAACTTTGGACCTTCAGCTTCGGTTGTTAGCTTTGCCTACTTCCAGGCCTTCAAGTTCCCCGACTCCATGAACGTTCACTTCCAGTGCGTCATCCAGGTGTGTCGCTACAACTGCCCAGAGCCCAAGTGCGGTCCTGGTCTTCCAGGCGGCGAGTATGGTCTGCCCCAGATTGGCGCTAATGGTCTGTCTGAGGAGTATGGACCCCCAGAGGCCTACGAGAGGAACGACTTTGCCTTGGGAGGTCCTGGTGTCCTGCCTCCAGCTGCCTATCCTGATCCACGTCACCCCGCTTCAGATGCCACGGGAGCTTACTCCGAGAACCATGATGATGTGGTGCCTTCACCTCAGGCCCAGACCTCTGCGGCAGTTCCCACCGCTGACACTGCTTCCGGACCCGCAAGCTCACCTCAGCCACAGCCCACGGGCAGCAATGAACTGGGTCTGCCACCACCACCACTTCCAGGACAGAGCTCTCAGTACAGCACGGTGAAGCGCAAGGATGACCTAAGTGCTGGTGGCAACCTGGTCTCCCTGGGCGGACGTCCCAGGTCAGTGGAGGGACTCGATGATCTGCGGGGCGTGCGAAGGCGCAGGGACACCATGGACATTGTGATGAAGCCCCAGAGGATCTACAAGCGCAATGCGCAGGAGATGACGGACGTGAACACCAGCAGGATCATCCAGGTAGTGGCCCCTGGAGATGTGAACTTTGCGCTCAATAGCAATGCCAGCAACGAGACGGTGGTGATCCAATCTGCACGCTCCGCGGATGCGGAGACCATCTGCATGTCGGTGCCCAGTTTCGTGGGAGGATTGGTGATGCTGCTCCTGGTCCTGGCTGTGGCCTCTCTAGTCGCCGCCTTCCTCTTCGTCCGCGTGCGTCACTTTGATCGCAAGGGAGCGGGCATGGCCTATGTGAACTAATCTGGAATCAAGTATTTGATGGATCACATTCAAAACTCCGGAAGCATCATCATCAGCGACTACGTGAACAGAAAACCAAATCAGTTTTATGTGCACTTCAGAAACTCTCATCCCCATCAGCAATCTTTATAGGCCCCTTTTGTCCTGTAGCCCTCACCTATCACTTGACTATTTATTCTTCGGTTATTTATTGAGACCCAAAAACTCTTAAATGGTTTCCTCCTTTCCCACTAAATGTTTCCCTAGTTTTAGACGAAGCGAAATTGAATTGTCAGACTTGTTAAGTTTCAGTTATACCTACAAAGGATTTAAAGCTATCTGATCGGACAGATACGCCTTGAATGTTACATATGCAAGTTAATATCGAATAAAAAAAGAAGTAAAGTAGCGGCAAACATGGAAAAGCAGAAAATCGTTTACAATAAGTTAATATAGCAAATGTATATATTAAATTATTTATTTATTACTTTATTTGATAGCTGCGAAATAATAAAAAGTTTACTTTTATTAAGTGTTTCCTGTGTTTCTATTACCAAGTATTTGTTATCAGCCTAGGCAACCCCCTGATAACGAAACGCAAACAAAGCTAATGCAAACTTTATCAGGGTGATGAAATGTTTGGGTGGGGGTTTTGATAACAGCCTTTGTTTTGGCAGTGACGGCGGTTTTTTGCTAACAACAAAACAAGTTTGGTCGCAAAAATGAATATGCTTAATTTCATATGTCGCTGGGCCTATCAAGAAATTCGGTTTTAATTTCTTATGACCCACAGATGAAGCATCATAAATTTGCATACTAAAGATTGCCAGTTCTAAGTCTAAAAGTAAATATTTAGAAGATTTGTTTAAAAGTATACTACACTCTTTGTGTTTGTCTGGAAATAGTGCATTATCATTATGATACAAAGAAAAACTTAGCTTGTGCCTGTTCATTTGACACGCGTATGTGCAAAATCATTGAGATAGTGTACACAGAAAACATTTTTTTTATCACGTCTCAAGAGATTTTCGTAAAAAATAAATTATATATCAAATTTTTTAAAGGATAAACGGATAAAATTGTTTGTTTATAAAGTAGGAACCTTAAATATTTCGGTCAAAACATGCTACTTTTTTAGGACCACGTTCCTTTCAGAAGATCGCACCTAAAAAAGATTCAATAAATTCAACAGAGAACTAAGAAAATACATGTAAATTTATTGGGGAACACATATTTACATATTGAACTAATCCCTTTGAGCTTAAACACTTTAAAAACAACAGCGGGCACAGATCCACTTGTGGAATCGGATTTATGCACGCATCTATAATAGCCGTCTGAGCTTCATATGTCCCTGGGACAATACATACGATTTCATTCAAATATTGACTACACCTAGTTGAACTAAAGCGAATTAGCACTCAAAATTGCAACAAAGTATAACAGTGGGGCGCCTATCTACGCGGAGCGTGCGTCGTTGATGGTCGAGGGCACGTGGACCTCCAGCCCCTCCATGTCCTTGGACAGCGTGATCTGGCAGCCGAGCCGCGAGGTGTCCGTGAGTTCGTAAGCGAGGTCCAGCATGTCCAGCTCCTCATCTCCAGGCTTATCGGGCAGCTTCTCAAAGTCGTCGGTCTTGAAAATCAGGTGGCAGGTGGAGCAGGTCAGGGTGCCCTCGCAGGCCCCGAAGCCATCCAGATCCACGTTGTTGTTGACCACCACGTCCAGCAGGGAGTCGCCCACCTTGCCCGACGTCTTTATCTTGTCTCCGTTGGCACGCACGAAGGTTATGTTAACTCTGCAAGCAGAAATTGCCCAATGTTTATGTTGGTCTTGGGTGCGAAATTTCCCTAGGGCCACTATACTCACACATCTTTCGTTTTCAGGGCCAATCCCGCCGAGAAAGTGCGCGAGGCGATTGGCGATCGCAGGTTGAGGCTGCGGAGCGCCAGTCTGGAGGCAGTTCTGCAAGTGTTGATGACTAGCATGTTTGCAGGGAGTCCTTCTAACTATTAATCTATTCAGGGACCACACGCACACACTCGTGTCGCTGCGATCGGGTGTGGAAATAATATTAAGTGGACTGAACGTGCTTAATTGTTGTTAAGTGCGACTACGACCGATTACGTTTGCTCAACGTTTACTCACACGCCATCTGCAGTTTCAGAAAATACCAGCGACTGGGTGAAATACTAAACAAATACACAATGGAGAGAGATTCATACCGCTCCCACCTCTAGGCACCTGCGAACAACCTGGCAACCCTGTGCGTCAAAACAAGAAGATAGTGATAGAATAAATTAAATTACGTTTTAAAAGCTTAACAATGACCGTGTTGGATAATGTTGTGACCTACTTTACACAGGAGGGCTCCAGGAACAGGAACTCCTCCATAATAGCTGGCCTACTGGTAAGAAAACGCCCGCAAAAACGAACCGCCCACCTGACAGTGCACCTTTTTCCTTAGTTTTTCGCAGGATGGTGGGTCCTAATCGATGCGATGTCCATAGACGGGAAGCATCAAATTACCACTGGTCACGTCTTCATCGGGATCTTCGGCACCATCAGCTTCTGCATGGTTAACGCTGTCAAGGGGGAGCACGTAAGGAATCCCACTTAACAGAGGGTTTATCAAATGACTCACTCCTTTTGTTTTGTGCGCAGATCTCGGACGAGAACTCTTCGGAGTCCGGAGCCAGGATAGCCAAGATCTGGCTGCTTGTGGGCTTTGTAATGGGCTTTGCCTCCATCATTGCCGCCGTCTGGGTGATGATTGATGACTTTATTAACAACGGTAATTTATTTGCCTTTGTTGATGGTTACATCTGAACAACATAAATGTTTATTTTCCGTACAGAGAAAAAGGATGGCTGGTTTGGAGTGGCCCTTCTTCTCCAGAACGTCTTCATCCTGTTTGGCAGTTTGATCTACAAGTTCGGACGCAACGAGGAGGACTGGAACGAGTAGAGCTTTAGTCCACACATTCGCACACGGGAACGCTGCTTTTAGTATCTAGACTCATACGTACATATTTAGAGTCCCAAGAGTTTATGCTGGAGGCAGAGGACACCACCACCTCCAATCCTCACCACATTTAGAAGCATAACTCGTACATCTCTGTTTCTGATTGGATGCGGCGGAAGCGGTGAAAATGGCCAGTTTTAAAAGTTTAAACTCACATGAGTCAAAAGCCTACAAAACGAAACTATAAAAATTATGGCTTAAAATAATTTTAAGCTTTCAAGTTTTGTAATGAGATCTTCGTTTTGTATGGTTTTTGACTCAGGTAAGTTTAAACTCCTAAAATTGGGCGTTCTCATCGCTTTTAAATCAACCAATTTAGATAGATACAGAACTGAGAGTAGGGCCAATAATCTCATTTATACTAAACATAATAAACGACAAGTCACTTGCGTAAGGCCACCTTTGAGCTGTGATTTATTTCAGGCGGAGAGAGCTGTGAGTAGAAGCAGGACGATCACCCAAAGCCGCCCGCCGCCCATACTATATCTACAAGGATAGCGACCATTAGCATGGAAGACTGAATCGCTGATCAAGCTTGTGCATCGTACGCGTCAATGGGACACTCGTGCTCGTTCTGCAGGCACCACTGCGGCTGCATCGCCTCCGCACCCAGGCCATTGTCCACCAGTCGCTGACGATGAAGCAGCAGCCTCGACTCGGCCTCTCTCCATCCTCCCTTAGGATTAGACCAGAGACGCTCGGCCAAGGCACTGGCTCTGGGCCAAAAGCGGTTGTCCAGCGTGTGCTCGTCGATCTGCTCCGACCAAATGGCTCCCTCTGCGCCCAAAACATGGTGTTCGTAGTCCCCAGCAATGGATTTCAGACTGTTGTCGTACACCTTCTGCCAGCCGATGTAGGGTGAGCACCAGTTATTGCCGTCGGTCACCCAACCAGCTCCTCCGCAGTCCAAATACAAGGCGTCGTAGTTGGACACAATGATCTTGTAGCCCCGCTCCAGGATCTTCTTCACTTTGGGATCGGCTCCTGTTGTCCAAATCTGAATGATGTAACGCTCCGGGTTCAGATACTCATCGATGAAGGGCTCCTCGGTGAGGCCACTGGTCCACAGAATGATGGGAGTCTTTGTTCCATTAGCAACCTTGTCCACCTTAGCGAGAGCCTCTGTCTGGAAGTGTCCCCAGAGGCGCATGAAGTCAGCGGTCTCCAGACCCCAGCCCTGCGCCTTCATCCACTGCTGAATCTGCAGGCTGCTGTTCCAGCAGCTGGTGGACACCTCGTCGCCGCCCATGTGGAAGACATCTGGCTGGAACTGCTCGTACATGGCGTCGTAGATATCCTCCAGCACTTCGTACATCTCTTTAACAGTGGGGTCAAGCTGTCCACATGGAGGCTCCACGCAGAAAGACTTCCATGGCTGGGCGTTGAAGCAAGCGGTCATGTTCTTATGCTGCCATCCCTCACCCACATGGGCTGGGGCATCAAACTCCGGCATCACACGGATTCCTCGCACCCTGCCGAACTCAACAACCTCGGCCACGTCCCTACGAGGTGTACACCTGTCTCTGGGAGTAGGCGCCTAGTTTGTGCAGCTCGGGACGTTTCTGTACCTCCAAGGGGAAGCTGTGGGAGTCCGTGATGTGCCAGTGGAAGGTGTTTAGCTTGACCAGGGCCATGCCCTCTATAGGGGAAGATGGAATTGAATGTTACAAAATGTCCTAAACATGTCTTCGTTATTATAAAATGTGTGAGCCCTTAAACTTCTGGGTAAGAAACCCCTTTCTTGTCTTCCCACTGACTTACCCAACGTCCTCTTGATGGCCTTAACAGAGTAGTAGTTACGGGAAGTGTCCAGTAGCAGTCCACGCCACTTGTACGCCGGAGCATCGCTGATGGTGGCGTTGGCCGTCACCTGCACCTCCCGACGGATGTCGTCGTAGACTATCAACTGGGCGAGAGTCTCCAGACCATTACGGGCACCGAAGAAGTTAGCCGCCGTAATATTAGCGAGCACATGTCCCGAGGCATCCGTGTCGATATCAAGTAAGTAGCTCTCATCCGTTTCAAGGGTGAGTTTGGCAGGAGTTGTCTCATCCGGGGTATTGATGTTGACCGACATACGATAGCCGCCCCTGGCGAGGGTCTTACGATCCGGGATCTGTGCGTCCAGCATGTCCATAAAACGGTTTTCAACCGATTTCCATAGCTTCTGCTGGCGGCTCGTGCTGTTGTAGTTAAAGTCAATAAATGAGATGTCCACCTGGCGCATCAACGTGTCCAGACGCACTGCACCCGTGGGCTTGGGCCACAGGGTGCCAATGGAGCTTCCACAAAACAGCCGGCACACGGGCATGCTTATTGCCTTGGCGAAGTTCTCCTCGCTGAGCTCCACCTTCTGGCAGAGTCCGCTTTTGCACTCATAACCGTAAACCAAGTCACTGAAATCAAGAATCAAGTCAAAGAGAAAGTCAGTTATTGTTCAGGGGTATTAAGTAGGTATATTTATAGTTTTAACCACTTACTCAGCACTGTGGGCAGAAAGGTGAGCCACCAGGGCCAGGAGCACCGCCACTCCTAATGCAGTCCGCTTCATTTCGTCAACCTCAGCTCAGAAACACTCAAAGCCAACTGGCGAATGCGTCGGGAATTATAATTAAACAAATTGATTATTTCAAAACAAGTTTTTTGCCGCCGCAGAGTAGAGAGCTCATTTTGCGTCCCAAAGAGCCAAAAGCGAAGTAAACAAAGAACTGGGTTTTCAGCAAGTCCACTTTTGAATACCCTTTCTCTCCGTTGGTTTTGATATATGTAATGAAACCTAACTCACTGTAGATTGTTTATAGTGATTTGTAAACTTTGGGAAACAAGTTTAAGTTGATTCAAGAAGCTACCAAATTTTGAAAAAAGTGTTTTTCAGTTAAATTAAATAAAAAATCTTTTAAAATACATTTAATACGTTAAACTTTTTAAAATCGAAAGGTCTACTTTAAAATAATAATAATTTTTACAGGAAAACTTGTTCGATTCGAAAATACACCAATGATCACCAGAAACGGATACAAAACAACTTATACTTTTTTATAGAGCAACAAAACTATTCATTCCGAAATGTTTGGCTATAAACATTATAATAAACATATTTTGCCGGTTAACAACCCCCAAACACAGGTGACCTAATTTTCTAATGCTCACCAAAATGAGCAAAGCTTGTTATACGAATGTTCCTCACAATTATTCAACGCCGCACAAGTATAGGTTATTCCAAATCGAACCCAACTGAACTTGGGTGCTGTTCAATGAAGACTAAAGCTATGGCTTCCCCTGGTTGCCAATTTATCGGCCCAACAGCATCGATTCTGGCCAACTCACCGACACAAGCAGGCGACGAGGTGGGGCGCAACAGAGAATGTCAAGACAAGATTACATAGTTTTGCTTTTTAATTATCTTTACCTGCGCTGACTGTCGTATTTTTAAGTTCAAAGCCACTTTGAGATAACAATCGGGCTTCATAAATCTTCGGAAATGAATATTTGGCCGCAGGAACACAGAAGCGGGCTCTTGTGAGATTGTGAGTTGGTAATCAAATTCATAACACGCAGCCTCAAGTGTACTCATTTCCATTGAGAGTTATTTTTATTGTCTAATCTAAAGTAATATTTCTACGTAGGATTCACGCCCTTCAGCGTAAGCGTGTTATCCTCATACACTTCCAGAACGTCGGCCAAATGCTCGTTGTCTCTGGGCTTCTTGAACTGTCGCTTTTTGTTGGCAGCTTTCTTGCGCTTGGGAACTGGTTTCTTGAGGCCATGATCTTGCATGGAGCGAATGCCCTGCTTCTCGAGGTACTCGTCGATTTTGGCATCGTCCATGGCGTCGACTGTAGCTGAGCGCCACAGCTTCTGGAATTCTTCGTCCACCTAAAATAAAAATATGTTTATGATATATAAAGAATTTAGAAACAATTTGAGCTCACCGAAAAGTTAGCTGTTCTGTCGTTGTAGAATAATATCTTCTTTTTGTCAATGGGTCTTATAATGAAGAGTATTTCGGCAGCTCTGTTTTTCAGGACTTTTTCGCAGTGAGGCAGGGATTCCTGGACATCGTCCAGCAGGATGCCACCCAGCCCCTTTAAGTCGTGTTGTTTTAGCAGCCTCATCAGGGTTTTACCATCTTTGATTTTGTACACTGGCTTGAAGCTGAACTTGGTGCCACAGGGACTGGGCTCCACCTTGGGATTGTTGTGCAGAGCCTCGCTAGATAGCCACTGGAATATTAGAATGGTTGCCTTATAACATCGTGATGAATGGGTACTAACTTCCTCTTACATTCTTCACAGATTGACCAATATCCAGTTGGTTAGTTTCGTCCAGAATTTCCTCAATGGTCAGGGGATGATCGTCGCCGTCCTGGTGACGGGTGCGCATGAATTTCACAATCTTAGCCAGCACTCCAAAGCGGTACTGGGAGCTACCGGACATAGTCTTGTACCTGAAGGTGGGATAAAGGAACCCCACATGGTTATTCCCCATCCTTTTCTAAGGAAGTGCGCATTAGGAACTTACGTTGAGGCATCCATCTTGGGAGCCGTAGGCGGCCGCATTTTACGCTTGGAATCATCGCTGGGTGGCGGTGGAGGTGGTCTGTCAGGCTTGGTTTTCTTCTCCACGCTATTTTAAAAAGATAATTCATAGTTTTTAGAAAACAGTCACCATCAGTGGGCTAACAGGTCTGCTACTCACGTGGGCGTGGCCATCGCCCGCTTTTTGAAGGCCTCGCGTTCGCGAAGCAGTGCTGGATCCATGTTTATTGCTTTTTGTTATTTTTCTTATAACAAAACTAACTATTTCGTTTTGTAAAATCAACAATTTGTAAAACCTAAACAAAATCCAACTCAGCTGTTTTGGATAGGGCTGGAAGGCTTTGTATTGAAAGTCTTTTAGAACTGGTTCATGTTTTACCAGGGCTGCACAGCTGGAACTTCAAATTGGAATTATTTTTGAGCTGGCTCTTTTAATACTCTTTCAAAAGAGTCCGTTTCAATTTTCAAAACTTCCGCTTCGGGAAAGAATAAACTACCCGAAAAACTATAAAAACAATCCCAATTTAAAATCAAAATTGGTTTTAGAACTTATGAAACACATAATTTATAAAATCAAATACTCCATATATTTCAGTTCTATTAAATGTATCAATAGCTTCATTGTTAAATAACCCTAGTGCCCAAATACAAAATAAAACACAATGTTCTTAAGATTTTTAAATTTATTAATATCAGTTTATGGGCTTACACATAAAAGTATCGATTAAATATTAATATACACATACGAAAAGAAATATGTAATTATGCACGGCTAGATCGTGAGGTTACGAGAAAGAGTCAATACTCTTGAGACATTCATTAATTGAATTCATTGCTTTGCTGACTCTCGTCGGAATACGTTAGTAATAGTACATGGTACACAGAGTTCGTTTCTGTATTATCTGTATTGCGGGTAGATTCAAAAGTCCCCTAAGCGGTTGGTTTATATACGATATACATTATGTATATAGCAAGCATTGCGGTTTCGTTGGCTCCGTTTAAAGGTCGTAAGGGTCTTTCTACGAGTGCTCTGTACGAGCCCATTTGAGTTAGTCAATTAATAGGTAGTCAGCGGGTGTGGTGAATTCGTTGCCTGTATGTTCACCCGTCTCCGGTGTCCAGTCGTCTCCGTTTCCGGTCTGCGTTCTGCGTTCTCCAGTCTGCGTGGTACTTGTGGCATTCCGTTAACAGTGTTCTGAGCAGTTTTGGTGGTTGGTTGTTTGTTTATTGTTGGTTGTTGCGTGGTTGGTCTGTTCAACTGTTTTATCGGACTGTATACTCAAGTTAGTTACGTACTCGTACATTGCGTTCTCTGTAAGTTCTTGGTTGTCAGTGGGTCTGTGGAGATAGAAAGATAAAAATGGTTTGGCTTATTATGTTCGCGCTCAGTGGCGTTATTGCGTCGATGGCCAACCGTGCACGGGTAAGTACTAATCGGTTGGTCGAACTGAACGGTCTGCACACAAGCGTTAGGCGAATGCGTAATTTAAATCGTTAATAGGATTTCTTTGGAATTTGCACAACTACTTACCTCGGACCACGGCACACACTCATTCCAACTATGGCTACATTAATAGTTACGGGATGTGAACGCTTACAACTGGGTACTTACACTCAATTTCGCCTTAGCCGCTTGCGTCCACCATCATCGCCATCGGATCCACTGCGCTCCTCCGCCTCCATGACCTGAAATATGATTACTTGATTAGCACTACTTTCATTTACAGTAACGTTTCTGGTTATTAAGTCATCGATATTAAAAGTCGCTACTTTTCCTGGATTTGTGGCTTGAATCTAACAAAAATAATCATTCTGTACATATCATGAAGACAAGTTCAAGGGTTATTTTTGGTTAAATGGGTCTAAAATGGTATTATTATAATGTTTAATTGTTTTTAACCTTATAAAATGTTCTCCAAATACCTAGATTCTGTAAATACCGACAGTGTTCAAGGTACATACCTTTATTTTAGTGCCGCAAATTTCGGCTCCGTTCAGGACGTGAATGGCCCTTTGGGCACTCTCACTCTCCGAATACTTTACGTAGCCGCAGTTCTTGTTGGGCAGTAGGTAGACATCGATCAGTCCCTTCCAGCAGGAGAATATGTTTTTCAAGATGGAATGCGGCAAATTCTGAATTAATGAAAAACAACGTTCATAACTAATTGGACAATTTGACACAGTACAGTGGTACCTACCGCTGAGAGGACAATAAAGAGACGCTGGGCCACCTGAGCATCGGGAGAGGCTAAAGGCTGAGTTGGGGGCAAAGGCACGTTACAGATGGCATCCTTTTTGGTGCGCTCTAAAATGGAAGACCACATGGTGTTAAATAAACTTACTGAGTAAAATAAAAAGCAATAAGTAGCATGCAGAAATCATAGAAAATAAATCAAAGTAAGTCTTTAATTAGTGGCTATAAGTGCTTGTGCGACCTATAACCCTTGAAAAGTTGAACTCGCGTACTGTCTATGAACGATGTGTCCATTCGGGCCGAGCTCATGCCGTTCACTTTGACAATAATGCGCTCTCCCATGGGATATTCCAGGCCATGTAGTTTGTCCCTAAAATAAAATCCAATTAAAGTCGGGATAATAAAGGGTTCAAGTAAGCTTACTTGGCATAAATGGCAGCTTCGGGATTATCGTATACAACTAATGCCTCATTAGTGCGCGGACCATCTTAAAAGGGTAAGAGAAATTATTAAAAATTATATAAAGATTTAAAGCTTTTAGTAGTAACTTACGTTCGCGCATAATTTGACAGTAATCCAGTCCGGGTATAATATCAAAGAGACGCCACAGCTGGTCCTGGTTTACGCAGTTGCTCACGGTCACCTCGAGGCAGGAAGGCTGGGCCACAGGCACATTCTGCATACGCAGGAAGGCCGACATGTCGTTGTTCACTGAAACATTCCAGTCGTTGTTAAAGCTGCTGCTGCCGCCCTCCCTGCCACTACCTCCTCCATTGAAAGTGGAGTTGCCACGTCCAGAGCCGCTGTACAGGGGATTGTCCTCCGAGGGGCGACCGTACTGATCCCGCTGCGTCCGACTGGAGCCCTTGGGTTCAGCAAAGACAGCCTTGTACTTCGAAGAGCAGCTCTCGAAAGCCACAGCCGCATAGTAGAATCTGCAGTTGAGATTAAGTTGGTCACAGTCTAGAAAGTTAGTCACGCTGCATTGGATACACACTTGGTGAAGCGGACGTAGCCGAAGCCCTTGGGGTTGCCGTTGTTCTTCTCTTTGACAATGGTCACAGATTCTACTTCACCCCACTGGGAAAACTCGTCCCGAATGTCCTCCTCTGTAGCCGTCTTGGGGATCACAATAAACAGTCTTACGTACTTCTCCTGCTCATTTTCAGACTTATTTGAGCCCTGGTTGCGACTGGAAAAAGTAAAAACATTGATTAAAGCAATGTGTAAGGATTTAAACAGTGACCTCCACCTACTTTGCCGCCACCAGGACCTTAAGTGTCCTGTCCATCTTGCCTATGGTCTTGCCGTTCATCTCCTCCTGCGCCTTGGCCGCATCCGAAGTCTTTGAGAACTTTAACGTAGGCGATGCCTTTGTTCTCCTGCGTGTGCTTGTCCTTCACCACCCAGATGTCCTCGATTTCGCCGTACGGGGAGAAGGCCTCCCGAAAGTCCTCCTCCGAGTGCGCCTTGTTGCAGATGATGAACAGCCGCGACATGGGCGGATCGTCGTCGTTGGAGTACTCCTGGCCGCCACGTCCGCCGCCTCGAGATTGGGAGCGATAGTCCGACATGTTTCCGCTGATTTTCGTTCGCTTTTCCGCTGCAAATTTTTCGCACTTCACAATTCTTTTCCCGTTTTTGCCGCTTTGCTGGCGTATACACAAAAAATGTAGGACCGTTAAAAGCCGCAGCGTAAATACCGTAAAGAGGAAATGCGCATGTTCACACTGGGCTTTCCTACTCTTTTCCAGAGTAAAAATTTAAAATTTTCGGAAGGATTAACTTACACGGGTTTTATTTATTTTGTAATCCTTTGAATAAGAATGTATAGCTTATGGTACCTACATAAATTATAACCACTTCCAAAACTCTTATGGTCTTCAGCATTTCATTCTCACAGGTGTCATTGCAAACCTACAACGCAGTGAAGAAAAAACCCCGAAATAAAATTAGTTTACTTGTGTCCCAAAAGGACAATCCTGAGTTAGGTAATACAGATAATAAAGATAGCACCTTTTGTTGACAGCTGGTAAGTATACTGCTACCTGGAATCCTCCTCTTTTCTACCTGACTTATTAATTTCACTTTAAATTCATCTGCGCACGCCCACAGCACTTCAGTTACAATTGGCATTTCAACATGAAATCACCAACGAAAGTCCTATTTTTACTCTTATTTTGGCAATTAGTTTTTGCTGATTTAACAGAAATGCGAAGAAAATCACACACTGAGGAGTTCGAGGGAATGTCAGCTTTGTTCAGAGCCATGTCTTCTTCCCCGAACGACGGATACACCTACAACTGGAGCGTGGTGTCGTTTTCAACCGATGGTCAACTTGATTCCGGTTTAAATTGCACTGTTCTGTATCTGGACCAGTGCACATCCTGGAACAAATGCAGGCAGACCTGCCTGAAAACCGGAGCCACAAGTTATAGATGGTTTCATGATGGTTGCTGCGAGTGCGTGGGTGAACATTTGCATGAATTACGGCATAAACGAAAGCAGATGTCGGTCGTGTCCTGAGCCGGGATTGGAGGATGAAGAGGATTAAGAAATTATTAGTTTTAAAGAAGAAATTAGAGGCTTAAACAATAAAGAAGTAAATTAAAATTAAAACTAATGGAATTTATTTAAATTTGCTAAAATAACGGATATCGTTTTCAATATTTTTCATTCAGTGTTGGCAAATACGCGCATACCTAGTGCAGTGCACGTGCTGTTGACGCCCTGGTTTTGCTAAAGTTCCATCCCTGGTTGTTGTCATTCGAACTCCACGTTGTTTTGCATTTTCACTTCTTTAAATTGTTTTAAATAGTTAAACTACGCGAAATGGGCCGAAAATTCCAGAACAAAAAGAAGAAGGTGGAGAAGCTGGAGATCGTGCCGCTGGATGAGAATCCTCCGCTGCCTGCTCAGCGCTCCTCTGATGAAGTCGTGCCCAAGAAGGCAAGTACTGGGATCACTTTCAACCACAATTATTTTACATAAAACCCCTTTTTTTTTGCAGGAGAAATGGGTGAACAAGCAGCGCGTGCTGGTCTTTGCAGCCCGTGGAATCAGCCACAGAGACAGACATCTCATGCGGGACATCAAGACGTTAATGCCCCACCACCGCGCAGAGTCCAAAATGGAGCGCTCCAAGACCCTCTCCGTAATCAACGAAATGTGCGAGATGAAGCACTGCAACAAGGCCATGCTCTTTGAGGGTCGCAGGAAACGGGATCTGTACATGTGGGTGTCCAATACCAACGGAGCCACTGGACCATCGGCCAAGTTCCTCATCGAGAACATTCACACAATGGCCGAGCTGAAAATGACGGGCAATTGCCTGCGAGGATCACGTCCGCTGCTCTCCTTCGACTCGAAATTCGATGAGCTGCCGCACCTGAAACTCCTCAAGGAGCTGTTCGTGCAGACCTACTCAGTGCCCAACCACCATCCCAAGAGCCAGCCCTTCGTGGATCACGTATTCACCTTCACCTACCTGGACAACCGCATTTGGTTCAGGAATTTCCAGATCCTATCCGAAGATGGTGGACTGTCCGAAGTGGGACCTCGCTATGTTATGAATCCTGTAAAGATATTTGATGGCTCTTTCACGGGTAAAACCATCTGGGAGAATCCCGACTACGTGAGTCCCGCGAAGCAGCGACAGACCCTCAAGAAGGCCGCAAAGGACAAGTACGTTAACCGAGTGGAGCAGAAGGTCAAGCACGAAGCCACGCGACCGATGAGGGCCTACGATGGCGTTGATAACGAGGAGCTCTTTGAAGACGACGATCCCGTAGAAACTGCCCGAATTCTGACTGCGATAGCCAAGAAGAAGAAGGAGGACACAGCGAAGCAAACTCCCAAGTCTGCCTTAACCAAGAAGATTAAGGATAAACAACTGAAGGCCGTCAAAGAAGTGATTGAAAGAAAGAAGGCAAGGACCACTAAACGTTTGAAAAAAGTTTAAAAACCTCAATTACATTTAGATACAAAAACGATTAAACTTTATAAATACGTTTACAAACTGTGCATCCTAAGTTTGAATATATCGATAGACAAGATTACCAGTTATTGTTTGTCCCACTTTTGTTTGTACGTCGCGACGGAGTATGGTATATGTTATATAAATATTAACATCCTAATGAGATGTGCGTTGAGTTTCTGAGGGGCTCTGGGTTTGAAATACAAAAGCAAAAGCGTATGGCTGCCTCTTCAGAGCTACTCTGGTGACATGGGAGCCACTTCAGGATCGGACGGGGGGAGTCGGGTAATACTGAAGGGCTGCTTGTTGATGGGCATCATCTGGACGACCTCAATTGGAGGCTCCTCGCCAGGCTGTAGGGGTTCTTCACCCACCAGTTTGGCTAGGTTGCTTTGAGCCCAGCGACCGGATCGGCCATTGAGGGTTTTATCCTCGCAGACGCACAGGAAAAGGGTGTCCACTACCATCTGTAGAGGAATCATTAATGAGACTTGGTTACATTAATTAAAAAGAAGATAACTTACCTCAAACAGCGACAAAATAATATGGGCAATGAAGAAGGCGAAAATTATAATGATTATGACAGGCGCCATGTAGAAGTTAAGACCGGGCATGTCCTTGAGCAAAAATATACCAATCAGGCCGGAGAGAGCGGCCACCACAACCTTTCCCAGGAAGAGAATGAAGTCGCCCACGCTATTAATGGTGGCTACTTGCAAAACATTCGTAGCCATGGCATTCCAAGCCTAAAAAAATAATATATTAATATGAATTTAAGAACAGCAAATATTTTCCTGTTAAAAAACTTACAATCCCAGCGGCGGGACAAAAGTTAATTGACTCAATAGCCACCACAGTGTAGGCATTGTGGTTCAGGAAGCGAATGAACTTCTCTAGCAGCCAAAAGCCGCAAATGCAGCACTTCAAGCAGCAGGCGGCACACTCCGATCCCTTGTCCTCGCCCTTTTTCAATCTTTGAAAAATAATTCAATTAGTACAGAATGGGAAGCGGTGCCAAAGAAACTTACTTGGCATACAAATACGTGAGTATCAAGCGTGGAATCTTGAAAATAGTGATTACAAAAGATCCCTTGACCACCGTACCCAAATGATACTTGACCAGTTTTCCAATGGCGTAAATCGTGGGTGTGGTGGTGGGTTTTTCAAAGTACCAGAAAGCCACAGCGGCAGCCAATGCGAACTGCTGGCAAGCGAAAATAAACTCCACTGTCCAAATGAGAGCCACAACATAGATCCAGAACATACTGCGAAGAGCTCCAGCATCGGCATATTCTACACGGGTATTGGCTGTTTAAAAAAATCATTGAATTAATATTCTGTAAACATAACAAGCAGTAATTTGAGGAATTTGAAATCGTTGTATATACACATTGGATCCAAAAGTAGTGAAGAAAAAACACGGAAATATGTAAACAAGAGTAAAGGTGGCCCTTAGAAGATATCACTTACTTATTCACCAAATTTCGTTTTTAATTATTCATGAAAAAATATATGATTCAGATAATGTATTTTAATTTGAGCTGCTTTAAAAATCCTAAAAGAAAAGGTTTTACGTTATTAAAGAGTAAAACAACTTACTTCTCAAATCATTGACACTGGTATTGTTTTGCACAAAGATGGCATTTGATGGCAAGGGCTGCTGGTGGGCTTTCGAGTTGTCAAAAGGAGCAATGGGACTTTGACCAGGAGAGCTAGCCGTCGCCAGGCAGATGACCACTGCAATCCAGAAGCTCAAGAAGGCTATGAGCACAAGGAAGGCTAGAAGCGGGGCAATCAAAAGTCCTGGGAAGATTCATCATGCACTGACCAGCTTCCTCGAAAAGAGCAGACAAGCCAGCCAGCTTGTTCTTCAAGAAATAAATAACCACCACTAGGATTATCTGCATAAAGAGTGCAAATTAGTTATCTATAAAGAGATAGTCGTTTAACACAACTAACCATCGTTATGGTGGCCAAGATAGCCAGAGTTAAGACCGCCTGTTGATTGCGCACAAACTCCTCCAGCAGGGAGTACTGCGTATTCACTCCAGATTTGTACTTGATGTTATAGTAGGCATACCACAAAGCTACTGTAAGTCCCACACTAGCCACTATAACTAAGACGCAGATGATCCAGGAGACGACGCGAGACAGCCAGTGCATCATGGTCACCAGGGCAATGGAAATGACTAGGAAAACATTACTATGTAGACAGTAATTAATTTTAAGAGTTTAGATAGATCTTACGCAAAGCTAGGCCGCAGACCATGGCAATGATGTGCCAGGTGGAGTAGATGTCCCCCACAAACTGCTGAGCCACATCCCAGTTGTTGAGCATGTCGTAGAAGTTCTGAACCTTCTCCCCAGTGCCCTTGGGAACACAGCGATGGAGTACGGGAGCACTGAAATCAAAAATGATAAATGTGTGAATTAAATTAGCAATTAATCTAAGTGAGATCATCAACCCACCTTTCATGGACGGGAAAACTGGGACAGGGGCCGAGGAAATTAAAGTTCTTGGCATCATTTGCCGCCGTACTGAGCTGCTGCATGTTGTAATCATATTTGCAGAGCTGGCTGCCCGTTTGGGTGTAGTAATCCAGCAGCTCACTGCCTTTAGTCATGGTTTTGGCGGGACAAGACTTGACGCATATCTTCAGTGACTTTTTCAGCTCCTTAACATCAAAGTAGAAGAGCTCGGGCTTGTCGAAGGTGTTCATCCCGGACAAAGGGAAACCCTGGAACTTCTCATTGTGCTTGACTCCACAAGTGTTGCCAAAGGAGTCATACCCATTGATGATGCGCAAGGGATTTCCGTACACAAACGAAAAGATGGCTATCACAATCTAAAACAGAAAAAAGGAGGAATTAGTGTGGAACTTGAGTCAAGGGTGTGGGTGCCAGTTCATAGCTAAGGCCAACGCCCACAAGCATGTCATGTCAAGGGGCATTATTATTATAATCGCTTTAATGGACAAACCCATGCAAATACATCACATTCACATGAAAATGCTTTCGAGGAGTGGCGTGCAAAGCAGGACACTAAAATAGCGGGAATCGATTCATTCCTTATGGATTAAGCGCTAGTCTTTGCTCAGCCTGAAGCTGAATGTTAAATCATCGCATTCATTAGTAGAATTAACAATTCCGCTCATGTGCCAGCGATGACGACACGAGTGAGACATTCGCAAGTAACAAGTAGCCGCCTCCTCCCGCGAAAACCGCTCACACACACAGCGAGACAAAGAGAAGCGTTACGCGCAGATTGGATCTCTTAACTTTCACTTTCCCGATACACATTTCTTTACACATTTTGAAAAGCTGAAAATCTATGTATTACTCACCAAAAACAACCAGAATATAATGTAAATAGCCAGCCAGCAGGTGTCCGTACAGGACCGGTATTTAGGCCTATTGTTTTGCGCCTCCCCCTCCCCGTCCTTGCTCTCCGCACAGCCCATTTTGCACTATTAAAACTGGTGGCCAATTAGCGGGCTTAGTTCCTCTTATCACTTTTATCTTATATCTATTTTTAAGAACGTTGAGCCACTTGTTTGTTCTTATTTTGATTCACAACCAGCAAACAACAACAACGCCTAGTCCTCCAAAATGTTTGGTCCAAATGTGACCAGGTGGTGCACGCTAAATAATACCTATACGTCCGGCCTAAGGTACTAAAAAACTGTACTAAAAACCATGTACTAAAATACTGCGCGGGCTATTTAAAAATGGTATGAATTTATAAACACAGAATAAATCGTTTGTAGGTGTTTGTAGTTGTGTTACGGTATGGCTATCTAAAAAGATAAATTTTTAAAAGCAAAAATAGTTTGTTTTAAAGTGTACTTTTAAAAATTCTATTGTAGTAATTGCTACATGCTTTATAGTTCACTCCCAATATTAAGATATAAAAACTGATTCCCAATTTGTTCAATTAAATTTGTATTTGATTTTAATAATAAATTATTCACATTTATTTAATAATCAAACTTAGCCAATTTCTAAGAGTACTCTTCGACTTTTGCATCCAGAGCTAACATTAACATACAAATCGCAATGAACTGAAAAAAATAATATTAAAAAAATCGTAGGATCGTATACATACTAAAGATTCGATACTTAAACAATGAATGTGATGTGGTTTATCTTAAATACTGAGGACTGGCAGTCGCAGATACCGCCTAATATAACCGGAAGTGTCATTCCAAAATTGTTACAGAGGGGTAAACAATTCTCGAACAAGATTTCGTTATTTGCACGATCGATCTAACTTAAGTTATATTCCCTACTTAAGCTACGATATAGTGGACTAAGCTAACTTGGTAGAGCTTGTCTCTCCGCTAATCTCATCGTGAAGCTATTTGGCCGACTCTGTGATCACTTCTTGACCGTCACCTGGATGCCTCCCTTGACCACCGCCTCTGCAGGTGGTTTACCGAATCTCCGGCTCTGACTGAGGTTGCTCTTGCGCCGTATGCTGGACTTTCCGGGTGAAGGAGCAGGAACGGGGACAGGAGCTGGAACAGGAACTGGATCGCTTGCACTCTGACTGCTGCGTTGAGATTCCTCATCCTCCGTGGAAGGTCTATAAGTGCGTATTCCGGAGTTGGATCTCACCGGAAGAAGGGTCACCAAGCGGTGCACACTCGGTTCCGTACTACTGGCAGCAAACTGCGAGATCTTGAGCATCTCCTCGTAGTTCAGTGGGTCCACTACCTCCACTTCTGCCTCGCCAACGACGGGAATAGCTGCTCCCAGCACTTCCGAAGAGCCATCCTCAATGAAACTTGACATGGGTTTGATGAAAGGTTCCCTCTCCACAGGCAGAAGGGAATCGGGGATTAACAAAGGTAACTCCGTGGTGGTGGTTGTAGATCTCCTGAGTTCGTCTTTGGGCGCATGCTTCAGTTTGTTCTGCGAGAAGGGCGGGAACTTGTTGTTTACACTAGGTGTAATGCCCAGTTTGGAGGCCAAAGTGTCGAATATCAGTGATATGTCTTTTATATTACTAGCATTATTGATCCTAGTCTTCAGCTCATTTAGAGTTAGGTTCTCCGACTTATCAATGTCCTCCGATACCCAAGCCTGCAGGGTCTGATTGAAGACCTTCCTCATATTCGAATTGTGTCCAAATCCCTGGGCCGAGGAACTGTTCACAAACTCCCACTTCGAATGCGAAGGAAACAGGTTTGAGTCATCCATCATTGTTGGCTTCTCACTGGTCGTCCGGATGCGATTCCTCCTGGTGGTTCTGGGCTCCTCCGTTGTGGTTGTTGTTGTGGTGGGTGTTGTCGTGGTTTCCTCCTCTAGAGTTGCATTGGAAAGAATCGATGAGGGGGTATTCCTCTGCAGAATGATCTCCTTGAGGTTCAAAAAGTTTGGCTTGGAGTGGCCTACGCTGGGTGATTTAAGGGTCTCCTCTTCCTCTGGCTCTATCCTGGATTCTATCGCATCCTCAGTAGGCTTTTTAGTGGCAGTGGCATTGTCCTCTTTGGGCAGGTTTAGTAGCTCCATAAAGAACTCACCTATGGTGTCAGCCAAAATAGAATTATCTGTTGGTTTTAAAGGAAGGTAAAGATGGAGTTTTGGTTGGCTTGGGTGGAGTATTAGCTGGGATCTTTGAGGGTAACGTGGTGACCTCCACTTGCTCCTTTTTTATTTCTTGTCTAGTGGTTATCTCAGGTTGTTCCTTCACCAGCTGATCAATCTTCTCTTGAGCATCCTTTTTCTCCAACAGAGTTTGATTTATTTCTTGTGCAAAATTGACTTTGCTGCCCCTCAACATCCAGCTCCTCTTTCATCACCGGGTGATCCTTTTTCTCCAGCTTCTCTTGCGGCTTCTTGGCAATGACTCCACCACCCAAATGCTCGAATCTCTCGTTGCTGGCATCCAGATTGAAGGGCAGTTTGTCTCCCGTTCCTATCGTAGGATCAATGGGCTTAAATGGAGGTATGATAACATCATCGATGAGGGGAACGGGCAGAGGATGAGGCTCTACTAAAGCTCCTCCCAATCGCTCAATATTTTCAGTGCCAGGCATGAAGATGGGACTACCAAAATTGTGATAGAAGAGCATGTCTTGATCCTGTCCAAGATTGGGCTTTGGTTCCTGAACGCGCACTCCAGGATTGAGGAAGCCAAGGCTGTAAGGATCAATGGTAACTGCAGCTACAGCTGCTGTCGGAGGAGTGGGATTGTCTCCGATGAAGGGCAGCTCGAATTCATCAATCCTCCGCTGGGGAATGTGATTGACAGTCGGTGTGGTTCCTCCAGGCAACGTTTTGGTGGGAAAAGCGGGTGGTGGACCAGGCAGCAACTCCGGAACCTCTCTGTGCATTGGTCTCCAAGGTTGCGTGTCCAAAATGGGGAAGGTGGTAAAAAGATTTGCATCCAACTTGGGCAGAGATCCTCCCTGACCCTGAGTTGAAGTGGGTGTGCTCACGGGAGGATAGGTAAAAGTGGTTGTGGTTGGTGTGGCTCTAGTGGTGCTTGGTGGTGGTGGTGGAGGAGTCGTCGTTGAACTAGTAGTGGTGGTTGACTCCGTCGTTGTAGTAGTTGTTGTGGGCTTAGGAGTAGTCGTTGTGGTGGTGGTGCTGATAGTAGAAGTGGTGGTTCTCTTTGTTGTAGTTGTAGTTGCTTTGGTGGCCTTAGTGGTTGCCCTGGTGGTGCTAGTGGGATTTCCAATAGGAACCTGTTGTGGCAGCACCGTCGTTAGCTTTCTCGATACCCGGCTTCTTGGGCTTTACCCTCAAGGAGAATGGTGTCACCGCTATGGCCTTGGGTGGCAAGGTGCTACTACTACCGGCTTGGTAGGCACGAGTCGGCGGGGTCTTCTTTCGCGCAATATCCGCATCTGTCTTGGTGATCTCAAAGGAACCCTCGAAAGATCCCTGTATTACCGGAGCATTCTCTACATCGATATCTGGCTCCTCATCTGTGGAATGGTTGCGCAGCAGTGGATTCTTCGGTTTGGGCGTAGTGTTGCCTCCCAAAGGCTTTTGGATGAACGGGAGACGGAGCCGGTGTACTGCCCTTCTTCATGAGTCGTTTCTCCAGTTGGGTTTGACTAGTGGGCACCGTTTGCTGTTAAAGATTGATTTGGATTAGATGGGTTCTGGACCAAAAATTTAATTTTTCTTACGGCTTCCTTTAATATAGCTGCAGATCGCACCACCTGCTCATCCATGATCCGTTTGATCTCCACAGATTCGGTGTCCAGACGCAACGAGCGATAAAGGGACTTGTTGGCAGAGGTCTCCAGGAAAAGCGACTCCTTGATGTACTCTTCAACGCTTAGAATGTTCCTAAAAATAATAATAAACACGTTAAATCTAGCATGGAGTAAATGTGGTTATAGTGTTAGCTTACTGCGGCAGTTTGCGGACATCAAGGAAAACCCGAAACGAGACCTTTATCAACGGACCCTCTCCGAAACCCCAGACATCGGTTCGTATAGGCTGCAGTCCATTATCCATCATAGATCGCTCCACGAACCGCTTGTAGAAATCAATCTTCTGCTTGTAGGTTGTAGTGTGATTGTATTTCAGTCCCGTGGAAAAGAGATCTCCTTTGGCAATGCGGAAGGAACCCTCAAAGCCCATAACAGCTATAGATAAAATATTATTAGAGTAACCATTTGTGAACTCCCTTATCCCTAAAGTACTTACGATCCTCCAGGTTAGTTTTAATGGAGCTAAAGTAGAAGGCAAGTCCGGCGATGGAGATGACAGCCAGCAGGACGATGAAAGCAGCTGTGGTCAGGATAATGCTAAAGGATCGGTTCTTCGGGTACTGAGTGTGCGTCTTGGCCGAGAAGGTGGAGGGTGCAATGTTCCTCCCATCCCTCCATATCCCCCAGGTATTGTATCCATACTGGCTGTTCAAGCTGTGCTCATTTGTGTACGAGGGCTGCTTGTTCATGTGATAGTAGGCACCCAGTTGAGACCTCCGGCCAACGGTGTTCTGGTAAGTGTAGTCCGTACTCTGCAAGAGAAGATGTCAAACGTTCTTAACTGGGTTTCCGAAGTATGCCAGTCTGATCGATCCCGACGGCCACTAATTAGATAATTAGCCGCCAGAAGTCGCACAACTTTCTCGATCTCGACCCTTCGGCCACTTTCTATCGCGACTCCCAGTCCCCAATCTAGATGACGGAAGTTGGAAGTTGGCCCCTAACGGCCCCACTTTGGACTCAATTTGTGCGATCACCAAGAACCGCAAGCTTCCCCCCAATCTTTCCCAGCGTTGTGTCAGAATCACTATCGCCGTCGAGCACTTGTCATGATTTGTTAATGCATCTCATTAACAGTGCTGGGAAAACGCATTTAATTAGCCCCAAGCTGGGACTCCGAAGTGCTTAAAAGTCATTGCACCTGGTTAGATTCTCAGAATCTGTAATGCTTCCGGCTCGTAGAAACAGTTGCAATTAGAAGATTAGAGCTCCTTTATTTAATTACAGCCTTTGGACTTTACTTCAGAACTTTTTCTTGTTTTAATTTCTGGCATACTTGTATACTTTTCCATGAAATTAGCAAAGTTTTCAGTCCACTTTTTATAGTATATTTAAAGTTATTATATTTGAAAGCCATTGACCATTGTTCATTTAAATTAGTTGCAGTTATAATAAAAGATTTTATATTTTATTTAGCTTTGTTTTATCAATAAGTTTGTATAAATTGCACATTCTTTCGGTTGTAATTGATTTCGTTACTAGTTCAATAAACAAGTTTTTTGCTTAAGTCTGTTGACTGACATTGATATTGAAAAATCCGACAAAATAGACAGCTAATTAAAACTAGAACTTAACTGTTGGAGATAATAAAACTTAAATTGCAAATGAGCAGAATATAAAAATATACAAATTTAATACAGAAATATCAAATCGCTTTAGACTTAATTAAAATTATATTCCAGTTCAACAAGTTCTTTATAAATCATATTTTCAATTAATCATTTTTTACTGTTGTGTTATTCCGCAAACAAGTTTTTTGCTTAAGTCTTTTGATTGAGTCATTGACATTGATATTGAGTTAAAGTCTGTTAATTTTCACAACTAGTAAAGATAATAGTGATAGCTAATAAAAAGGCATTGAAGAAACCCATAAACTACAAGACACCCCAAACCTTACTTTTAATTACAGAGAATTCAATGATTTATGTTCTCAGCCTTGGGGGCTATTATTTCAGCCTCAGCTGTGAGTGCATATGCTCCAGGTGATTCCCGAGGGGCCTATGGGAAAGTTTGATTGTTTCTTGATTACCATTTAACATTCGTTAGCTGCAGGGCAGTCGCCTAAGTTCCCTTCTGACTTCCTCCTCCGGGAAGCTCCCTTTCTTAAGGCCCCCTGCTAACAAACTCAGTTGGCCAAATTGCCGTCTTCTTGCCACTGGCTTTTGCCTCTTTTTCAGTGCGTTCTCTCTTCTTCCACTCTTTGTTTGCTATGTTCTTCTTTCTTCGCTGCCAGAGAAAGTCATTCACCTTTTAGAACGTTCTTCTGGCGTGCTTGGCTCGCTAGTTACTCGTACCTATGTATCTTTTCTCGGGTCTGTTGGTGAATGAGGAATGCAAACAGCTCGATTCCGAGACTGAGGTCCCAAACAAATAGATAGGCAAACGAATAAATAAATATGCATACTGCGTTCTTTGTAACAAAAATAAAAACCGACCCATGTTGATGTAACAATGTATATTGACAAAGAGATTTTGGGGGCGATAAATGGCCTGGATTCCCTTCTCTCCTCTACTCGAAATGCTAATCAAATCCATCGACATTGTATAACCGTTAAATCTTTTGTAGCTACAAGTGATAAACGATGTGGATTACTTACCATTTGCCGACATGACTGCGCCCTGTATATATCGCTCACTCCGGATAAGCTCTGGAAGTATTTCTTTGTCCCATAGACAGTGTCCATTTTTCCACCGTTACAGTTCCAATCGCAGGTTCTGGAAAAAAAATAGAAGAATTGGGGGGACCATTGTTAGCGGGTTTCTTCACTTTCGTTGGACGGGGTTTGCTTTCTTTCGGGCCCCCACTCCGAGTGCTGAGTGATCCGTACTCGGGATCGGACTGTGAAAAGTCGCTAATGGGCCAGCATGCCGGAGAACCGGCTAATCCTGTTTGCCAGCCCATTAGCCAAACGAAAATTCTCACTTTTCGCCAGGGAAAAGAGGAAAAGAACCGAGTACAATAGCGATGAGATATCCATGCCGTTAACCGGTTTGATTTGCATTTTCCAAACTACTCAATAGTATTCAAAGGAGTTTCTTTACACGTTGAAAAAAATATCGAAGAACAAACTTCCAAAATTATTTTATTTATGCAGTTTTTAAATGAGTACCAAAAACCAAAAATTTAAACGACGTATTCTAAAGTTTTTTGATAATTTATTCCACTTAAAGAAGAACATAAGATTTCATGTTTATAATTTGGTTTATTAAGAACGGAGTTCACTATCAAAAACATATTAAAATTGGTAAATTTTTGAATAAGTTGTAAACATTTCTTTCAAATATTTTATATACATAAAATATTATTTAAAAAATTTAAAACAGGGTTGCATTTTGTTTGTACGCAATTTCTTCCAAACAAGTGGAGACATTTCCCATGCCTATAAAAATTCCCAAACAAATTCCACCTTCTCAATGAAAGAAGGTATCACATAAATTTTATAATTAATTGAACCGCCAGGCTGACCAAAGTGAAGACCTCTCAGGTGACCAGTCATAAAAAGCGAAAGCTCTCCAAGGCATAAAAAAAAATGTAATTAGAGAATTCCCCGACACTCTGATACGCTCACTGACTGAGCCCTACAAATTTGGAATTTTCACTTCTCCACCCGATCCGATGGGAAGCTCCAGCAAAAAGCATAAACAACCACGATCCGCAGAACCCAAACCCACTTCGAATGGCTTAAGTACACAGCAGATGGGCTGAAGATGGAGATGGAGCATGGAGTGGGCTGGAAACCAGTTCTCCAGCAGAAGATGGGATGCGATGGGGCTGGGTTATGGCTTATGGCTTGTTCCCCCGTCATATACACATGTAAGATCTCAGTGTTTATAAAGCCACAATGTATGGTTTAGTTGTACATGTGCAATCAAAAGCAAAGTTCAGGCGCGGAGAAACGTGTGTAAAAATAGTTTTCGGTGGGGGAGCCGCGGGCTGAAACAGAAACCGCCAACGACGGTTGGATTGGATGGGTTGGCCTCAGCTGGCAAAAGTAAAAGTTCTGTTATTTTTAGGAATGTCTTGACTTGATGATGGGCTCTGCTTTTCGGAGAGAAACTAATTTGATACCTTGAATGATAATCAGGTCTGCAGAAGCTAAGTCGTGGGGTCATCAGAAGTCGAACACAGACTTAATGGGGGATTATGCAAAATTGAATATTAATGGGGAAAAGAAACGGTCTAGGGTAAGCCCTTCCTTTTGTTTTATATTATTATTGTAAGATTAATTTAGAGAGGATGTCTGTGTGTTAAAGCTATATATGAAACAAATAAATATTTAAATTGACCAATAAAAATCGTTTAGATTTTCTGAAGAATTTACTAAGCTTAATTTATAATACACAATCCTTAAAAACCCTGATTTTATTTCCCATTTAAGTGATTGTCAAGAACCCCATAAATCTTGGTATCTATTATTTTCCAAGTAACCGCCATTAACTGTAAACGTTGGCCCGGAATCTGAATCTCTGTCATCGCCGCCACTTCCCATTGAAATGGAACGGAAACCCATTTGCCTAATAAAAAGACCGCCAAAAACGCGCTCAAAAAGGCAGAAAAAGAGGCAAATTGAAGAACCAGTGCAATTAGAGTTCAGGTACACATGTCGAGATATACACACATGCATATATGGCTGGGCTCCAGGGGGAATGGAAATCCAGGTAGCCAGGTACCTCCACCCAAGACAGTTAGAACGCTTGGGGAGCCATTGCCATCGTCATCGCCATCACCATGCCCAAAAGCCATAGCCAGCCAGCTTTGACCTAGATGCGCATGCGCGGAGCCACAATGGACGAAGGGGGGTGGGGTTAAGTACGGAGACGGCCAAAACCAAAACTGGTAACTTGTGCTCGTCTCCCAGTACGTACTTGCAATCGCGGTCAATTCAATAGCAGTTTTACAAAAACTTAAAAAAAATGTTTAGATGATATCAAAAAAATATTGTGTTTCTTACTTGTTTTCTTCTTTTTAAAAATAATTAACTTTCGTAAGAAAATAAGATTAATATTTGTTTTAACTAGTGTTACATAACAGTAAACTACTCAACATATAAATTTTGTAAGTTTATTAGTTTTTAAAAATAAACACCTTATTATATAAAGAAACTTTTTAAGTACTTTTTACTGAACTACATAACATTATTTTTTGTAAACACACAAGGTTAAAATGCATTTAAAATGTTGATAATAAATATTTATATATTGTAAAAAGCTTTTTTAATGCTAATACTTTGCCCCCAACTGTAGTTACGCTTCTGTGTTTGAGAGAAAGAAAGAATAAATTGACTTGCGTCTGAGCCGCGTGAAAAGAATTAACGAAAAAAAAAAAATAAAACAAAAATCATACTGACACACACTCACTGCACAGAGTTTTTTTTTATTATTTAGGCTTTAAAGTATTAAGACGTCGCCGGCCACGCATAAGTTGATTAAATTTCTCGCATTAGCCGATTTTCTCTATCAGAGAAATTGCTGGACGAAAAAGCGTCGAAGAATGATTGATGAGAATTTGATCTGGAAATGCAGACAGTCGTCAGTCGGACTCTCGGTGGCTGCAAAAATGTTTAACGGAAGTCGGACGGACATTAACCCGCCAGCAGAGCACGTTAAGCCCATTGTGGCCGATATCTGGCCAAATGCGTTGGCATTTCGACGCGATTTTCGGCCAGATTAAGATTCCCAGCCACTTTCAATCATAATGGCCGCCGACAAAGTGTCGAAGAAAGTGAAATGTGACAGGTGAATCGGGGGCGGGGTTTATTTTTACAGGTGAGGCATCGATGTCAATGGATGCTTATCGGAAAACGACGGTGAAATGGAAAGTTTCGGAAACTAGAGGAGCGCTCATTGAATCATCCGGACAATGCAGCATTTTTGATTATTTATCTACTGTTTGTTTGGCTTTTGGAAAGTGATGGCCAATTGGCAGACGCGTATTTTGGCAGCCTCGTTATTAATGCCCAGTTCGCTTTGAAAACCGCTAGCCATATGTCATAATTGATGCCTCAATCTAACTGGGCAGTGTGCAAATTTATGCAATCTTCTTTCTTTGCTTTCCTTTCCCGAAAGAAAGGCAGCAAAGAGCATGCATAAAAAATCAGATAACCAGTCTAATGTAAACAGAACGGACAGTACAGTAGATATTTGTTACGCGACTCGGTGAAAATTTAGAGAGGTAATAAAATAAACAAAAACAAGCTTTAGTTAGGTAACAAACTATTATAAGATTGTTATAAATAAGTAGTTAGGTAAAACATAGATTTTAGAATTTATTAGAATCGGAATTCTTAACAATACAATTTCTTTTTCAAAAAAATCTCATAAGAACCCATCTTTTAATAAGTCTTTTTCAATTAATTGGTTAAATTTTATCCGATATCCACTATAAAACCAAAGGGGCGATGAACGGCTGAACAAAGTAACGTTGCCGCTAATTGTATAATAAATTAATTAAATTGTTTATGGCCATTAAGACATGAATATGTATGCGTTGAGAGCAATCTGTGCAGCATTTGCAGTTTCGTAATCGCTCTAACGGCTCCAACTACCGAGGTCTTACTGGAGCATAACCACTTGGTGTTTATAAGGAGGGAAAAGAATATATACCCCATCCATATTCCGAACCACTCGGCATACAAATCCAGTCTTTGTCCTCTTCCATTGCGGAACTAAAAGTGCATTTCATTTCTATGACAAACAGAGGGGAAAAGTTGACAAGAACAAAAAGAATAAAAATAAAAAATATTATTATAGCCAGCGAAGAGGGGATAGAGAGCCATTAAAAGCATTCACCGTTACGCCTTAACCGACGACCAAACTAATTAAAAGCAAACAAATTCGCCGAGTATTTCCCACATGTGAGCTCCCCCCGAGAATTATTCGGGAACTTGATTACTCACTCTCCCAGAACTTTGAGTACCTGTCCGAGGGCTGACTGTACAGGGCGCCCCATCGAACGAACGACCAAGCGACAGGTGGAAAGTGTCAAGTCAGGTGGGCAGAGCCGTTAGGCTGAGGTAACAGTATTAACAACAGTGCTAAATGACGGACAGGTGAATTGTCAACAAAGCTGGGAAATGTAGCGCGCGAATTTGTTCCATATTACTTATGAATACTTATAACTTCTAATAAAATCTTGTGGAATCATCACAGTAAGCTAAAAGGGGGTTTGGAATTCAGGTTCTCATTTCCGATCCCAATTAATAGGAAGTGGCTCTGACACAAAAACAAATTTATTTTATTTACATGACAAAAAAAGGAAAAGCACACTGAAGCCCTTATGTTATGTAGATACAATAGAATCATTTTTAGCTTATTTAAAACGAGTACCCTCGTATTTTAATCATTGTCAAAATGTTAGGAATTCTTTTAGGGTAATTCGTATAATTTATTTAAATATTATTTATACAGTTTTAAAATAAACATATAAATAGTTTCTCTTGTCCGTTAATTATCATATATTATCAATTTGTTGCTGGCAGTTTTCTAGCACCTTTTTTAATAATATGCAAGTCGAAATCCGCCCACCAATTAAATTTGATTTTTTTCCATTAATTTTGTTGAAGGAAAAGAAAAACCCAACTCGTTCTGAATAACTCTGTTTGGCTTGTGGCTCAAAGTCCGTGTCTAAATGCAAATATCAACATGGTAAGAGACAGCTTCTTCTTAGTATGCATCGACGCACTTGGGGGATAAGAACCCGAACTGCAATTAGTGCCACGATCAACATGCGAGGCACGCACATACAGTGGATGAGCTACCACTCCTCCTCCTCTTTTTCAGACCATCCTATGCCAACTGATCCGTACCATAGCCACTGAAACTCACATCAGACCAATGTTTTTCTATTCTACTCGTCATCTATCTGCGTGGAAATGCTTTCATCCAAATACACCGAGAAATATATATGTATTGATATAATTAAGTTTTTTTAAATTATATATCTTAGATAGAATAAGTAGGAACACACTCTTCTCTGTTATAAAAGATTTATTTTTTACTGATAATAGAGGCTGGCTAATTGAATATAATTCATTTAACGTTTCAATGTTTAATAAAATTTAAGATAGCATGCTTCTTTAAACAAACACTTATTATTTTATTATTTGGGTTTGGGATAAAAATCAATATTGATGTACTTAATTGAAGATCTAGATTTTGGTTATTAAAAATGGGATCTTGAAACGGTGTCACAAATTTTTGAAGTGCATTCGAGTGCTTTATTCGCTTTACCGCAACGAACTCTTGCATTTGAGGTCGCTTTCGTCTTGGCAGGCACAACAAAAGATCGTCCCATTAGAGGCGATTTTACATCATTTGAATGCAATTTAGCCGCAGCTTAGCGTTATGTTCTATTTCGCCCCGGCACGAACTGCTGGCCAAGTCCAAGTCTAAGTCCAAGTCGGCTACAGCTGCAGAGATCAATCTGATGGAGAGCTCTGCTGTCTTCTGTCATTTGGGTTCGCGCTGAAGAATCGTGCGGCACGGATGATCAGCCAGGCTGCCAATTTGGGCCATCCACAAGATATTTCTTCGTGATGAGCTTCGCATTTCTTGACCAATTTGCGATTCTCAACGCAGAATCTTCTCGGGCAAAGAGCGGAGAATCGGGGAAAAGCCGCAAAGAACACCCAATTGCGGGGGCGGAGGCGGGGGATCAAAGACGGCCTGGGATCTGCAATCTCTGAGATCTGTGAGATTCGGGTTGCGGCTTGACCAGCGGCTCTTAACGAGCGAAAGTGTTTCATTAACTCGTAAATGAATAATTTGAGCAGACACAACGACAACGAAAACGAAATCAAAATAAACCAAAACAGAAACAGAAACCAGCACTCACACCCGAGAAATGCTCGTAAAAATGTACATAATTTTTCAATCTCAATCTGGTTTTGCGCATTTCTATTTCGTCTGTCTTTGATCCACTTCCGACAGACGAAAAATGAAAATTTTCATTGCCTCAGTGAAACTAATTTGAGGTGAAAATTGTCAAAATAGAAAAATAAAAAATGTTAGAGACACACAGAAATGCCTTGGTGACAGATAGACAGAAAGAGCCATAGATATGGGTGTGTTTATGCGTCTAGGATTTGGACTCGGACTCGGATTTAAAAGTGGATGTGGATGTGGATTTGGCAACCTGTCTCTCGGCCTTGTCTTCTCCAAATGTCTCGTGCTGAGTCAGTGTTTTGGCACTTTCTCCAGTCGACTGCAGTTATCAATGAGTCAGTTTTGGCTCAGATCGGATGGGTTTGGTGGGGAATTTGCGTAAATTGTCGGTTATTACCGGGTGCCCCCAACTGGGTCAACAAATGAGTGCCGAGAGCCACAGCCTCTTCCTGTCGGGCAAATATGTTAACGCTAAAAACTTTAACTGCGACTAAAAATCAATTTCCGCACTGGCACAGATAGGCGCATGCAAAACGATCATATCTTCTCTTAACAGGCACAGCAGCGCACAAACTAATAGAACCCCACTAAAAACCCCACCACAAAATTAAGTTGTTAAAGAAATTAAGGTATATAAAATACTGTTGTAAAGCATAAGAAAATATAGTCCTAATTAAACCATTCTCCATAATTTATTTGTTATATGATACCAAACTATTTGATTTTCTTTTGCTTATCCGTATTTTTCAGTATAACAATTTCTTGGTCTAAAAACTTCTAACCTACATTCAGTTTAAAAAATTGTAGCCTACATTTGTTTTACGATCAAGGAATTACTGTTTTTGGCCAGGTTTTTAGTGGAGAGTGCCTGTAATTTGTATTTCTGTTAAAAAATATCCTAAGAGAAGACCCATAACTTTAACTGACCACAATTTTTATATGCTTTGCATTTTTCTCAATGCGACCTCAACTGTCCATGTTCTTATAACAATCCAGCGTCATAATGGGCGACCCACTCATCGCTAGGCCGTTAGTGGGATCGGAGAACAATGGAGTTACCTCCCCGGAAGCTCTCTCCCCGATTACGGAGCAGTGTGCAACGGGTCCGGGGCCACTGGCACTAGCAGTGGCTATAGCGATGACTTTGGCGATGACGATGGCGACTGGAGTGAACTGAACACTGAACTGTCAATTGGCCCAGTTCATGAACGTGGTAATTGCGCGGTTAGCGACATATAAAGCGGCACCAAGACATCAAGACACCAAGAAAGCCCGCGAGGAGACAGCAAACAAAACGTTCTCCGGCCTTTGTTTCAGTTCTTTGGACAATCACCTGTCCACCTTTTTTTGTGTGCCATTCTCAACGCTTTTATTATCGGTGCCAGTTGGATTCGGAGAGTTGGAATGCTCTTTGCTGTCTGCCGCCCTTTTTTTCGGGGGGAGTCTTAATTTCTAATTTCTTTTTATTACAGACTGGTTTTTTGGTGGGGACCCCTTCTGGGCCTCGTTTTTTATTGCCATTTTCGTTTTAACATCCATAATTTTAAGCTTTGCCAGCTCGTTTGTGCGCGATTATTGTACATTTCATCGTCATCATTTTCTACCTCTTACGCTTCGGGTCTTCTCTGGGAGTAATGTAACCAGTTTTGGACCTTCCGCAGCCCGGGCTGCTTTATTGCATGTCTAACTAGTTTATGGCCCAAGCTAAGTCTTAGGGAGAGCCAAAGTCCAGAGTGGTCCTGCTTCTGAGCACCTTTCTGTGGCAAATTAAGTTGTAAATTCCTAAATAGCTCACCTGGCAGCCTTAGGTAATTTATAGTCTGTCGTCGTTGGAGAAGAAGAGTGGTTCCATTTGAAAAGAATGCGGATCACAAAAGTAATTCTCCCTGCAATAGACTTGTAACTAAATTCAGTCACAAAAGTTGCACAGATTCCCTTATTCTTTATAGGATTATTTCCGATATCGGTTCGGGATTCACGGTATTTGTTTGCCACTTCCAGAGCACTCGAATTTAAAAGCCAACTGATCGCGACCGTGGTAAAAGGTAAACTAAAGACGGTGGCCACAAATCTCAGCCGCTTGCCTCCAAGAAGCGAAGAAAAGAGAAATGAAGATGGGCAGAGAGCAGGTCGCGCATGCGCATTCTTACTACTCTCCAATACTCTCCGCTCTTTCTTTTCGCTCTCCCTTCATCAGCAAGTATCGTTATTCTTCTGTTATTCAAATGGGCATCGATTTTTTTTATCTTTATTGTTGATCAATAGACACTTTGGAAGAAATTAGAAATATATTTGCAAACTAAAAGCGAAATTTCAATGTATGTTTGTTTAAAGTGTCAAAATACTTTCTTATGTCAGGAATTTTGCCATTTGTTAAAATTATTTGTATTTAAAACAGTTTAGAGAGTAACTAATTGTTCTCAAAACAAAGAAAAATGCTTTCTACAAAGTTTGTTTTGTTAAAAATTAATACTTTTACATTTTGTTTATTTTATTCTTTTCTACATTTGTTTATTTAATTCTTTCAACCGTCTTGAAATTAAACTTTAAATCATTTAAACTTTAAAATATAAATGAACAAGGGTTTATTGACTTTTATTTAAATTTTATAAATATTCAACTTGATTTTAGTTAACGGAAAACTGCAGTATTGTAGTACAAAAAGGGAGTTTTGGCAAAATACTTTTCATACATTTTGTTTATATTTACGAAACATTTTTTTGGGCATTAGATTACCTTTGGATTTGTAAAATCAATTGAGATAAGCTTACATTAACAGAAAATGTTTGTTTTTACATAGTATTTACAACATAATATAAACAATTTATGTTGTGATTATGATGGAGTACTTTAGTAAGATGGGACTTCACAAACACATCCTGTGCTTAGCCCTCGACGATTTTGTTGTTCCATTCCCTTCCAATCATGGCCACCACATCCCGCTTCAGTTTGGGTCCAATCAAGGGATTCATCTGGGCCATGTAGCAGCACAACCAAAATAGCCAGCAGCAAGCAGCGGCCAACATCAGGATACAACGAATCAGGTTCTGGTGAGGTCCTTTTGGAGTCATGATTGGGCATTGCAATGCCCACGCCGCCCCACAAGGCGGTGAAGAACAGCACGGGGAAAAAAGCAGCTCCCATTTTGATGAATTTAAATTAGTTTTCCTTGATTTTACGGACTTCTCTGAACCTTCCGTTTTTTCCAGCGACAAATCAATAAGTTATCGATAACTTATCCATTTACCGATGACACACGTTTTACAACCAGGGTTGGCATCTCCCGAACGATTAGCCTAATGCGCATCTCTAACAAAAATATTTACAATTTTTCGCATAGTTTTACACAATAGATTTTAGAAAAACAGAGGCACCATGACGATGCGACCTGATGACCACCGAAGAAAATGGGACAAGAACGAGTACGAGAAGCTGGCGGCGGAGCGGCTGCTCAACCAGGTGGCGCCCAAGGAAGAAGGTAGAGAATGATTTTCCCACTGGAAATGGAGGCTTTTGTAGCCAACGATTCCACACCCACTTTCCACAGAGCCCGTACAGCGGGAGAACTTGAAAAGACGCGACTACAAGGTGGACCTGGATAGTAAGCTGGGCAAGAGCGTGGTCATCAACAAAAACACACCCACCTCTCAATCCGGCGGCTACTACTGCAATGTGTGCGATTGCGTGGTCAAGGACTCCATCAACTTCCTGGACCACATCAACGGGAAGAAGCATCAGCGGAATTTGGGCATGTCCATGAAGGTGGAGCGCAGCACGGTGGACCAAGTGAAGGAGCGCTTCCAGCAGAACAAAAAGAAGATGGAGGAGAAGCAAAAGGACTACGAGCTAGAAAGAAGACTGCGCGAAGCTAAGGAAGAGGAGGACCGCTACAAGGAGCACCGCAAGGAGAAGCGGAAAGAACGCAAACGCAAGGCGGAGGACACGGATGACTTTGCGTCCGGTGGAATGCCAGATGACATGGCCGCCATCATGGGCTTCTCCGGCTTTGGTGGCTCCAAGAAAAACTCTTAGGGCTTAAGTGTTAAAACTGCCATTTAGTTGTACATCAAATAGAAACTCCACCACCAACCGCACTCGTCTAGTTTAGTTTGTGACATTTATTTCGTATATAAGACAATTTTACACCAGTTGTCAGCGTCCCGGCTGTTCCCAGTTAGATTAATTTAATAAGCAGTCAGAGTGCAAAAGTGACTAAAACCAATTATCCAAATCAATAGACTTGGACCCAGTATGAGAACTTAGGTGAACACGAATCCGTGCTCGGTGGGAATGTCCCACGGCATGGAGAAAAACTCCCCGGGCAGCTGGGTGCAGTGCGTCGAGTTGTAGTCGCGTAAATGCTTGCGTAACTAGAATATAAAAAGGTTTAGTAAAATACTCACTACTCAAACTAGCAAATAAAACCCACCAAGAACACAGCCATGAGGTTGCGCACCTCCTCTGAGTATTCGGCTCCTATGTTCATGGGGAATGACTTGCCCTCGTCGGAGGCGTAGGTAATAAGCCGCGACATGCAGAGCTTCTCGTCGGCTGTTGGGATACTGTACGGTTCCAGCGGCTTTGACAGCAGCGACTTGGCCTTGTTCAGCTGAGAAGCCCCATAAATGTTGGGATATCGGTGTTTCAACACAGACAAGACCAAGAAATTGCCACGGTTGGTGTCAATGTGGTTGTCCCTAGGGAAATTGAAAAGACTTTCCTTACTACGAGAAGGATTAAAATGGGAAATCCAAAGCTCACTCTGCAATAATCTCATCTTCAGTGCGGCGAATGAAGGATATGGGTCCGTTGAACTCGTTGGCCAGCTCTGCATTATTAAGATTGCAGTAGTTCCGAATGGCTTGCTTGACAATCCCAGCCAAAGCAGCTGGCATGCGGGGAATGGCCAGGTAGAGCACATCGTCGAAGGTGGCGTCCAGCACCACTCCCTTGACATCCGGATAAACAGAAGCAGCGTACAATGTGCTAAAGCCGCCAATGCTCCAGCCATACAAGATAATGTCCTCCACAGAAAAACCGAGATTGTTAATAGCAAACTGCACCACGGCATCAATTGCGTTCTTGTCCTGGTGTGGATATGGTGTGCCTGTGCTCCCAGCAAATCCTGGATGATTCCAGCCGAGAACAGAGTACTTTAAAGCCACTGGGGTACCCATAATTCCGACTTCATAGAAGCCGGCATTGCCCTCGGAGCAAATGACTAGTGTCTTGCCGTTTCCCACGTTGTCCTTGCGGTTGTCAATAAACAACGTGTCGATTTCGTTTGAGTCGATGGTCTTAACCTTATAGCGGATGCCATTGTCATCTTCAATGAGCTTGGCGCGTCCGGAGATCAGCATGGGTCCTGCAAGGAAAGATTACTTGTTTGGGGTTTATTTCAGGTTTATTTGGTTTAGAAAATAACCTCCGCTATCGGATGCTTGGAATTCTTTAAAAATAAAGTCACTCATAATAAAAGTAAATTAATGTTTAAAAAACTTCCTAAAATATACACTTTTTGAGTCGTAATCGTCGGTTTAACAAAAAGGTAGTGTATTATTGATAAGTGAGAGGTCGCTTGTATCTAGCTTTGCGGTTCCAAAACACGTGAGTCTATAGGTTATCTGACAGAAAGTTTAACACACCTTACAAGCTGTATATTAGTCGTAATGACCAGAGCACGACTAATATTTATGCAGCTAGTTATGATATGACTAATAGAAAAAAGCTTTGGACTTTTTGAACTTAAACGAATTAGGCTTGACAGATTTTAGCTTAATAAGATTTTTGGTGCATTTGCATAATGTGCTTTATCCTATGGAGCTTTTTTTCTTACTCATGAATTTTTGCAGCAGCTTAACGGAGCCTGGATAAATCATGGAGAGCCCGAAAGTGTTGATGGCCAGGTAGGCGATCACCTCACAGGGCAGGGTGGACAGCTGAAGGGGCTCCCGTCTGCTGGCCGTGACTACCGGCTTCTTGGTGTCGCTGGAACGGAGGAGTTAATACGCTGACCCACATTTTAATTAATACCACTTACCCTGTTAGGGCCTTAACATCAAAGTCGACTGGCCAGGCATCAAACTCGATGTCGAAGCGACGCAGCTCGCTGCTAGCATCTCCAGCTGTCTTCGAGGCCTTTGCACGCACCAGGGCCTTCATCATGTTTGAATAGGCCCGCGACTGCTTGCGACCCAATCCCCGCATGACCAGCGAGATGATCACGATCAGGCCCACGCTGGTTGTGATCTTGGCCAGCGTCGGCATGGAGTCGGCCACCAAGTAGCCCCGGCGGTACAGAAATGTTGCGAGCAGTGGGGAGGTGTAGTATCCCACCGACCACATCACCGAGAGCTGCAAAGAGGAAAGTCCATTTTCTAGTCACATATGCTCCAGTTTTTTTTTTTCCCGTGGGAGCGGAGTGCACATACCGTTGACAAAATCTGCTCCCCGAATTTTTCCACGGTCCCTGCCTCATACATCTTGCGCTGCGGCTCCGGAACGCCTCGGTATTCCATCCAGAGATTGGGCCCGAACACGTAATTAAGGAAACTCATCTTGAAAGCGGTATGTATTGCTGCGTCTGGATATATTTAATTTTTTTATTTTATTTTGATGTGAAAGCTGTTCCAGGGTGTCGCAATCGCAGGTAGCAGATGTTTTACATCGATTACCAGGGCTGGCACGTAACGGTTTATATTTAGCTAATAGATCATTTATAACTGAAAATTCATTATTTTGAGCACTTAATCATTTATGTTCAACATTAAATTATAAAATTCAAAAACTAAAAACGAAAAACAAACGCGAATTATTATAATATTGTTATTTTATATGAATTATATAAACATATGAATATAATTTTTTCAGTTGAACTGCATCTTAAATTAAAGAGTTTACAACTAAAGAACGAAAAAAAATTAACCTGACTTAACTTAATAAAATTTGTTTTTATTGTTAATGTCCCATTTCAAATAAAGTTCTCAGTTGGAACCAGAGCCAATAAACTTCCCAACCGGAACTAGTTTAAATATTTCCTGTTATCAGAGTGCTCTCCATCCCTGGTTTCTACCCTCAATTTTTTATTCCCAGTCGATAGACAAGAAACGCCGGCTAAAAATGGAAAAGTTCAACAAAGCGCAGGCAAAAAATCTTGCTGCCGCCCAAAAACTAGTGGACAACTACGCCTCCAGCTCTGAGGATGAGGGCGAACTGGACGAGCAGCATATTTTGGGTAAACTAACCCCTGCTCGTGACGTGTCATTCAAAAGCTTTAAACTAAATCTTCATCTTTCCATACAACCAATGAAGACCTTCTGTACAAGAATTATAAGCCGGCGGAGAGCTCTGGAAGCTCCAAGGATGCAGCTCGCACCAGTACGTTCCTGGAGAACACGCTCCACTCCGGAGCAGCCACTTGCCTCATTTGCATCGGGAGCATCAAGCGGGTGGAGGCGATCTGGTCCTGTGAGAGCTGTTACTGTTTCTTCCACTTGAACTGCATCCAGCGGTGGGCCAACGACAGCATGATGCAGATGAAGGTTAAGGCTGCGGAGCAGCAGAACGGCCAGACCAGCCAAGGCCACTACAATCATCTGGGAGAGTTTGTGCCGCCCAAGCGCCAGAAATCCTTGCACTGGTGCTGCCCACAGTGCCGGAGGGACTACCAGCCGGCGGAGAAGCCCACGCAGTACAACTGCTTCTGCGGCAAGGAGGCAAATCCTCAGACGCAGCCGTTTTTGGTGCCCCACTCCTGTGGAGAGATTTGCGGGAAGCTGCTGCAGCCCAAGTGTGGACACGATTGCAAGCTTTTGTGTCATCCAGGACCATGCCCACCTTGTGCCCAACAAGCACAGGTCTCCTGTTTATGCGGAAAGTCCAGTCCCAGGTCAATGAGATGCATTGACAAACAGTGGAGATGCCAGCAGGCGGTAAGATAATTTTAGGAGTGTTTTGTCTGCTGCCCCACTAATACTCCTTCTTCCAGTGCAAAGATCTTCTAGCCTGCGGCAAACACAAATGCAATCAGGTGTGCCATCGACCAGGGCAGTGTCCACCCTGCACTAGCAAAAGCCTGCAGCCTTGCGAATGCCAGCGTGAATCCAAGATGGTTAACTGCTTCGATCGCAAATGGAAGTGTCAGAATGTAAGTGGCATCAAAACAGGGAAAACAAACCACTAAATCTATGGTTTCTCTTCAGGTTTGTGGAGCTCCCTTTTCCTGTGGCTTGCATATCTGCGAGAAAGTTTGTCATGCCGGGCCCTGCGGCGATGGGGAGTGTCCTTTGCAAGTCAGAAGTTGTCCATGTGGCAAGAATGTATGTCTAAAATTTAAATTGCCAAGGAATGCTTTAAACAAGCGTTAATTATTTTGTTCTGCAGACCCAAGTAAGACCCTGTAATGAGGCTGAGGAAACTTGTGGCGATACTTGTCAGAAGCTCCTACACTGTGGTCTGCACACTTGCACACAGCGTTGTCATCGCGGTTCCTGCATTTCGGTAAGAAGATTAACAAAGAATTTAGGTGTTATAAATACTTAAAGAAAATGTATTCTTTAGTGCCCAGTGAGAACCAAAAAGAAATGTCGATGTGGCATGCATGAAAAGGAGCTGCCCTGCTCCAAGGAGTTTACATGCGAGACTAAATGCAAGCAGATACGCGACTGTGGCAAGCATGCGTGCAATAGAAAGGTATCACATGAAGTACAAACTTTTATGTGTGATAGTTAACATTACCGTTATCCCTTCCTAGTGCTGCGGAGATCAGTGTCCACCGTGCGAGAAGATTTGTGGCAAGCAGCTGAGCTGCAACAAGCATAAGTGCCAGTCTGTTTGCCACAACGGACCCTGCTATCCCTGCAAACTGGAATCCCAAATCAACTGCCGCTGTGGCAAAACCAGGAGAAGTGTTCCTTGTGGAAGAGAGAGAAGTGCACGCATCGTGTGCCTGGAACTTTGCCGGTTGGTGTTACTTTTACATTGTATTCTGGCCAAATATTAAATCAGTCTCTTGCAGCATAACTGCCAAATGTCATCACGCCATCAAACATCGTTGCCACAAGGGAGAATGTCCACCTTGCGGCCAAATGTGTGGTCTTCCTAATGACAACAGCAAATGTGGGCACATCTGTAAGGCTCGCTGCCATGAGGCAGTAAGAACTAATAAACCTAAAGAGGCTAGGCCACAAGCCAAAAAGGTAAGCCCACAAAAGTAAATGTTTATCTTTTTATAGATTCAACGTCATGTTTTTTTTCCACAGTATGAATATAAGGCACTACCCCATCCCCGATGCGAAGAAGGAGTCATTGTCACCTGCATTGGGGGTCATGAGGTGGCAACCTGGCCGTGCTGGAACTCTAAGCCCAGCTCCTGCCAGCGAAAGTGTGCTCGGCAGCTCAAGTGCGGTAACCACAAGTGTTCATTGGTGTGTCATTCCGTGGCCCTTCCCAAGGACATGCAGCAGCAGGCTGAATGTGCCAACTGTGAAGAGGGTTGTGCTGTTCCTAGACCCACCGGATGTGTTCATGGCTGTCCCAAGGGCTGCCATCCGCCGCCTTGCGCACCCTGTAACTTTGTGATCAAGAGCAAGTGTCACTGCGCACTCAACCAGTTGGTGTATAAGTGCAGCGAGTATTTCGATGAGACAGGCACCGTCCAGGAGATAATCGAACACAGAGAGAGGCTACGCAGCTGCGGGAATCGCTGCTTAAAGAATGTATGTAATAAAAAGATAAATCCCAAAAGAGATTAAATTTATATCAATTATATTTACAGTATCCCTGCGGTCATCGCTGCACAGCCATTTGTCACTCGGGCAAGTGTCCCAAATCCCGAGCTGTGCCGCAAAAAAGTTCGCATCTTCTGCGCCTGTAAGCGACTCAAAGCAGGAGATCGCCTGCGACAAGCATCGTGCTGGTCAAACGTCCTTAGAGTGCGACTCCAGCTGTAAAGAGGAACAATCCCGAGCTCAAGCAGCGGAACAACAGCATCTGGAACAGAAGCGTCGCAACGAGGAGGAGCGAAATCGCCTAGAACTAGAGAAGTTTGAGGCCAAGTTCGGCAAGCGTAAGCACAAGGAGCGCAAGACGGTGGACGTGGGTCCGCCCAAGACAAAAATCGACTGGCAGCGCATATCAATCTATGTAGTATCAGTTCTCACTGTTGTGGGAGCCATCGCCGTGGCATTTTACGCGGACAGTTAAACGAACAACAACAACCGATTTGAACGAGAATTTGTAATATCAATTTAAACAGATAAGCAAATAGAATTAAAACAATGACTGATAAAAATTTCCAGCCAGCGTAATGTTTGTTTATGTTGAGCTTTTCTAATCGGCCTGCCAATTATTCCGCCTTGGCCTTCTTTTTGTAGAAACAGGCGGCGCCGAAAACGGAGGCGCTTAGGAACGTTGAAATCAGGAAGTTGGAGAGCAACATCCAGTCATGGGATTGGAAAAACACCGTGTAGATGCGAGCTGCAAAATATCAGTACGGGTTAATTGATGACCTCAACTGGGAGTGCAGTCTTAATTAAATCTTACTCATGTTGGTGAAAGCGGAGAGCGCCCAAGTCGTTCGGCTGACGGAGCTGGCGTCCTTGGTCCGCAGAATGGCCAGCAGCTGGAGCACCTTGCTCGTGGCTCCAATTGGCGTGCAGAAAGGCTAAAGAGGTGGTAAATATTTAAATAAGTCCGAGATATATATCAACTGCCCGCGGGCGATGGTATAAATAGCTGCTCAAATATTATACAACAAACACCGGTGACCTTGAGAAAAGATGATGCCCAGTTAAGAGCACCGCCCTTCCAAACTGAAACAAAACAAATCAAAGCAAACCCGTTTGCCGGAAACATAATTAGTAAATTAGCGAACAGAGTGCATAACTGGTTTGAACTACGTCGAAGTCGTTATCTGGCCAAGAACTTTACCCTAATCAGTGACCAATGCCGCAGTGCAGGTGATATCTATGCGAGATTACTCACCACCAGGAACGTAAGGATGATAATGGGAAAGAGCTTCAGGTAGATGAGCGTGACCACCACAGAGTATAGTATGGCCACCACCTGCGTTCTCTTGCCCAGCAGGTCCTGGTACTTGAAGGCGTAGTAAATCAGTGCGTACTCCTGCAGCAGCAAAACAGGATACTCCATGTACGAGAGGAAATCATACCCACTGGTGTAGTTGTAGGACAACATCACAGTGTAGCTGAACAGCTCCAGACATAGTCCCACCACGCTGATGCCTATCCGGAAACACAGAGACTATGAGTGGGAGGACTGGTCAGAGATTTGTGTGTGGGTGGTGCTCACCTTTCGAGGACTTGTTCGCCCGTATCGTGTTTATCTGCGGCACCTTGATCACCAGGCAGGATGACACTGTGATCAGACTTAGTAGGTCGGCTATCACAAGGACCAAGCCCCGCTCCAGGTATTCGGACACCACATCTCCGAGAGCTCCAGTCATCTTCGACCGTCCAAATTCGAAATTTGCAATTTCTGAGTGCCAGTGTGACCTAAACATTGTGGGGACGCAAATAACACCCACACCCCTCTTTTCTTGAATTGCGATAGGTAATTGTTTTTAATTTAAAACTAATTTCTTTGTTTAACTTTGTTAATAAAGCACCCTACTTAGTGTTTTAAAGTTACCATGACAAATCAGGGGCGGCTGTTTTAAAACATCAGTCCCAATACAATGAATAAATTAGGAAAACAAATTATAAAATTAAATGTTAAAGAAATGCAAATCTTTTGTGTCAATCGAATAGAAGAAGTAAGTTCTCTCTGCAAATATTTATTATAAAAAAGCCGATGACTCGTTTTGTGATAAACTATTAATTAAATTAGCTCTTAATTATAAATTTAAATTTTTTAATTTGTCTTCCCATCGTGACACGCCAGGACACGCACATCCCTATTTAACGCTCCGAATACCCATGGTATGTTTCAACGGCCGAGCCGCGGTCACACTGGTCCGCATTAGTTTTTTTCGGGTCCAAAATCTGTCCAAATCCACAAATTGCATGCATATTCTCGTATCTAAAAACTAGATAATTAGATAGACAGCGTGAGAGTCAACAGAAGAGGTGCAGAGTTCGCAATTCTCCGAGGAGCAACGGCCCCAAAACGTATGTGAAAAATTGAATTGAACGTGTGTGCTGCGCCTAAGTGTGTGTGTGTGAGTGGGCCCAACGCAAAAAGTTTTACACGCGTGAAATATGTAGTTAAATAATTTAAACAGACTGCAGCCGCCACAGCAGAGTGTGTTTCTTGGATCCCCCGTTCGAGGGACTAAAAAGTTTATAAACAATTTGCACGGACCACGCGCAATCAACTCTTCTCACGACATTTGCTGCGTCGGTGTGTGTGTGCCTGTGTGTACAACAATGTCCACATTTTTCTTTTGTTGTTTGCTCCACGAATTATGGGGCTATCCTCCATCCGCTGCAGTGCAGGTGCAGAAAAGTGGGGTTAGGGAGCCAGAACCCACAAGGAACGCATTGCTGGTCTGAATTTGCACCGAAAGTAATCTATTTTTGGGGGACCACAGGTCTCTGCCCATTATCTGCGGTGCGTGTGTGTGTGTGTATGCAACGATTATGACGACTCCACACCCGTGGTAAACCAACAAAAAATAATGTTCTTGAGCGCATCCCCGATTGTCCTCTGGCACAGGTAAACGCGGATGAAGACTGTGTGAAAGCGGAGACCCGAAAAGACCCTAAAAAACGTTTTTCGGGAGGTCAACAGCCAATGGCCAGCAGGAGGAGGGGAGGGTGGGTAGGTAAGGGAAGGGAGAGTATAAAAGAAAATATACGGAGAAATGCCTGCACATCTGATCTGTTTCGCCAGTGATGCAACAGCAGGAGCGCTGAAAATTCCTTTGTGATCTCGCCCCTTTTGTTCTGCGGATGCTGCGCTGCAATGGCTTCGCTCTGTGTCGCTCCTCTTCCTCCTCCGAATCTTCGAATCACTGCCTGCAGCGATCCCTTTTTCTATACGCTCTCTCGGGTGCGTGTGTGTTGGTAGGATGTGATGGCCAGTCAAGCTGCTGTCAAGCATCAGAGATGCGCAGTTCTGATTTTCCAGTCACTGTTACTTAAAGCTAGCAAGGATCAGTGAATTGTGAAAAACATAAATCAGGATACATACGTCAGGATGCAGTAGTTATCAATTTACTTGGGAAAATTATATTTTAAATGGAATATATTTCCTCTTGTTATTTTTAGGTTTTACTTACTCTTAATATTTGTTTAGTATTTTCGAATGTGCCAAAGTGCTCATTTGCTAAAAAATTGTCATGTCTCAAAAATCACGTATTTGGTTAATGTTATTGAAGTGGATGACCGGTATTTTTGTTTAAAGACCAACGTTTTAGTGACTCAACAAAGCGGGGAAAGTTAACTTTTAGTAAACAGAATTTACCTGTTCGTGACTAAATTAAGAAAATTGCCAGTATAAAAAATGAAAAATCATGCGTTGGCTAACTGCAAATATCTTAGCTTTCCCAATTTTTTTTCTTATCTCTGATCAGTCGCAGTGACTACATTTTGGTCCTGTGGCGGTGTCTGGTACTGTTCTTGACTCCTTTGCTCGGTCACCGTGACTGTTTCCCGTGGTGATCATCGCTGCAAACCAGGCAAAAGCGGAGGGAAAAGATAGCGGCTTGAATTGCAAGGTGTACGTGATGTTGTTGTTTCTGTTGGTGTGCGGCTGCTGTGTATCTTTGGTGCTTCTTCTTACGTCCGTTACTTCTCGCTCTCGTCATCTCTGCTCTCCGCAATACCTTTTTGCTGCCTGCGCGCCGCCTGCCTGCTGTCTCTTTCAGTCCCTGTGTGTGTGTGTGTCTTGTTTTTGTTGTAATACCCGTTTCGTCTTCTTTTTCCCATTCTACTTCGCGCCGTTTTAGCCTCTTGCGCCGATCCGATGCACTTTTGTGATTTCCTTTTTCGAGTTTCAGCGACGTCAGCAGAGGCAGCGACGTCGGCGGCTGCTTACAACAATTTTTCCCACTGCTTTTCATTGCTTCTTTTTTGCAACCATCAGTTTGCGCTTGTTGCGTGGGAATTTCGGATCATCTTTGATTCTCAGGGTACAAAGGATCGTTGTAATCGGAGAAAAATTGTAAAGCCCTCGGTCCATGTTTCAACGTTTCAACGTTTTAATGCACTCCGTTTTGGAATAGTCTTTCCATGAAGCATCGTTCCAACACTTAAATCCAAATCTTTTACTTCCAGAAGAAAAATTGTAATGATTAAGTTTTTGAAGTTCTATCATAGGATCGTTCCATTACTTACTTCTCTTAAAATTTTCCAGGAGAGCGCACTGCCCACTTTTGGATGCCTGAAAAGTATTATGGAAAGAGGATGCCCAACTGCTAGCAGTGAATCCGTGGCCAGTGCAGGGGAGCGTACTCAGTCAGCAGTCACCACCTCCACCTCCACGTCGGCCAAGAGTCAGGCCTCCACGAGCCGGAAATTACCATCAGGAGCTCAAGGAGCACTAGGAGAAGCCTTCGTATCTATGTCAACGCTGCGAGAGGATGTGGAGGACGTGTGCGTGTCGTCAAACTCACAGCATGGGTTTGCCGTAGTTCTGGATGACGAGTCCAGCACTTTTGAGATTAGCTCTTCCAACTCACTGCCCACCAGCGCGGGAGCGGCGTCCGTCGTGGGCGTGGTGGCCGTCGACGACAGCTCCTCTACGGACACCCTTAACGGTGGCCATCCGCACAGTCAGGGCTTCTTTAACGAGGATGACAACGAGGATCCTCCGGTTGTCTGCCTTATAAACGACGACGACGATGAGGAGGATCCAGAGCCGGAGGAGGATGACGAAGAGGAGTTGATCGAGGAGGACGACGAGGAGGTGGTGGATATCGTAGTGGCCTCCATTGACTGCCCCAATACATCACAATTGGCCCTTTCCGATGGAACCATCGTGGCAGCCGATGGATCTAAGATCTTCCTTGAAACTCCTGTGGTGGAGGAGGCGCAACCGCACCCGGGTCAAGTGATGAATGCGGTTTCTCAATCTGAGCTGACTGGTAAGCCGAAGCGTCTGAGCGACGAGTTTCTGCTTGGTGAAGAGGAGCAGGCGGAGAACCTGGCTTTAGCCAGAGGAACCAAGGTGGACGACAACCCGTCCGAAGGTGATGATGCAGCTACTTGCTCCTCCCTGCACGACCGCCTGATGTCGGTGCGGCTGAAGCAGATGAGCCTCACAGCCAACGCAGTATCGAATCCCTCGCCAGCAGCCTCAGGTGCCGCCGCTCCAGAGGAGGCCTCCACTTCCAGCTCCAGCTCAAACTCCAGCTCTGCCTTGTCTAAGGCAGACATTGAGTCTATGGATTTGATTGAGCGACGTGACTTTGAGACGGAGCAGCGCTTGACGGGCGGTATCATCCTGCGCAACAGCTCCATGATGAGCCAGAACAAACTGAATCTAAGTCTGATCAAGTCCAAGATGGCCAACGGATCGGGCACGGCCAACAGCGACGATTGGCCCAGCAGCAGCAATGGGCGCACCGTCTCCTCGGACAGTAAGTACACCTACAAGGATCTGTCGACGACTCCCACGAGCAGTCGCAAGTACACCAACAGCCGGCTGAGCAAGTCAACTGCCAAACTGAACCTGGGCTCTACGCTGGGCGCGTCCAGCTGCAGCCAGCACCGGAGCAGCTCCAGTTCCGCGTCAAAATCCACGGAGTCGTCGACCAGCTGCACCGGAGCAGCCCGAACGGATGTATACACCAACACCAACTCGAATGATTACCCGGGACTGGGTCCAACGAACTCCGCCACATCGTCCACATCCAGTACATCCTGTCAGCAGGAGCAGGATCAGGAGCAAGAGGAGACTGAGAGTGCTTCCGTCTCCTACAGCTCGGTGGGATCGCAGACCTCTCAGGAAGGCGGTTGCAGTCGCACCACCGCCCACAATCCCACAGCGGGCGCCTGCTTGGGTGATTCTCAGGCCTCCACATCGGCTTCCACCTCCACTGCTGCCACCAGCGCCGGAGCGTCCAACTCCAATCGTTGCCAGTATGCCACAGCATCGACGACGAAAACCACGCGCCAGGTTAACGCCAGCGCCCAAACCCAGGAGCGTTTCCTGACGCGCAGCAACCCTCCAGCTGCCAACCCTCCACAGCAGGCAGTAGTACGTCAACGACGCAACGGTTCCAGCGATGTTATTCACCTAGAAGTGGTTGTTGAGGAAGGAGCTGCAGGAGGAGATGGCCTGGTAGAGCCTGGCGATTTCAGCGCGGAGGAGCCCTGGGCCAACTGCGATGAGGAGAACAACTGTTCGGATCTAGAGGAAATCTGCACGTGCCAGAATGGAAACGGCAGCAGCTACGGCGGCAGCAACGCCAGCCTCAGCGAAACCTTCGACCTGGAGGCCATGGACCCCGACGAGCCCATCTCCCTGTCCCTTTCCACTGCCGTCGACAGCTCGCTGACCAATCCCAGCTCGCTAATCTCGCAGCAGCGCAAGCGGAAGTACAACGAGGGACGTCTGCTAGATGGTGGTGACTACTCGCTGACCATCTCGGCCAGCGTGGGCTCCGGAGTGAACGACAACTGGTGCAAGCGGATTGCCTACGACATCGCCTCTACACCAAGATCCTCCCAACAATCGTTACCCACTGCTGTGCTGTCGATGACGCCCTCCTCCCACCTGGCCAACGCATCTCCAGGATCAGGTGTGGGTAGACGCACACCCCGTTCCGTTCCAACCCGTGACAATCCGCCACCGGAGCTGCAGCACTGGTTGGCCCAGTTCCAGCGATGGTCCCATGTTGAGAGATTGCTGGCCGTGGACCGCCTGATCGACCACTGCGATCCCTCGCAGGTGCGCCACATGATGAAGGTGATTGAGCCGCAGTTCCAGCGGGATTTCATCTCATTGCTGCCAAGGGAGTTAGCCCTCTTTGTTCTCTCCTACCTGGAGCCAAAAGACTTGCTGAGGGCGGCACAAACTTGCCGCAGCTGGCGATTCCTGTGCGACGACAACCTGTTGTGGAAGGAGAAGTGCCGTAAGGCCCAGATCCTCGCCGAACCTAGAAGTGATCGACCGAAGAGAGGACGGGACGGCAACATGCCGCCCATCGCCTCGCCGTGGAAGGCTGCCTACATGCGCCAGCACATTATCGAAATGAACTGGAGGTCGCGACCCGTGCGCAAGCCCAAGGTGCTCAAGGGTCACGACGATCATGTTATCACCTGCCTGCAGTTCTCCGGCAATCGAATTGTGTCCGGCTCCGATGACAATACGCTCAAAGTGTGGTCGGCGGTGAATGGAAAGGTGAGTAAATTATACATATTAAATACTTTTTTAAAAAATTCTTCAAATTGAAAAATACATGTTTCCTTTTATATTTTAAACGCACTGTTCCCTTTTATATTTTAAACGCGATATTTTTTTATTTCCTCAGTGTTTGCGTACTTTGGTGGGTCACACCGGTGGTGTTTGGTCCTCCCAAATGTCCGGCAACATCATCATCTCAGGCAGCACGGATCGCACGCTCAAAGTCTGGGACATGGACAGCGGCGCTTGTGTCCACACGCTGCAGGGGCATACGTCCACTGTGCGCTGCATGCATCTGCATGGCAGCAAGTGAGTATAAGACAAACACCTACACAGCCACCAATGCTTATCACGAATGGGATTTTTAACAGGGTGGTCAGTGGTTCGCGAGATGCCACTTTGCGGGTGTGGGACATCGAACAGGGCTCCTGTCTGCACGTCCTGGTTGGTCACTTGGCTGCCGTGCGATGTGTCCAGTACGACGGAAAGCTAATTGTGTCCGGAGCGTACGACTACATGGTCAAAATTTGGCATCCCGAGCGCCAGGAGTGCTTGCACACGCTGCAGGGGCACACAAATCGCGTCTACTCGCTGCAGGTAAGGGTGCAAAAAATTGTTTTCGAAACTTGTACTAATAAGTCCATAATCCTTCTTAGTTTGATGGCCTCCACGTGGTCTCGGGCTCACTGGACACCTCAATACGAGTGTGGGACGTGGAGACGGGCAACTGCAAGCACACCCTGATGGGCCATCAAAGTTTAACCTCAGGCATGGAACTGCGTCAAAACATTCTCGTCTCAGGCAACGCTGATTCCACCGTCAAGGTGTGGGACATCACGACCGGACAATGTCTGCAAACGCTGTCGGGTATGTCGACTTTATTGTATTTTATTTTGAATGATTTGTATTAAGTTGACATCTTGGTAAACCTTTTCCCCTGCAAAATATTTAAGATCTGGCGTTAAGGTTATCTTATTGAATTGCAATTTTTAAGAAGAGGTTTCAATTCTACCCTTTCCTAATCTGGTACTTCCATACTCTCTTTTCAGGTCCAAACAAACATCAGTCTGCTGTCACCTGCCTACAGTTTAATTCCCGGTTTGTGGTGACCAGTTCCGACGACGGCACTGTCAAATTGTGGGACGTTAAGACGGGCGATTTTATACGTAACCTTGTGGCCCTGGACTCTGGAGGATCCGGCGGCGTTGTGTGGCGAATAAGGTGAGATCTTGGTAAAACGCATTGAAAATAAAACTACAACAGTGTTGATCTTTCCAGGGCAAACGACACCAAACTCATTTGTGCCGTGGGCTCGCGCAACGGAACGGAGGAAACAAAGCTCATGGTCCTGGACTTTGATGTGGAGGGGGCTTGTGTCAAGTGCTCATAGGAGCCGGTGGGGCACTTCCGATCCGGCCTTCGCTTGCGCGTTTGGATCCAGGCGGCGAAGGGTCAAGGACGGGGCAGCTAGTATACAGCTTCAAGCGAGATTTCATTGCAAACTCATCTAAGCACACAAAAACACACACAGACAGATACCGCGGATGTGAGAATCCGTAACGTAATGTTGATTGCCTTGCCAACAAAATGCAGCTGCTCACATACACCACACACCATACACACTAAACACACACACACACAAAAGTAATTGAGGGAAAGTAAGAGGTTCGGGTGGGTAGTTGGGGTGTGGCTGTGGCTGTGAGTGTGTACTGTTAATAATACCTTCTTTATGTTACGTTGCTTCATAGCCAAAATTCGTTTTCCACCGTAGAATAATTTCGCTTCTTAGTTTTTATTACGATTATCCATATGGCGAGTCGATTGCATTAATGATAATATTATGATAATACGTATTATAACAGCAGATATTCAGTTGCTGATGCAAATACCTTGTTTCGCGTCGTGTGAACCCGAGAGAACAGAATGTTTATGAAAACAGCTTTATATTGATTAAATTGTAATTTGTTTAACTGGAATTCAGATAAGATGAATGTGTTAATATTGGCCAGCACTTGAGTTGAGTTTGCCTTCTATTATGTTTACATTTGTGGTTTCTTTTCGTCCAACTTGTTTTGTTTAAATGTACTTGGAGTTACCTATATTCTATATTCCTGTTCTGTTGTTTCCTTATCCCTACCTTTGATTTAATATGACGTGTATGTTAACGAGATTGGCTTCCAATTCCAAATTCGAAATTCCTCATTTGCCAGGAACCTGCCACAATTGCCGTATATAGCGTTAAGAGTCATCTGCCGAACTCATCGAGCAGCAGCTTACACCACACAACAACTGCAACAACAACACAGCAACACAACAACAACACTCACACACGTGAAATCATTAAGCGAACATATATTTTAATTATAGACTGATTTATTAGTAATTGAAATTAATCTACAAATATATATGTGTAATGGTACCGTATGTATTTCAATAAAATTTATCGGTTTAAGCATAAATCTGAATAAACGCAGGAATAATAATAAAAATAGTTAAACCCACCTGTTTGATTTTTAAGTATTATTGGTGCCCCTAATCCAGGAACCCCTAAATATGACCAACAAAATGGACCGTCTCGCAACTCTTGGGAAAATTTCTAGAATCTTAAATTTGAAATACCAGGCCAACAGAAGCAGTAGTAAATGCCAAGTTTTCAGAACGTTTTTGGTATGGGAAAGGAGCTGTATACTTTTGCGGCGATCAGCAGATGGTTTTAAATAGGTGTAACCTAGTGAACTAAACTCAAAAATAACTCCTTTATCCAACTACTTCGTTTCTGTTTCAAATTTAAGAATCTTTTAATTTGCCCAAGAAAAGAATTGCGAGTCGGCTCATTTTGTTGGTCATATTGAGGGATCTCCTGGTTTTAATTCTAAAAAAATAAACATTTCAATTCAGATATTCACGTTATTTCACTTTATTAGTTCATTTTTCAACTGGAATTGAGGGTAGAGATTACTCCAAAAAACAATAAAATATTCAATACTTTATGGTACAGCTATTATAAACCTATGATTGGACGATGCTTGGATAGGTTCCACCGATAGCTCTTTGCTGATATCCTCCGGTTACCAGCGCTTTTTGAGCAAGGGAACATTTTTCTGTGCGAGGTTGCGAATTCATTTACGGGATTATTTATACAGGTTATTTTGCTTTAATTAAACAAATCACTTCAATGCGATTCAACTCCAACACCATTACGGGTAAGTAATAAACTTAAATTTAAGTTAATGCAACTAAATAACTATAAACTAAATGGGTAATTGACTTTAAGAGTGTTCAGATATCTTTTTAGATCTTTGACTTCTTGCTGCTGTGACCCTCGATGCCGAGATTGCAGCGCGAGGCCACGTCCTGGGCCGAGGTGACCATGCTGGGCACTGCACCTGTTCCCAGAGCGGAAATGGTGCCATTGCTCGGTCGCTTGCGTGTTGGAGAGTGAACTGGGGACTTCTGCTTAAGGCACTCGACGTCGTTGAACACCACCTGGGCACCGCCGCCGCAGGTGGGGATCACGTTGCCCTTGTACAGCTTGGTCTCGACATCGCCATCTGTATCCGCTTCCTGTGAGACCAGGCAGTACTTGTTGGCTCCGTGGGCTGTCAGCTCTTTCATGTCCGTAAGCTTCGTCACCGATTTGCGGTTCTTAAGATATGGCTGCATAATGGTACCTAAGGGTACTGGATTCGCAGCCCGGTGCTCCAACCACTTGTCTCCAGCAGATCGCGAGCGTCTGTGCCGGTTATTAGCTGCTGCTGCTCCCTGTTAAGATTTATGATTGTTAGTAAATGTTATTAATGATTAATCAGAAATAAATTTAAAAATGTGTAGGCTGCTTACATGACGCGGCGTAGCATAAATATCCGTTCGTGTAGCCGGAACCGATGACTCCGTGCGCACTGTAAAGGCCCCACGATCTTTATCATTGAGTATATCCTCGGAGCTCTGAGAGCGCGGCAGACTGGGCAGATCCTCGGACTGCAGAATATTCGAGACCAAACGCAGCTTTTCGTCCTTGATGCGCATGCGTTCCTGTAGTTTTGCCCGCTGCTCACGCAGCTTCAGCTCGAACTCGCGCTTGTTTTTATCCGATTCGACGGCCAGCTTTGAGCTGTACTTCTTTTTCTGCTTCTCCTTTTCGTGCTCCTTCTGGGTGAGCATGTTCTCCTTCTCGTTTAGCTTGAAAGTCAGCTCTTCGACCTGGCGTTCCCGCTTGCTCAGCGTGTTGTTGAGCACATCGATGGAGCTCTCGTGAATGCGAACCTTCTTTTCGAGGGCAGCGCTACGATCGCGTTCCTGCTTGTAGACAGCCTTCAAGGAGGCGAGCTCTGTGCGGAGCTGCAGATTGTCCCGGTCAAGGTTCATCAGCATCTGCCGGAAACTGTCACCTAAGGGTAGTACAATATGTTATTTTGCTATAAGTGGAAGAAGTTTAAGACTTACACTTGATATCCAAATTGCCGCGCAACTTTTTGCGCTTTTCAATACGCTGCTCCAGATAGTGCATCAGCTCCCTGATCTTAATCTCCGCCTCGGGACTATCCATTTGGTAGGAGGGGAAATCGGGGCCTAAGCTGTACACCAATCCCACGTCCATCTCCAAATCCCTGGCGTCGGGAATGCCCAGCTCGTTCAAATTGTTGACCGCAATCTTGAACAGTTTGTTGGCCTTGCGACGACCTGGAGTAAGACCCAAATCTTGTTTCATGGGCGTGGCTCGAGCTATTTGAACCTCCTGGGTCATTTCAGCAAACTTCATCACTTGCTAAAAAGGAGAAAAAAAAGATAAAGAAATCGTTTTTTTTTAATGAAAACACAACCTACCATATTCTCATCATAGTCCTCAATCCTTGGGTTGATGCACACAATCATGGACACCTGACCCTCACCATCGAAGTAGTTCTTGAACATGTGTGTGATCTTGGAATCTCGATAGGGGATTTTCTTGGGAGCCATTCCAGTGCCAGCCGTCGTCTGGTTCTCGCGCAGATATTCTAAACAAGTGCGGAGCGTCATCAGCGAGTTATTGATGTTGCCCGCCTCTCGGAGTCGTACTCCGGTGTTCTTGGTGCGCGAGGAGCGCTCACTGCCCGCCAGATCCACCAGGGAAAGCTGGCTCACCGTGATGTTTTGTCTGTCCTGAACCACATTTTCACCCTGGCTATCGGTGGGCGCCTGCACCAAGCGTATGTTGAACACCGAGTGACTTCGGCTGGATTCTGCATTCAAAACGGTGTGTCCCATGCGCTTACGCTTCTGGCCCATTTGGAAAACCTCGAGGGCCTCCTCCACCGTCTTTACTTCAACTTCAGTCACTCCATGGACGAACATGTGACGATTGGCATCTTCCCGAATGATTTTGCTCTGCAAAGTCCTGAAAAGGATCGAATGAAAAGGATTAACAAGGTGTCTAGGTAAATTAAGTTGATTAGTTGTTTATACGTTAAATGTTTTCTCTGCATATTATTTTGGTGCAGCTGTACTGAAGATAACAATACTTACTTCTGTATACCCGAATCCTCCAGCAGATCGTAAACGCTGTTGTTGTAAATCTCGATGTAGGTGACAAACACCGAGTACATGTTATCCTCATCCAGACCAAGCAGCGGAATGGGCTCCACAGAGGCCTGCGAAGCTATTTCCGGATCAGAGTCCTTGTGCCGGAAGGCAAATCTTCCCGCACCCGCAAAGCGCTGGTTCATCTCGTGCTGCCGTTCAAGGAGCGCATCTTCCTCGGACAAAATCTCAAAGCCGTTTAGCTTGTCTGGCTTGAAGACGAACTTCTTGGCCTGAAAGTCGGAGATGGTGCGGAAGAGCACGTCCAGGCAGCGTGGCATGATTCCTCGGTGCCTCAAATTACCCGTCATGGTGTAGGTTTTGCCGCTTCCAGTAACTCCGTATGTGAACAGCAGGCTGTTCCTGCCTTTCAGAAGGTTCTCCACCAGCGGCTGGGCCACTGAACCATAAACATCCTGCTGCGTGGCCTCCGGCTGGAAGACGTGCTTAAAGATGTACTGAATTTCCTTCTGAGCGCCATTGTGTGGCTTGTGTTGGTGCAGCAGCTGATCCTGTGGGTTCAAGGCGATCGTTGTCGCGTTTTTTACCCTTAAAGACGTAAGATCCGCATCAGATTGGAGAGGTCGCACTCTGCAGAACACATTCACGGGATCCCTGGCTTTGTCAGAGATGTCCCCTCGCCGCTGTTTCTCTGTAGTTTGATGCACCCGCGGCGTTTTCGGAATGACGCGCATTGGCGTCCTGGGCCTGTGGTTAAAATTTCTCAATACTGGAATCGATCTTTGAAGGCCTGACATTATACTCACACTGCCTTCATGTTTTCAGCTTTATTTCGGCACTAATTTGATGTCCTGTTTGCGATTTCTTGCTTGTTTTGGTGGCCAAACGATCTCTCTTTTGGTACGTTATCTTCAAATTTCCAGCGCCAAGCGACGCCACGCTTTGTTTTAGAGTGACCGAAATGGTGAAACTCTATAATACCAGCATTTTAGCGATTAATTTGGAAATTTGCCATTTGATATATACTAGAATATACCATGAAAATATGCATTGTACAGTGCGCGTCAGCGGAATAGGTTTACGGTAGTAGCTGTAAAAAATTTTAAATACTTTTTAAATTAAAAGTGGCAGGCCTAAGCTCAGAAATAATTCGTTTAAAATTTTACCATATTATGTCTGCCCTTTTTATCTTTTTTTTTAATTTGTTAATCATTTGAACTGCAACTTTTAGTGGATTATGCTTTGCTAATCCTATTCGCGTTACGTCCATTGTACACACTGTATTTCAGGGCTGCAGTTGTAAACAAAGAATACTTCCCCGTGAATGGTAATTTCGGCGGTTTGAAACCTTATTTACAAACAATTTACAAGCAATTTAAGCTAAACTACTTTTTATTAAACTTAAGAACCGAAAACATTTTTCGCATAAGGGCCGGTCCGTTCCAGTAGCCATTCATCATTAGCTTCCAGTAAAGCAGCGGCATGAAGTCCTTCTTCATAATGAACGTCGAATATCGCTCCTTGGCCTGATCAAACGGAAAAGTCTCAACGGGAGTCAAGGTATAGTCGAACTCCGCCAGGATGCAGGAGTTGTAGCCGGTGACTATGGGGCAGGAGGAGTACCCGTCGTAGATGTCCGTGATTGGCTTGCCCTCGATCACAGCCATGAGGTTTCTGAAGACCACCGGCGACTGGGCAGCTGTAAAGTTGATAACACCCACTTAGTATTCCACATCATTGAATATTCCGATTTCCAACGGAATCTTACCTGCTGCAGCCGCCGTTTTGGAGTTGGGGGAGCTTGCCGAATCGCCGATGCAGAACACGTTGCTGTACTTGTTGTGCTGCATCGACATCTGGTGAACGTCAACGAATCCGGTAGCGTTAACCAGCTGCTTGCAGTTGGCAACCACATCGGGAGCGGTCATCGGTGGAGTCACATGGAGCATGGAGTACTGCAGGAGAGAGGATCAGACTTATAAGTGGTGCAGTTAAAACAGTATTGAAATGGGCTCTTCAATCTCCAAGCTCTTACCGTTTCCTCGTAGAACTTTCCCGGATTTACAAGGTCCTCGAATACCGCTACATTATCGCCTGGTCTAACCTCGACGAGGTTTCTATTTACATTCAAAGTGATATTTCTCTTCTTAACCAGTTTCATCAAAGCGTCTGCATAATGCTTAACGCCAAATATCACCGGAAGAGATGTGTTGTAAATAATGTTAACATCGTTGCGGCGGCCCATCTGCAAAGTGAGTAAACCTTTAGGATTCCAGCTCACATATTAACTCAGTTCATTTTTTCACCTTTCTAAAGTAGTGTTCCGATATGTAGGCTATCTTCTGTGGTGCGCCTGCACATTTGATAGGACAATGGGGAAAGGTAAAGATAATGTTTCCCTTGTAAGTCCTACGCAGCACATCGTACACGCTTTCCACGTACTTGGGCGAATAAATTGAACAAACATTGCTGCCTGGGGTCTCCAGGGCCTCCACCAGTCCAGGAATCTATTGGGTAAAACCCTTATTAGCACGATATTTATAAACTTCCCTATTTAAACTCACCTTTTCATACTTCAATTGCATTCCAGTGGCAATGACAAGAAAATCGTATTTGATTGTCTTCCCACCGGATGTGCTAACTGAATTATTGTCCGGATCGAACTCCACTGCCTTTTCTTTTACCCACTTGGCTTTCTTGGGCAGCACGTCAGCCATTTGTCTGTGACTCTGCTCCAGACGTTTCATTCCTCCGCCAATTAGGGTGAACATGGGCTGATAGTAGTGTTTCTGTGGGAAAAGTACCAGGTGTAGTGATTGTAAGGAAGGAGTAGTCAATGGGGAATGCTTACTTACATCTTCAGGCTCCAGGACGATCACCTTGTTACTCCCAAGACGCGAGGACAGCTTGGCGGCCATGGCACAGCCACCGGCACCGCCTCCAACAACCAGAACTTGACATCTGAAAGGGAAAATTATTTGTATTAAAATATATTATTAACTTCAGGAACACGTCATGGCAGAAGCTTCAAAGAAGGAGGAAAAGTTCCTTGACCACACGCTCTAAAAGAGGTCTAATAAACCATCCATATCGATCCATGATCCACAACTTAACACTACGTTATCGCTCTTAATTAGGTTTGCCTGGTGCTTACGTACTAAAACATACTAATTAATTTTGTTTAGATATGCAGCCAAAGCAAACACTTGCTAAGTTCACCGGTTCCCAGAAAAAGCTAAACTTTCATAGTCAAATAAACAAACTTACTCTTGCTTCTCAAAGTGCACCTGCGATGTGGATAGGAATCTCGTAGAGAAGCCTGGATGGGTGTGGTGATTGACTGCGAAGAGGAGCTTCTGGCACTGGTTAAGAGCCCCTGGAAGTCGGCGGTTCATGGTGGAGCAGGTGGATCCTCAATCTGGTGATCTCAGCTACAATATTGCTAGCAAAAATCGGACTGCCAGTGGGGAATAGCAACAGAAGACTGGCGCAGAAAAAAAGCTTTTAATGGGGGTTATCAAACCGTTTACACTGGCGGAAACCGGGGGCTTTTTAGAATTTTGAAAGTAATTTAAAAATTTAAAAACTGCCGTGCGGCGCTATGTATTCCCAAACATTTCGACCTACTTTAACGAACAACAAATCGAGTATGCGGAAACTTGTCAGGGAGCTATCATTACAAATGATTTTAAACACAAATAAATACACTTAAAATTTCCAATCGACTGTGAGCGACTGAAAGGGCATTACAAAAAACATTTCCTCGAAAGGTAATTAAATGTTAATTTCGTAGGTCAGTTGTAAAAGTCAGAGTGTACATGTCTGTAAACCTGTTTTGTCGCACGAATTCATATGTTTTTGGAGTGCAACAAGTTGTACTCTAATTTTTTGTTGGGTGTACAAAATGTTTAACCTTGAAAGATGGCAAAAGCTTTTTAGCATGCTTTTTTAACTCAGCTGTTTAGCCAACTAAAGCTTAATTGGGACTAAATAATTTAAAGCTTTAGATTAGGCAAATGCTCGAACCACTTCATTACTGTGTACAGTGGAGTCCAAAAATAATAAACCTATGAAATCATGGTCTAAAAATAAAAGTACTTAGCTCCATCAACCTTTTAAATATTTGCTCTCCTATAAAAGCCAAGCGTTCATGTTTTATTATTTGCTTTTTTAATGCATCTAGTTTTTTTGTGGTATACCTATGGGGGCAAAGTTATAAAGAGGAACTTTTAACATGTCGTAAACTGGCCATAACGCTGTGCACAAAACCCTTAAAAAAGGGGTAAACAACTATTTTACTTAAGTTTCTTCATATGCATAATTTATTTATTTAAAACTCAGTCCTTGAAAGAATGAAAGAATATTATTGATAATGCTCAATTTAGAATTTCAAATTTAGAAAAGTTGACATTTATTCCTCTGCCTTATCAGGGGAATCCTATATTATGTGTAGATTAAATGGTCAATTGTAGAATCATAATCAGAATATGAAGGTCAATAGAACGTAGTATTCACAAAGTGCAACGGCCATAAATTCTATATATAATTTATTAAATATATTAAATTTTAATTCTTATCACAAATCGCTGTTCTGTTGTACCGTTTAATTTATTATAACCAGTTACAACTTGTATTTCCCATTGATACCTTTAAGACTACTTTTTTATTCTCGATATATGGAAATGTTATATCCATGGTGGAAATTTGCTTTCGGGCTCAAAAACTTCCCATTAGAAAAAGGGATTCGTCCTATTAATTAGCACAATTCTAACGTCAATAAAAACGGTTCTCAGAGTATGATATTTAATTTTTTTGATAGCCATTGAACAGGTTTTGATTTCTTCTACTTGTGATCTTGTTAAAGCCAAATCAAATTTAATTGTGAAAGCTGCAGTTATGTTTGCATCATTGTAAATATTTGATGATGTGTGTGGTTTTCCAAAGAACTTCGTACATATTCATACAAAACATGTCGTTTTCAGGGATTTTTCCTTAACCTCATCGATTTCCCTATTAAATCTACTAATCATACAATTTAAACCCAATTAAAACTGATCATCAGATCGTGAAACTGTCAGTTTTCTAGAATGATGAAAATATTAACAAAATATTTTCTTTGCAGATAATAGATTCCAGGGAAGTACGCAGTTGTTGGGTATATTTTCCCTGTGGCTATGTGTCATATCCAGGGATTTTCCGTAGCTCCACATAGACAGTCAGATAGACAGACGTGCATCGGTGCTAATAAATATGGTAAATGTGTAAATTATTGGGCTAACAATGTTGCCAATAAACGAGTGGCGGACATGACATGTCACACGCCACGAGAGTCGACATCTGTGACAGCGTTGGGTTTAATTACGCCATGCTGCTGACTGATTGGAGATATCTAGATGAAAATAGATGGAGGCGCTGGGGGGCTGGTCTGGGTCAATGTAAGGACCAAGCGTGGGTCGACCCGCTATGAGACAATTGGAGACAAGCTGGCAATTCAAATGAAGCCCTATTGACTGATGGCCAAATTGGCTTGCGCGACTGCGTGGGCGACTCCGAGGGCCAACATACTGCGTTGTACACTAAATATAGGATTGGTGTGGGTGGTGGGTGGATTGGGTGGTTGGGTGACTCTAGAAATTTGCTTCTTGATTCTCCACAGGCCCCCAGATGGCCCCTTAAAAACTGGGGCGTGGCATCCATCGTCTGTTGCTAGGTGACCACTTCCATTTCCATCTTCGGAGGCAAGGTCCCTCCATCCACATGATGATGTTGTTCCCGATAATGGCCATTCTGGTGGTCACCATGATGACTTTCCCCGATTGTCTGTCTGTTGCCTTTTGCCTGTGATTGCGTGAGCTCCACTTCATTTGAATATAACGGTGGCAGGCCACTTTCAGCACGTAGGCCCACACAGAGAAAAATGACTAAGAACATCAGTTTGATGGTGTCATTTAGCTATAAGTATGTTATATAAAATAGTTTTGTATGTGCCATTTTTATAGAAACCACAGACAATATCTTTTTTGTTAAGAAAGACTATCACAGATATAAATAAATTCAAGTATAATTTTTTTGTGTTTTTTCTTATTTCATATCAATATGAAATATTACTATCTCTTATATTTATAGTACTGTTTCTGTTTTTATGCCAACAAATACCAAATTAAAGACACATTTGAATGAACGAATTACTCATTTGAATTTCTTTTTTAAAAAGCTGATTTGTTGTAGAAATATTTTCTATCGCTCAGACAGATAAGAGCTTTTTATACATATATTTGACTGTCCTAATTTAATTAAACTTTTCGTATTCCTTGGAAATATCACCACCTGGTTACAAATCACGTAGAACTGACACAGATAAGGGCATTTTACCAAATAAAACAGACTCATAGATGACCCATCGTTCTTTACTTATAATTTTTAGCAGTGTGCGGGTTTATTTGGTTTTAACAAATTTTATAATTGCCCAAATATAATGTGGGCGTATAAAATCCTTTTGGAGAGGCAAAAATAACTTATGAAGGACCAATTGAAATTGTTTGTTTTCGTAAACACCTGAATTCTGTTCATGATTTTCACATCAATTAAGAGATTACCCATTTTGGGTGTGTATTTTTTTCTCCGTGCCAGAGATTCGACTCCTAGACTCCGAAGTGCATTTCAATTGACGCCACACCAAAATCAATTGCAGCAGCGTCTGCGGCGGGATCTTTGTGCAATTGGTGCGACTGGACAGTGGAATGCAAATAGTGGACACATGGATACCCAGCCGAACCGAAGCAATTGATGCAGACCCCCGACTAGTGGTCTGCCATCGCTATACCCCTGTCTATATGTCTTGGGTGCACAACAGGAGTGACGTCCGCCATTGTCCATTTAGCCCGATGATTGACTGACTGACCGGAAAGCAGACTGAATTAACCTACACGAATCCGGAATTATCAGCCTTTAGTCAGCGGCAATTAAGGTGTGTGGGTGGCCATGTCTTAAGTGACATCTGTTGATCCTGTCCAGCTTAACTAAGCTCGGCCAGCAGCCAGCAGCCATATGGTAATGGATCGACGGCTGCCACTGTAGCAGTAAAAAACCGTACTGCTTTATTATGCATTTGGGACACGCATTTCAATTCCAGATCGAGCCAATCTTCTGCGAATATTAATGAGAAAAATGTGATTTAAAATAATAAATTTGCATGAAATTTTCTTTCGGCTCCGAGCTGCGAGTCAATCAATCAAAGGAGCCACCCCCTCGTGGCCACCACCACCCCCTTTTTGGGGCTCGAACACACGAGCAGATACGAGCTACAGATACAAATACAGATACAAGTACGGATTCAGATACAGATACAAATACCGATACAGATGCAGAGCCGACGCCATAACTGTTATTAAAGCCCCAGTGGAGTCCAATTTGCTGGCTCGTCCGTTTGTCCATTCGTCCGTTTGTCCGCTCGTCTGTCCGTCGGAGCCGCAGCAGCAGCAGCAGCAGCAGCCCACTTGTTGATTTCGGGGCATGCCCACAGTGCCCATATGCCCATGCCCGATATAAAAGCATGGACGCTCAACCTTCCGCCGCACAGTCCAAGTCCATCACTCGCCACATCTCGAGCAGAACGGAGCTCCACTGGAACTCTGAAAACCTAGAACTCACAACTGAATACTGAATCAGAATAAAGAGCGGAGAACACAACTGTGACTGCAGCTTGACTCTTGATGTGCCAGTGAAATACAAACAAAAAAATCCACCCAACGAATTCAAAATCCACCGGAAACTCCAGCGAAAGTTCTAGAACTCTAGTGAAAGTGCCAAACGAGTCTTCAAAGTGAAAGTCATCTTAAAAACCAAAGATATGCAGGTAGGAATTCAGTCCGTTTTTGAATATACTAACTTTAAGCATATGGAAAATCCGAGGGATGTTAATATAAGTTAAAACGGGGAAACCTATTTTTCTGGTAAATTTTTAACTGTTTTGTCCCAGTACTGCTGTATGGAATAAAATATAGGTTTTTTATTTCGGAATTTTATAATTTCAACACTTTTTAGCATCCAAAAAAATAAAATTTTATCGAGTTAAATATTGTTTCTTAAATTCCATAAAAGATGGAAGTTACGACTTAACCGTTAAATTTAATTAACTTGTGAAGCAATAGCTTAGTTGGTACCCAGGATAAAATTATTGTCCTAATATTTCACAAACTTGTTAAAAACATTCAAAACATTCAACAAGCTTTACAATCTTAAAGCTTTTTTCAGAATTTGTCATTTTACAAATAAAAACTAAACATCAAAAGAGTTTTTTTCAAGTGTAACTCAAAAGTTCTGTGAAATTGAAGACTGAGCCCGCTTACTCATACTTTAGAGTAATTCAATATTTTAGGGAAAAAACATTAACAAAAAGAGGATCTTCTCAAAACAAAAATTGACGTACTACGATTACTATTCCATTAAAAAAATTCCACAGAAGTTTTATCTCTTTTATAATTGCAATGAAAATAAAAAACCTGCCCCAATATTTAACAACTCTGCCTAGAAACAATGATTTTACAGAAAAGATAGCTCACTTAATTGGGGTCCGGGGCTCGAAACCATCTTAATAACCCGTACAGCAGCTTCCTCCGTCTGACTCATTGTCGAACAGTCGAAAGGTCTCTCGATTCCCCATATAATTGTACATATGTAGGTACCTATATGTATTTGTACCAGTTTCCGATCTCGTGCCATCAATTCATAACTTTTCGGGATGAGAGTGCTAAAAAAGAGCAATACCTTCAAATTGCCTTGATTCATGTGACGTGACGTGAGTTAGGAGGGGCAGAAGTCAAACAGTTTAATTGAAACATTTCATCTTCGTAATTTAGCAAACTCGTGATTGTGCAATTTTAATTGTACAACAAAAGTTGGAATACTTGATTCGTTATCGCTCCTAGGCAACAGCTTTTAGTATTTATGTCATTGATAGAATAGAACTGTGGGATCTGGGAATTCCTGGAGAAGATGCCAGTGGGTCTTGTAGGCCCCCCCCTGGTATCAGATTCAGATCTGTTGTTGTTTATCTTTGAGGAAGAGCCAAATAATGATAAGTGCATCGCTTAGGCGGAATTATGCTTTCATCCGCCGAAAACCGAGGAACCAAACGTAAACAAAGTCCTCGAGGCGATCGAGCGTGAGAAGCATGCGAATTGTCAAACAAATCCGAATCAAAATATTTTTAATTCCAAGCCTGCTTTTTTTTTTGGTTCTTTTTTGCATTCTGCTTAACCGGAATAACTGAGTGCTATGCGAATTTTTGCAGTTTGATCTAGATTTGAGATTCACTAATCGGCGAGTGCCAATCTTAACCCTCTAATTATATTAATTTCGGATTTGCATTTTTTAAAATTGCAAAAATTAGGTAATGATTACCTTTAAAGCAGGATGAAAGGCATAAATAAAAGATTTTACCTATTTGATTGTATTTTGGAGTGAACAACATATGCATTCCAGAACATGCTTCTTGAATAAAATTGTGAAACTCTGCTGATACTGATCTGAACCATACTCAACTTCTAGAACTTACCTTTGATTTCATAGTAGTTACGACTATAATGTGAATTAGGCTTCTGAAAACATGTTTTTGTTTCTGTAGTTTATTGCAAATAACGGAAAATGTTGTTATACGCTAACGGTTTTTTTTACATCATTTAAAAACATGTTATTGTTTTTATAGTTTATTTCAAATTATGATTAAAAAGACTATAGAGTAGGTAAAATTTGCAATCAGAAAAAAAATGTTCGCCAGATCTTAAGGTTAAGATTTTTTTCTTTAATTATAGTTAAAGTAATGTATGCGCTGGAACTGTAGTTCCAGATATTGGAGATACACTCTTACCTTGACTGCATTTAGAGTTACACCGATGGCTAGATATTGAAGACATGTCACCCTGGCTCACCAAGGGTTAATCCGATCTGCATTTGACCAGTGCTGAGTCAGTTTCTTGGGTTAGGCAAAAACTGCTATGCATTAAGTGTCGCGTCAGCTTGAGACTCCACTGAGTTCCAGTTCCAAGTGGAGCGGTGGCTACGTGATCCAGCCAACATCTCCATCTCCACTTCCACTTCCACTACAGCCACCTTCATTCCAATAGCCACCTTCCAGTCCCAGAATGGCTTTTAAGCCTGACGTTGCGCTGGTCACGCAGCCACCAGCCCCACTTCTGCCCCCCAACCCCCTTCCACCTTCCACAAAGCCACTATCGTTCGATTCTGAATCGAAATCAATTCACAAGCAATTAATAATCAGATCGCTTTTGTAATAAATTGCAATTTTATTAAATGAAAAAAACGACCTAAGCAAAAATCGAAGGCAGCTTTTCGCAATGAAATTAGTGCTGGTGCGAGGGGGAGGGGGTGTCAGAGAGGGGGAGGGTCAGGGCACAGGCGCGGGTTCAAATGCGTCACAGTTATCGGCGAGAGCAATCGCAAATTTATTTGCAATTCCATTTAGCATGCATGATCGATAAGAGAGTGGGCAAAGAGGAGGCTGAAGAGCAATGAGAGGGAGATCCATAGAGAGCGAGCCCCAAGAAAGAGCAAGCGTCGCTCTTTCGCTGTCGTCGCCGCTGCCCCCCATTTGTGTGTGTATGTGTGTGCGAGTGGGGCGTCGCTGCGACAGACGAGCCCCCAACGCCTGATGCTGTGTTTATCCACTCACACACCCTCAAACACACACAAGCAGCCCAGCGGCACACTCAATTATGTATGTTGCACACTAATGAATGGCTGGAATATGAATTGCGCACACACTCGCACAGTATGTGGAGACAATTAGGAGGAATCTTTAATTGGCGGCCCCGTCCTCGAAGCTCTACCCCCTCTCCTCTTTGCGCGTGTGTGTGTGAGTGTGTGTGGGGGCAACGAGCCCCCTTTTATACATATGCATATGTTTTTGCTTTCATAATTGTTTTTCAAGCTCTATTGAACTTGGGGCGTAGATGATGACGACGATAATAACAACACTCAAGTTGAACAAAACATCTCCTCACGCGTCATCAGACTTTATTTGGGTACCCTATCAGAAAGTAGAGATGCTACGAGTCTAGGGGACCTCAAGAATATGTAAGATATTTAAGAACGTTAGGTGTTTAGATTTAGAACGCACTTTTGTGTGATCGTTTGCTTGAAAGAGATCTTCCAATCTCCAAATCTTTTGAGTTTTTTATTCTTCTAACACTTTTTCGGACCATCCAATAAAAACGGTTTTGCTTCTGGAAATCTTATACAGTCTATCTAAAAGTTTAAGCTTCAAGTAAATCTTCTTGTATTAAGTCCTCTTGGAAGATACAGAGATAAAAAGAGGGATGGTTCAACACACTAGGGGTTTTTTAAGAATGTATAACCTCTTTTTAAAACACTTGAAAGGGTACTCCCTAAGTCGGTTTTTAAAAGTTAACCCCATTTCGTAATTGCTGTTATTGTTTTCTTTTCGCCAATTCATTATAATGGAATGATTACAATTAGAACGAAACATGAAGAAGATAAGAATTGACTGTGGGGGGTGCAAAGAGTTATAGAAGCGGCCTGCTAGATGATTGTGCACATAAAGCACGTTCTCATACTCATTCGTACCTCCAATATCGGAAGCGCACTTACTGGATTTTTCGGTGCTAAATCTTGTGACTGTACTTAAAGGGAAACCTATCTAACTTTTTTCTTTGGTGCCTTATCTTTTATTGAACAAATATACATATAATGGTAAGCGGAAATAACGTCTTCTGGAATCTACAATCAAATTTGGAATTTCATAATATTTAATCTTTAATGGCACCTAAAATGACAAGCAGTACACCAAAAATTGTTAAGTATGCAAGCTGAGTTCGAGACTGTACTGTTTGCTAAAAACATCGTTTTTCAAGTTTATAATTTCTGTTACGTATTTTCTTGCGATTGTCTTCACTATACTGCGTTTCTTTCAACAGAATTCCTGAAGTCTATTGAACTTTGTTTTCAATATTTCTAGGAATCCCGACACTTCAACGTGTTTCAAAGCGAATTTCAACCTAACTCAATTCAAAATGCTTAGTATGAGCATTTCGACATGTAGACAATGCTAATTCGCCGCTAGATGCACTTTTTGGTGACCCCACCTCATTTGGGTTTTGAATGTGTTAATCTACCGACTGCCGGAGACTGGTGACTCATGGAGTAGTTCACACATACGTACACATGGTCTCAGGGTTATGCTCTACAACTCGGGTTTACCTTACCTTTTTGCTGCATTGAAGAGCGCACCCAAAGCGAGAGAGGTAGGGGTTTCGGTAGTGTAGGGTAGGGGTGAGAGGTAGAGGTATTTGTAAGGGGTAGAGGTAGTGGTAGGAGAGGGGGTACGAGGTAGTAGTTTTGGAAGGGGGTACCGGCTTAAATGGCTGATGCAATCGGAACGCAAATTGGGCGAGAGTCGAAGTCACTGTTGCCCTCTCTTTCGGTTTTCGGGCCTGTTGCACAACAAACAGAAGGTAAACTGTACGGTACGGTTGTGTATTGTAACCTGAGACCCGAAAAGAGACACCACACACACACACACACTCGAGGAATGCCAGAGAATCGGATTACCCCCCATCGCTCGAGCCGCAAGTCGCATAATTCATCGCTGGTTAATTGGTAAATTACAATTATCGACCGACCGACTGCTCATTTGTGAGCCATGAATATGCGATGAGGAAGTCCGCTTCCCATTCCGATTCCGTCACCTTCGCTGATAAGCTTTCCAGCTTCAGCTCCAGCTCCAGTTTGAGTTTGAGTTACAAAAGTCCCACAGCCATAGCTCCATATAATCTCCCCCCTCCCCACCAATCGCCCCCAAGCAATTAGTGATAATTGCATTTCATTCGGATTTGTCGTGAAAATTTTCCACATTTTTACAAAAAGAAACGAAACTTGATATGTGGTTTCAAAAATTTTCCATTCCATTTGTTCGTTATGCTCGGTACATTATTACATTAAACACTCGTCTCGCACACACTTACAATGGATGGGAAGTGTGCGCAAGTGTGTGCGTCGAGATCTCGTTATAATGTAGAACAGCTATAGAAAATCGGATCGGGCATTGCCCAAGAGAATATGAGAGATCGGTGAGCGGAGTGGGGGGCTTATCAGAAACTTTGGGGCTCCCTTCCAGTTCAAGTTCAGATTGAAGGGTCAAAAGATTCAGTTCAATTGACTGGGCCGTGATTCCCCCACCTTACAAAAAGAATCACCCACAAAACATTATGAATCACCGGAAATGTGGGTTTCAGCAATAATATTTTAATGAAATATTAAATCAAATGCCATTTGAGGGACTTTTTTCTGCACGTGAGCTATAATTTTCCGTATTACCTAACCTTGGAAAGCACTTTAATATACTGGAAACCACTTAACACTAAGTGTAACTAAAGTACATGTTCCAGCAAATATTATTTTAAAAAATTAACTTACTTATGTTAATTTAAGGTGAACTGAAAAAGGGGCACTTGAAGATTTAATTTCTAAAATATCTTTTGAAGACCTTTCGGCTTAAACAAAAATGTACATGTCACAGAGTTACAGAATATTTGACTAATTGAGAATACTTGTTTTCAAGGAAAACCACTTAATTACGGACATTCAGGATATAAATTAAAATAACTTGATGTTAAGTAACTGAAAGTTTTTGTAAGTCAATCTTTGTTTAAACAGTAACGGAGAATCAATTATATTTACTGTGCTTTATTGTAACTGAAATTGTTCTAGTTGGTTTCTTTTTGTAAATTGTAAATCAAGTTGAAAAAGGATTTATCCAGCGGCTTTCATGGGAATCATTAGCACCTGGCTGTGGCCGAGTCCCATTCATCGGCAGAAGTCAAGCGGACGGACGTGCTACCCATTTCCATTTCCAATTCCCTGAACTGACCTTTCATATCGCCGTCAAGGCGACACGAGCTCATTGCGGTGTTCTGTCTTTGTTCCACAAACACAGACTGTCTTTATAGCCAACAAGCGGAGGAGATCGAGACAAGTCGAGAAGTCGAGGCTGTTGCTAGGCGGCTAAAACCCGACTCTATCAGTGACAGCAGGCAAAAAGAGTAGGGGCGTGGGGGAAGGGGAAAAGACACTGTGAAAACGGCACAGAATCTGTGGCATGAGCATGAATTTTCTCACGTCGTCACCAGCGTTCCACAGATACAGATACATTTACAACTGCAACCTGCAATTCAACGGATGCATCTGTATCTGTATCTGGCCGACTGGTCTTGGCCAGCAGTTGCCAGTTGCATGTTGCACTATCTTTTCCCCGAACTCTCGGCTCGGCTCGGTCTGTCTCCGTCTCCTGCTCTATCTGTCCGTCTTTGTGTCCTCAAGTCCGTCTTTGAATGGGCCGTTTCCCCGACCCCTTCCAGAGGTACACTAAAAAAAAGAAAAACTTTTAATTGGTATAGGTTTTAGGTTCAGTACATAATTATTTATGTATTTAAAAAATACGTAACTTAAAGATATTGATTGCAAAAGGATGTAATGAGATTTGTCTTGGGTTCCAAAAAGCTCAAAGATCAGTTCCAGATTCACTTTAACCTGTAAGATATTTTAATAAGTATTGCCTATCTTCAAAAGGTTTCTTAACTTTACCTTAAAAAGTCTGATATAATCTTAAAAATTGCCAGGTACACAGTCACATAAGGAAAACATAAACAAACATTTTTCTCTGTGTACCCCTACCCCTGAATGGTTCCGGTGGTGTGTTGCTGCTTTGTGTCTGTGGCTCTGGAGGTGTTGCTATCGCTGGCACGACGTTAATTAGCAGAAAAGTGCAAACGATGCGGGCCGGCATCGAGTGGTGCGATGCAGTGTGGTGCAGTGCACTGCAGAGTGGTGCGGAGTGGTGCCCGGAGCCCGAAGAGATTTACCCATTACCCATTAGCGGAAGCGGGCTAATTTGGCTTACCCATGCACATGCACGAGTCTCCGATCGTCCATTGTCATGATGCAATAATTTGTGCCATCAACTCACCGAACAATCGTACGATTTTCAGTCAGACCTCGACCTCTCATCTCTTTCCCTCTCTATACAGCATGTAATATGTATATGTATGTGGAGTGAAAACCAGCTACGATCGTTTCTAGGAAATGGAACCTATAAATCTACGCTTCGCACGAAAGACATCGATGACAATACCTGAGTTCAGATCGGGGGGCGTTGATAATCGGAGATTGGTGATATTGTGCCAGTGCCGGCCGGCCGGTGACGCTCGCCCAAGTCGATGGCCACATGAATATGTATGCCAAGCTAAGTTGAAATGGTTCCGATTCCGATCTGGAAATGATCTCATTTGAGAAAGGCCCCCAAAGCACACTTAGAAAAATGTAGAATTTGTATCTTTAGTCCTATTTTAATCAGGTTGTAATTTTCTCTCAAGAGAAGTTCCTGTGAAAGAAATTCACTTTAAAAGTGTGGTACATTTCTGGTATCTTTAGAATCAAAATTGGTTTTAAATTGTTTTTATTGTTTTTGTTTTTAATATTCCTAAATAAGTATGCAACTATTCACTGTCTATCTTCAATCACACCATTTATTATTTCGTCTTATTCTGAAGACCTTTTCTGTAATTGGCTTTATATTGTTTCTTTCTTCGTTAAATAGTATTAAAAACAAGTATTGTCATACAAAAATCTGATAAGGTCTCCTTTATGCTAAAACTGCTAAAAATTCTGAAGTCGTATTGCAGCATAACAAATCTTCACTTATGATTGTTTTTTACTTGGTTAATTATGCTTTCCATCAAGTTTCGATATAACCATCGAACCATTGATCAATTTAATTTACGGACGAAATCTGTGATTTTTATTTGTGGTTGTTCAGCTAGGTTTGAATCGGGGTTCAATTGCATCCGTGTGTAGATACATCTAGGAAGTGCAACCCCTGACCGTATCGCGTCACTGGGAAATGTTACGTGAGGGAATCGCTATCGCTATGGTCCCTCTACTATAGAAAGTGCTCCCCAAGTCGCATCAAATCAAAAGGCCATTTCAATTCAGTGCCCCTTACGTCAGCTATCGTTACGATATCGTTGCCAGCTCTGCCTTTGCTTTGAGGTGTGCCGTCTGCCGTCCAAGGCTGAAAAGAAGGAGGAGGAGGAGGTTGGCAGGGGGTGGCAGAGGTTCCACCTAGATGGACCAGAGGGGAACTCGAGGAGATGAAAGGGGCAGCGGCACGAGACACAATTTCAAGCACCTGCAAGATTTTTCTCTCAATTGAATTTCGCTTTGTGGCCGACGCGATGCCGCTTGCCAAGTGTTTGTGGTGAAGGTGGGGGGCTGACAAGGGGGGTAGCACATAGTCATAGAAAGGGGGAGAGGGGGGAGGGTCTGTGGTCGGACGATTTGTGTAACGTGCAATAAATAAATTACTCGTAGAATTGAATCTAGTTGTCGATGTGGCTTGCCGATAAAGCGAAGAAAGAAACTAGTCGCGGTGCCTCAGTCGCAGTCTCAGTCGCAGTCACAGTCCCGATCCCCCTTCCTTTGCCCCTGCTCAGCCCCTGACCACAAGCTGTCTGCCGCCCGGCAACAGCGGAAAGCGAACACGCGATGTGGCTGCCAGTCTGTCTGCCATTTTGGCTGCACCTCCATGCCCCAGCTCCCCTGCTCCAAGTTCCAGTTCCAAGTTCCCAGTTCCCAGCTCCCGGCCGGCGTTGCCAGCTCAGACTAGTTTGGTCTCCGCCCCCTGGAACCACCTCCTCCCCTTTTACCCACCACAAGAATCACGTAGGCACGGGCAGGCAATCAGAGATGCACTTGGAAAAAGATGGGGGACTTAAATTAAACAGCTCAGAGAACATATTCAAATCCATTGTCTCATAATTTCTAAGTACAAAGAAAATCTTTTTGAAATAGGCTTCCCGATCAAGCTTTCTTGATCCATTTTCTATTATCCATTTCATTTTTTTTAATATGAGTATCGGACCCAATCCTTTATGATCGTAATAGCAAATCTTTAAGTGACGCATTCAAGCTGCATGCTTGTCAAGTTTTTAAATATCTACTTACATGAACAATTAAGTAAAACGTTCTTATAAAGAACAACGAAACTAAGTTTTTAGGAATAGGAATGTAGATACTTCCTGGTTTTACCAAAATGGCACAATTATCGATTAAGGAAGACTCGACCCAATTATCTTTAATCGTGTTAATTTACAAATAGTTTGATATATATAAAGATCACTAAAGAAGTGTGTTAATGTAAAACAAAAAGTTGTAGAATTGAGTCAACATGAGCCAATTTCTTACAAGGAACAAATTTTTCACTACCAAAGACTCAACCCGATCTAACGTGATTTAAACACAAAACTTAAGATTCTTTTTCCGAGTGTAACTTGTGGTATCGTACCTCATCCCTCCTCCTCCACCGCTTCTCGTTCAGCCAACGATCGCCGCAGACAAACTGGCACTCACACTTGATTGCAATGAGGCGATCGGACGGAAAGATCAGACATTTAAACAGACGGACGGACCAGTGACTTGGACTCGGAATCGGACTGGAACCCAGAGACACGGTCTCGGCTAATGGAACCTTGCACCATGCCACCACCACTGCCACTCCCCCCAGCCACAATCCCAATCTCAGCTTAAAAGAAGTGGTCTGTTCTCGGCCAGACATTTAAATTCAGCTTACACTGTCAACGGGCTTTAGCCCAAGATCTGGTTATCATTGCTGGTTATTAAATTGGGAGTTTGCTTATAAAAGTCGAACCAGTGAAAAAATGAAATCACAAAAAAAGTAATTAAAGTATTCAGATTTGTGAAATGAAATCAGCAGACTTAATTTATGGTTTTGATATTCACAGACAAACTTCGCTAACTTAAATATATCGGAGGCTAAGGATTTAATATTTAGCACACATATGAAACTTTTATCACTTACATACTTTGTAATTACTTCACACATAAAAGTGATATTCGATATTTGACCCAGAAGTGTCAAAAACCGAATGGAAAAGGATCATATTGCGGTTTTTGGCACTTTCTACATGCAAAGATCATATTTCTGTCTTTCAAGTTTTCCACTTTCCCACAATACCTACACAAAATCTTATTAAGTTTGAGTAACTCAAGGATTTAAAAGCTAAAATAAAAATGTATCAATTTTAATTTTATGTACTATATGTCTGTAAAACCGAATAAAGTAAGTAAGAATCACAATTTTCCGGAAAATAACACTCTCAGGTTTTTAAAAATGTAACATAGACGAAGAGTTTGAAGTGTCTCGAATTTTATGATAAATACTTTAGGCACTTTATCTTCTATCTTGAGAAAGAATATCACTTTTACTTATGACTAATTTTGGTGGACTTTATTTTTAATTGGATATAACTACACACTAGTAGGTGAAGAAGTATAAAAATCAGGATTTAAGGTACCCTTTGTTAATTTTAATGAATGGGGGTTTGGAATCTTCAATGTGGTCCAGTGAAAAATCCAGCTACAGAAGTATGACTGTGTTGAAGTCAAGACTGCAATTAGGTAGACGAATGCCAGTAAGCCAGAGGTAGATAATCGAATCCCCCGGCCGGTTATATCCGTTTTGTTCCGCACTGTCCCGGTGCGGCGGTCGCACAAAGAATTACGAGACGAGAACGAGTAATTGAATTCTGGTCGTGTCACCCAAGGAGAGGGAGAGGAGAGGGAGGCGAGAGCCGGGAGAGATCGAAGAGCGAAGCAAGAGGAGAGCGAGCCGAGCCAATCCAAGTGGCCATGTGTGAGTGCCGGCGTCGCATATAAATGGAAGAGCGCAGCGATCCGCAGTCACAGTTGTTTCAGTTCCCTGTTGGACACAACTTAAGAGCCAGTGCTGAGCCGCAGACCTACCACAGTCCCGAAGTCAACCGATCCGATCCGATCCGAACCGAACCCAAAACCAAACCGAAGTGATCCGATCCTCGCTTTTTTCTTCGTGAACCGCGATCGCAGCCCCAAGCTCAAATCAAAGCCCCACACCTTGACTCGAGTGTAATGTCGATGAACCGTGCGTATTCAAACGAGTGCCGCGCTATCCAGACCAATAAAACCACCACCACGTCCAAGGAGGCTTGCCACGACCACTGACCACTCACCACCGATACCCACTTGAAGATCGAATGTGCCAGAGCCGTCAGCTAGACATTCGCTACGCCGATTCCCACTGAAGTCGCACCACCACCCACACCCACCACTATCACTAGCTGCAGCTGCCTTTCCAGCCGCTTCCCAAACGCTCAACCACAACGCAACCACCTTTTCGCGTCCACGAGTCCGGCAAGTAGCCAAGATTCCGCCTACTTTGAGCTGCAAAATCACCAAGACGGCATCCAGCGCCGGACCTATGTCAGTGCTAAGCCAACTGCTGCTCAACTTCAACCAGAAAGCCCAGACCAGGAGCCACCACAACATAGAGCTGATAAATTCGTTCATAACATAACGACAGGCCAACCAACGACGATAGCACTTGATATATCCAACGTTAGGGAGAAATTTGCAACCATTTTTTACCGGAAGAGAAAAAAGAAATCAAATCAAAAGGTGAGTAATGCGACAACAATAGACGGTGACCTATCTACCTAATTGGCAACGTGATTTTCCAAAAAAAATCCAATTCCAATTCATAGAAATCCCCATCGAAGGGCAAATAAAATCTGATGCAACATTCGCCAGCGATTGGCGAATGACAATCAGAGGGGGCATAATATACATAATACCCTCGAAACTACACATTTGAATAATTAATCGGTCACGCAGTTGTCCAGTCTACAGTCTAGACTCTAGACACGACACATTAGCCCTTGATATGCGGCTGAAGCGTGGGTGAATTCGAAGAAATTGACGTCACAATGGTGTCATTCCGTTTTCGATTTCTGCCTCTGATTCTTATATCTGCCCACGCAAGATTCTTATATCATTTTTTTTTTTTCTGGTGTCGTGGCATATTGTGAAATTCGTATTGAGAGCGAAGATCTCTCGGGTTCGTTTGTGGTTTTAGGTAGGGGTAGGGGTTTTTCGGGAAAGGATTTTGATCCGATTCGACTCGGAATTTATTTCGCAAGTGTTAGTAATATTCTAGAGCTCGGCAGCTGAAGGCCTTGCGCTCTTATCGGGGACAGAGACTCGCTGAGAGACCTCCCCTGATTTATTGACGGTGATAAGTGGGGATGACTGGCTGGAATCGGGTTTATTAACCTATATTAGATGATCGTATGATGCGAACTTTGCACTCATTTCCGATTTCCACTTGTGTCTTTGCTTGCAGAAAATGAATTTACATGTGTGCGCCTTAGCGCTGCTGCTGTTCGGCAGTATCGCCACTGTCCGCGGAAGAGCCGTGGACCTGGTAGACGATAGCAACGATGTGGACAACTCCATCGAGACGGAGGCGGAGGAGAAGCCCCGGAACCGAGCCTTCGACGCTGACTGGCTCAAGTTCACCAAGACGCCGCCGGCCAAGCTGCAGCAGACGGAGGGTGCCACCATCGAGGTTGTTTGCGAGATGATGGGATCCCAGGTGCCCAGCATCCAGTGGGTGGTGGGTCACCTGCCCCGCTCGGAGCTGAATGACCTGGATTCCAACCAAGTGTCCGAAGAGGCTCCTAGTGCTATTGTTCGATTAAGATCATCGCACATCATCGATCACACGCTGAGTGAAGCCCGCACCTACACCTGTGTGGGACGCACTGGCTCCAAGACCATCTACGCCAGTACTGTGGTGCATCCTCCTCGTACTGCAAGGTTGGGATTAGCCCTGGAGAAGACGTACCAGGCACCCCAGAAGCCGCGTATCACCTACACGGAGAAGACCCATCTGGACCTGATGGGCTCCAACATTCTGTTGCCCTGCAGGGTGCACTCGCGTCCCAAAGCCGAGATCACCTGGATGAACAACGAGGGCAAGGAGATCGTGAGGGGTCATCGCTACCGAGTGCTGCCCACAGGCGATCTCCTGATCTCCGAGATTAAGTGGGAGGACATGGGCAACTACAAGTGCATAGCCCGCAACGAAATTGGCCAAGACACCGCCGACACCTTCGTGTATCCCGTACTTGTAAGTATTCTACTTCATAGCCCGATATCCCAACATAAACTAACTAATTCCTTATTCATTTTTCGTCTCGTTTTTACAGAAGGAGCAAGACTAAAGATCCCACCACCACCACCACAGAAGAAACTAAAGGCTATAAGATTGACGACGGTAATTCTTCTAGTTAGTTAGATAGATCAAATGCCTTCGAAGATGCGTGAAAAAAGAAAAGAAATATGCTTAGAAAAAACCACAAAAAAATTATTGAGAAAAAGGTCATACGATTTACAGTAATGTACAATTTAGGTTAAGCACCATCTAGCTCGTAATCCAGGTAATTAACCGTATCTAATGCCGGCTTAGACTCTAATTTTCTATCTTACTACTCTCGAAACTACCCTCGAATAGCAGTCACACGTATCGCATTCGAATTAAAGTGTATGTTTATGTTTTTCTTCAATTATAGATTTAGTTATCTCGGTTTCTGTAAGTAGCAATGATTGTTCCTAGCGATTCAGGCGAGTTCTAGTTAACGTATTTAAATTAATTGGCCGTTTACTTAAGGGTGAAGCTACCCAAGCACTTATAACTTGTAACACAAACCACAATCAATCAATCAGTCAATCACCCAATTCGTATTTATATGCACCCATCATTTCTACAATTAATTTATTGATCGACCAAATTCATCCAGCATCGCAACCCATTACCAGAATCACGGAATAGTATTCACGGAATTAATCAGTTTCATAAGCTACCCAAATATATTTTATGTTAATTTATAAGCTAATAGAACTGAAATATGGTTTGCTAATTGTTTAGTTTTTAATTGTAACCAAACTTCCAGCGACGGTTTTTGAATAAATACAAGAAAATTGAGTGGAGAGTACTTATTTGGTGGGTGAAAAAAACAAGGAGCTACTGTGGTTCTCATAACTTTATTGACAGATCTACAAACTACGGATAGTCACATTATCTACATAAACTCGTACAGTTACGTACATACATTGAACGGGGAAAACATTTTTACGATAATACGCGTTACGATCTTAACAACAAATAACGAATTCGATCTTTGAAGACCTTTACGTACTCAGATGATATACTATATTGCTGGAGTAAGATATTGATAGGTTGTTCTGTTTCAGCTGCCCAGACCTTCAAAGTGGGGCTAATCTCACGTCCCGATTGTGCGAAAGTTCTCTACTATATAGGCGATTACAATTGGTTAAATGTATTCAATTCAGCTTTGATATTGTCGCTTGTCTTTGGAAATTCAGATTCTAGAGTCTGCTTACGAGAAAGATCAAAGGTAGAAGATTGGGGAATTGGATTGGGAATAGGAATAGAAAGAATCAGATTCTGGCACTGGTATTGTCTGTGTGGATCTGTGGACGGACTGTAATCGTGCGGTGATAATACTTTCAATTGGAAATGCTGTGTTAATGATGGGACACCATGTGATTCGAGTGTGCGTACTTAATGGGACGAAGATCTCTGGGCTCTATTTTTGGTTTTTGGTTGTGTCTGCAGGCAATAGACAAACTGGGGGAGCTGGGCGGGATGTGGTGGCAGCCAACGAAAGTGTTTCTCTTGAGCACCCGAGCAGCTGGATGCCGTCGATCTGTGCGATCGTTGCCGTTTTAAGCGCCTTGCCGCTGTTACCATGCGGTTTTTTTTCGGTTCTTTTTCATTTTGGGCCAATTTGAAAGTCGCTCGTGAGTCAGTGAGTAGTTTGCCAAGTGCGTCGACAACCAGTTTCCACCGGCACGCTCCGTCTCCATCTCAGTCCCGTGCCCAGAGATATCTCCTCGCACCGCCTCGGATGATTGATGATTTATTCAGATTTTTAGATCGATCATTGGGCGATGGCCAGGATTGGAGGATTGAGGATTTGGGTCTCCAACAGGTGTACACGCACTTTTGAAAGGGAAATACTGCTCAGTTGGAATGGAAATTCCGGGAATGCAATCAATCCACTTGCTAAATATCTTTAGACACTTTTGTCAACTTTCTGAGAATTATTTGTTGGTCAAAGGCTTTGCTTTTGGCACGTCACGTAGCATGGGAAACGACAATAAATAGATCATGACAAAACACAAGACACAAACTTAAATAGGCTGTGCTAAGGAGAAAAGACAGAGACAGAAACGGGGAAAGCTTATGCTAGGGAAAGACTAAAATTCGGGAGTTGGGTAAGGTGCAGTGTCCAGCTCAGCTTCTCTAAACGTTGAGCACGGAATGCTTCTTGTTGCCTCCAGAAGGCAGCTGCACGGCGATCACCGCCAGACGTCCATCGCGGAGTGGAGCGAGGATGTGGGTGTTGCCCGGAGTCACCACCACGGTCTGGATGGGCACGTGCAGCGGAATGTCAAACACGGGCTTTAAACTGTAAACGAGAACAATTTTTTTTGAATTTTAAATAAAATAATACGTTTTCAGACATTTAAACAATTAAAAATTACGAAAATCAGACGCAAAAATTAAAAATAATTGCTTTAATTTAATTTTTTTCAAAAGCGAACAAAAATAAAAATTTTAAGTTCTACAAATGAAATTTTTGAATAATGGTCTATATTCTAAGGTATTCAAATTTTTTATATTTCTGTTTAATTAACCTTTAAAAGAGTTTCTTACCCGTGTAGTCTGCTCATGGTGATGTCGCCGGCATCATCGGCCACCACCAGGTAGTCGGAGGCACTGGCTAGTCCCGTCACCCTGCCAGAAACATACTTGGAGCCCAGACTGCAGCCATTGATGCTGTACACGTGCACCGAGTGCGAGGTGTCATCCAGGGCACTGAAAGCGATGTGACCTGTGGATAAAGGATAAAACAGGTTGAAACCAAAGGGAATTCTTTAATCCCATCGATTCCGATTGCGGAATGTGGGGCAGGGCGTGTCGACTAGAGTCCATCTACGCAGTGGAAAAGCCATTAGACGAGGTCCGGCCCACTCTGCGCTGATAGCTGATAACCTGACATCGCCCCAAGAATATTATCACATGGCGACACACTGCTCCACACAATGCGTAGTTCCCCTTATCTCCCCAAGTATCTGTATCTGTAGCTGTAGCGACTGTATCTGTATCTGTATGCCAATGCCACCCAGCGGAACTCGTTCAGAAGGAAGAGCCACTAAATACCCCAGATTGGATCTGAATGAACTTCCTAAAATGACAGACAGATATAACTAGTAATAACCGTGTCTGGTTGGTTTTGGCCAATCTTAAAGTTCATTCAAAAGTTCCCAAACTCTCACAGACACTCATATATGTATATCTTGATCTTTATTGGGGTCTTTCGTCGAAAAATTTACTACAACTATTTCATAAGTTTTGTGCTGCGTCTTAGGAATTTAAAACTGAATGAATCGTCGGGCGAGAAAAGTGGAAAGAGTAAAGGGGGATGGGGATGGAATGGAATGGGATGGGGTCGTGTGACTGTGACGCGATTCGTTCGCGGGGCTCGTTCGCCTCTTGATTTGATTCCATTAAATTAACGACGCTGGGTTAATGCCAGAGAATATGTGTTCGTTTGGAATATGTGTGCTCGTCGGCGCTGATAGTCAATCAATGTGGAAGATCGGGTCTTCATTAGCGGCTATGTAATTGATTGGGATTCGACAAGAACGCAATTAAGTGCCCATCAGTGCCCTGGAAACTGAACGGGATTGACGTTTTCGATTCGATTTCAATATTTCTGGACCGATGACTGCCGGATGTTGCGAATTTATAATCAGAAGTAATATTAATTCCCTCGATAAGACGACCGGCTGCATGTGGTTTATGCACAGTACATAGTATACACCGGCTATATACACTGGATTCCAGTGGCAGTGGTATATCAATTTCCAAAAGTCCAAGCTGATTGCCCGAAAATCTATATGGCTGCATATTTAAAGAACTCGATATGCAAGCTGGCGCCAACGATTGACGTATTTCATATTGGGACTGCTAAGCAAACAGAATTCGAGGCTTATTTGCTCGTATCACAAGACAAATATTGTATAACAAACAAAAACGAAAGTTAAGTACAGGCAGCAAATTGATTTTAAGTTTTAAGAACGCTGAATTACGGGTAATGGATTTTTTTTTTTTTTTCTTTGGAATATTTTAGGTCGTTCAAATAATAATGTGCGTATTATTTTAGTTTTGGAAAATTTCCACGATTATGTTCAGGATAAGAGCTGTTTGATTTATTTTAACTAAACCTTGAATACCTAAAAACTGATATACTTTTTAATAAATCTTGGGACATTATAGTATGAAAGAAAGAAACGTTTAATACCCATTTTATGCATTTTCACATACTCACTGCCTATTAAATAGCCATTTATCGTACTGTAAGTGGTTTATGAAAGCTTTTCCATAAATCATTGCCATTATAGGCCAATAATCATTAGCATGTTAATTAATGGCAATTGATCTCTGTCGTAACATAATCGTAAATATATTGATTTAGGTCGGTACAAGTGCGCAATTATGATAAACCGCTATCGGGCACGTACCATCGGTGATAGTTTTTAGTGCAAAATTAAAGAAAAAACCCTGATTTTTATAATGACACCTTGACTTAACAGTTGCTATGAGGAACGATAGGGAATTCCGAGTTCCGAATCATACATTTTGTTTGCCGACAAACTGACAGAGTCTTAACCTTGCTGGGGTTCGTATACTCAACGATCTCCCTCGCATTGTTCAAGCTCGCTTTAATTTGGATTAATGCCCTGTCGCCTTAGCTGCACCGACAGCGATAAGATAATACGAGCAGTGCATGGGGCAAAGTCGGACGATTTCCAACATCATGGTGTGCCTCGTTGGAGGGGCAAAGCGACGCGACGCACATGGCCACACAATCACGTGATTCTCGTCGCCTCACTTATGTGGCAATTGCCGATAGGAGGACTGATTAAATTGTTTGAGTGGGCACTCTTTAAACATAATGGGACAGCAACGCAGTAGCACGTGAGGTCTGTGGCTGTGGCTGCTCCAACTTCTCATCCGCCGATTAGGGGCACCATAAGTGGTCCGGAAAGCGAGCAGATTCTGGGAGAGATTGGCGGTTTCAGGTGGCCGTAGGTGTCACCAAAAGCGAGCCGCCGCGTGAGTCAGCTAACTGAGTTCCAATTCATTTAATCATCATTCAGTTAGCCTCTTGACAATAGTACTTCACTGAATTAATTGGGATTTCTAAGACAGATAACATTTTCAAATTGATTAAAATTGTTGTTGGAATACTTTTTATAAAATACCAAACTTTGTAGTTTGGCCAAATACCTCTATAAGCGATGACAATCTGTTAAGATTACCTTTAAGCATTTTAATCAAAACAAAGTTAAATTTATAAAATTAATGTTATATTTTGAGTACGCCCAATTACCTACTCACAATTTTAAAGTTTCCCCATTTAAAATATGGAGCCCACTGACAATAATTTGGGGCATACTTTTAGGCGAAGGCAAAAGTGACTCTCAAACTATTTGCAGGAAATCATCAATACACAAAAGAGTTTAAACAAGGGACCACAAGGATACTGCGAATTTTAGCATTTGCTAACTTACCATGATAGGAAACAGTTACGAAGGAGATTTGCACACAGGACTCAGTGCATCCAATCGGCTTGAGAGTCCTCACGAACTGACCTTCCTGCAGTGTATACACGTTAACAGTTCCATCCTAAAGGACAAAGGATTAGGATTATGAGTTGTTACTCTTCTAGAATAAATGACGGATGCATACCAGTGAGCCAGAGACCACTAGATCCAGCTCTGTGTAAATAGCCACACTGGAGATGGCATCGTCGTGGCCATGGAGCACCGTCAATGGCTTGGGTGAGTAGCTGTTCTGCGTATTTAACTGGGTAATCGCCTGCAGATGCGACTGACCCGTCAGCGCGTGTACTGGAATGTTGCTAGTTGATCCACCTGCCTGCTGATTCGCCTGAATGCTCCACACAATGCAGGTGCAGTCACGGGATCCAGTAACCAAATAAGACCCACAATTGTCCAACGCTATGCACGTGATGATGTCGAGGTGACGGGTCACTGAGGCCACTGCCTTGCCCTTGTTTAGATTGTACACTCTCAGGGAATTATCCCAGATGCCACCGGCATACAACAGTTTGCCATCCGTGCTCACAGCAAAGAGCTGAGAATGTGGTGGCTGCGAGGAGTGGAAGGGCCCAAAGACCCGCTTGCGGTTCCTATAAAGAAATTCATACAAGTAAGATATGTAAGTCTATTTTAAAATTAAAAGATTGACCTACTTTAAATTGGCTGTGGTGGCATCAATTTCCAGCAGAAATCCTTGATCCTTATCAAATGATAGCCACGAGTTGCAGCCCAGTATAGTTGATTTGGACACGCTGACTAGAACATCCGGACTTAGCTGGAGGAAGGACCTTGGAGGACTGCGTGGCGAGCTCAGGTAGACAATGGGATCTTTTGGTGTGGACAGTTCACAGTAGTACTGCACCACCTTGTCCAGAAACTGGGTGAGATCCGGTCTTCGCAGCTCAGCGCGTACTAGCTTTATTGCTGTTTCATCCTGCGTGAGACGTCTTGGATGTGGTTCCCTGAGCAACTGCGATGGCACCTGGCCAAAGTTGTTGATCATTCCTGGTTAAAAGACATACATTGTTAGTTTACTTCGAATTAAAGCTTGAAATTTAAGTCACCTTCCACTGCCTCCCTTTCCACAAGATTGGTGATCTTATCCAGATCCACAGCACCCTCATAAGAGCAATAGTAGAAGACATTTAAAGCCTCTGCAGCCTTGGGTCCCTTCTGTTTGTAACCAAAGATAAGGTCAATCCAGTGGTGCAGGTGTTGGCTGACATACTCCGACTCCAAAGCCCTTCTGTGTATGGCTATAAACTCCTCAGGAGTGTTGGCCCAGGCGGGCAGTATGACATCGTCCACCTTTTCTTTGGTTATTTGCAAATGACCCAAGTCAAATCTGCATGAAAAATATAGTTAATCATAGGGAAATATTATTTTTAAAACTCCACCTACTTGTTCATGTTTTTGAGGAACTCTGGGAAGTAAAAGAACTCTGGTATCAGCTCCTTAACATCGTTGGGATTGTCCATTAGCAGCTTCCATGTCTGAGGTATAGAGTGGAATTGTCGATCGGCCACATCAAAGCGACCGCTCTGCAGCTCAATGTGCAGTGAGGTAAACGGTTCCACGCGGAGCAAATAGTGGAGCACACCAGCCGAGTTTGAATAGTGGGTTCCATAATGGAACTTGGGTATGGCACCAGAGGGATCCTCAAAGGAATCGTATTTGCCACGGACCTCGGCCTCATTTTTGGGGTTTATCTAGGAAAGGGAATAAATATAAAAAATAATACTTGTTTATGTTTAATTTACTCAGAGAACTTACGCATCCAATGGGTTTAGATAGGTCACGGAATGATTTGGGGTCTGTCAGGTCCAGGACATCACTTGAATAGTCAGCAAGGATCCATGGGAAGACGGGGTACTGGCTTAGATCGTTATAGGATCGACCTGAAGGAGGAGAACAATAATTTAATTCATTGTTAAGTGCACGGTATGTTTAAGCAATGTTTTCTTACCTGCGATAGTGTTCAGGTACATTAAGTATTCAAAATTGGAAATTTCACGATTAATCCATCTCTGGGTGAGACCCGAGGTTCTCAGCAGCTCAGCTGGAGATCTCCCGGAGCCATACAGGACGTTTGGAAGCGGAAGACCCACAATTTTAGTGAAGACTTTATTACGAGTCTAAAAATAAGTGGACCAATTAGTTGTCACCAGGCAATAGAAAATGTCAACAAAAACAAACCCACCTTCGTTGTGAAGTTGAGGAAGTAACTGGTCTGATCCACCAGAAAGATTTCCAGAGCACTCCTTCGCAGGTTGTACTTCCTCAGATGCACCTCGCGTATTTTGTTGGTGGAGAACCTGAAGTCGTGTTTGGATCCATCTTCCGTAGGAGGACTTAGATCCACAAATGTAAACGTGCTCTGGTTGACCTCAATGCGTCCTTTGACCTTTGTCATCAGGGTGATTAGCTCACAATCCTGTGACATGACTAGTTTCTCCAGCGCCACATCTTGTTGCGCCTGAGTGTCGATGAGCTGCCGCAGTTCCTCCTCTAGTTGGGAGCTTTCGTCGTCCGCTAAGAAATCGCGCACCACAGCATTCTTAATGGTGGAGTCAAATTCGGAGATTTCCCTGTGGTTGAGGAAATTAAAACGTGACTTTAATGTATATCTGCTGTGGATTGTTTGATCATACTTGGTGTCATAAGCACTGGTCGCATTGTCTCGCAGATTTGCTGCATTCTCGTGTTTATTTGGGTATAGTTGGGGCTCCAATTTCAGACGCATCCGGGCCACGTTCTCATGTGGCGATAGCTTCCAAAACTCCTCGTCTAGGTCCCTGGGAAGTTATTAAAAAAATTATATTTTATAAGCAATATTTTATAAGAATTAATAATTATATTACAAAATGTCTCAAGATTTCGAGACGAGAGTTATGTAGGTTGTAGTTTTTTAAAAAAAAAAAAGCTACAAATTTTCATAATTAATCTGCAAGACTTACAGTAACAATAAATTATTGTTAAGATTTTTAAATTCTAAACATTATTTTTAGAGGAATTAGATTGTATTAGGATTTAAGGATATAAATAAAATGCAAATCTTTTGTTTTCAAAATTTGTTTTATTTGGGGTTTTGCGATGAAAGTTATTTTAGAGCTCGACAATGATTAATCGAATATGTACAGATGAAAATCCTTTGTCGAATTGCGGTCAATCTCTCCTAGTTTTTCTCCTTCTCCTCATTAGACAACGATGGGAGCGGCCAGAGTCTTGGCGAACACAGGAGCAGGGGCAGCGACCACTGGAGCAGCAACGGTCTTGGCCAGAACTGGAGCAACTGGGGCAACAGCCACGGGCACATCCTTCTGCACCACTGCGTTGAATCCGTTGATATCGTCGGCGTAGTAGGTCACAATGCGACGGGAACCATCGGGCTCAATCAGAGAGTAAGATCCACGTACCACATCACCATCACGGGTCTCCTCCTGGGTCTTGGAGTCACCAGTCAGCGTATCCTGGACATCATAGGCGAACCTGTACTGCGGGAAAGCATCCACGATTTCGGGAGCAGCCAATGGAGCGGCAACTGCGACTGGAGCAGCGAGAGGAGCAGCAACTGGAGCAGCCAGGGGAGCAGCAACTGGGGCAGCGAGGGGAGCAGCCAGGGGAGCAGCAACTGGGGCAGCCACTGGGGCAGCTAGAGGAGCAGCCAGACGAGCAGGAACTGGAGCAGCAAAAGGTCCAGCGGCGAAGGGAGCAGCAGCATAGGTCTTGGCCACCAAGGGAGCAGGTCCTCCAACCAGAGGCGCGGAGTAGCCCAGAGGCGCCGAGTATCCCAGTGGAGCGGAGTACGCAGCCGGGGCGAAGTACGGAGCAGGTCCCAGAGGCGAGGAGTAGGCCAGAGGAGCTCCCAGAGGAGCAGCGGCGAAGGGCGCAAGACCAGCCTGAGCCGAAAGGGCCATCGAGGAGAGGACTGCAACAACCTGCAAGAAAGTTCATGTAATCCGGATTAATCTCTTGAAAAAATCCCTCAGTCCAAACCACTTACCGTCAGAGGATTCATTGTAAGGCTTGGGGTGGGGTTTGAGTGCGATTGTCACCGTCGGTTATCGAAAATGAACTGACATACCTTGGCCAAAAAAACGACGACTTTTATACCAGATGCGTTCGCGAAATTTGCATGCGTCGCTCAGTTGAGGGAACTGCGTACCAATTGCGTATGGGAGCCCATTGTCCAAGCATCTGCCCCCATCCCCGCCATTTGGAGTCTCTTCCTAGCCAGCGCTTTTGGCTGCGTCTGCGTTTTGTTCCAAATTCGCAGCACGTAGTCCAATTTTTCTGTCGTCTTGCGGCTACTCCAAGTTTTCATTTTTATTTGCCACTGTTTTTGCCTTGTTCGGATCGAAAGTGAATGCGATTTGATTATATTTCGGAGCAGTAGTTTTCGGTAATTGACATGCAAGTTCCATCCAATGGCAATGCCTTTATTTTCCTTTACACCAAAAACGCGCGACTTTTAATTGAGTTACTAAATTGAACTCGGGTTGACAAGGGTTCATTTTTTATGCTTTAAAATTAATACCAAGATCTTAACTGGAAAATATCTTGTTTATCCTGTATATGATGAGTTGGGTGAGCATTTTTAAAGTTTTTTGGAAAGTTTTTTATTCACCTTTTTGAGTATCAATTACAAATGCAAATGAGCTACCACTTGTACATAATAAGGTTATTTCATCAAAGAGTTTGGTTTCACTTAATTGGGTGAAACTGGTACTGGATTTATACGTAGCCCATTTCATGCAATCATTTCATGAAATGGGTGTGTATAACACCATTGCATGTATTCGGCAACACAGAAAGTTGACTATGAATTCAGCGTCATTGCGGAAAGAGCACCAACTAACACTGTATAAATTAGGTGGCAAGCCAATACAAATGGAACGGATTTTACATACATTTTTGCCAAATTACACTTCGGCCACTCGCGACATGAATACATGCATTCGTCTCTAGCGTATAAACAGGGGCTATTTTAATTCACGCATTCAAGAATTCATGAAATAGCATAGTATAAACTAAGTATGGGTCAATGTGGCCCAGGAATATCGATTAGACTGTTATTTATACGAACTATGTGAAATAACTCATTTCAAAACTGTGGTGTTTTAAATAGATTTTTTTTCGCATGTCTCTAAGTATAAGAAGTATGCCAGTATTATCCTTATAAAAACCATAATGGTAATATTAAATAGAAATATTTTAATTCTATTGATGGTCTTAAAGGACAACATCGATATTAGTTTTGACTTTGTTTCTTTTGCAAACTTCTTAGTTTTTCTTCATTGATAAGTCTTCAAAAATTTCCAATATTTGGTATTTACTCATTGACTGATTAAAGATTCCCCACCGATTCCATGCTGTAACTGGTGGCTGGTTTTAAGTTCGTGACTCTTTTCCGAAATGCAACCAACGACCTTGCGACTTGTTGGCTACGGATTCACATTGGAGAGCCCCTGAGAGACTTGGAGAAACGGAGAGAGCTCAAAACTTGGCAGCAGTTAGCTGGATTATTCATCACTAACGGTTGTCGGAGTAGAGCGTCGCCACCGGAAACCACAAAATGGAGACAAAGCCGTCCAATTTGGCCAAAGCGAATGGAATGCTCCACTGCCATACATGCAGTTCCTTGCCCAATCGCCGGATTCTGCTCCGAGATGAGAATTAATTAAGAGTAGACGGAATACTGAATGCTGAATACTGGCTGCTGCCACTTAGCAGCCAATTGTGGGCAAGGTCGCTGCGGTTAAAGCTTCCAAATGCCGGCTAGTTGCCTTTTGGCCCGATCGAGGCAATTACGGTGGCTAAAAGCCGAGGCATGTGGGCGCTGTTTCTGCGGGGTGGAAATAAGATCGGAGTGGAGTGGAGTGGAGTGCAGTGAAGTGGGGTTAATGCGTGTGCGAGTGCGTAATTGCGCCTGCCCACCGCCCATTCCCATTCCCTCCCCCAACCATCGAAGTGTGCCATTTTCGTTTTTTTAATTAAACGAGTGGCCAGCAAACGATTGATCTTGTTTTGATACTCTAGCAGTGGGTATTTTACTTGGGACATGAAATAACCCATACGACACGTGAACCAAACTAAAAACGCTTGCCATTAGGCAACACGGCGAATGAGTAATAAGCTTGAATTTGTTACCCATACGACACGTGATCCAGACTAAAATGACTTGGGATTAGGCAACATGTCGTATGAATAATAAGGTGGATAACCATTTTAAAAGTGTAACCATTTTGTGGTTAATTATTTAGTTTCCTTTATAATTTACGGTACTAAAACCTTGGATATAAGAGTGATATTTATACTTCATGATGGTATGTACTGATTTGGAACTCTTTTATAAGTTGAAGTCTAGTGCAAAATCATATTTTATCCTTTTATAAGTTGAAGTCTAGTACAAAATCATATTTTAATTTTTTTTGTTATTATTAAAAATTTAAAGCCATATTTTGTAAGCATAATATTAATTTTTTCTGCAAGGGTACTCAAATCCTTGCTGCCCAAAATTTTCGTCCCCTTCTTGTGGCAACTGCAACTGTCCCAACATGAGGCAGCTATTACATCAGCAAAAGTTCGGCTAGAGAACCTGAGAATGCGCCGAAAAACAGCAAAAACGAAACCAGATTGCTCAGCGGAAAACGAGTCTGGTGTTGGTGGTTGGTGGAGTCTTGGAGCGGCGCGCTCTTGAACGGACTCAAATGGCTTTCGGTGAGTGGTGGTGGCAGCTATTCCATTGAGAAAAGCCAGCATTCATGATGAAATCCGCACCAGAAACACGAAATTCGCCATCAGCGATGAGGTCTGGGGTGCAAGATCGAGATCGAGATCGGGCAGTCACCAAATGAGACGCAATTGTCACTCTGCCCATTAGATTGTCCAGTTTTTTTAGTAAGTCGAGCGAATATAAAACTGAAGAGCTGGCGGAAAATGCATCTCACAGTTGAGCTGAGTTCTTGCAGTGCAGACACCTCCACCAGAGCTCCCTCAGTCGCATCCTTCGCCATGTTTGCCCAGGTGAGTGTCAAAGGATTTGGTTTTTGGTTACCTCTACTGATCAAGGAATTCACCAACAGACTCTGTTTATTTTGGGAGTGATCCTGTCAGCGGTGGTGGCTATACCAATTGATCCCTATGGACTTTCTTCGCCTGGACTCTCGTATGCAGCTCCTGCTATTTCTTATGCTGCTCCCAAGCTCTTAGCTGCTCCTGCTATTTCCTACGCTGCCCCTTCTATCTCCTATGCTGCTCCTAAGCTCCTGGCTGCTCCAGCCATCTCCTATGCTGCTCCTAAACTCATTGCTGCTCCAGTTGCTGTTACAAAGGTGGCCGTTGCCGAACCCTACGATCCCAATCCGCAGTACAGCTTCTCGTACGGAGTAACCGATCACCACACTGGAGACTCCAAGCAGCAGGAGGAGACCCTAGTCAATGGAGTCGTCCATGGCAGCTATTCCCTGGCCGAACCCGATGGCACCATTCGCAAGGTCACCTACACCGCCGACAAGGTCAACGGATTCAACGCGGTCGTGGAGAAGAAGGGTGTGGCCCATGTGGCCATTGCCAAGCCCGCATTGGCCGTCGCCGCTGTTCCCGCCATCACCAAGATTGGATATGCCTCTGCTCCTGCTCTTAGTCTGGGTGGATACGGTGGATACCACTAGGAGGTGGATAGGTGGACCCAGCGATGACAAAACTCTCTAGGCCTAGTTGTAGGACCGTTGTTAAATAGTTCTAATGCATTACCCTCGATTAACCCACTCTATAAGTCAGTCAAATACCCGAAACACAAGGACGTGCGTGCTGTTGCCTCCCGCTGTTGACCCCATTCTGAACTCCCATCTCCGATCGGACGATTGGACACTATTATATCGCCTATATCGCCACCACAGACTACGTTTAGGGATACCGTTCTGGGGATCTGGGGAACGGCTATCGGCCACTTAGTGAATTAGTATCTGCATTTACTGAATAAAAGTTTCGGTACAAAAAAAAACATTTTTATTTGGGGTCATGATTGGGGAAGCCTCATTACAAAGCTTGGTTTTATTTTTCATCCGGTCGTCTGAACAAAGCAAAACAGTTTTTGTCTAAAAATGTTCATATTACTGAAAGTCTTTAAAATTTGTAGACTACAAAAGTTGTAATTAAAGTTTACTGGGTTTGCTGTAAAACATCAACAAAGTTCCAACTTCGATATTATTTATAATTTATTACTATGTTGTTAAGGTAAAAAATGGTGTGTTTTTTTTAAAAGACAGAATCCTAAAAAAACTCCATTTCTACCCGCTATACCTCGATCAAGATTGAGGTAGGTTCGCAGACCCAATCTGAAGCTCCAACTCTTTAATGCCGATCACGTAGTGTCAACTATATTTACGGTTATCACAATTCAAATATGAGGCGCCCAAGTGGAGAGGAGAATTGTGCAAGCTGGGTGATATTTGTTGGCACGTCCATTGGGGAAACCTTTTGGAGGGGCCCGACACAGAAATGGGACATTACGTCAGAAAATGGAATCGTTTTTGGCAGCAGTTGCCACATGGCACATGATAAAGCGGGAATGAGGAGGCCCTTTATAACCCCGATCCACTGAAAGACCAAGACAGTCCCGACAAAGAAGTCAAGCCACCACCACACGATAAACCACCAGTATTTCAGCTGGAAATCTAGTCATGGCCCTTTTCAAGGTAAGTTTAAGGGATCCAAGTCAAGGATTAGTTAGTGATAATATAAAATATGAGTAACTAAGGATGTGGATATCCTGACAACTGCAAAAATTTTAAAACTAATCTGTTCTTCTGTTTTCACCCTTTAGATCACCCTTATCTGCTGCGCTTTGATCGCTGCTATCGAGTGTGCAGTGTTCCCGGCTGCTGTTCCAGTGGGAGTTCCCCTGAACACCGAAGTGGATCCTCATCCGCAGTACGCCTTCGCTTACAACGTCCAGGATGCAATAACCGGAGACAGCAAGAGTCAGCAGGAGGTGCGCGATGGAGATGTGGTCAAGGGTTCCTATTCGGTGGTGGATGCTGATGGATCTCTGCGGACTGTCTTCTACACTGCTGATCCCATCAATGGCTTCAATGCGGTGGTGCAGCGAGGACCTGTTCCGGTGGCTCCTCGTCCGCTGGTGGCTCCAGTTGCTGGACCTCTGCTGGGCTAGGACTTACATATATATTTTAACCTATACCACCATTTTGAACCTAGTTTTTACATAACTTATTGTCTGCTCCTCATTCCTTTGTAAAACCATAAAAGCAATAATAATTATTTCAGTTAGCCAAAGATTTTAAAACATTAAATAAAAAAAATAAAAAATATCTTCACTATCTCGTTTCCCAAGTTATAGTGGGAAAATCCACAAGTCTCCATTTCTCAGACCGATGAATGACTGAAATTTTTCAAACTTGTAAAACAGTCTACACTTTGAGTTGCCCACTCTAGTAAATTTAAATCATAAACCAAAACAAGTTTACATTTACACCTATCCATTTTATTAATTAGTGTGTTGATCAGGCAAGCTCATGGCCGTTTTTAGCAAATTTTTACTAGTTACTCAGTTAGTGATAATGAACTAAATTTAAACACGCTTTAAAGTAATGCAAAGTATTAGTATCTAGACTAACTAGATTTTTTTCAAGATCGAAATATGCGTGTCACTAAAAGGCAACAAGATGTAATTTTGAACTTGAAACTAATCAATCTTTTCGCGGTTGACTTGTTTAAGAATTATCTGGAGTTTATCTCGCAGTTTAATATTTCTTCAATGGAACCATATGCTATATTGATCTTGTGTTATAAAATGTTAGGAGAAAGCTGGCTCATTAAAAGGCAAATTTTCACTTAAATAAGAAACCAATCTTTATTGGTAATTTCCCCCCAGCTGTCCCACGCCCAAAGAACTCTTCCACTCCGAATACATTCACTCGCTGGCCCAACACGCACTCAAATTATTCAATAGCTTAATTGAAAGTAAAAAATCGGCACGAGATGCAATTTTTGGATTACGCAAACCCCAACCCGAGCATGTCCATAGATGTTAGATGTTGCTGCCGGCGCTGACTGCGGCGGCAACTGCAGCAGTTACTTTAACTGCAACTGCAGCAGCGACTGCAACGCCTAAAAAGCGGCGGTACGCGTTGAAAATTAGTGATAATGGGCAAAATTGTCCCAATGGCAACAAAAGCGGAGAAACAGAACAAAAACCATGCACTTGGAAAATCAATTGATGAAACAATTTTATGTACTGTAATATGGAGTAGAAACTTATGTTAGAAATAAGTGATTAAAACCAAGAGGCTTTAATTTTTTATACATTTCCAAATGAAATTAACCTTTTACTCCGATATAGTACATTTGAATTAAGAATGTAATGCTTTAACAAATAATTTCATTATTCAAACTTCATTATTCAAAATTCAATTCAATCTATAGATTCAGTGGTGTAAAAAAAGTTTCTTGTAGTAGTTTCTTTTCCCAATGTACAAGAAATGTTAAAGTTTTGTTTAAGGAATTTTATTTACTATACAATGAGAACTCAACTTAGAACCATTCCATTTTCCCCAGTGCAGTGACTGCGTCTGGCTAAGATTTTTGGGTGGGCGCGGCTTAGAGCGCTGCCAGCCAGTTTCGAAGGCTGTGCCCCAAACACACCTTTCAACAATCGACTGCTGGGTGCGTGAGCAGCTTCACTGCTGAGCTGCTGCTGCTTCGCCCCAATCTGGTGGCCATAAAGCCGAGACATGGGACATACTCCATATACTCCACACACCTGATCCGTCCGGCCACCCGGTCTACTGTCTACTATAGGCCCAGAAAATTCGCTTTCGAATTGAACTTTTTTGTCACGACGTGGGACCAGTTTACTTGGGGTCCGGCCCGGCACAGTCCTCCTCCCAGACATGCGTGAACTGCAGCAGCCCCTCCTTCTAGCAGCCCCTTCTGATTGCCATGGGCAGCGAAAAATGAATTATTTTATATTTGTCGCGATCGATGCAAGTATTTCTCATAGACGGAGGCCGCCACAGACTCCACACGCATGCGCACTTTTTAGTTGTTTATTATTTTTTTTATTTTTGTGTGTCTTATGGCGCTTTTTGCATAAATATCTGTGGCAGCGGATTTTTGGGCTCGCTGTCTGTAAGGCCTATAAAAAGCAATTGTCGAACGGCCACAGAAGCACAGAGCGAGTTCATTTGTCAGCCGAGCAGCAGCAACCTCCAGTTATCGAGTTCTCCACATCTCCACGTCCAGCAAAAGCACTCCAGAATGGCCCAAAAACTGATCCTCGCTTTGAGTGCCTTAGTGGCGGTCACCTCCGCCGTGGTGGTTCCCGGTCCAGGATTGGCACTACCCGCTTATCCATCGTACCCCTCGTATCCTGGACTGGCCAAAGTGGCGGTGGCCAAGGTGGCAGCTCCCGAACCCTACGATCCCAACCCCCAGTACAGCTTCAGCTATGACGTTCATGTAAGTCACCAACTAAACATTTGGTCCTCAACTAAAGTTGTTTAGTAAAATCGAAAAGTTATTAACACATAAGCTACACTAAATTAACAGAGAAGATAACATATTTTACTTAAAAACTTATTTCAAAAATCGTTAAAAAAAATAAGAAACACTTTATTTAAGCCAAGAAGCTCTTGTTTTTATACTCCCTTAAGTTGATGTTTCTTCCCCTAGTTTTCCTTTTATCCCCGAGCGACTTAATTCAACTAATTTATATTTTACTATTTATCCTTTTTAACTCCTGATTTTTCTTATTTTTTTCCGCAGGATGGATCTACTGGTGATGTAAAGAGCCAGCAGGAAAGCCGCAGCGGCGATGTGGTCCAGGGAGCTTATTCCCTGATCGAGGCTGATGGCACCCGTCGAATTGTGGAGTACACCGCGGATCCCGTGCACGGATTCAACGCTGTGGTGCACCGTGAGGGAGTTGCTGCCAAGGCGGTGGTTCCAGTGGCCAAGGTTCTGGCCCCGGCTCCTCTCCTCCACGCTGCTCCTCTGGTGGCCAAGGTGCCCGCCTATGCTCCAGCTCTGGCTCCAGCTTATGGTCCTGCATACGGTCCTCATTACGGTCCCGCTCTGGGCCATGGATACGGACCTGCTTTGGCCCCAGCTTATGGCCATGGATATGGTCCTGCTCTGCCCAAACTGGCCCTGCCCGCCCTCTCGCCCCTGGGCTACCACTAAGTCAGGGAATCGAACCCAAATGGATTGATCACACCCCTAAATGCCGACCTCTTGCCGCTCCCGAATAATGGACACATCGCGACCAACTCCTCCTGCCCAGTGGTCTTCAGTTAGAAGAATTCCACGGGCCGATCGTAGTCGATAGTAGCTCTAGTATTAGTTGAAATGAAAGCGATTTATCGAAATATGTACATACAAATTCACGGACAGCGGGTTTGGACTCCGTTACGGATCCGGATCCCACGTCCCCTCATCTACACTCACCACATTCTCGAGGCCTTTCATTTTTGTTTCTTGTCTTTTTAATCTTAAGGCTGTTTGACCGCGATAAAAACTCTATAATCCCCAACTTACAATCCCCGTTTCTTTCTTATTTAATCCGAGCACCCGAGTAGAACTCGCAGAATATGAAACGAGATTGCAATAAACGAACCGAAGCTATGCAAATGGAACGCCAAGGACTTGTCTTCTGGGTGGGGGATAATGTTAAACTTAAAACCGAAAGCAAAGAGCTGTATACAAAATCTTGATATGCGTTAAAGTTATATGTTTAATCGAAAGAACATCAATAACAAATACGTTAAATAAATATATAAAACGCTCTGTTTAACATTTCTGTACAACCAATGAATATGCTCGCATGATAAAACACAGTTTTAATGAATTCAATTTGCAAACCGTTTACATTCAGAAGTCATTAGGTTAAAATAAAATGCAAGTAGAGGCACAACCTAAATATACGACATTTTGTCTTCTTTTGTTTTTTATTCTTTGAGATAAAAGAAAACTTAGCACTCCTAAGATAATTTCAAACCATTTTTGGAGAAAACCTTTATTAGAAGCCCAAAAATAATTATATCATGAGGTACAGGTTATCAGTATTACTTTAAAAAAAAAAGGAGCCCGTAAATCTTTTCTTGAAAGACATTTAACAGTTTTATAGTTGCAGAATTAATTTGGTGTTAAATGTAAGCGCTTAAAAATCCAACCATTCATTGTTTGCATAGTTTTTACAAACATAATCGCTTATAACAGCAATTAAGTATGATTACAATTATCAAAATAACGCTTAACTCTAAATCATTGAATGTCAATCGATGTTATTAAAGCCAAATAAGCAACAAACTAATGGCTTTGGCAACACATGAAGTCCATGTTAATTTTGGGCCACGTAGTGGATTTATTTCTTGATTTTTGCCCGTGAGCAGTTCGACCTTAGAACAGAACAAGCCCCACCTGAGCGGGTCAGCGCTACTGCTGCACTTGGTGGTGCAGTGGTGCAGCGGTGCAGCGGTGCAGGCTAATCGCAAAGCTCAAGGCAAAAGCCACGCACCACACAAAACTGCGTAATTCGAGCGTCAATGCAAAGTGGTCAAAATGAAATTTATGGGCTCAGTTGGAGAATCGATCGAGTAATTGGCAAGTGGCCACCGGTCACAATGGTAAACTGGAATTTGATTGCCATTCGTCGTGCCCCAAACAATTTCGTTTGATGGGATAATTTGATCCAAACAGTTCGATGTGTTCGATCCGTCAGAGAACTGACCTCCATCCGGACGCAAAAGTGGACCCCACCTCGTCTGCACATCTGCATTAAAAACTTGTGTACATCTGCATTGGGCGCCTCCAATTATGCGCATATTTGTTTATGTAAAAATTTATGGATCGCATAATGAGTTTTCGTTACATTTGCACTTGCATAATGCGACGGGCCTTTGTTGCATTCGACATTAAACGCTTTTGATGATTTAATAAAATTAAATTGAAATGTTAATCGCGACACGGCATGGGCGGGAAAGTAGAGGAACCGATCCAAAAGACATGGGCGAAAGCGATAGACAATAGGCGAGCTCCAGGTGTTACAATGGGCATAAAATGCTCGACGGGCTATCAAAACTTGAAGAAATGCTAGAAAGAATTTCAGGATATTGTGGGAAAACCTCTGGACAATTGTTTGTAAAGACTGCGAGTTCTTACGCTTTTCAAAAGTCAATAATATTGAATCTAAGAAATAAATGTAAAAAAATATAAATATTTTTCTTAATTCAAGATTAAAAATTAGATTATTTAAATTAGATTCATAAATTAAACCATTTAAAATAGGAGTGAAAACGTTCTCTGTTTATATTTTATGTTTTAAACTAGTCATAATCAATTATTTTTTAAATTAATAAATGCTTTATTATGAAAGCTTAAAAAGAAATGTAAAAACGATGAAGTAACAATTAATAAAAATGCTTAAATGTGTAAGCTAACAAAGAAATGTTGTAAAGAAAGCTTTGGAAAATTAAATAAATGTTCAAACTATCCAATCAACCTTTCTTCTATTGATAACTCATAAGTGAATTAAATGCTTAAAAGCCAAGAAAGACATTTTTTGAAGAGTGCTATATAAAAAAAAATATATTTTAGTGAACCCCTCTTTTATTTCAACCAGATAGGAAAATACAAAAATCACATCATTAATCTGAGATCAGACTGATTAAATTTAAATATGATTTGCAGTTAAAATTCGGATTATAACTGTGTCCATCGGATAATCGCCGATTTGTGGCATTGTGTTGACGGATTTCACCCATTGTGGAGACAACCTACTGAACGGATTGTGGTTACCACCAACTGTGAGTGTTGATCATCATGATGACTTGAGTCTGGTGGCTCTGCTGCAAACATTAATGATTGAGAGGGATTTGTTTGCATTTCAAAGTGAAATTAACACAAAACGCGACGGCTTCTGGCCATGTTTGAGTGTTTGAGTGGTTAAGCGGAGTTTGGGACTTCGAGTGTGCGCCTCCAGGTGATTAAGTGAACACGCACACAGGTAACACTTATGAGTATAGCCATGCACGCTGGCACGCTCGATTACAATTGTCGCCTCAACTGCGAGGCGGGCAATTAAAATGCTTAATTTCGCGTCATTTCATAATGGAATTGGGGCGGTCTCGGTGACGTGTACACAGAAAAAAATGTCAGAGTAATAGGTATTTATGTAAGATACACCTTATACATAAATAAAATTACCCTTATGTGAGTACCACAAAATGTAATATTAAATACAAGGAATTCTCAGGTCCTTAAATTTTTAAAATTACTGCTTCTGAGGAAATAGTATCAGTTTGTTTTAGATGACTTAATTTGTATATTAAATGTAGATTTTTAATGTAAATAGAAATATAGTATTAAAAATTTGTTAAACTAAAAATGTTTTTCAAATTTGACGAGAAAAAAACACATATTAAGAAAAAAAAATTCTTTGGTAAACCACATAACATTTTGTTGCTCATAATATAAAGATAATATAATAAAATGAATTAAACCTTCTTAAATGTTCTTAATTTTGCCGAAGACACTTAACATCAATAATTAATAACTCAAATTCATAGAAATAATGTTTTTTCTCTGTGTATATACAATGTAGATGTGCTTTAGACTTACCCGGTATACCATGGGCCCCTGGGGCCGTATAAGAAACGCTTGGCGGTCTTCCACCGCTTCCGTATGTGACTGTCGACGGTCTTGTGGTGCAGTGCAGCCGCCTGCAGTCGCTGCATCTCCTCCACCTGGCGCACCTTCCACGGCATGTAGATCTTCTGCTGGAAGAGGCGCCGGTTCTCCGCCTGGTGGGTGGCCCTTTGCTTAGAAGCAGCCTTACAAGCTTCGTAGCACTCTGCCCAGAAGCGATTGATGGGCTCCCACAGATGCAGCTCAATGTCACGTTGGTAGCGATCGAACAGCGGCTTCACCTGAAAGTAAAATAAACACAAGAAAATTCACTAAAAAGTTTTATTGTTGTTCCAGTTTTAAAACACTTTTTAAGACAATAAATCTTTTATGAGCTATAAGATACCATAACTCATGGATCATCTAAAACCCAATGGTAATTTTTAAAACTTGTATTAGTTAATAATTTGTTGTCTGAAATTAAACTGTTTATTAACTATGTAAAACCGAATAGTACAGGGGTAGTTGTAAACTATTTGAAAAATCTGCAATTACTAACAAAAAGAGATCAATAAAAATAAGAGTAATCTCGATAATTTCTTTCAGTCTGCGAATGGTGATGGAAATCCAAGATTGACGATTATGGCAGCTTGGATTCGGTTTCGCTTTCATTCGATTCAGGGGCAGTCATTGTGCGTGTTCGAGTTCCATCTGGTGGCGATCTAGAGGAGATCACTCCCGGTCCAAGTCACGTCCGTTCAGGTTCAAGTTCAATGTGCATGGGAGCCGCGGGCACAGGAAGCACTCGATTGCAGTTGTGTAAACCAGTTAGACGCGCTCCTCGATAGCGGTTTATTAGGTGTTTATTCAACACCGATTTGTACATGATCTTTGAAGTTTCCTAGGGGCATCCGCATTGTTCAAGTGAAGGGACGACGGCGGGTGGTTCTTTTGCATAACCCACCAACTGCGTTCAGCGATCGTTCCAGGGCGCTGGGCACACACGAATTAAATAAAGCAAAATAATAAGAGCGCAGCTAAATATTTCTGGTAAAATCTCCGGCAGGTGGGTGCATCGGCAGCGACGCCGCTTTGTCATTCGACTGGTTCCAGCTGCGCCTCTTCGACTTCGAGCCACAAAACCAGACCACTTTCTTGGCGCTCAGCTCAGTTGCCGAAAGAAAGTCCAACAATCGTGACCGACCGGGAGCCGCGAGGAAAACTCTCAATTCAAAAACTCCCAGCACCAATGAAAGTTGTGTTGATGTTCGCGTCGATTTCGGAATTTTATGTTTTTCCAAACGCCACTTCTGCGTAGAGTTTAAATCGCGTTTTGTCTACCGCTCGAAATGCAATGCAATTTGTTTTGGCTTTCGGCCTGTTTTGTAAGCGATTAAATAATATGTGAATTAATTATGCTGCCATCTCTAGTGTGTGTTGTAGGGGGTCTTTTCAAGTAGTGAAAAAATAACCAAATATTTTCAGCATTTCAACAAATTTTCAACAATATAAGCTGGTGAACTTAAATTTACCACGCATAGTATCGTTATTCTCGTGAACTGCAAGTGTTTATGAAAAAAAATTGAGAGATTTCCTCTTTTTATATTAATTATAATGGTAATTAAATTTTGTTTTATTTAAAGCAGAGTCAATTTAATTTTGTCTTTCTTAATTTCTATGAATGTTTAAACAAAGCCCAAACTATAAGTTCAGAAAATTATTCAAAATTGTGTGAATAATAAAAATTAAAATTAAAATTAAAAAAACATAATTTGGAAAAGTATTCAAACTATTAAACCTTACTTTAAGCATAAAGAGCTTTGAAAAGTTGAAGAATCTGAAACTAAATATGTTAATAACAGTGCACCAATTTTAACACATTTAGTCACAATTTAATTATTCGGTTTTCTAATGCACATGAAAAGAGAGGACCCTCCAATTAATGAATTAAGATAAACTTAGTGAAAAATAGTGTTCTATAAGGGATATATTAAGAAAATCGTGAGAAAACGTTAAACATAGGTTACGAATTTCCCAAATCCCCGCTCAATAGGTAATATTCAAACCTTGTTAAGCCAAGCCCAAACAAGTCATGACCATAAACCAAAGCAAGACAAGCAGCTGCAAACGGATTCGAGCTCACACCTGAACCTGGCTGCGATCAGGTTCAATGCTTGGCTCCTTCGGGTGCCCAGTTTCATCTCCCCTCGATCCAATCCCCCGTTCATTCGATTGGATTGCGTGAGACCAGCAAGGCATGCGAGGAAAGCAACAAACGGCTAGCCAGCCGGCAAAGTCCCCCATCGATGCAACACCACCAGCAACTCCGGCAATTACGAGGAGCCTGGCGAGCAAGACTCGTGACTCGATTGCCACTGGTGGATGGTGGAGGTGATGGCAACTTTGTTACGTATGAAGAGCTAGGGAGGCACTGAGGCGGAAGCCAGAGAGTCTTGGGTGGAAAGTCAAAGGTTGGCCACATAAGATAAAAACACACAGAGATGACAGCATTTAAGTTTTTTTTTTTGGGGAGAAAGTTTATTTGTCTGATGACAATTTTTGCGGAAGATTAACCCACTCACCCTTTGCCTCTTTACCCCTTTTCTTGTAGTTGGCCATCTGGCTGCCCTTCGCCTTAAGTGACTCCAATGCCACAAGTGTTGAGAGGGGGAACAAGACGGAGCCAAAAACGGAGCTAAGGCCCACAGCGGAGAAACTGATTCGCTACCGCCGTCAACCACCTTTTGCGTTGATGAAGCGCTCCAAGCTGCGAAGAAGGAATAAGGGTCCACCAAAGATCAAGTATGGACCTCCACCTCCACACATCAGATACTCCAAGCCGTCATTTCCGTCGCATATCGAGGAACCCAGCTTCTCCCTCGATGACTTCCAGCACCTAAAGTTCGATGGTGCGGACTTCAAGTTGCCCACCTCGGGCTATGAAGCGCAGTCCATGGACTTGGACTTTTATAACCACGATTCGGAGCCGGATCTTTACGGAGCACAAAAGTTCCCGAGCCTGGACTTTGGGTTGGTGACCACCCATGAACATGTTCCCCACCAGAAGTACGGACTGCCTCCCATTGAGCAGGGCTTCCAGCCGGATCACTCTTTCGCCTCGCATTATGAACCACCTCCTCCGCCGGCTCATCCACCAGCTACTCGATATGGAGTGCCAACGGCTCCAGCTCCTGTTCCCAGCTATCCGCATCAGGATCTGCCAGCGCCAGATTCCTATTCTATTTATGAACAGAAAATTCCCAATGTGGGTTACCATCAGAATTTTGCAGAGCCACCCAAGCAGGCGAATCCCAACTTTGAGATTGCCTATTCACCGCCCGCTTATGAGATAAGCACTTCCTATCAGTCGAATCATCATCAGAGCTATGTACCACCATCTCATCCCTCGCAGCATGAAGGATTCGGTGAACCACCAGCCACGAAACTATGTTAAGCCACTACAGCATCCTCCATCAAATAGTTACGCACCAGCACCTCAGCATCCTTCTTCTGTTTATGAACAGCCTCCACAGCATCCTCCTCCCAGCTATGGTCAGCCTCCTTCATCCAGTTATGATCATCCTCCTCAACATCCTCCATCCAACTATGAACATTCTCCACAACATCCCTCTTCTAGCTACGATCAGCCACCTCAACATCCTCCTACCAGTTACGATCAGCTTCCTGAACACCCTTCCCCCAGTTATGATCAGCCTCCTCAACATCCTTCATCCAGTTATGATCAACCTCCCCAGCATCCGTCCTCCGGCTACGACCAACCACCTCAGCATCCTCCCACAAACTACGTGTCCCCTGATACCCATTCCATTCAAAACTATCCACAGGATGATTACGCCCCACCCTCGCAGGAATTGCCCTTGAATCCACACCACAAGTTCCCTAGCTTCGACTTTCCGAAATCCAGCTACGAAGTGCCCATTTACGACCCTGTGCCCTTCGAGGCCTCCAATCGGGATGAACAGGAGTCCTACCCACCCATTCTGGCTTCTTCTCCCGATCAGAATGAGATTTCTTCAGATGCCCATGCGGCTGGCAGTTCCAAGCGGCGAAAGAGGAAGAGAAAGCCAGGTCTCGTGCCAGGAAAACATACGCTAGATGTTCCAGAGCTCCAGCAGGCCTATGATGCGGATAGTCATATAGGAGAGTCGAATGAAAATGTAGATGCGGAAACAAACGGTTCCCACTTTGTGGAGAGGAAGCAGACGTTCTTCAATTTTGTCACGCCCACAACAACTACTTCGACTACAGCGGCACCTTGGAATCCAATGAGGGGCAGGAGTAGTACTCGGACGGCGTTTATACCCACCGTTGTGACAAGTACTCTAGCGACTCCAACAGCAAGGAGTAAAAGTCGCGGTAGTTCTCGCTATCGCAACAACCAACCTCTGATTCCGAGCTCACCCGATCCCAGCTCCACCAGCGTTAGGATCGAACAATCGCATTCTCAGAGCTACTACGACGGCACAATTGCTCCACCCACTCGGCAGCAGTTCTCACCCACTCATGGAGGTCGTGGTTCGCGACCTACACGACCTACGCGACCTGGTTATGTGAGGAATCATAGCCAGGTGTCTCCGCTGGCGCTTCAACCGGCGGATACCACATCCAAGCGAACCACCAAGGGTGTATTTGACACGACGCTTTTCAAGAGCCCGCTCAGCGATCGAGAAATGGAGCGTAATCTACATGGGCTGCGTCAGAACTTGCCAAAAAACCACAAACTATACTGAATTCTCAATGGAGTTAACAGGAGGCATAGCTTAAAGACTTGGTTAACTAGTGCTTAGACTTTAGAATAAGCTAATAAGCTGTATCGCAAACTTAGGCTAAGGATGTTAAATAAATCTATATAATTCAGAAAAACTAATCAAAGTGTTTACTTACCATGCGGTCAATAAAGTTTCTCCACTTTTTGCTGGTGCTATACATTTGGAAATCATTGAAAAAGACAGGACCCGATGAAGTTGAAGGAAGATCTGGTAGAGTTGAATCCAAATTGAAGGCAAAACGACATTTTTCAAGGAGTGCTTTCATCACAGGCATTAAGAATGAATACTCCTCCGGATTTCCAACTAAAAGTATAATAGTAAAAATGTAAAAAAGACAACTCAATAAAATCTTTAAGAACCCACCTTCAATGGCATTATCTAAAGCCCTATTGATGCTATATAAAAGATAAGAGAGCTCTGCAGGATCCTCGGTGGAACGACTTTGGAGAATAGCATGTAGTTTTGCCGTCGCCATGGCCACAATACCAGGGTTTGGGTGATGAGAGCACTTGAGCAACAGACCCAAGCACAATCGAATCATGTCGGCCCAATCGTCAGAGGATCCCTGCTGGAAGATCATCAAAGCGTCCAGCAAAGCCAATACACCATCCAGAAGTTTGGTAGAACACTTCTTTGACTCATCTTCGTTTGAGCCCAGAACCACCAGTTCGTAGACCATGCGAAGGATGTGCGAAGCGTTCTCCTGGTTCACCAGCGTCTGGCTTCCATGCTCAGAGAGATCAAAGAGCGAAGCTTGTACAGCCATCTCAAGAATACGCAGACGCAGCGAAAGGTGCGAGGTGATCAGCTCGTTGTTCAAAGCCAATAAATTAATGCAGCCCAGCACTTGACCACGCTCCTGCCAGCAATGTGGATGATCGTTGGGTATTCCTCGCCAGAAAATGTTGAATAGCGTATTTGAGACTAGATAAACCAACTGCTCCTCAGTGTCCACATCGCCATCGGCCACAAAATCAAAAGCAGAGGTGCTCTGTAAAGATCAAAAAGGTAAAATGAGTAATATGTAACCATAAAATCAAATTTTAAGTATTACCTCCATGGAATCACTTTTCTTTGGAGGCCCGCCTGGGGACTGCGTGGAACTGTCGGAGCTTATGGACTCCTCACGCTGAATCGAAGGCGTCTGCGAGCCATCGGCAGTGTCTGTGGAGCTGCCCAAAGTCAGGGACTCAAAAGTGTCCTGCAGGTCGTGAGTTGTCTGTCGAATAACCGAAAACAAACTGTTGGCATTTTCAACCACAGCATCGGAAACTGTTTCGGCCAATTCTGAAATGCAAATGTATTAGATAGTTTACAATAATTTAGAAAGAATAATAAATAAAATTACCTTTAATTTCACTCTCTATGACAGTGGCTGCCTCGGATACGCTGGCTTGAATTTCATTAAGTATTAATCCACTATCGCTCAGCTCTTCCTGCTGCTGCTGCTGCAACGCTGCCAGACCAATTTCCTGCTCCGAAAAAGTTATCAGATCGGCTTGAGCTAGGAAGCTTGAGTTATCCTCCAACAGCACGTCCAAGTTGATCCCAAAACTTCGTCGCTTCTCCTCATCTGGCGGCGAACTGGTAATGGGCTTGCGAATGAGCAACCGGGCAATCGACTCCTGCCAGCCTGTTTGCTTGGCCATCGCGGCAGTGGAGTGCTGTTTGACAAAGGTGGTCTGCAGCAGTCTCTTAGCGATCTCCAGTTTCACGGGAAGGTCACAGCTGCTCACATGATAGACCAAGAAAATAAGACCTGCGTAATCTGGCTGCAGGCCCAGCATTTCGTCTACCAAATGGAACAGGATGGTAGAGCTCAGGGATAAAGGTGTGATGAAGGAGAAGAAGCCAGGGAACATGCTCTGCTCGCTGGCCTGGTCATACAGACGAAGCACTTGTTTATACTTCTGATGCACTCGCGATGTGGCCAATAATCCACTTATGAACTGGTTATATTTAAAAGGAATGTCAAGCAAGTTTCGTAAAAGAAATAACATTTAACTTACTCTAACAGCCGCCTCCTGGATCTCATTGTTATAACTCTTGTCCACGAAGAAGTTATATATTAGATTAGCGGACTGTGGTTCATGCAGAAGGAGAACCATCTGATCCTTGCAGTTCTTACCACGGATATAAAAAGTCATCATCTCCAGGAACTCCACAAGTACCACATCCTGTCGCACCGAAGCCAGAAAAGCCACCATTGAGTTCACCTCCTTTATGTTTACTTCCTTTTGAAGATAGAACTTTATGATCCCGAAAAGAGTGGCCCGAATGGTCTTAGCGTCGTCATCGGTAATGCTGTCTGGAGTGGAGTAGTACTGACGCACTACGTCCAGCACAAACTGAACTCCATATCGCTTGCGGAAGAACTTCCGATCGTTCTTTATCATGGCACTCAGGTACTGGGCATGGCCTAAGGTGATTTGGAACTGCAGTCTCGACCAGATGGCAAAGTCAAACACAATGTGAGAGTACAACGCGTCCAGGAGTTGTCCACCCGCCTCCGCTTTGTGCCCCTGAAGCGACTCCATCAGCAGGTGGGTGGCCATTAGGGCATTCACATCAAACAGGAGTGGCGGACAGCGTTGGAGCATTGTGCCCACAATAGCCAGACACTCACTACCCAGCAACTGCTCTTGGTTTGTCTCGTGCTCGTGGGTGAGGTAGCGCAACAGGCACAGGAAGCTGGCCAGCGGGTGCTGCAGCATCTTCCACTCGGTGTACGAGTTCGAGGAAAGCATCTCCCAGTCGGTAAACTCCTCAGCCGAGGGGGTCGGAGCGCAAGATAAAGACTCTTCGCTTACGCTGCCAATAGAGATGTCTGCTGGCTGGTCCAAACTTACCAACTTATGCAGAATGGGCAGTATCGCACTGATTCCGCCGATACTGTTGATTGTCTCCTGGATCTTTACGATCTTGCAGTGTTGAGCATTGATTCTTCCTGGGTATTTTCCGCCTGGAATAAGATCCTGGCATGTGCCATGCCATACTGCTCCCGGGGCATAGCAGAAAACGAAGCGAGAGTTGAGCTCTAGGAGGTCATTGTCCTGGGAGAAGATGGAACTGAAATTGGAGCCCGCATCGAAGATGGTCTTCAAACTAGTGGTGGGATCGGCTAGCAGCACACCTCCCAGATGTCCGTGTAGGCAAGTTTGCTCGCCAAACACTGTGTCCTGCATTCCGATGGGAAAATTTTTAACGTTAGGATCAAACGCGGTCTGGGTGCGCATGGGCAGGGTGAAATAGTTGGATACCTAGAAGGAAAGTAAGAAAGACAAGTAAGAAATGAAAGATTAAACAATGTAGTTATTTGTTTCTTACATTTGCAGACAGTGTTCTTTCCAGGAGGCTGGGCAGCATTCCTCTGTAGCCACTGGATCCGCTTTCCTGAGATGAGGACCTGGGCATTATACCCGTCTTAGCTATTTCACCTGGTTTCGGGGGCTCCACCACTGCTCCAATAGAGCAGACTGTGAAGGGTTCAGTAATCGCTTGCACTTTTAGTGTTGCACTCAGTTTTTGAACAAAATCCACATAAATATTGATCTGACTGTAAGAGAAGGGCCGCTTTGGTGGAGTAATAGCCACTGTTAAGTAATGCCACTGGCCGTCCATTAATGTTTTGGTTGCGGTGGAGGATGTTAAGTACTCCCTTCTGGTTAAAGCAGCCACCACAACATTCCCATTGGGCTGAACGAAAACCTCGAAACCACTACCACTAACTGTCTGCAAAGTTAGCAGCATGCGGCGACTGCTAGACTGATCCTTAAGCTGATTAAAGCGAACTAAGATATGGAAGATAAAACCGTATGAGCCGGAAATGGTCCAGTTACGAATGTCAGGCACAAGAATCCCATCCGTTGGCTGATCTATGGAAAAGTACTGAGCACAGGAGTTGCTGCCCCTCAAACTCTGCAGAGCAATGACTACCAGAGTCTAAAAGAAAATCGGTGATTAACACGAAGTGGATATCAGTAAGGCACCGAGATTTACCTGTTGGAGTTGCTTGTTCTGCGGAAACTTAGTCCCCTGTCGCAGCAACGTAAAAATGCACTTCAGCTCCGCAGGCATAATGCTGAGCTTGCTCAGTTCTTCTATCAGCTTGATGAGATTTTGAACGCAGTTTTCGGCCAGTGACTCCGCTTCTAAGAGACATTTACACACAGCTTTGATGATATGGCTGCCACATGCCACAGATTTGCTGTTAATGTATACAAAATATTTTACTTTTGTATCAATTTTTTATGTTAAATGATTAAGATAAAAATGTATATTAATAATCAGTACTTCTACTTACGTTCCATAGTTGTCAGTGCAGCCCTTTAGCACTAGGTTAGTTACATGCAGCTGTTCCTGCTCTTGAAGCTTTGGTATCCAATTGAGCAATTGCAGCATCACCTCAGGTAGCAGCAACAAGTGACCACTTTCATCGTAGCCCAGCATAAAGCAAGTGTCCAGCAAAGCAACAGTTGGATTACCGAACTCCTGCAAGCTGCCAAAGAGCTTCTCAATGCGTTCACCCTGACACAACTGAGCAGACGATTGCGGGGAATGTCGCGTCAAAGTGGCTAAAGCCTCCATTGTGCTGCACAGGGAACTCGAATGGGAGATGTGCCAGGGCTAAAGGAAAGGATACAGGTTAATAAAGAAATTTCCAAGCATTATAAATCTTACTCTTATGAGCTTTGGCAGACTAGTGAGCAGTTCCAGTAAATTGGAATCAGCAACAGCCTCACTAACATCGGCATCGCCTTTAAGAAAGAGTTTTACAGCCGCCACCGTGGTAGATAAACCAGCCATGTCGATAACCACATCCTGGTCAGCATCGCTGGCTATGTCAAAGTTGGCATCCCCGCTGTCAAAGTGTTTGGTGGCCAGCAGCTCTTGGAGAGCATCACAATAAAGTTGAATTAACGTAACTAGGTCTATTTGGCGCTGTTAAAAAAAGGAAGAATATTAAGTACGTGTTTATATATAAGTTCTATTAAGTTAAAAAAATAATTTAAAATTTATATATTAAGGTACTCACTTCTTCCGGACTAGATTTCTGCAACACAATAACCATCAGAGCATAGCATTGTAGGGCTACACCGCGCAGACTGTTGGCACTCTCCCACTGTCGGAGGATACTCATGGTGATCGACACCGTGGCGGGGCAGATGGCCTTCATGCCATTGCGCTGATAGACCAAAATCAGCATTAAATGGATTAAATTCCAAAGGATCGTGGGACAGACAAGCAATGGCATGCATGGACAACGGTTAGGGGACAACAATGATCGGGACAACAAATGGTTACACCACTCACCAAGTTATCACAGTCTAGCAGCCCATCACCCGAGCAGGGGGCAAGTGAAGAAGTGGTTAGAGCGTTAGTATTTCTATTTGTCAGGGTCGAGGTCGAGTTTAGAGACTTCTGCACTTTCAACTGCAGCTGGAGAGGAGCCAGCCACATCAACGAAACACGAAATGAAACGAAAGTGGACATGGAAACAAAATGATAGAGCTCTAATAAACATTAATAGCGAAAGCAGTGAGCATAAAGGAAAGCTGTCGGGAAGTGAGGTTAATAAGTAAACGTTTTAAGAGAGAGAAAGGACTACACAGGAGGGGACTGGAGACGCTTTCTGGCGCTACCTGCGAGCCGCAAATCACAGCGCCCAGGATGTTTAGCAGGCTCTCGCCTATCTCCGCATATCGGATCAGCTTTTCCTCCTGAAAGCAATCTGCAAAGCAAAGCTATGTGTTAGTAAATCAAGTGATTACGAGCCCTAATGGGAAAGGTATCATTTTTTGTTGTTTAGTTCACGTCTTATATATTGTATAAATTGTGCTATTTTTCAACTTTTAGTCGTCATAGATCATTTAAGCATAGACGATTGAATGAACAGGAATATTGATACTGTTTCCCATCACTGCAGATCACAACCTTTCTTACCATAAATAAAAGGAACGATTTCCACATGAACCGAATGGGGTTTATAAGAAAGACGACTGTAGTCAGCTGTTTGACCGCGCACAAAGCTTCTCCACGTCAAATACGGATCATACATGACCTCCAGAAAAGCTGAGAAGCTGCTGAAGAGATGACTTATAGCGGGAACCGGTTGGGAAAGCTTCATTTGCTAGAATGAACAAGGAGAAGATGGGTTATCCAGCTTAGAAATCAGAGATGAAAGAGATTTACTTACTTGTTTGAACACTCTGGAGAGTATAGCTATAAGATTCGGCTTGTACTCGTACTTAATGACTGCCAGGATGTTGTCAAAGTGCCGGCAGACGATAACCAAGCAGTCGACAAGAATGGCCACCTGTTCAATGGCCTCCTCCTCTAGATTTCCGACTGTATCGCAGGCATCCCTAGCCACAATAATAAACTTTCCAATAGCAGGAAGTAGTTCATCCGGCAGACGACCCAAATGGGGACCACTATCCGGTTGAACTTCATGCCACATGGGGCAGTTCTCCGCCTGGAAGTCCAGCTGCAGTTGGCTCCTCCAAATGGCCACGAAGCGGGCCACAAATTGCCGGAAGTGGGCCTCATCGTTCTGAAAGAGAGTAAAAGAGAAGGCAGGATTTAGTCTGAGCCTGTCTGGGATTATATAATCGTTACACTGTTTACACTGCTTCAAAAGCAGATAAACAATTGCGTTTTGTTCTTAGGTGACTAATGCTTTAAACATTTTGCGACCGCCCCCGCAACAGCAGCACCCCCTTCCCCATCCACCACTCCTTATCACTCGATTTACTCCATTTGAAGACCCACCTTTGTTGTATACTGCACCCACAGGTTGTATATATCCTTCTTATTGTCCATCGCTTGGTTTTCCATGGAATCTGCTCAGCTGAACGACATTTGGTAACCACTAGCAGAGTATTTTCCCTCGGCAAATTATTTGTTTACAAAAAAAAAATGTTGCCGACGATGTGGGATGGTTGTCCACAGCCCTGTTTTTCCTCTTTTCCCCTGTTGTTTTCCGTGTTCCGTAGTGGAATCGATTGTCTATACAGTTTGAGTTTTAGCGTAAGTAGAGGTAGCCAGCCGCGATTTAGTTTTTAGCAGATTAACAATATTTTTGGCCAAATTTTCACATTGCTGGGCACAGGTGAAAACTGCAACAGCTGATTGCTTCTTCTTCCTAGACAATAGCAGTGTTGGAAAATGCGCTGAAAAACTAAAAAACATATGGCGCCAATTTTAAATTGTTTCTTTGGAAGGCAAAAGATTTTTAGAAAAAAAGTTGTGGTTAACTTACTTTATTTAACCTTTGCTAGGTATTTTAAAATAAAAAAAGTTAAACAACTTTATTTCTTACCTTTTTGCCACTGGTTTATTTTTTAATCACTAGAATACAAAATAATTTTAGACTTATGTTAATACGTTCTGAACAATTCAAATTAAAAAAAATAAATTTTTTTAGGTTTCTTTAAAATGTATAAAATCTACAATGTTGATTAAACCACAAAGTGTGTTGTTGTCCTTTTTTCAATATAAACTTCTTTAAAGAGTAAAGAAAATTCCGCAGCACCCAAAATCCAAATAAAACCCAAAAATTATGTAGGCTGCTAAATGCGTATTTATTTCGAGATTTTCATGTATTTGGTTTCAATTCTAGTAGCATTTTTTTATTTGTTTGTCTGTTTTACATGATATTAGCTAATAGTTGCGCTTCTGTTTTGCCATTGCTTGACTCTCGTTAACTATCATCTCCAAACTTTCGTTAAAAACAAACGATTTTCTGTGTAGTTCATGCCGCTTATCATTGATACATAATGCTCAAAAGTGCAGTTTATTGATGCTGATGCGGATGCTGATGCGGATGCTTCTATACGCCTAGGCAACGAATTTTGAGGTTATTCGCCTTTGATTTTAGAAATGTTTTTTGTGGTTTTGTTGTAATATAAAAAGGAAACGTTATTTTATATTTAATTTCAGACCTAAATTATTAAGATTTAATGCAATATTTTATTTGTAAGTTTTAATTGAATAGCTTGAACCATTTGTAGGACCTATAAATATTCATTATCCGTTAATAATCTTAATAAAATAAATATGTAGAAGAAAAATCTTATGCCTCCGTTTCAGTTAGTTAAAGCTGTGAGTTTTTATCCGCATTAATTTTAAGGATAACAATTGTTAGTTAATTTACTTTAATTTAGTTTAATTAATTTGAATTTACTTTCAAATATAGGCATTCGACTTGCTTTCGTTTATCATTACGTTTAAATAAAATACACGATGCGTTCGGTAAATTTAGTTTCTGTTTTGGTTTCGAGTGTTACTCGCATGTGTTTTACGGTTTGCAGCTCTTGAATGGGCATTACAATATTTAAAAAACCTAAGCGCCTTGATTTATCGATTTGTAAATAAGTTGCGCGCTCTGTTCATTTTACTTTTATTTGCTTTATTTGATTTTGGTTTTGGGCATGGGTAGTTTGGATTTTCTGCCTCGAGACGACGACGACGATTGTTGCGAATAGAAAAATAATTCAAGTAAATATTTGTATATATGTATATGCAAGTGTATAAGTATTATAGTTTCCTCTAGGTATATGAATAGCACTCCATGCTCGACCTCTTGCAGTTAATGTTTATTGTATTTGTACCAATCCTAAGCTGTGGCATCCATCCATCCTCCATATCAGATATCAGATACTGTGCAGATACTAATGCCTGTGTTTTGCAATTTTGAGTGGGTTGTGGTTGTCCGGTGTAATTCCGGGTTTCTAGCGCGGCGTGAGAGTGTGCTAATGTGGGTGAGTGTAGCTAGTTTATAAGGTAAATATAATCTATCATAGTTCATTTAGGTGCCTCTAACAGCTCTGAAGGTATTCAGGTTCGGTTCGCATTCGCTGCGTTGTTGTCGATTGTTTCGGGTAGAAATACTTGGGGTTATCGCTTCTCTGGTTTCGGTTTTTGTTGTTGAGTTGGGTCTCTGCTCCGATCTCCGCCTGCTCCATAATCGGTTATCCGCTCGGCGGCCTACGATTCCAGCAGTGGCTCATTTTCCGAATCGGAATCTAACATTTTCCAGACCATGCGCCTGACGTTTCAGACTGCCGCCGTCGGCCCAGGAGGAGTTGAGATACTCGTCGTCATCGTCTTGCTCAAGTTTCTGTAATGAAAATGAAGGTATATATGTATTAGTATTTTATTATTTGGGAGTTTAAGGTTTCTGCTAAAATAAACTTGAAAAAAGTTTTTAAGAAAGGGTTTAAGTGGGTTGTTAAAAAAATCCTACTGGGTTTTTTGGGCTGTTAGTTGTTTACCCGTAAATGTATGCTACGCAATATCAAAAAGGAGGGAACAACTTTTATCAGAGGGAAGAATGACTTGATATTTTGTTATAAATATACAAACAATTCAGAATTGGAGACACATAACTTCTAATTGCCTTTCAAGTGTAACTAAATGTATTCGTTATAAGAGAAACCTAACAACTTACTTATGACCCCATATTTAACACAATCCCACCAAGCCGTGTTCACCTTTAAAGTGGTATTCCATGTCCTCCTGTTATATTTTGAGATGTCGTTTAGGTGTATAAATAAATAATTTTTAATGACTCACAACGGCCAAAGCAATCAAAAAAAAAAAAAAAACCCACCAGCTATACAGCTAATTGGACCACACACAAATAAACGTGTTTATCAATTAATAATTTATATTTTTAAGTCAATTATGTTTTTTTCAGCAAGTTTATTTTTATATTAAATCATAGCCCCACATCCTCTTGTCTTACCCTTGCACTGAGTTGGACGTGGAGATAACTCCGTTTTCCAGTGAGTCCCTGGACAACTCGTCGGCCATCTGGACCTTCAGTTGGTGGCCAAACGAGTTCATCTCCGAGTTTGGCGTCATTTGCGAGCCCGCCGGACTCTGGGCAATGTAGGGACCCGGGGTGGTCACTGAACCACCCTGCGATATGGATGTGGTCATCCCAGGACCACCATTAGGCAGGACACCTTCCAAACAACTATCGTTGGTGGTGGAATCCATGTTGATGATCTGGCTGCCGGCCACATTATCCGCCAGCACAGCACCATCGCTGTCATCCACCGCATCGATGTCGTCGATGTCCATGTCCTCGGCGTTCTTGTCCAGCGGCGCCGTCTCCTCGTCCTCGTTGTAGATCTTAAAGTAAGCGTACGTCAGGTAGATCACCGAGATGATGAACGAGGGTATTGGTATGGCCATCGAGTACACCAAATTCAGGGTGTTCTGCCAGTAGTCCAGGTCGCTGATGACCAGGCTGGGATCCACTTTGGAGTAGTAGCAGGGGAACTTCATCCCGATCTTTGTGTACCGCTTCAGCCAGATGGTGCAGTTGAGCATGGGCGGGTAGCCACAGCCCTTCACATTCGGAAAAAGCCTTGCCCCCACATAGTAGTACATGGAGCGATTGCCCATGAGTCCCTCGTTTAGCTCGGAGATCTCATCAAAAGGCCTTCGCTCATCGGGAATGAGAGTACCTGAAGAGCTCAGACCCCTCGTATCCTCTGAGTCCTCGATGAGAAAGCCATTGGAGCCATCTGCATCCCCGAAATTCAGCTGCTCCAGCCGACCGCCACCCAAGTCGATGTCAAGTCCAGTGCCTCCTCCCAGATTGTCGTACTCGTAATCACTTCTGAGAGCTCGCTCATAGCGATCCGTGCGCTTAACTGGAGGCAATATGCGCTCCGCTTCTTTGAGGTTGATGTGGTACTCAGTGAAGTTGAACTCATCGGTGAAATTGTACAAGTTGAGGCGGTAGTTCACCCGGATCTGAGTGCACGTGTAGATGTCCTTCGTGCAGCCCTCGCGGCAGGACGACCACGAGCAGTTCTTGGCCCCGTAGTAGATCTCCGTGTCGTAGGTCTCGCAGAGGGCTGGGACCTCTTCGAACTGCATGAAGATCGTGGTAAACGCGGGCTCGATGACGAAGGGCACCAGAAAGAGGAAGGCGAACAGGCTGAACGTGCCCAGCAGTATGAAGAAGGCGGTGGTGTAGAACAGCAGCTTCTCCTTGCCCGTTCGCTTGTCGGCCTCGTCTCCCATCTTGGATCTCGATTTTGGTCGGGTTTAGTTGGCTATATACGATATATACTTGTCAGTAGTTAGGCGCAGGTCTGGCGGCGGCGGTGGAGCAGAGCGGCAGCGAATATGGTGTTCCAAAGGCGGAGGGGCGGTGTAATTGTATGGTGCTATTCTTAGCTTACAATTGCTGCGATTATTAATCGATAACGATAACTACGAGCTAGATTACGATTACGGTGCAAGTTATATCACAGGGAGAGTTCGATTTCTCGTTTCGTTTTTGCTTTTGCTTCTGCTTCTCCTTCGTCCTTTTCCTTGGTTGCTCTTCTTGGTTTGCCCTTCTGTCCGGTGTCCTGTGTCCCGTTATCTCGCACATCGCTGGCATCTGCAGCGTGGCAGGCCAAAAACGGAGGCGTAGGGAGGGTCCTGCATTTTTGTGCTCGTCATCACTCGATTAGGCTAAATACTCCACGGAGCCCCACGCATCCTACAGCCTTCTTTTCAGCCCCTCTTTCTCCTCTCCTCTTCTCTCAACTCCTCTCCTGGCAGTGTGCGTAGGTGATGTGAGCGGAGGTTTTGAACCTTTGCTAATTGCTTTATTCGTCCCAGCGGAGATGTTTCGTCAACATCAGCACGTTGCAGTCCTCTTGCTCCGCCTGATTTAGCTGCTTCCTGATTATTTTATGACTGCGGCAAAGCCTGACTGCTGCTTGTGTGAGTGAGTGTGTGTGTGTTTTTTGTCATGTACGTGTCCTGTGTGTGTTTGGCCTGCCAATGGCCAGTTTTGAGGTCTCTCACTCTCTGCTCAGCTTTTCCTCCGTTGTTTAGCTCACTTTACATTTCTTCACATTCTTTAAATGTGTGTAAAAAAGAATGCTGGACGGACAGTTTTTTGATGTTTGTTTTTCTTGTTCACTTTGCTTTGCTTTGCTATTCTCTCGCTCTCTCGTGCCACGTGCAGTTCAGAGCTGTAAGAGAGGGTGAGATTGAGCGACCCGCTAGTGGTTTTAAAATACCGTTAGACCGCGCTTTGCCTTAATGCGTGTATTTTTAAGCCCAGCGCTGGGCAATTAAGCCAACGAAAGGTGACGACGGCCAGCAGCTCGCGTTTATTTTTATGTAACCTCGGGCGGGGAAAGGGGCGGCGGAGTGTTACGAAACGGAAACACGCGGCACCAGTGAGCTCAACTCGGCATGTTTAAATAATAAAACTCCTTGGATGCACCCGGGGGGTAGTGAAAGAGGCGAGGGGAGACAGAGCGGAGCCACATGTAATTTTCAATTCATTTGGCACGCTTTCACACACACTGAGACAAGCTGGAAACAGGCCGTGCACATGCAAGCCTCAACACACAGGCAAGCAACTCTCACGTACACAGAGCTTGAAAGAGAAAGAAAGAGAGTGAGTGGGAGGGGGAGCCAGCTCCAATCGAAATTATGCGGCATAGGCAGCCACCCAGCCCCTTCCCCTTTAAAGGAGTGAGTGAGGGAGAGGGAGTTACTTCTTGTGCTTAGCACGAAACGATTTTTAAGGCTCTCTTTTAAGATTTGTTGGGCCCCCCTTTCCACTATTCAGAGATCAATTAAATGTAGTTCAACTACAGTTTTCATGTATTTTTGTTTGAAACCCCCCTCACTCGCCACCCCTTTGAGCTCTTGTGACGTAGAGTTGCGTGCTCCCGTTTGAGTGTCGCGTGAGTGTGTGCGACTTGCCCCTGTGTGTGTTTACTCAAGGTTCAGGTTACGCGGTGAACGTCGAACGGTGACAACGAAACGAGGATTACGCATTTTCAATCACAAATCAACCAAAAGCACCGCACAGTTTCAGTTTTCGGTTACACTGTTTACCATGGGACAATGGTGACCTGATTGCGCACGGGGTCAAAAGTTGCAAACGCTAAACAATTGCCACATTCACGCTCCACATTTCTTTCGTGGCATTTTGTCTTCTTGCTTGTCTTTGGTGGTAATGGCAACAATAGAGCAGCGACAACGACAACGACAACTACGACGGCGACGACAACCAAAGGAGCGAAGCGACAACACGACGGCTGAACTCTTCAGCGAAAGGACTGCCTTCCACTGGCAACGCTGCAGCGGAATTAAGGGCCCAAGTCCGAGTGGAGCTTTGGAGCGGAGCTTTTGCCTGCACCTCCGCCAAGCTTGGGCCCAGGGTTCCCCTTTTAGCTAATAAGTTGCCAGCTCTAGCTACTCGGCCACTAAAAGTGTTAATAAAGTTTTGAGAATGCTTTTGGCTTGGCTAATCTAGTAACTTTTAGGTTAAGTTAAGCTTATTATAGCTTATCAAACATTAAAATACCACTTCATACTTGGTCTCTTGCTTTTATTGGATCACTTAACACCTTAAAAATTACTTGCTTCAACATTCCCTGTTCGGGCGCCATTTAATGGTAGGGACAACAAGGGCCATTTTTTGTGTTTTTTTTTTAAGAATTATAAACACGATGTAAGCAAAAGGAGTCGTAATTATATAGATTTAATCTTTGTATACTGTTTTGCCCGCTCGGGTTCCTCCAAAATAAAATTGCCAAAAACAAGGACACACATTATTTAAAATACGTTAAAAAACATACTGTATGGCTTACCCTACTGATGAGCATGACACTTTATTAATTCCATCTGGAAAATACTTTTAGCTACCATTATTTGTTTAACCCTAGCTTTTTATTACTTTTAAATGTGGACAACACTGCCCAAAGCTCGCTCTAGCCCACTCTCCCCGTGGGAGCAACAGCGGCCAGCGATGACGTAAAGCCCGCCGGCGCAGGCGCCTAGGAGTCCCCGCAAAAAGGAGAGAGCTCCGATGGCCGAAAGCTGAGAAGTGTCAGAAGTGGCGTAAACAGCAGGGAAACGTAACGAGTTCGCCTGTTTGGAATTTTCTCGGCTCGCCCAGCCACGGGGAAATGGTGGAAAAGTGCAGAAACGCAGCATTTCTGGCACTTGGTTAGCTAAGGATCATTTTGGAATCTCAATAAACCGTCGAGACCCGTCGAAGAGTGAGCCATGTGCGGGTTATGAAACGATTTTGATGGCACACTGTGCAACTGTGACTGCGACTGCTGCAAGTGTATTGGTGTGTGCCCCCCACATCCACCACCACCCCCCGCTCCCTGTGTGTGCGTGTCCCAGAGGCAGGAACGTAAATAAACCTCAACACTTGAAGCTGAAACATTCGAAATTTACATGTGAGTACAGCTGCCTGAGAATTTCGATTCGAAATGGGATCCGAATTCAGATCCTTCTTTGATGACCCTCAAAACCGTTGCCTACCTTTGAGCGCATTTCCCATTGATTGGTGTGCAACTAGAATTTGTAGCCATTGATTATTCCATTTTGGCTGTGATAAAAACAAAAGTGAAGCGTGTCTAAGTGGTAGTGTTAGCAGGAAAGCACATTGCATCCAACTTGGTAATACCCTGTAATTGGCTTAAGAAGAAAAGAAAAATGTAGTTATTTTCACACCCGAACTTCCCTTACTCAATAAATTACCACATTTTGATACATTTTTATCCAACCCACAACACAACTCGTATGTGAATGAAGTACGTCATCCTTTCTAAGTTTTGTACTCCCATGAAAGGTAAAAGGAAAAATGTTAGTGTTCACTACAGTATAATTTGCTGATGTCCCTGCATTCCTTTTGTTTGAAAACTTCAGCAGTAAATAAAATCATTTTTAAATATGTATAGAAAGTTAAGAATTTTTAAAGGAACTATTGTACTATTATCATGAAAAGTTAATTCGTTAGGACCCTAAAAAATGTTAAAGAACTAGTTAAACCTTTTAATTTGAGTTAAGCTTAGCTCTAAAGAAATTTAAACATACATTCTAAAGAATTATAAACTCTCGGTAAGAAACGACAATTGAAGAAATAAAATAAATTTCCCACAAGGCGCCAAACCATATGTGTTCAAGTGTTGAAAACGATAAATAGTGTGTGGTAGTGTTGTGCAGCTTCCGAGACTAGCGGATTTTTGTTAAACGCGTTAGTGAATTTCTACAACAACAGATGATTAATAAAAACAGAATTTAGTTTGACGTAAAAGGAAAGTTAAGCAAGAAAAGAGGCACCTGTCATGGAAGCCATCCTCACGATCATCTTCTTTACAATCCTCTGGGCGGCGGTGGCCAAGTGGGGACCGCTTCTGGTGACCAAGGATCCGCACGATGACCTGGTGCGCTGCATCTTCCTGCTGACCGCCGTTTGTTGCTGGCTCTTTTGGCTTTGTTGCTACCTGGCCCAGTTGAATCCGCTCATAGGACCGAAGCTGGACAGGAAGACCATCAGGATGATCGCCAGCTCCTGGGGCAATCCCATCAAGGAGGGATAAGCAATCTCAGCGGGGTCGTACTCTACAAAACATACACGTAGCTAATCTCTGGCGGGAGCATCTTTATCTGGATCCGCAGCCACATCACTCAACTCAGTTGGAAGATACACCGAAACCATAGCTTTGCTAACCCTTTTTGTACTTTAATATTTGCAACCTTATAAGGTTTAGGCTGTCCAATCCCCAGATACGCCTGCTGTTTGCAAAGTAACACAATTAACATTATTGTAAACTCCCACTATAATCGTATGATGGTTCAATATCTTTGATCAGAACAGGGCTGCATTAACACTTACGTACCTATTGTTTTTGTAAATAAGTCTAGTAATTGTTGTTTGCAAAGTATTAGTCATGATGTCATTTAATCTTGAGTTGTGAACCTAAGTTGAGAGCATCATGTTTGCAGCTTAACATTTTACAGACTTGCCACATGTGTTGAACAGATTATTTTGATTTATTACTCTCTGTTTTGTAAATAATTATACTAATCAGTTATTGTATTTGTGATTTAGTTATTGACAAATATAGACGAATTTATGAGTTTACTGTACTCTTATGTTTTTTTCTTTTGATTTATTTTTTTTAACAAGCAGTGGAGAATTTCCGGTAGAAATTAGCAAATTAGAATTAAATAGCTGTATTCAATTTCAAATTTGTATTTAGCCAGATACATTGATGATGTGAATTACTGTACTTTTATTGAGAATATTAATATACGTTGTTAGCATTGAGAAATTTTAAAAGATCAGAAAACTTTACAACGGAAACTGAAATCGCCATTTAAACTGTCGTGAACTATGAGTAATGAATTTTAACCAGTCTGAGATACAATTGTAGGCATACTTGTGTAAAGCATGGACAATAATTTCTGTCGGTTTTGCTATAGATTTTTTACAAATTAGATTGACACCACTTCTTAGCAATTTTGGAAGTTGGATTCAAATTTATTTTGTTTTTTAGCTAGTATAGTACATTTAAATGAGAACATTTTAGATATCAAAAACAAATTATTCAGAAAACTATAATAATAGAGTATAAACATTAAGTAAATTTCCAAGTATTAAGTATTTATTCAGAAGGGAGGGCCAAATGAATGGCTGACCATATCTGGAGCAAATTCACAGCCACATGGCACTCGTACTCGGTGCACTTGCACTCTTGGCCATGTGGAGGCCGAGTTAATCAATGGGAACTCTCGCTGGGAGTGGGCACCGATTGGTGCCAGCTTGGCGAGCGTGGGAGGGGTCGGGGTCAGGGGTCAGGGGTTCTGCTATGCCCGAAGAGATGCCTGCTCTTTTCAGCAGTGTGTGAATGCGGAACTATTGATTTTGCAATAAAAGTGCGCGCGCATAGCCGAGATTTGTGCCAAAAAGCGAGAGCAGAAATTCACGATGTGTGACATGTTGTCGGCGGTCAGTGAGGAAAACCGGAGAGCTGTGAAACCGGAGAGACACCTACGGAGCCGAGCCGAATGCAGTCGCCATTCTGCGGAGCAGAAGCCTTGGAGAAGCCCAGCTGCCAGTTACGCGAAGGGAAAATATAATTGCCACAAAATAGCACAGCTCCAGAATTAACAAATAATAGTAGATCAATTATAAAACTAATTAAAACCAAAAAATTCTAAAAAAAACAGAAACCAAAGGAAGTCTTCGGTGTGATTCCCCCAAGCAAAAGCCCATGATGCAACTGGCTTCCGTATGGGCCCAGTGATTAAAGTGAATTTGTGGGGTCAGCTAGCCAAAAATCGATAGGGTCGCCTCCAAAAAACGTGTCCTCCAGCTGGAAACGTGCGCAGCCAGCGAAGTTTCTTAAGTCGGAGGAAAATCTCAACCTACGCAGGGTTATATAACACACAACCAACCAACCAACCAACCGCCCACGCAATTTTTGCAGCTAAATCGATAGACTAAAAACCGACATGACGAGCTTCTAATTGGATTGCACGCGAGGGATTAACCACTGAAGGAATTACTTGGAATTACAGGGTAGTTTGAAACGTAAGAGATGGGCAAGAAGAAGGTGGCAGAGGAGGACCTGGTTGTTCCACCGCAGGACACCAGGATATGTGGCACTATCTGCATATGTCAGATGACTTTGGTGCTCAGTTCAGTGGCTCTGGTCTATCTCACAGTGGCCATCTATATGCCTTCCACAAGGGCTTTCAAGAGCGGCATTGATCCAACACCAGTGATGTGCACCACTACGAGGGCAGTGAACAAGGATAACTGCGAGTGGGGCAGCTGTGGAGAGTGGTGTTTGAGCAAAACCTCCGGAGCCTGCATCCAGATTTATGTAAACCTGCGCAGCAACGGCAGCAATTTGATATTCCAGAACTGCACCAACTCGGCGAATAAAACCTGCTATGGAATCGACCAGGACCGAGCGGATAAGGCCAGGTGCATCAACGATGAGTGCAAGAATCTCACGGGGACTTTCAACTGCACTGCAGGTCAGTGTCTGAACATCACGGACGCCTTCGAGTGCATCTTCCACAACAGTGATGCCCCAGTCAAGTGTTCAGGACGTCGAGGCAAGATCAACTGCATGGACATCAGTGGATTGTACTCGTGCAGCCGAGGAACCTGCAGGAAGATAAGGACTCCCTATAACTGCGACAGAAGGTGTGTGGACATCCCCACCAGGAACAAGAACGTGGTGGTGCTGAGTGGTGACAAGGTGTATCTATCCCAGTGTCAGAATGCTATTAATGCGGAGACAATGGAGGAGGTTTGGAACGAGTCCAGCGATAATGTGGCCATGACATCCTGCTACTTTATCAAGCACTCCACGGATCAAGTGGATGCGGTGGACTGTATCAATGGTTCCACCTTAGAACCCAACATGCTCAGTGATCTGACCAACTTCACATATCTGAGCCACCTGCACGTTTCGGTGGCCATTCCAGTTCCAGAGATTGCTCCTCCCGATGTGGATTTGACCATCTCCAACGAGTCCAAGCTGATGATTAATCTCGAAGGCTGTGTGAACACCCTGCAGGACGAGTGCAAGGAGTTCCTCAAGGACTTCGGCAGGGATGGCAGCGATCACAATGCAAAAGCTCGCTTCCCATGTTTTTACTCTCCGGGTAAAAAGGATGTGGTGGTGGCCCGTTTTGATTTGGAGGTCACCTACCGCCAGTTTGTTTTCGCCTCGGTGGTTCCATCGGTGCTGTTTGTGGTCTCCTGCTCGATCCTCATCATGTGCCAGACCACCGTCTATGTGGGCGATGATGCTAAGATGCGGTTCAAGGGATGTGTGGACACGGAAACAGTCCTGAACAAGAACAATGTGGGTGCTCCCACCAACGGAGACTTGGGTGGGGGCGGCGGCGATGAGGTTATGGCCCTATGAGATCCGTCACGTAAGCTTTACTTTTACCTAACCAAATTTTTGGAATTTTGTCTTTAATGTATTTTTCTGGTGACTTGCAGTCTTTGCGGTAGCCCACATGTGAGAGGTCTACCAGGTGTTCTAGGTCTCTGGAGTGATCAATATCTTTTATCTTATAAATTCAAATTCTATAGAAAATAGAACAGTTTCTACACCTACCCCTAGGCCTCTGAAGTTAACCATATTGGATATCTACTTATAATGCCAAATAACATAAAAAGTAGAGCAGTTTCTACATTAACCCCATCAAAATATCCAAATAGATTAGATAAAAGAGCAGAAAAGATTTTAGGGTTTAGGACTTTAACAAACTTAGGACAGAAAAAATTCTTAATACCTCTTATAACTTGTTTTTTTTAGAGCGACAACCCTAATTACTAAACTAAATCTCATTCATAACATAAATAATGATAGTCAAATAACAACAGTTATAAAAACTGCACTTTTTTTATTTCAACCATGACCACTAGTTTACTTTTCCCTAAATCACCTATATAGTCTTTAAACTACTTGTGATCCTTTGCTTATATTTAATTAAACATTTTCCAGGCATTCCTCTGCTCCAGGAAGACAGTCCGACACACCAGACGGGAGTCTTCGCTTTGCAATAATTGGAGTTGGGCACCAGCTGAAGTCAGAACACAACTTGAAATTCTTTGTAATCCTTCCATCGAACTTTTGACACTGCAACTACTAAACACTGAACACACTGAAAGACACAGGACCACACCTCAGAGGCTTGCAAGGACACTCCTGAGCTAACCAGGATAAACTCAAACAGCACCCCATGCGAGGCGCTTGACATTCTCAAGATACGACGATCGACAGATCTGAAGACAATATTAGTATAATTTTCGACTGTTTAGTTGACCATTTTTTTGGGACTAGGGCCAGAGGCTACAGGTACTGTAGGATAGCGAGAGATTTAAGGGCGGCGTGAGGGGTTAAATTTAAAATTGTTGCTATTATGGAACTTAGTTTTATCTAGGGAATAAACGCACACACACACATGCACAGCACACACACAGATATACACCCACAACACACACACACAAAACACCAGAATCGGGTGAAAAAGATATAGAACAAGGTTCAGTCATCGGAAGAGCAAGGGCAGAGAAATTCAAAAATGGCTTAGAGTGAGGGATGCGTGATCAAAAATCTAAAAGAAATCTCGTAACGACAACTAGTCGAACAAGTCAAAGCAAAAGTTGGCCTCAAAGGGCTAACAGAAAACATAATAAGCATTAATTTAGATAAAAACTAATCAATATACAAAGGAGAAAACACAAATAATACAAGATAAGAAGAACATTTTCCATTTCGGCTATAAAACTAAGGCGGATGGGCAGGAGATCGTTTGAAGATTAGGCTAAGCAAATCTCCAAGAAAGCGAGACCGGGAGAGTAGATCTAAATTGTTGTAGAAAGCGCGAATGTTAGCGGTGTTCATTTTAAAGGCTTTTACCGATCCAACTACAATTTAAGCACCCCACACACACCCCAAACCCAAATCTCCGCCATGAAGAAGAGCTCCACGCTGTCGACGACCACGTCGATGCCGGCGAGTCCCACGCTCTCGGCGCAGACGCTATCCGCCAGCAAGATCAGCCTGAACAGCAGCCGCTGCGGGTCGGCGGCGGGATCACATTGCGGATCCGCCTCCGGTTCGATGCGATCCGCCTGCCAATCGCCAGTGCGACCGGGAAGCGGATGCGTGGACGCCATCAAGGCCAAGCGCGAGGAGATCGAGATGGACACGCTGCTCGAGAAGGCAAAGTTCTATACCTCCGTGTGCCTTGGTGAGTTTCTTAGCCTTTATATGTTGAATTAACCTAGCCAACTTAAATTCTTTTGTTCCACAGGTACGACTGCCATTTTGTCGGTGTTCACATTCCTCTTCCTCATACCCTTTGTCGTGGACCCCGCCATCTCAACGATCATAGCCGACTATGATCCGGTGCCGGTCACCTGCATTGTCATCGACCACATCTATGCGGAGGGCATCAAGAACTGCAGCTGGAGCTCCTGCCGCGAGGGCTGCACCTCATCACTCACCAAGTGAGTCTACTTTTATGTCACACATTCTTGATTATTATTAACTCCCATATCCAACCTCAGGTGCCATCAGTTGTTTGTCAACTACACGCGAATCCCTTTCAGCGACTGGGAACGCAATCCCCGGGAACTGGATACGGTTAACTGGGATGTGAGCTACACCAAGTTTCTGATCAACTCGGAGGGCTGTGGCTATCCCCCCACGACCAATTGCAGCGTATTTGCCAGGCAATACGGGTGAGTGGCAGTTTTAAAATGTATCTAAGAGTTCCCAAACTTATAGTTTGATCATTCCCTTGACCAGCTTCTCCCACATCGGGGAGCCCTTTCCCTGCTACTACAGCAGGGCGTATCCGGAGGTCGTGATCGGACGGTACTCGTGGGAGAACAACCTGTACCATCTGATCCTGTCGCTGATCATACCGAACGTGCTCTTTGCCATCTCGATCGGGGTGTTAAGCTACTGGTATTGCCCCTGCTGCGAGAAGGCGTGCAACAAGTCCTCAAGGGTCTACGCCGAGAAGTTCCCGACCAAGGAAGAGTGAGTGGCATTCATATGTACCAGCGCTGTCCTGCATCTTGTTCTCATTCATTGCGAAGTTTGGAAAATTAAACCCCGTAACCGTATCTGTATATTGTAGTAGACACTCACCCAGATCCATGGACATAAACATAAACTCATTGTGCCTTGTATGAAGATATTGTCGAAAACCAAACAAAAATTCAATCGTATTGTCATGCTGTATCCTCCTATGAATGTAACTTATATTTTTGTTAACTTTTAAAATATTGGCCTGATCCATAAGTCGAAACATGAATGTAACCCCTTAATTTATTCCATAACCGTTTATTTCATCGGCTCTTTTGTTATCTTTCTCCTTACTACTCTATATTACTTTCAGGATCGTTAACTGCATGAAATGTAACACGGAAAAGTCGTTGTCCTTGAATGTATTTTGAATATGATCTAATCAATGCGAGAGTGCCTGAACTTTGATCCCCAGAAATGTATTGTGATAGGTTAAGTGCGATGGTATTTGATAAATATCCCTGGATCCCTCGATCCACATAATTTGCACCAAACGTGTATCACCCAGTTCGCTTTTCCACTAAAAAAACACTCACATAAAAAGAAACCAAAGCCGAATTGTTACTCTGAAGTGTCCTTAGCAGTTACTGCCTTCCTTAACACTCTCCAAATGTAGTCCTAGAGAATCCCGCACCTCAAGGATATTCTCTTACGCACATGAACAAAAAACCATCGAAAGGAATTTCGTATGCTATATACACACGTTCACTCAAAAATACAATCGAAACTCACAAGAAAATACTCAAAATATTTAAGGTCTTAACTCAAACTATTCAGATAAATTGCAAAAAAAGGTTTCTTTCAGGTTTAAAGTAATTAGTTTACACTCGGGATCCAGCATTTCCGTTTTTTTCTTAATCTTTAATGTTAAATTAAATAACTACATATCGAATACTTATCTAATTTAACGATCTTATATTAGAATTGCTTTAGATAATGTTTTGCATGCTTTTCGTTTGGTCTGTAATAAATATTTGTTAATTTCAATTCTAGAATGGCATGACCCGTTTACCCCAATATATTAGCATATACATTTATCGCTTATATCCGACTAGCATTGATTAAGAACTCTGTTCCAATCGCATTCCAATTCTAGCAAACTTCTGTGTCACAGTGACGAAGATGATGATATGGAGTACTAGCAAAAATAATATTAGTTAAAGCCCTTAACAAATAGCAAATTCAACTTTGTAGTCTGTACCACACATAGCTTACCTAGATATATATACAAACATACAATATAGAAATTCCATTTGCCATCACATCGGACGATAACGATTTATAAAAAGCAAGCGGAGCATCGCCGAAGGATTCACTTTTTCTCAGCCATTTTATTCAAAATTATGCGCTCAAGAGATTTGTTAACATAAACTTTGCCATCATATTGTTACGCTAGATTTATAAAATTTTGGTTGGCTTAACTGGCTTTTGAAAGCGGCAGCGATGCTCCACTCTCGACATAATACCAATACCAATTAAAAAATCGCTTGTTTTCAACAAATTGTGATAGTAGTCATAAAAATATTAAGTAAATTCGTAAAACTAACTAAAACGGAAAGCGAAAACCAAAAAAAAAAAACAATCAAACAATTGTATAGAACCGATTCCGCTCCGAGCCGAAAAAAAACACGGCGGAGATTCATAGAAAATGGGGCGGTACGGACTCCAAAGCCCAGAATGATAGATTTACCACAAGGTAACAGATACAATCCATTGGGGATAAGCAGCGGAACCAAATTACTCACTCACAACACGCCCACACTCACATTGGGACACTCTCAATCTCAATCTCAACATTTTTGAAATAGTTTTAACGATCTTATGTAAAAACCAACATCTAACGGATTATAACAAAATATATAGATATATACGTATACATATAGCTTAGCAGAACCGATATAACGCACGTTGCTTATGAGAATTTTTTAAATCATACAAACCAAACCGAAGAACAAACCAATTTGAATGCAAAACGATTAAAATTTTTTACTTAACGTGTCTTTATCAATAAACAAATTAAACCAGCTAACGGCCTATTTAATAAACAATTAAAAAAAAAAAAGAGAAACCAAAACAAAAGTGGACAAATGCTAAACAAGAGCTGTTTTCTTTTTCGAAATTTTTGGGTGAGAGCAAAGCGAGAAACGAGGGCAGAGAGTTGGAGAATCCTCTCCAGGCGCAGGCGTGTTGAAAGGACCTGGAACCATTTGTTGAGCTGGCTCCATCCCTGTCCCGGTTTCCATATTTCAGTCAAGGGTTTGTTTTCACTTTCGCTTTCGAGGAAAAAAGTAAAAGTGCGCACTTGGCAGCCCTGGGAATCCGCACTCCTTTCGCTCCGGGATTTCAGTCAGGACTCAGTTGCTGTCGGGAGCGGACCTCCAGCGAAAAACGGGAAAAGAAAGCCTCAAAACCACCAGAACTCATTCATCAAACATTGACGTCCCAGTTCCTCTCCCACTCCCAAATTCCCCCTTGATTCCAAAGTGTAGCAAGTACCCATCAATATTTACACATACTCGCGATCCACAGATCGGTTCCACAGATGGAAAATAGCCTAAGTATACATACAAATTAGAAATAAAGATCACATTTGGTGATACCACTAAACCCTTCACTTGTACTTTACCCTACAAAAGCAATTTTTAATTTCAAAAACAAATAAGCAAGGCTAACTAAAATAGAACAGCACCCACCACAAGCAAACAAACAAACAAACAAAGCACCACCAAAACGAAGAACACCACCCCATCCAGCAAACAAAAAGGAATCACCTTGAAAACGGCGTAGGGTGAAAGTATATAGGAAAATATTAGACAGGAGGAGCAGAGCCGGAAAGTGGGCCACCAAATCAACAAGTCGTAAATAAGCTGTGAATTAGCCTCACTCCAAAAAGGAAACACTACCAGGATATGGCCAGGAGAAAGGACAAACCTAGGGTGATTCCCGAGCAGGACACGCGCATCTGTCGCGCCATCTGCCTGTGCCAGCTGACCATGGTTCTATCCTGCGTGTCCATCGTCTACCTGAGTGTGGCCATCTATTCTCCTTCTCTAAAGTGGGTATCCTGACTCCTAGTAAACCTCCTAATAATTATAATAAATAATAAAATAATCCCTTTTTAGGGCCTTCAAATCGGGCTTTGAACATGACCCAGTCATGTGCCAGACAGTGGACCGTCAGATGCCCAACAACTGCCCCTGGGCTTCCTGCGGGGAGTGGTGCCTGACCAAAACCAGTGGCTTCTGTCCCCAGATCCACTCCATAGTCCGAAGAAACGGCACCGACATTCAGCTGAACAACTGCACTCGAGTGACCAACACATCCTGCGCCATGGTGAGTTCTTATGGTTTCAGTAAACGTCTAATGGCTTTGCCATAAATAATTAAGACTGCAAAAATAGTTTAACTTAATAAAATCTAGGGCCTTTTTAATTAGGTAAACGATTAAGTGCAAGAGCCTGCTGTTTCCCATGACAATTTACTGTTTAACAGTCAGAATAAAATTAACTATATGATAACTACTTAATTATAACCACTTAAGTAATACTTAACTATAACCACTATAACTAGAAAGTGGCTTTAAAACCAGATACATTTTAATCGGAACACCTAATAAGTACTTATTAATTGTTTAGCCTCTAATTATACAAAATAATGAATTAAATTAAAAAATGTAGTGTTGCCTTCCCAAAAAGAAAAGGGCTTTACTTTTGTGAATAACTGTATCACTTCCTTATACTACAAACCCAAACCCATGACCACCCACAGCCAAAGACGTCATCGTCTTAGGGCATCCCATACTATTATGACTCATCCTTAGCCCACTTAAAGTTGTGGCTACTAATGGCAAGGCGACGAGGCTCGCCAAGTATTTGCCCCTTAGGCTTTATGGACACTTGGCGCCACAAGAGTTTAACGATCTTTGAATGACCATTATCCTTTTCAATTTCCTTTTCAGATTGACCTGAGTCGCCTGAACAAGTTCAACTGCAACAACGGCACCGCCTGCAACAACATTCGTGGGGTCTTCAACTGCTCCAATGGTAAGACGTTTTTATTCGACCTCCTAATCAATTTCATTAAGTGATTGCTATACTCTAATTTTTAAGGACACTGCAAGAATATGTCCGAGTTCTTCCTGTGCCACCACAAGGCTGATGGACACACTATTAATTCACAGAAGGACAACACCAAGCTGAATGGTTTTTTCGAGTGCCACGGGGTGCACTGCACCAAGATCAAGAAGCCATTTAGTTGCGATCGCTACTGCTCCAAGATTACGACTGCAAATGTCAACACGCTTATTATGCATGTAAGTCAGAAGTACTTTAAAATGTCATCAAATATTAAATAAATTATATATTTTTAAAGGAGGACAATGTCATCGCAGCCGATTGTGAGAACGCAGTGGCCTTCAACCAGGCCCGAGGATCCGAGCATGGAGTTCGCATTGAACCCTTTGAGTTCTGGAAGGAGGATGATGGCAACCTGTTGACCAACTGCGCTACGGTCACCCGAGAGTCCGACAATCGCATCACGTGAGTGCAGGACCCACAAAACATACTAATAAATATTGCTTAATACTTCAAATCGCAACTAGTGCCACCGATTGCCTTAATGGCACCCTCTTAGAGCACGACACTCTGCCCGCTCCCTTCATGAACTTCACCCAGTTCTGGGCTATCTACGAGAACAGCACAAGATCCGTGGACCCCGAGCAGAGATATTTGCCCAACCAGGCCAACCTGACCATATTCAGCTGGAAGAAACTCTTTATTAACCTGGAGGGATGTGTTAACACGCTCCGCGGGGAGTGCAAGGACTTTGTGGCTCGCTATGGCAACGATGGCGACAACAATACCGCCCAGTCACGCTATCAATGCTACTACAACAAGGTTTGTGGGGCTGTTCTTATTAGTATATCCGATTTTTAGCAACACTTCTGGTATCAGTTTACCTAAGGTTTCCATTTACTTTTACAGGATTTGAATGTGGACTTTGTGGTGGCACGCTACGACTTGGACAAGGTGTACAGGGAGCTCCTGGTGTCTCTGATAGTTCCCATTGTGCTGTTCGTAATTTCCTCTATTTCGCTTTGCATTATTACGAAATCCGTCAAGGTAAGTAGTTCCAATGACATTTTTAAAGGTTATCTCTTAATAAAGTGTCTAAAAGTATATTGAATAACTAACTTATCAGAGTTCCGAATTCAAACAATTTTAAAGAGACCTAAAACCGCAAGGGAATACATTCTATAAATCCCAACTTCAATTTTCAAGAACTAATCACACACTTATGTCCATTGCAGGTGGGCGACGACGCCAAGATGCGTTGTGTTTGCGCTGGCGACGATTCGGACAACGATGAGAGGTTTGGCCCAGGGTTGGCCAACAAACAGCAGGACCAGATGTACGATACAGACGACGATGTGGTCGACCTGGAACACCAGGCAGTAGATGGTCCAGAGCTATCAGACCATGGTCATCCCTTATCCAGTCATGAGATGATCGGCAGCACAAAGTCCCTGATACCACTCAGTCCCGCCGGAGATTCGGGCACCAGTGAGCAGAATTTTGACCAAGATGAGGAGAAGGCTACAAAGTGCGATGTGCCCGAGAAACCACTAGTAATACTTTAAGCGACTAAACCGGCACTTGCTGGGCAAGTCGCATCAAAAACAAAAAGGATTCCAATGGGGACCACCACTCCTGGAAGCCCATGAAAAAAAGCACCAAACTTTATGGACCTGTGCATTGTACAAGGGGAACTGAATTTAACTTCTACTCAGCGCATTTATACAACGTTTACACCAACTAACAGATATATGGAACAGATCTATACTTTTCTTGATTGACTAAGGATAATCACACATATACACAGAATATTTAGCCCCCAGATGAATAACGAGGAGATGACCGAAGCAAACCAAAGAGATTTATTTACTTAGTTCCCACTCTTAAAGTTCAAGCAGATGCGCCTTAGAAAAGTTGCATTTATATAGAGAATATAGCATAAACCAACTGACATCTGCTGAACCAAAAACACCAGGACGACCAAGGAAGCAGCCTCCTCTAGACATAGGAAATATGTTATGTCGCCTTAACTTTCGACTTTGTAGCTATGCAATATTCAACGTTTTCTTAAACTAGTTTAACCGGAGGAGCAACAGTACCTACTTATATCTGATATACTTATTATTATATCGTATTATAGCAAATAAAACACCATTTGGAATTCCCTCTACAAAAATCGGGACTCACCTTGAGCTCCTCCTGGCGTTTATAGGCTTCAGCCATCATCTGGCGACGCATTGGATCGGAGATAACAGCCTCGCGTGCTGGAGGTCCATCTCCTAGTTGATTCAGCTTAACCACCACCTGATGTGGGATTAGGGTTGGGTTATCAAGGGAAAATGTTTAGTTTTAAAGAGACACTCGCCTTGGTCTTGTCATTGTGGCCCAAGTACTCGCTCATAAGCTTTCCCATATGCATTTGGTGACCAGCAAACCAGAACTGCGCCTTGGAGGGCTCAATGACCTCCTTGGAGGCCTGGGTGCCAGTCAGATCCTCCATGTTGGTGAACTCCATGCGAATTGTATCGTAAGGCGGTAGTTGCATAGGATAAACAATGGTCACGGCACCGCGCAAGAGGTTCAAGGCCTCCTCAATTTTCTTCAGGTTCAAGACCTTTCCGGCCTTGGCTAGTTTCTAAAATTTAGGTACATAGGTTATATGTAGAACACAAAAAATTAAACTTGACTATTGAAGTGGGTTGATTTTAAAGGATTCTCTATGTTTCAAGAGGTAAGCTTTGAAGTTCTCTAAAAATTCTTTTAAATAAAAATCAACTCATAGTGTAAACCCCAAGTATAAATTACCCGTTCCACCATGGCCTTGGCTTCGGTTATGGTGTTCTTCAGCACTTTCTGCATGGCCTCATTAGGTTGCTGGCCATTACGGCGAAGGAGTGGATCCTTGTTGATGGTGAATCCACCCGACGGAATGCATTTATCAGCATACGAGTCCTTGAGCTTGAGCTCCTCGACCTGGTCCTCGTTAAGTCCCATCATTTCAGGTGGAAGCATGGTGCCATGATCAGCCAGCTCCTCGATCTCCATGCAGACGCGTTGAATCTTGAGTTGGCCATTGTATACAGCGACCAAATCCCGCAAAACAGTATCTGTTTTCTCCTTGACGCTTGTTTCAAACAGAAAGAGGACCTCGTCTCCTCGCTTTATATGTAGCAGCACCATTTTGCACGGAAAATATATTTTAAAGCTCTTCAATCGACTGCTGATCAACTTGATAACAATTTGTAAATGTCACAAAAGCCGACAGCAGGTGGAACAGTAAACAACTCGGTTGCTAGGTTCCGTTTCGATGGAGATGTGAACAAAAGAGGGAGACGGGGTTTCGAAACATCTGCACGTTTATTTTATAACCTGTGTCTTGAGGTCGAGTTATTGCACAATGCGTTTACTTTCTCATTAAGTCTGCTTACAAACTCCTCCAGCTACAATAAATACTATCCTAACTTACAATAAACACCTGCATCCTTCCTGGGCTATTTTTTTGTCATTTGGTTTTCTTGGTGGTGATACGGTGTGCTAAAGTACAAGTAGCCTAGGGGTAATAGTTTGTATGTACAGGGAAGCAGCTATCCTGGGGTTGCTAGCCTCTGGCCGGTCATGTTTTACGAACTATGGGAGGGAAACCGCATTCATGAGGATGCCCAAGATGCAGCCCCAGCGATGTGCGTGTAAATTAACTAGTAGGTCGAGTCGTGGCGCAGAGCTGCTCCTGTGAAGCGAATTGGATCCGTGCCGACGCTCGGTTAGTCCAGGTTGGGTGGGTTACCTCAGCACGCGCCGGAAGTTCTCCATTTCGTATATACTGTTGGATAATCTGCAAGCAAAATTATTTGGTTACCTTTCTTAAAAATGGTTTATTTTAAACCCACCTGCCAAAGGCATTAAAGAGAGCTACAATCTCTGTTCGCGACAGCCTGAATATGGGATCCGCCTCGATGTGTGGCTTATCCCACAGCCCGCTTTCGGTGGCCAGATTGAGCTTTTCTGAATATAAGATCTTTAGAGCCGTACCCAAGCCCTGGGTTTGGAGCTTGCCCCACAGCTTGCACTTGTCGCAGCCCACGCAGCTCATGATGCGCGATATGTTGCGGAACTTCTCCTTGTAGTCGTGCTTGAATTTAATGGAGGCAATGCCGCTGCTGAAGAGTGCGTTCTCGTCAAAGTGGGATTGGAAGTTCCTGCAAGACATAAAAATAGCATTAACACTTTTCCAAAAAAAGAATAAATATGTTCACTTACTCTATCACACCCAGCATATCGTTCATGGCCAGCTTCACCTCTTCATCCTCCTCGGCTATTCCCGTGTAGTAATCCTCTCGTCGCAGATATGGAGCAGCTTTGGCCAGAGCGCGCAGTTCCACCAGGTAGATAAAGTAGAGATTTCTCAACCAGTGTGGACCCTCACCACCTGTTGTTTCCGGACTAAAGCGTCGCTTGAATTCCTTAGCATTTGGACCCCAGATGCCCTGCGGATCGAGGAAGTCTTTCGACTCGGACAGCAGATACTTGGAGCACAGATGGATGTTGATGCTGGAGTGGAGTCCAGAGATAATACGGTAAAAGGCGCGCTGTTCCAAGCACACGTCCCGCAGGTCCAAGTGGGGCACATAACTGGAGAACTTGTTAGCGGTCTCGTTGTTGCCCCCAAAGCAGTTCTCCAAATAGATGCTCTTCCAAATGCGGTGAGCCGATTCACCGCGATAGCCGGTGTACCTCTCGGGATTTAGAAGAAGATCCACGTACTGGGTGCCTTCCTCATGGTCGTCCACTATGCAAAAGTCCTCCTCAGCCTCGTCGTGCTTCGCCCACAGTTCAAACTCCCGATGTGCCTGGTCACTGATGCTCGTGTCCAGAAAGCCCAGTGAGCTGTCAAAGTCCTCACCATCCGAGCAGGCTCCTCCCTCTGCCTGCGCTTCCCGCGTGTACTGTAAAAAGATCCAGATGAGGAAGTCAGTAAGGTAAATTAAACATCTGTGCAAACAATCGACCTGGGATTGTAAGTCAGTCATTATTTCATTGAAGAGGGCCTTGTGAATGTTTGCACTGAGTGTGACGTTATCGACTCTGTAAATTTAATTCATTCTTGAGCAGCATTATCAGTAGACTTGGCTATCTCTTAGTTTTAAAGATATCTGTTAAATAATATGATATTGTTTCTTTCCACAATGCACGATTCTTAAACTCAAGAATAAGTAAACAATTCAAAGGTGTTATCTTTTCGTTTAAAAAGATAAGGGCTTTCTTTTTTGAAATACAATTTAATACCCTGGGTTTTTTTGTGTTCCTATCTTTGGAATATTAATTGAAAATTTATTGCTTATCTTGATTTTGTTTGTATTATTAATTATTATTTCCTCACAGGATCGAATCATCTATTATGCTGTTAAACAAATCTTTCAGGTCAACTTAATTGCATTTGGTAACAAAAGGGGCGTGTGAACGCTTAATGAGATACTAAAACCACGTCAGCATTGCAAAACAAAATCAAAGGCCACATCATTACGCGCAAACGCTCAATGAGAGATTACATCTTCAATTCATTTTTGTGGAGCCAAAAACTTTGATGGAATTCGCATAAAAATAAATCAGCTGCAAACCCATTGAGCATTCAGGCACAACCGACTTCAGAAAGTGAAAAATAAGAATGAAACAGATAAGGGGCGTATTGCTGATAGTACAGATAGGGAAATTCCAGCAAACTTACTTTAAACGCGGCAGCTTTCTCCTTCACCTCTCCCTTGTCCTTGATGCCTTGGGGTATCGCTTGCTCCTCGCAGTTCTCCACCTGGCAGAAGCGGATCGCACAGCGACTGTCGTCCGCCCAGAAGGGACACTCCTGCCTCAAGTTTACCTTGTAAAAGCGGAAAAAGTTCTTCACGAGCAGACTCTGCAGCCGCGGATAGATCTTCATGTTGTTGAAGTGGTCCACGGTGTCCACATCGCAGCTGCAGTCGTTTATAGATCCCTCCAACTGCGAATAAATATAAATACAATACAGTTGCGGTGGGCAATAACAGCAGTGATGATGGGCAAAAGAAAGTGCTTCTTGGTATGATTTAACAGTTTTAGTCTGCTAAAGAAAATGATGAAAGAAGGTTGATTAATCTGTGATTCATGTGATTAAGACTTTCACAAAATTATGCAATTTCGTCATACCAATTTATTTCCTTAGAGCCCTGTGCATATAAATAAGATTTAACATATACTATAATCTTTAATCCCATTGAAACCCACCTCGCAGAAGCAGTTTTTGCTGGTCTCCTTCTCGTCGATGGCCGCAAAGTATCCTCGCGTGGAACCCGTCAAGTAGAGGAGCAGGATGAGCACCACGAACCCGGAGGCCCACAGATTCCTCTGCACTGTGCGTGTGGTCATTTTATTTTATGCGTTGGCTGGTGCTATTTTTGTGATTGTTGCTGTTGCTGCTTCTCTCCGCTGTTGATGTTGTTGTTGTTGTCGTCGGTGCTGGGTTTTGTTTTGTTGTTGCGAGCTCACTTGTTTGCCCGTTCGCCGACGGAGCGCATCTGATTTGCCGACCGGATTGTGCGCCTGACCTGCTGTTCTGGCCAATTTCACGAGTTTAGCGAGTATTTACGTTCCGCAGCAGCAGCATTGTTGAATTTACTTTCGATTCATGATTTTGGACACGTACATTGGCGTTGTGTGGCCGTCGGGCACGTGCAAAAAAATACCACTCAAAACAACGGCGAGGCGGTCACACAATCCAGCAAGTGTTTTTTCTTTTCATTTTGTATTATAAATCTAATTACAAGTTTTATGATGATAAAATCATCTTAAAATGTTAAACCACTTATTTATTTGTTAAAATATGGATTAATTAGAAACAAACAATCTAAATGACTATCATTTTCCAAATCATTTTAAATTTCGCGCCTCTTGGTCAGTGTTGAAAAATTCTGGGAGAGATGGTTGCCAGATCACGAAATAAAGAACACAAAAAAATAGCCCGCTAAAATTAATTAAAATTTGAAAATTTTCTGAAAAATCTTATTGTTTTTATTGAAAAAAGTTTTAAATAAACTAGATGTACATTTTTTTTACGTGAATCATTTAAATGACCATTTTAATATACAGCTACGTACTTTATTTAAATTAAAAATATAATCTTAAGCTATAACTTCACTTAACTTTGATTTTTTCTTAATAATATATAAATTAACAATGTATATTATATTTCCTTCATTTGCATACGTGTTTAACAAGCTATTTAGTTTCCCTTAGAAATACGAGTACACCACCATGCCACATGACTTTTGCTGATAATATTTAAGATAACATTGAATCGTCAATCAATTGATTGCTAAATGTGAATATTGTTATGGGTTTCTTCTCTCCAATATTGATGCTGTTAATTAATTACCTCAAATATTGATTTCGTCTATTCTTCGGCAATAAATGCATCTTTTGTTCCCATGACAAACCCTTGCCCCGACGACTGCACCCCTCGAAATAGTTCACGACCCTCGATATGCAAATTGGAAAACTCGGTCAGATCTCGGATTGAATCCTTTCCAGCCGACGATCACCATCGTACATCACGCCGGGGGGTGAATTGCTTTAGGATGCAGGGCACGATGATGCTGGCAACTCAACTCGATTATTTAAGAATAAATCGTCTTGGGTGTTAAGGAACATTTCCTAAACAATCCTTACCACAACACATTTTTGGTTTAGCTAAATTTAAATATTTTAGAATGTATTTTTTCTATTTAGAAATTTTAAATAAATTTTTATTATTTTAAGCGTTTAAAATAGTATCCAAAGCTGTTAAGTATTTTCTTAGAAGGATTAAAAAAATTAGTTTTCAAATTATAAAGCCCTTAAATTTGACACTGAGGTTAAATGTCTTCTGAATTTATTCTATTTTTATTATACTTTCCGTTCTAATTATTATTTTAATATTTAGATTTTGTACACAATAAGTATTTTTCCCCTTTGACAAATGTTTCCTTGTCCCTTACACTGATTCTCTTTTCCTCATATTCCAAAGTTCCTGTTTCATACGAAAAAAAATCTATTTTTTCTAAAAAAAACTTCTTTATTCCACACCTGAGCATCTTATTTCTTGCCTAACCCATCAAAAGTTCTCACGGAAAAGTGAAATTACAACAACGGGATGACTTGAAGCAAAAAAAAAAAAAATGAACCTCACCAAAAACGGGGAAAAATCGTAGAAAAAAATGTACCGAACGAAAGGGTTTAATCATTTTTTTTTCGAATAGGACGATTAATGCAGAAAAAACGCAGACACAAACATGTGTGGCCAAGGGACAGGGCGGCGACCCTCGGCATTGTTCAAATTGAAAGGGAATCATCGCGGACTCGGGCGAGCGATTTGCATACGCAGGACGAAGGACGAAGGCCTAAACCACCACCACCAACTCCTTATCTATTTGCCTGAGGTCCTCTGGTCCCAGGTATAAAACGATCACTCTCTTTTCGCACACGCACGGAATGATAAATACTTTTTTTCTCTCAATTTTTTTTATGAACTTTTTTCACTTTTTTTTTACCACTTTCAGTTTTTTTTATGCAGCGTTTTATTCAAATTTCTAGCCGATCTGGTCGTGTGAAGTTTTGTCTTGAGAAGATTTTGCCCCGAAACGAAGGATGCGCGACGGCTGCGTGTCCCTGTCTCTCGGGGGATCGAGATCGAAAGGAGCCTGGGAACATCCGCGAAGGACACGAAGGATTGTCTCACTGCTCATTTGCCTAGACATTGGATTACGCATAGAAAAGGCTAGACAATGGGTAGGAAATGGGTGGCGGATACTAATTAGTATAAGCCAAAACCTATCCCATTTTCAGTGAAACTAATTAAAAACGATGTTTATAAATACAATATTTCAAAGTATATTTGTTCCCTAAAATATATTAAAAGATTAAGGATTACATACATATTAAATGTGAAGTAACACACATTTCTATCAAGTTAATCGGATAAATTATTGTTTATTGTATTTAATTAGTTTTAACAATCATAAAAATGTAATGGTAATAAAATTTGATGGCTTCCTACCATACAGTTTCTACCCTTTTTGTCGTATTAGTGACTAATTTAGTTTTTTTTTAAATTTGTTAGACTACATTTATTTAGCTTTTATTAAACGTATGAATTACATTGTATTATTTATTGGCCCAATTTGAACAATTACAATGTAAACGTTACTAAATTAAATTTAAAATTAAAACTAAAGATATCTATTGCATTGTTTAACACTCCGGAATCCGTATTAAGAAATCAGATTCTTAGTAAAATACCTACAAGTAAAACATCAATTTTCAATCAACACATAATTAAATACTATTTTCATCTACTTATGCAAAACTATTGTCTGTTTTCCCCGACTCACCGCAAATCCCCTGCTTATCGGCTTACTCAGTTTTCCCAGGCCATATGCAAATGTACTTAGTTGCTCATTAGATTCGCACACTCGTAATTGCATTCTGCAATGTTTTGGCAACAGGACGACGTCAACAGCTCCTCAAGATCGCGACGAGGGATCAGAAGTTGCAAATTAGCATATGTAACAAGATGTTTGGTAAAAATATATGCAAGCCAGGCACTTGAGATTTGCATAACTAAGCCGCGGCCACAATGCAAATGTGCAAAAATCGGGAATCGCGAAAGGGATAGGGGTATCGTTAATCCGCTAAAGTAGGCACACTCCGGGGTTTCTTTTTATTTTTTGCAAGGGGTGCAAGGCTAATAAAAATGTCTGCAAAATGGTCGTTCTTTGGGTTTTTGAAAGAGCTACGAGCACCAATCCCTGAGTGTTTTATGGCCCGTAAATGACCCAAGCCAGGTAATCCCGCATACCAAAACAGGTGTTGTTTTTAAGAGAGACCTCCTCTCTTTGGGAGAGTCTCTTTCACACACTTTCTCCGGAGAAGACGAAGGCCCGGCCTTGGCGGCTTTCCACTTGCTGAGAACCTTGAGCGCTGGTCAGTCGGCTTTTGGCTTTCGCAAGGTGCAGTCGCGTCGTGATCGTGATCTTCCAAATAAATATACATACATATAACCAAATACCCACACTCGAGGATCGCTTCCTCTGGATCGTCGTTCTATTTAAATACCTTTTGTGAGTGGCTTTTCTACCTGTTTTTTCGGTGGACTTTGCATATGGAACACTAGTTAGATGTGGGTTTCCCGATACTGATCCAAAACCAATTCTCCTGGCTGCCAGCTTTACACAGTTATGCGTCTGCAACATACCGTTAAGATCCCAAAGAAAGAAAAGAGACGGGGGATGATGATGGTTAGCCAAGAAACAGAAGTCGCTTAACTTGTTCGTGGTGAGCCGAGCCTAAGGCGAAGAATTCCTCCGCCTCCTCTTTGAGGTGGTCTTCTACGTTTCTTCGCTCGTGTCTTTCTTCTCGGTTCGGGACTTTTATGGAAGTGCTAAAAACGAAAGAAACCAAACAAATTAAACAGAGAAGAATCGTTTTGCAAGCCGACAAAATCAACTACGATAGTTACAGTGTACGCTAGTGTCGTTTACCGTTCTGTTTGTTTTGAAAGAAATCTTTTTCTTTGGCTCTTCGCTGTTCGCTGTCGTGAAATTCAAATTCAACTGGAATTCCATACATTACCAATGCCAAGAACCAAAAAAGAGAGAGAGAAGAACCAAGCGGTCGACGATCGCTTGGTTCTTCTTATGCATCTGACCCAGTTTTTAGTTTTGGTGCCGGACTTGGTATTCATGGTGGCGTAGGCGTGGTAGACTGACAGAATGGGGAAGAATGTTACCCAGAGGAGAAGGAGAAACGACAGCGACAACGACTTGACCCAAAATACGTGAGCTGTCTTCTGGGTAGCACTTTCTAGATGGCCCTCTCATCAGCTGGCTAACATAATATTTTCCTTGGGCCTGGCTGGTGTGAAATTTCCGGTTTGTAGAAAGCTTTGCCAACCGCACGTGATGAGGGAAGTCCGAATCTGATTCAATTTCCGAAACCTACTGCACTTTCGCTCAGATCTGAGATCTCTATCTGCGAGGTTTCATTTTGTACTAAGTACTTTCTATTTCATTCATTAAACGGTTTCGTTAATTGTAGCCCAAGAATGCCCTGGCTTTTACCCACTCTTTCCACAATTATTTGCATGGTCTCTTCATGGTCTTCCTCATAATGGGTAACCAGTTTTGGACTGACTTCCAGCTTTCAGCATTCTCGTTCTTGTCAACCCAGATACATGGATTATCACCGGAATGGCTGAGTGCCCCGTTAGGCGGCCAACACCGCTACGTATACGTAATATTGAAATGGGACACCTGAGCAAGAACCCGAATGTGTAAATGTAAACTGGTTTGGGCTTATCACACACTGCCTCCGAGTGGTAATATCTCGATGATGATCTTGGGCTGGCGGCTCTTTCTAGGCCAATGATCTCTGGGGCAGTGGCAGATGCCCCAAGCTGCCGGATTACGTCACTGGGGACTGGGGTTACATCGGGGTATCGGATGACTCAGTGGCCTCCACCGCCTCGACTTTCACTTGACCACCGCTAATTATCTCACCTTTTTGTCTCGTTTTTCCCTCTCTCTCTCTCAGATTCTTGGTAAGAAATGAGAACGTGCTGACCATGTTGAACCATCAAAATACCATGAGCAGCCTTGTTCTGCCACTGATCTTCAGCTTTTTGCTGGTCAGTAAACCGTCGCCTACGCAAGCTCAGGATGAGTCCCTGGCTGGGAGTTTTCTATCAGGTATGAACATCTATCTTTCTTTAAGTCTTTCCTTAAATGTTTTACAATTATATTAAATTTATTTTTTTAAGAAATTTAAAACCTTAATTTTAACTAAAAGTTTAAGTGCTTTTTAACTAAGTATTGTTAATTTTTATTACTACCCAGGATTGTTGGACACCATTACCAGCACGGCAGATGCCAAGGATTGTCCCGGAGGTCTGTGTCCACACTTTGGCTACTTTGATTTGCTATGAAGTCTTGGACGATGTGGCCTGTCCCTCGGCCAGCATGAAGTGCTGCATCGAGAATGCTCCAGGTAAAAATTGGCCTCAAAATAATCCCAGTAAAATCTTTAAAAAAATATTTCTTAGCTGGTAAAAATGCAACCGCTGTGAGAGCCACAACAACGCCAAAAACCACAACCACTGCTAGCACCACAACCACTCAGAGGACAACAACTACTGTGGCCACCACTAGCACCACCAAGCGCACCACCACAACCAGCACCACGGCGAAGCCCAAGCCGAAACCACAAACAAAGCGACCTGTTGCCAGCTCCACCACAAAGGCTACAGTGGCCACCACCAAGAAGCCCATCACCACCAAGAAAAGTACTACTGCTAAGCCGAAGGAAAAGGAGGAGTCCACCAAGGCGGACGATGCCAACAGTAAGTATTTTCTATACAGAAATTCATATTCCTCAGGAGTTAAAAAAAAGAATCCGACTTGTTTCGTAAGTAAACTGAAAAAAATTTATTTGTTTAAGACACAGTTACTTAAAAATTCTTTATAAAAAATGGGTACCTAGGTACTTTTAAATAAATCAAATAAACCAGTTGTTTAGGAACATAGTAAATTAATACCGCACATTTTTCCGATATTTTCAGAGGACTGCACTGGAGTTTGTGTTGCAGACCGTATTGCTGAGTACTGCGAGGCCTACCTAACCAGCGATGGACTCTGCAAAGAGGGCACCAAGTGCTGCGTATCTTTGGACGAATACTCCAACGGAAAGCTGCCCAAGGATATCTATATTCCAGCTAGTAAGTGTTCCTAAAATTTAAGCGTTTAGGTTTTTTTTTTAAATATATTGTTAATGTACTCCCATTAGAGCACATGAGCAACCTGAAGCCCAACCAGACCCTGTCGGAGAAATCTGCTCCTGCCAAGAGCGGATCTAGTACATCCACCAGTAGCACCACTACCACGAGTACAACCACCACTCCGGAACCAGCAAGAACTAATGGAAATAGCTCTTCAAAACCTACCAAACACAAGAAGCATCCGAGCACAACAACTACAGAGGCTGCTGAAGAAGAGGAGGATCAGGAGGCAGAGGATGATGGTGAGGAGGAGGAGCCACCACTGAGCAACAAACTAAAGACCGAGCAAGGACAAGGTCAGGTCCTAAAGGAATGCGAAGGAGAGTGTATGAATGGAATATTCGCCATCTTCTGCGACGACATCGATTCGGATGCTTTTTGCCCGGGTGAAGGAAGCTGTTGTGTGACTGGAAGTGGTTCTGAAGCACCACCTGCCTCCAAAGCACCTCCCACCAAGCCGGCCATCAAACATGCTCCCAAACCAGCTGCTAAGCCCGCACGTCCAGCTTCTCCACCACCGCCACCCCCAGCTTCGACCTCTGGAGGATTAGGAGGCGGCGGAGGAGGTGGTGACTTCCTCTCCCAGATTATATCCTTTGCGGAGAGCACTCTGAATTCTCCAGCTCCTCCTCCACCTCCGCCACAGCAACCTGTTCAGGTGCCCCGCTGTCCAGGGTTCTGCCTACTGAATATTATGGCTGCCTTCTGCGAGAGACCTTCGGTTTTGGTCTCCACCCAAACTACTTGTGCCAAGGGTTCCGTGTGCTGCGATAACTCAAGAGCTGGCGCTCCAAAACCGAAGCTGCCACCTCCCACTCCCTCACCCACGGCCGGTCCAACCGCTCCGCCTTATGTCCTGCCCAACACTCCCATTCCGGATCCAAGAGAGGAGTGCCCTGGATCCTGCATCGTCAGCCTGCTCAGCTTCACCTGTTTCAGTGAGTATCTCTTTAAAATAACTGAAATTAAATATATTTTAGGATACCAACATCTAACACTAAACTTGTTTTTATTCATTCCGAAACATTTTAAGAAAGTTTTAAAATTATTTTTTATTTGTTTATGAAAGTAATTATTGTTTTAAGGATTAGAGGGCTTTTTAATAAACAAATTCTTTTACCTATTCTCCCTAGAAAACGCCGAGATGACGGATATGTTCCGGTGCAAGCGTTCCGGCCAGATTTGCTGTGCGCCCAAGAGCAAGATCCTGGAGAAGCAACAGTTCCAGACGCGCAACGACACCGCCTACTACCCAGCCCCTCCTCCACCGCCACCCCAAGCCTACCCACCCCAGGCTCCTCCGTACTCATACATGAACAACCAGCAACAGGGGCCTCCCCCTCAGATGGCTCCCCACCATCCCAATCCTTATCAGCCAGGACCACCTCCTCCTCCGGGACCAAACTACGGGGATTACTATCCAGTTTCTGGACCTGGTCTTCAGGCGGGACTACCACCGCAACCCCAGCCACCGGTGACCACTCCTCCAACAACGACGACGACGACGACTACTCCACGACCACATGTCTACTCCAAGTACGTTTGTGGAGTGAAGGGAACTCTGAGGACAGGGCGATCCCAGGCTCTTTCCTTGGTGTCTTATGCCCGAGCCAAGTATGGAGTCCAGAGAACTGCTCGCCAAATGACCTCCTCCGCTGGCTACTCCTCGAATTTCAACAAGTCCAATGAGAGATTGGTCCTCGGATCCGCCATTGTGCCCATCCAGATCCACAATGATAAACTGGGAGACCTCGTGGAGTCGAGCAGTCTGCAGAGCAACCAGCTGAGATCTTACCACAACCACCAGGAGTCGGATAATCAGCCTGCCTTGGTGTATCCGGAGTATTACCATCAGCAGAGGTCACTTCACGGACTTCAGTCCAATTTTAGTGGCAGGAGAAGGGCTCGAGTGGTGGGCGGAGAGGATGGCGAAAATGGGGAGTGGTGCTGGCAGGTGGCTCTGATTAACTCGCTGAACCAGTATCTTTGTGGAGCAGCCCTTATCGGAACGCAGTGGGTCCTTACTGCAGCCCATTGTGTCACCAAGTAAGTGCTAGTTCTTCTTAAGAGCTACTAAAAAAAAAAATAACTTTCACTTTGATTTAAAGTTTATAACTACATTTACCATTTATATAAGTAGCAAAATTTTACATCACTGAATTAAGTTGTTTAATAACATTTTGTTATACTTACCCCTTCCAGCATTGTTCGTTCCGGAGATGCGATCTACGTGAGAGTGGGTGATTACGATCTGACCCGAAAATACGGAAGTCCAGGAGCACAAACCCTGCGCGTGGCCACCACTTACATCCATCATAATCATAATAGCCAGACTTTGGATAACGATATTGCCCTGCTGAAGCTCCATGGCCAAGCAGAGCTCCGAGATGGAGTGTGTTTGGTGTGTCTACCAGCTCGAGGAGTCAGTCATGCGGCTGGGAAGAGATGCACTGTGACGGGATATGGGTACATGGGAGAAGGTACTTACTTATAAATGTAAATATCACTTAGAAAATCATTAATATTCCTCATACTCATTTTACAGCTGGTCCCATACCCTTGAGAGTCCGTGAGGCAGAGATTCCCATTGTGAGCGACACGGAGTGCATCCGGAAGGTAAACGCCGTGACGGAGAAGATCTTCATCCTGCCCGCTTCCAGTTTCTGTGCAGGAGGCGAAGAGGGACACGATGCCTGCCAGGGTGATGGAGGAGGTCCTTTGGTCTGCCAGGATGATGGCTTCTTCGAGCTGGCCGGCCTCGTGTCCTGGGGATTCGGCTGCGGACGACAGGATGTGCCCGGTGTCTATGTGAAGACGTCCTCGTTCATTGGCTGGATCAACCAGATCATCAGCGTGAATAACTTATAGTGAGGATTCTCGCATAGGACATCATGTGCGGGAGGAACCCCGCTCTTGTAACAATTTCACTGTCTGAAAAAAGTCCTGGAATAGCCTACGATTGTTCTTAGGGGTTCCCGCTCTTCGACTGCTAACGTAAACCCATCCTAGTGTAATCTATTCATACCTAACCCTAACTCTACAACAACTATATTAACTATTACGATTATCGGTAGCGTAGACGGCAATCTTTAAAAGTATTCCCCTATTTGATAACGCCCTATGGTAAACTGTTTTTGTATATACAAAATAAATACAAAAAATCATCAGTTAAGTAGTGATTTTTAATTTCATTGGGAAGGGCGTAAAAAATATGAAATATTCTTATATTTGAATTTAAAAATCAAAGAAAACATACAACATTTATCAGAAATTAAAACACGATTCTAAACAATTTAAATATTCAACATTATCTTGAATACAAAAAGTACATTTTGAGCCTTGAAATAATTTGATTTTTAAGAGGATATATTGTACTTGAAGAAAAAAACATTCAGTTACAAAATGAATAATTTGACAGGGGAAAAGGGTTAACAAACCTTTACTTTCCTCTTTTTTTTGCTCAAAAATTAATGCACGTTTTGCATTTGATCAATTTAAATATTCCCAGCAAATTTAACGGAAAATTTTCACCAAAAAAAAGTCTTTTAAAAGGATTTTCTGGAGAGGCTCTCACGCACCCAAAGCTGGCCCGATCTTTGAGTGATTCTCAAGAGGCGGAGCACAAAAACTCACTCAAACCAGATGACTGTTTTGAATTTCATAGAGAGAGAGAGAAAATCTGGCTTTAATAAGAGAACCTTAAGCATCTGCAGACAAAAAGTAACCCTCATGTGGAAGTCGAAACCTGGAAACCAATGTCCTACGTCTCTCACCCTCCCTCTTATTTGTTTTGTTTTGTTTTTATCCCTGTTTTTAACCCTTTTCTGTCTGAAGTTAAAAGAAAACGAAAGCGCATAGCACTCGGGTGGACCTCGGGTGGACTTCGGTTTCTTCGGCTTGGAAAAAAAGGGTTCCCGAGATGTCCAATCTGGGATTCGAGAACAGAAGTTCGTCTGGCCTCGAGCTGAGCGGATCGCAGAGATCGTTGAAACAAGCGCGACTCTCTCGTTAATACCGTGATCTTCTTCTATAACATTCTCCTGAGCGATATAGTGTAGTTAACCGTAGTCTGTAGTACTCACCCGATCCTTGATCCCTGATCCTTGATCCTAGTTTGCATGCATTTCGCCTTGGTTGTTTGTGTTTGTGCCTGGTTTTTGTTCGCCTTTCGTTCAAGTCGCGTTAAATTAACTGAAAATAATTTACCAACGAATAACCGCAATGGAGACAAATTCACCCACCACTCCCACGACGGCGGTGGCTACAACCACATCCACATCCAGTCCACATCCTTCGCCAGCTGCGAGCACCAGCAGCAAAGGACACTGCCAAGTCGCCTCCAGTTGCTCCACTTCCGCATCTGCATCCGCCACTGCCACGCCTCCCGCCCTAGTCACACAGTCTCAGCTGCTGGCCACCAGCTTGGAGGGCGCCAAGCAGGAGGATCTGTACAATCTGTCCTTGGCCAGCGGATTGTCCGAGGGCCAGAGATCCCTTTCGGGTGCTCCGTCGGCCTCCTCCAGTCCCATCATGAGTCCGCAGGGCAAGATATTTGGAAGGAATGCGAACGGAACAAGTAAGTAGATTAAGTTATGTCTTCAACATTATATTCTCACAGATAGGGAACCTTATTTAAATTTTTTTTTAACTGGAATTTGTGATATATGCTTTTTAACAGTCAGTCCTGTTAAATTTATTTCATTACTCTCAAGAAATCATTATATATTATGAGAACAATAGGAAATTTTAAATGTAAAGGACTAAGGACCGAATTATGGGTAGGAAAAATTATCAAAAATACTTATATTATTTCCAAGGAATATGTTTTGATTCGATTTATTTAATATCATTAGTATGGAGTTCCCACACTTTTTTTTTAATACATATTGAAGCAGTTTTTAAGTTTCTACAACGAGTGTTAAAGTATTATATTATTCAAGGAAAAAATTTTGAGTTGTTAATTTGTAACTTAGCTTTGTGTAGTTGGTAAAGGGGTAAGTTCTGGATTTCTAGTTCACGAAAAGACAAAAAACGTTGGGGCTTAATTTGTATGTTATCTTAATTTATTTGCATTTAAATTCCAAAGACATGCAGATGTCTTCTCTTATTTAAATGTTATTGTTCGCAATCCTGATACCTCCAGCCGCATCAAATCTTTTATTAAGCTTCCCTGCAACCAAACAAATCTCCTCCAGCCATATGCTGCAATTTTCGCGCTCTTTTCTCGAGCTTCCATTGTTTGGCAGCGTTATGTAACGGAAAACGCTTGGAATTAAAGAAGCTTGTCCCTGTTTATAACGGACCTTGGTCTGATAACAAAGGCAGCGAAAAAAGTAGCCTTTGATGGGTAATTTATTTTTTTTAAGAATCGCGGATCCAGTTCCTGTTTCCATTTCCACTTCCTTGGTGCTTGATCGCTCGGGGTGTCTTATTTTGCATATCTACTCAGGGTCTAGGATTCCTTCAGGTAGCAATGGCAGTCGGCATCCAATGAGATCTGCTCAAGACCCAGGTAAGACGTTATTTCTAGGCAGCCGTTAGATCAACTTCATGATGATAGGCCGCGTTGCAAGGGGTGACATACAAAAACTTTGAAAAGAAGCGAAAAAAAACTCACCCCAAGCGATGAGGGTAGTAAAATATTTCCAAAAATCTCAGTCTAAAAGAGAGTCAACCAACGAGACGCGTTCTCGCTGGAAAAATGCTCAGCCTCCGGGGAAAAAGATGTCGCCACACAGAGAAAAAATATTCCAATAAATTCTTATTCATTTTATATGGCTTTAAAATCAAAGGAAGGAAGTCCTTTGATATTTGTTGTTTAAGGGTAACTATTGTCATAGTTTAGTTGTTTCTTTTTTATATCCCAGAAAATATACAATTAAAGAGTAATTCAGCTACTTCCGTGATTAATTTGAAACTAAAATGTTTTAATAAAATAAACATTAAGTAAGTAAGATTATTAGATTGATTACTATGGCAACGATTTGAAAGCTCCGACGGACATTAACATTTAATAGATCTTCAAAGGAGTAAAATCCCCAATTTGGGCAAGAGAGTAAATTTACTCTAAAAACACTTCCAAATAGTTCTTACATAAGCAAGGCATTTTTATATAAAACATATTTGATGTCGACCTCAATTGATAGGATTAAGATCCTAATGACAATGGTATTTAAAAACTAAGTGGACATTATTCTTTCGCTGTGCAGGTTATGGTTATGGTGCGTCTGCTGGGGCCATTGGCCATTGGCACGTACGGTCCAAGTTATTGCCACCAATGGAATTTTGATCGACAAGAATTTGGTCGTTGAAAAAGTTGGCTTTTAATTTATCGTTGTATATGAGAAATAGTTTCGGTTACTTGCCCATTGCCGATGCCGAGTTCAAGGGGAGTAAGCGGAGGAGGTCTCAGTCTTATGTCCCAGGTCCCAGGTCCCAAGTCCCAGGTTCCAGTCCAGGTTCCGATTCCAGGTCCAACTCTCCAAGTCAAAGTCTGCAGAGTAAAGTCCGGCGTCTACTTTTTGCCCATAATCGAAGCGATCGCACGATTGACTGCTCCGCTCCACACGCACACACAAGCCCCCACACTCACACACGCATTTTCTGAATGCACTGTACAAAACATTAGTTTTTATAAAACTTTAAAAATTACTTAGTTTTGTAGGTAAAAATATTTTATACCCATATTTCAATTTTAATGTTCGACTTTTAAAATGAGATCCTAAATTGTATGGTCATTTTTTATAACGGCCATTCTGCACAGTACTTTGTACGACAGTACTAAAATAATAAATGGTTTTAAAGGTTTTTTTATATTAGAAAATATTGATGTATTGCTATAATAAAGTCAAACAAGTCATCCAGTAACTTAACATTTGTTAAGATCAACTCGATTTTATAGTTTTCAAATTTAACTTAGCATTTATTAAGGGATCAATCTGGTTGAAGTCATCAGGTTAAAGTATCACAAAGATCACGTTTAAATAGAAGGAAAAAATTAAATATTTAAAAACGTATGCTTTTTTGATTAGAAGTTTTAAGAAATTATTTTATACTTTTATAATTTCATGCCCTAAGTGATTTTTTTTGTGCAAAATAATAATTAAATGAAATACATAGCAACTTGTTTTTATTTGTACAACCGTAAACAAATATACAACATTTTTTGGGTCAGGTTTAGAATCCTTATTTTTTTCATGTGTGCCGATCCTGTAGCCTGTTTTCAGTTTTCCGTTTTCTGCTCCTGGCTGCTTGGGCAGCTGCTTGGTATGTGGCGTCGAATGTCATTATTGCTGCCAAGTGCCAACTAAAAAGTTACTGCAGTTAATTTTTTGTCCATCTTTACCATTTGCCGTTCGCATAAAAACAGCATATTTAGCAAATGACAACAACAGCAGAAACAGAAGCAGCGGCAGCGGCAGAAGCATCGGGCAGTGGGGAAAAAAGCGAACCCGCAAATTAAATAAATAAAAAATCAGCAACAATCCGCAGCAGCCGCAGGAGCAGGGAACAAAGGAGCGGAGGGGCAACCAAGTGTCCCCAGTTCCACCGATCCCATCCCACCTCTTCCCGGTCCCAACGGATCCCATCCTCGGTGCCTGGCATTATTTGTGTATTGAAATCACGTCTCATTTATTTATTGCTGCCCCCTGTATGCCCCTCTCTCTTGCACTCACTCCCAGACTCCCGACTTACGCAGGTCTGCGTTAAATACCCAAGTGGAGATGAGAGGAGATGGGTTGGATGAGGTGAGGTGAGGTAAGGTGGGGAAGTGAGAAGAGACGACAAGTAGGCGCATAGAAGAGAAGTGTGGCCAGAATATTAACCCTCAAGCGGTAATTTTTTTAGATTGGAGTGAACCCCAAGTTAATCCCAATCTTAATAAAAAATGTTGGTACCCGTTTCTAACTTTTGAAAGTCTTTTTCGAAATTTTCCTAGGGAAACCAATTAGTTGGAACCTCTTAAACCTTATTTTATTTGCACTTTTAAAAAGGTTTTCTGAGTTTAAAAATTTCTTTAAAATCCCTTTTAATGGTTCTTAAAAATCTTTTGAATTTTGTTTCTAATATGGAACTATAGTTCATAATTTCTGCTATTATCTTATCCAAGTTTGACTCCAATAAGATAGAACATTTTTTATTAAATTAGGAAATTTAAATTTCTTTCGTCAATGCAATTTATTTCAAATTAGTTGTATACATTTTTTATATCTAAATTTATTAATACAAAATCTCTAAAGAAAATGTATAAATTAAAACAAAGATGGGGTAATTGACGTACAAATGTTTTACCTTCTCTGTTATATCAATTTAGCAATAGCATTAGCGTCTGTTTGATGTTTTCCTTCAAACCTAACCACAACTGGATATTTTCATAATAATTTTAACACTACTTTAACTAGTTTACTTCAACCTTCTCACTTGTTGACTGGATTTAGCAAACATTTATAAGCACTTTCAAACCTCTATCAAGACCGCGCGTAGTTAGCCACAACTTTCAACTTCAAGTGCTTGTGGCCTGATATTTAAGTTTTCAAACTATTTATGATATACCCAATTAAAGCGGCTAAGAATGCGAATTATTCTTGGGCCCAGGCCATAGCCATAAATCGTAACAACCCCATGGCGCGGAGCGTGGGTTAATGACGCAAAGTGAGAAGAGCGGGCGCGCATGCGCATGTGCATCCTTGGTGTTGAACGTTGGTGGATGCGCTTGTGGCTTTCAGCAAAAAAAAAAAAAACAAACCAGTGGAATCGGAGGATGGCCATCGATGTACGCGGCTTTTTCTGCCCTGAGTTTGTTATAATTTAGCCGGCCAGCTCGTTTTTCTATTAATTAAAGCTGGCTGGAGACGTTGTCGCCGCCTGAAATATTCTCACATAATTATTTACGATTTGACATAATCATCATCCTCGTCATCGGCATCGTCCATTTAAAGCTGTGTGCTGCCATAACAGTAACAGTAGCCTCGGCGATCGGGGGATTCATTAGTATGATGCAATAAATCGCTGGCTAGTCAAGAATCTTCGCTTCCTACGAATTTCCCTGTATATGTATTTCACACGATCTTGCTTCTGTCCTTTCTTTAATTTTTTTTTTTTTGGGCCAAAAATCGAAAGTGATAAAACCAGAAAAAAATAAATGAGGCAAGATTAAAATGATCCTGGCAATCCTTGGGCATGCGTGACGCATTTCTAACGAGTTTGCCGACTCAAATCGGATCGTATCCTCGAAAGGGGTTGAATCTCTCATCTTATGCAGATGAGTTGGTTCCCAGCTCTTGCCTCATCCTTTTTGTGTGCTTTTCGAGTTTCGAGTTTTTTTCTTGCTCTCCGATTAAAAGGGTTTAGGGTCCAGACGTCCGTCGAGTTTTTTTTTCGGGTAAAAAAGCGAATTTAATTAAAATTTTTTTCTTATAGCCTCGAAGCATTGTGAGAACATCGCAGGCCAGAACTCAATAAATATCATTTTTTGCTGAAACTTTTTCAAGCCTGTTCTTACTTACTTGACTTTTTTTTTGTGTCTTCCAGTGATCTCCACATCGCGTCCGGGTAACGAAGCGGAGGTGCAGCTGTACCGGGTGCTCCAGCGAGCTAGTTTACTAGCCTATTACGACACGCTCCTGGAAATGGGCGGGGATGATGTCCAGCAGCTGTACGACGCTGGGGAAGAGGAGTTCCTGGAGATCATGGCCCTGGTGGGCATGGCCTCCAAGCCGCTGCACGTGCGTCGCCTGCAGAAAGCCCTCCACGAGTGGGCCAACAACCCGGGACTCTTCCAGGGTCACCTGTTGCCGCACTTAGGTAAATATCTTAAACATAGTCTAAGAACTAAAGTAAACTTGGTTTTTTTTATTGTTTTTTGTATAAGAAGTTATTTAGGTAATTTTAAAATTTGTTGTAAAGTTTGTTAATAGGACAATTAAAATGTTTTTTTTGGTTTTAATCTGTTTGTTTAGTAACCTTTTGTAATGTTTAAGTTCAAAAGTCTTTATGTTCAAAAATCTTTATGTTGATGTACGAAATGGTTCCTTTATTAAAGATTCTTTTTAATAAAATGATTCTTTCAGGTCTTTGCGAAACACCACCAAAACCGTCGCTGGTCTTCAATCCGGACACCACGCCCGCCCTTCCCCGCCAGAAGTTTCCCTCGTTCAATCCCTCGGGCTCCTCCTTTCAGCCCTCGCCAGTGGTTCCCCCTGCTCCTCTGCCCACCTCAGCGTCTGTTCCAGCTCCCGCTTCCGCTCCTTTAATCACCCAGATTAGTTGCCCCTCTGTTCCGGTGCCCATGCCCTTGGTCCTGCCCTCCACTCCGCTGACCAGCAGTCCCCATCCCTCGGCTAATAGTAGCTTACCCGCTAGCACTGCCCACCAAGTGTCCTCCAGTTCGCCACAGCTCACTCCGGTGCTCACGGAGATGCAGATCCAGAGGATAACGATGTGTGCGGAGAAGATCGGCAGGCAGTTGCCACAACGGGAGCCCAGGGCTCAGACGACCAGGAAGCGAACGACCAGGGAACTGGAGCAGGTGATCGCGATGGGGGAGCAGGATCCACGTCGCATGGACGAGATCCGTAAGTATTCGGCCATCTATGGGAGGTTCGACTGCAAGAGGAGACCAGAGAAGCCACTGACCCTGCATGAGGTGTGCGTAAATGAGGCGGCTGCCCAGCTCTGCAGGAATCCCCAGACCATTTGGTTGCTCACCCGTCGCGATGAGCTCTTCCCCTTGGCTAGACAGATTGTGAAGGATGCGGGCTTTGGTCACTCGGCCAGCATAGCCAGATATGGTGGTCTGCTCACCCAACTGCCATCTCAGGGATTGGGTATGAGTGGAGGACGAGGAGGTCCTGGGGGAATAGCGCCCAGCGACACCGACTGTGAGTCCAGCGACGCCGTCATCCCACCCAAGCGGCAGCGCCTCTCCTCCACGGAGGCCGCCCAGCTGCCACTCGACTTGAACAGGGTAAGGAAGCTAGATTCCGTAGAGCCGTAGGTCCGTCGCCCGGTGCAGTGCTTCAGCTTCAGCTACGCTACAGCTTCGCTTCAGAGTCCCCCAAAGGGGGCTCCCTGATAACCCACATTTTGCCTTGCAGCTTTCGCGATCGTCAGAACACAATTACTAATCCTGGTCGAAGGGTTCTTATCAGAATATCTCGGTCTTTGGAAGGGCATCCAAGTTTACGATACAGTATTTTTCTAGTAGACTTTTAGTAAACCGTAGTCTAATTTGTTGTTTTAATATTTAATTAATGTAGAACTCATTTATTTTCTCACTTTTTCTAAAATATTCTTAAATAAAACTCTTCCTTAATGGACTAAAAAGTTTTTAATTTTAGAAAATCCTGTAAATTTAATCCCTTTGTCAAAAATGTAATTTTGTGGACTTTAATGTACATAAAAAACACTTATTCGGTATTATTAGCAAATATTTAGTTCTTCCGTAAACTGTTGTGTTTTTACTGTTGATATTTGTGGTATTTGTTTGCTTAAAACTTTTTTATCTAAGACATTTACTAACCCTTAACTTTCCATTGATTACTAACCCCTAACTCTAAATGATAGTTGAATTTCGTGAATTTCTAGACCCAAGTTATTTAGTCAGTAGTCGTTTTGCAATATATTCTTGTACCTTTCCCACTGTTGAATCAATAAATAAATCCTACAAAATTGCCAAAACCAACGATCCACGTGTCTTCTTCCTTGGCCCCAAAAAAAAACCTTTCCACGCCTTCGCCTTCTTGCCTCGCTTAGCTTCAAATTTGGCTTCTTTGAGAATGAGAGACTTTAATTCCTGGTTTTGTTGATAAATCCAACCCAAAAATAAAGGAAGCTGTTGAGGACTCGCGCTACAACCTGTTCGCCATGTACCAAAAGTTCGCCAAGCCGCCGTTTGACCTTACGGAGATTGCCAAGTTTTCGTAAGTAAAAAAAATCTACTTTTACCAAGCGTATTTATATAATAGTAGATTATTTTTTTGTAGTTTCAAAAAAATATATTTTTATTAATAAAAAAAAATAAGTTTTACTAAAAATATCTTATTTTGAGTTACTCAATTTAATTCAAATTAAATCAAAATACTTTCCTATAATGTTGTTCGATTTATTTCAGTCTTGGAAAGGCGGCTGACTATGAGGATAACGATTCGCGCTTCTCCTTCAGCAACTCCAGTTCGCCGACCATGCCAGTGAGTATGTGTTGGAGCTCTACGTGGGCAGTCCGCTTTCCAGGAAAAGCCTAAGAATAAGAAAATCCTTGTATCTCCTCCACAGACGCCCTGCAATGGAATGGAAGGTGAGCGATCGTCCGCATCCCGGCAGAATGAGACCTCCTCGCCACCGAGCGAATCAGTGGATCTGAGTGGAGCAAGTGCGGGTGGTGCAGCTCTCAGTGGTGTCCAGGTCATTTCTGCGGCGGGGGACAACATCATAGCAGTGGCCAATCCTGCCCTGGCTCTTAGTCCCACTCTCAACGAGGTGCTGTCCCTTAAGAGGAATGCATCTTCACCGGAGGCTTAGCTGCAGAAGATCGGGATGCACATCATCCATTCGCAGTGCCAGATTTGGACACACACAAATCGTTAAAATTCGAGTGCAATTTAATTAGTGTAAGAGATAACTTTGTCTAGGGATAAGTTTGTTTTAGGATTGTTAAGACAACGATTAGATTGTAGTCTCTGTGATCTAAAAAATAAAATAAAATCATTATTTAACCAACAATAAAAATAATTGATACTGTTAAACAAATCCGAAAACTCTTTAAAAATTGGATTTTTTTAAGAATGATCCTAAATATATAGAAGTTCGCTTTGGGAAATATGTGGCTTACGGTTTGAAATTTGGAACACGGCCAAAAAAAAGTATTGAAATATGAAATATCATAAAAACAATTATTTGTGTCAGACAAAATTAATTTTATTTGCCAAGCTACTGATTTTTCCCCAAGTTTCCCCACTTACTGGTCTACGTAATATAGTTTTTTTGGGAAAGCACATATCATTGTCACTGTGAGAAGAAAAAACATTTTAAATATATATCATATATTCTGTTTTTAATAAACATTTGGCTCACATCCAAATAAAAGAACAATTAAATGATCGCTTAGAGGAAATTTAAAAATTGCTAGAAAACAAATGTCAATTGAAAAGGTTAAGCAAATAAAAATAAATATTCTTGATTATTTTTAACAAACTTAACAAAACATAACAACGTCATTTCAATTTTAATTTAAACATTTCAAAAAAAAATTTCAAATATAAAAGTCAAGCTAATCAGCGAAAATCCAATTACTTGAGGTTATGTAACATTTTTAATGTTTTATAATATAACTTAAATTTTTTAAACTTTTATGCATCTATGATTGCTGACTAAATGGCTTACCAAAAAAGTCATAAATCATTAAAATCGGATGAAGATTACCTGAGCTACGGACGTAGTTATAAACAAATGTATTACTCGTTTAGTGCTAAACAAGGCGTCCAATTTGTATAGAAACTTTATTTATGACCCAAATAGCAAAGTCTTGAGTTACCAACTACGTCCGTAGCTAGTAACTCGTCCGATTTTAATGATTTAAATTCAACAGAAGAGGCATTTAGTCAGCAATCGAAGACGCATAACAAAGTTTAAAAAATTTAAGGTTTAATATTAAAACCTTAAAAATGTTACATAACCTCAAAAGCACCCAAGTAATTGAGGATTTTCGCTGTATTCGTCATAGCTGAACACTTTAAGTGCTCAAAATCATCAAAAATGATAAGATTGATTAAGAACAAAGCTTTTGTTAAGTTTTGACTCAAAATCAATTTTTCTAACCAGGACGAGTTGTGGCAGCAATGCGCGAGGGAAAGCAATCCCAAAATGTAGCTAGAAAATTTACAAAAGTATGCCAGATTGAATTGAAAGTGTAAAAAATGTCTTGAAACCAAAAATGGCTATTTAAAATGATGTTGTTATGTTTTGTATACAAGTTTGTAATAAAATCAAAAAAATCAAAAAATGATTATTGCTTCTAATAACGTTTTATGTTTTAATTTTTTTTTTTTTTTTTTCTCCCTTTTATATTTCCAGTTTTAAAGGCTCCGATTAAAGGTTACCTATTACTCCGTTAAAAAAAATAATAATAATATTATGGAAAATAACTTATATTCTATATAGATGCACAGAAACAAAAAAGTCACAAAATTTAGCTGTTTACAGAATTTACTATTTAAAAACTAATGGCTCATCTATTTACAGTGACTGCGCAGAAAAGATTGACTTGATAGTCGATGCTGATCATAAAAGTATAGGTCTGAAACGCTTTATAATACCCTTGAATTCTGGTATCTGGTATACAATTGATCGTCGCTTTTCGTCGGTCAGTCAAACATCAGTTCATTGGAAGCTCTCGTCTTTGGAGGTTGCACACACTAAAAATGCTCAAAATGGCGACATATTTTTTATACGGATTTATTACACTGTGTCTGGTTTGCCTGGCGGAGTCAAACATAAGCGAAATAACTAATGACCTGGAAATAATGCAAAATAATACGCAGGCTAATCTGAACAGGATTGAAAGCGAACTAGTGGCCATACACGAAGTGCTAACTAGCATAAAATACTTACAGGAGACAAAGGAAGAGATTTGGAACGAGTTTGAGCAGATCGGTTCGAAATACTTCTACATCGAGAAGAACATTAAACAAAACAGGATGACTGCTAAGAATACCTGTCGTGGCATGGGTGGCTATCTAGCTTACTTCGAAAAGGAGGAGGAGTTTAACGCCGTCCAAGCTAAACTTTCTAAGGGTCAATACTGGCTGGGAATCCAATATGAACGCGAGTCAGCTGAAAAATGGATATCAGACTCGGATAGCTCGGCTCCAAAATTTTTGAAGTGGAAACGTGGATACGCTAGAACTGCCATGAGAACGTACGTCTATTTGGAAGACGGTCAAATGGACGTGGCTAATCAAAGGAACAAGAAACTATTTATTTGCAAGGCAGACTATGAAGTTTAGTTGAACCAAAAAGTTCGAGGACATTGAAAGTATATTATATTATTCAAACCTGTATGTGAAATATATATGTAATTTTGCAAAATCCTTTTTTGTTTAATCAAATTCAATATATATTTCTAAATTCGACTTAACCAACTTACATTGAACTTTATACTACTCATAAAAATAAGAGCAATCAAATAAAAAGAGGTAATAACAGACAATATCAGACAATTGCCCTCATTGATCATGGCAAATTGAAAGATCATCGAGATCATAGATCACAATTGCACCCATTGATATTGACGGATCGTGTTTACATATGCGATTGTGGGCAATTCCTTTGTTATCCTCTTGACGCCGCAAAAAGGCAATATCCCTGCGAACCTCCCTCGGATCCTTGCGAACCCTTGCGAATATCTGTGGGATTTGCGATGTAGATGTCTGTGCTGGGAATCGGGTAATGAGGAAATTAACACCCTTGTGGCATCGGTTTAGGTATGCAAATTTTAGCGAAATTTCTTGGGCATGCAAATTCTTTTAGGATTATTGATGATGATCGCTTTACTTTCGCTGTTGTGATTGCATCTTAATTGTAATGAGAACAAGGAAGTTATATTTCGGGGGAATGCAGTTTAATGAACTCTCTTCCTATAAGCACTGAATCATCTGCCAGATGATGCGATTTGAATCTCAAAGGAAACCAGACCATGTGGCCACAAATGCGCGGGAGGCGTTCTGACTTCATAAAAAGGATTCGTCTTGCTTTGTACTTTAACATTTGATTTGTTCATCTGCTGTTGGAGAAAAGAAAGCGAGAAGGGACTGGGGAAGGTAACCCTTTGTTCCTCTTTGGAGATGGCGCTCTGGTGATACAATAATCATCGTGCAGGGGCCTTCCCTCCTGTCTGAGTTATGCAAATCCGCTTGTGGCTGCCAGAGCAATTACAATGCAGTTCATGTCCAGGGACACAAGCTGCCTTCTTACCCCGCATTTACATACATATGTATGTACCCCTAACCCCTTTTGCATCGGGTTCAGTTCACGTTCACCCAAGACGCGATCATTACCAGCATGATTGATGGGCGTCTTGCGCTTGATTTGCATAAGATATGTACAAGATGTAACCCTAAAAGAAATCCTGCTGCTTTCAGGCATCGAACTAAGGGATAAGACATCCTGAGAACAAAGCCGAAAGTGTCAATATTTGCACTCAAAGAACAGAACATTTTACAAAGCTCAGTACTGACATTTGGTGCTATATTCTTAGATTTTAAGAACCATATACTATGAGCGAACTGACTTAAGTAGTTCCTAATAATTTCAATTCTTTGAAATCTTAGTTGAACAATTAACTTGTCAACCATATTTAATTTAACAACCACCTTGTTTTTTACTCATTAAAAAATTAAAAAACTCCTAAGATTAGTTACAGTTTAAAAAGGAAATTAAAATCTCAAATCAATCATTTTATTAATAAGTTAAACCAAGAGTTTATGCTAATGTCAGTATTGCGCTTGTGCAATGCATTAAGATTCTGATTATATATTTATTTTAAGTTAGGGAGAGCTTATGACTTAGGTACATGGCAATTCAGGTCGTCTCCTGGACCTGTTTGATGATCCAGTCCATAAAGTACTGAGTGCTGGAGTAAACCCCAGGCACCTTTGGTCGGGCACAGCCGATGCCGTAGGACACCACTCCAATCAAGTAGAATCGCAGGTTGCCCTGGTACTGTTCGGGGAGCATCAGAGGACCTCCGGAGTCGCCCTGGCACGTGTCCTTGCCACCGCTCAGGACTCCTGCACAGATCGTAGCTTTGTCGAACTGGTCGGCGGAGAACAAGCGCTTCTCAGCCGCGTAACTCTGGCGGCACACCTCGTTCTCATAGATGGGAATCTGCAGCTCATTGAGTACGGTGGCTGATTCACCACCCTCCTGCGTCTTTCCCCATCCCGCGACGAAGGGCATGTAGCCCACATAGGACTTCTGGCGAAGACTTGCAGTGTGTGGTAGACAAATGGGGGCTATCTTGCTCGTGAACTCCACGTTTCGCTCCAGGTACAGAATGGCCATGTCACTGCGTCCGTTCCGTCGATTGTACTCCGGATGGGATACGTACTAAAAGGTAAATCGGATATTACTAAATAGTAGTAATAGCTCATAGTAAAGATCTTTCTTCCCGAATATTAACTTACCCTAGCCACATTGATGTCCACATGCGGTGTCTCGGTATCCGTAGACAGGTCATGTTCTCCCAATCGTACAAATAGCCTTAAAACAATAAAAACAAGCCAGTTAAGAAGATAGATAACTTAGAATAAAAATTTTGCACTTACAGATCATCCCTGATGCAGTGGGCAGCAGTGAGCACGTGTCTGGCGGTGATCAGGGTACCACCGCATTTGAATGGAGATCCGGAGGGATCGTCATATCCCAACAGTGCGATCCAGGGCCACGCTCCCTTGCGGCTGACCTCACCGCCCACGATCTTCTTGTAATATCCGACCGTAGAGCCACATCCTTCCTCCACATTGAGCAGCCTGCGTGGCACCTCACCGGTGTTCTTGGGCAGAACGGCAGGAGCTGGAGTGGTGGCCGTCTGTCCATTGGGGCAACACACCTGGGTTCCCTGGTTTCCGCACACAACTCTGGAGGCACGCAGGAAATTGGCAAAGGACTCGTCGCGCTGTTTAACCCTCAGCTCATTCAGCAGTGAAGCACACTCTTTCAGTTCTGGATGGAAGATATGTTATAGTGATTAGTAAAAGATAAGTTAAGATTAATTTAGATCGAAATAATTAGTTTAATTAATAGATTCACATAGATATTTTCATTTATACAAATGCATTTTGAAAGAGTTTTAAAGATATTTTTATATAAACGAATTTTTATACAAGGCCATTTTCTTATTTTTAAACAAAAATTCGTGCAACATCCGAGTATTACCGAAACGTGCACACAAAATGATTAAGAAATCAAATAAAATTCTCAATCTTGTTGTATAACTTAAATCCCGCTTTAAATTTAGCGTTATATTAAGTAAACTCACCCACACAGTTTCCGGGTTTGGTGTCTGGTCCTCGGCATGAGGGTCCTCGCAGCTCCACCAAGGGTGATGATGAAGTACGAACGGGAGCAGGTGTAGTCGTCGTCGTCGTAATGGTTGTGGTCGCTGGGGTGGGTTTCAGGAAGGGATTAGTATTATCAGGGACTTCAATTGGTGGTGGATCTGGACCGACGAACGAGTTGTCTGTGGGGAAGAAGGGGTTCCGAGGTCGCTCTGTTGTGACCGGGTTAAATCTGGGTTCAGTGCAGCAGATCTAAGTACGGAAAAGCAGGGCTTATAGCAATGATGCAAAGTGAAAGGATAGATCAAAGAGGTGACCCTACCACCGGATCCCCGTTGATGTTGCGGGTGCCACAGCTTCGCTGCAGGGCGATCACATAGCGCTGGGCCCGATCCCTGCTGGTGCTCTGGAAGATGTTCACCACCTGGGGGCAGTAGGTCAGAGCCACGCAACTCCCATAGAAGTTCTCAGGGGTGATGCAGTTCTGCCGAACTGAAGAAAAAAAAATGTGTCTCCGTTAGCTTTTCTTATCAAAATCATGCATATTCTTTATCACTTTAATATTTATTTGCTTAGGGGAGGTTTTTTGAAAGTAACAACTTGTCATAAAAAGTTTAAAGTAACATAAAACTGTTTTATTATTTTAAACAGCTGTATTTATTTGATTTTTACAACATATTTACCCTAATATGATTATTCAACAAGTTTATGAATTATTGATTTACAGTAATATTTTGATTTTTATGTTTTAATTTATTTTGTGACTATAAATTTTGTTTGATATAAATTTCCGAATTCTGTTTTTTTTTCAGTGTTTGTTGTATGGTTTAGCCTTCACCTTAAGATAAGTCAATTATGGGAATGGGGGATTTAGTTATGTTTTTTGACACCTCTAACCAATTCAACAATTTATCATTAGCAAGAACACAAGTCTCTAAACAAAAAACCTACAGTCGTATACACAATCAGTTAAGCTTTTTAAGAGTAATATATTACCACCACAAAAAAAAGTATTCTCTTGCTGTTCTAAATGATTTATTTAAATATTCTTTTATTTCCATAAGCTGTCTTGTTAGTTTTTATTGATGATAATTGATGACTGAAAATTACAAAACAAAGTGTTTGGAAAAACAGCAAGAGAAAAGTCTTTATTGACCTTAGTTATCTATTGATTCTATATAATCTGTATTGACCAAAATGTAAAATAAACTTTATCTCAACAAACATCCCAATACGACTTTCTCTAAGCCCCTAAAATCTTTGACAGGCGTAACTGTATATTCTGGTCAAGCTAGTTATAGAAATCCATATACAAAGACACCGGGTACTAAAAACTGATACGTGCACTAAGGGAACGCCCCGTGGGTAAAAAAAAATATAAAACACCTGACCGAGTCGGTGTCCGAGACGAAATCCGACCTTGGTGACTGGTTTTGTGAACTGGAATTGAACTCGAACTCAACGAGCCAAATTTTATTGTGAACAACTTGTGAATTAAGTATTTTGCAGTTCACACAAATTGACCGGATTCACCGAATGAGCTGACAAATCGAAAGACTTCAGCAACGAACTTGCCATTGAACTTGAAGATGTCCACGCGTATCAATATTTGGATCAATTGGGCATTGCCCATTTGAATGCGTTGATGTGTTTATGAGGTTGATTAAATTTCGAGAGGAAACTGGTTTTGTTGTTTGCTTAGATCAGTCGTAAAAGTTCTACAGATATTAGAAAGATAGATAGACAGATATGGCGAAGCGGAAAGCTCTAACTAATTAAGTGGCTGTGGCTACCTTGCCTGCGTTGATTAAACTGGGCATTTGTGTTTGGAGGGAGGAGCACGAGGAGCAGGAAAACAATCACAGCACTAACACCGCACAGCGACTTCATGTCGAGATCGAACTATTATAGCGTATAAATCCGTTTTATTGGGCGACGCGATCTTTACAGTTTGAGGAGCGTTATCAGACTGAATTTTGAGAACCGTAGAGTCCGAGATTTGAGCGCGTCTTCACCCTCGGAAGCTTCTTCGGAGATTTGTGGACGACTGCGTGACCAAAGCGATCGCGTCTTCGATTCGGCGATCTGAGCGATCGGCCCCCGAAGCCGAGCTTTATATGCAGTCTTCTCATCGGGTCTACAGCTCTCCCGCCGATCTCTCGATTTCTCGCAAACTCTCTCCCCGGCAAAGTGGATGCAATATAAAGAATTTAGTTTGGGGTTCACACTCAGCATAGGTATTAAGTCGGGCTGGAAAAAGCACCAAATTCACACATTCAGATTAGGAAATGATTTTCCCAGCCCAGTCCTAAAATAGAAACAAATAATTATTTCTCAGTCTAATTATATGGATCAGTGTTCTTAAATAATAATAGGGCACAACCTGGCATTATTCAAAATGGGAATTTAAATTTAAAGCATGAGTCAAAAGGCGCCAAATTGTTGACCTAGCGCTGCTCTCAATTTGTCATTGATCTGGTCCCGAGAATTTTGTGACTCAATTAGACGACCGTCTAAACAAGAATGATAAATGCCATAAATCAAGGTAAATTAAAACGGATTCCGTTGACATGTCAATCGGGAATCACTTAGCCAACTAACCGCAAGTTCTATTTTAGCATTGTGATTAGCATTAAGATACTCACTCACTTTTACATTGTATTCGTATGTGGGTATCGTAAAAAGCTTTCGATGATTGTAACTGCGATTACAGCCTCCTATTAAGAATACGTAATGATTGCAAGTACAGTGAGGATCGGTCTTTAGGGAAAGGAAAAAAATTATTATAAATAAAATTATAAATTATCAATTCTTTAAAATGGAATTATTAGGTGCATAAAACACTTCAAGTTTAGAAAATGTACCTATATTAATATAAAAGGCAATAAGATAAACATTTAAACATGAAGATTATTTAAATATTTACCAAAGGTAAATATTATGTTTACCTAAATTGTAATATTGTATTTGTAATTTTGAAATACGTAATATTAAAACAAAAAAATTTCAAAAACTCAAAATGTATTAAGTATAACTTAATTATTAATTGATTTAGACTGCCTGAAGATCAGAACAAAGATAGAGAGGGAGAGTTTGACAAGTGACGTCACCTGTGTGCATTATGCATCTGCTGTTCGATCACAGTTAGCAATCGCTTTGTATTATTAAGCTAACACCCCCCACTAAGCCTCCTCCTCCTCCGATTCTCTATCAACATCGCAGAGCCGGGGGCACTCAACCTGATTAAAATTCCGGGGAGACTCCGCCGAAAGTCAATTGGCATGCGATCGATGCAACCGCAGGGGCATAATATCAGTGATCGTTCTACTATAATGACTAATCCGGATCACTTGGCCATGCAGTGCAGGTATGTAGAATCAGCAGGGGGCCGAAGTGAAGTGCGGGATTTTCCAGACCTTGTCGCTGAAGAATTGGCTTTTTTCGGTTCCGGCTCCATAGTTTTATCAATTTTATAATTTTATTTTTCGAATTTCTTGGAAGTAAGTAATCAATAAATTAGGCTTATTACTTTTTCTCACACAGATACAAGTTTGTTGATATAATCACGCAATCTGTTGCGTAATCGTTATATGTATTCCATATTATTACCAAATGACCAATTACAAGTATAATTAAGTACCAAACTAGTTTTATAATTGATAAAAATTGAACTTAAGTTAAGATTAATTATACCTTTTGAATTTTCATTATATTGATATTTATTTTAACTTTAAGGGAACACATACAATCGAGTTGGTTCATTTATCAAACTCAAACATGTTGCATAAGATAAGATGATTGAACCTACAACCACAAATTTTAGTAATTCAATTAATTTTATATGAAACAAGCCTGAAATTCACTTGCAAAATAAATAAAATTCAATTGATGAAAAAAAATTACAATTTTAATGAAAAATCAATTAAGCTTAAATCAAACAAGAACATAAAAAGATACAATTTATTAAGGAAATTCCGGTGGGTTTTTGTATTGATTGCATTTAGGATTTTAATGTAAATGTTTGGTAAGTGGCCATAACTTAGGTGACACATCAAAGACAAATGTTAAAATCGGTATGTGTCATATTCTAAGCCAATGAGAGGTGTTTCTTTATCCAAGGAATGTAGGAGGCGACTCTCACATAGACACCAGGGAAATTGGGACGAGCGCACTCAAAGCCAAAGGAAACTATTCCCAGTAGATAGAACCTATATCCATTGGCCTCCAGCTGGTGAAGTAGGAAAAAAAGGGTTAATGGTTATAGTATATAGTGTATAGTGTATATAGTATAGTATCACAATTCTTATCTGCAAGCCATCAACATTTTTGTTAAATAAACAAAATTATATCTGCGTCACGAACATGGGCAATTAGCGGGCGGTATTTAGTAAACCACCTTGGAGACAGCTCAAGACTTGACCAAAACTGGTTGGATGACTCACAGCCAAAAGAAGCGATTGTAACTGACCTGGGGCAACATGAGGGGTCCACCGGAATCCCCTTTACAGGCATCCACACTCGAGCTGCCTGCACACAGCACCTGTAAAAGATTTATTAGGCTTGCATTTCCTCGCTGGGGATTCCCCCTGACTTAAGCTTACCTTGTCGCTAAAGTGGACAAACTGGAAGACTGTCTTGTAACTCTGCTCGCATATTTGACGGGACTCGATCGGCACCATTGCATCCCGCAGCACATTCGAGGTGGGTCCTTGGTGATGCACTGTCCCCCATCCTGCCACAAAAGGATTATATCCCACAAAATCCTGCTGCAGGAACTTGGCGGCCTCGGGCAGGCAAATGGGTGCAATGTTAGCTGGTTATAACAAAATATGATAAATAATTATAATTAAAGGGTCTTTAAAAAATATGGTTATTATCTTTAAAATGATTTTTAATCGTGTCAAAACTTTCAGTACAAGTAATAGAAGTTTATATACGATGAGCAGAGCTCGCAAATAACTGTCGACCGTTTTTCATCTTGCGGTCTTGTTGCGAGCACAACCGAAAAAGATCATACCCTCTCGCTCTCGCTCTGAGCAAGAGACTCTTGCTGTCTTCTTTTATGTTTTCTGTTGAGCGCTTTTCGTTGAGCTCTTTGTGTGTCGGTCTTTCAATGAGCAGTGCGTAAAGAGCGAAACGAGAACCGCTCGCACCATGAGAGTCAGCAAAAGACCGATTGACCGAAAAACTCAATGCAAACGGTCTTTACATTTATTTTCGTTGTTGTGGGAAAGAAATAATATAATTTTTTTAATGGAACAAATTAAATTAAATTGAAAGAATTGGTGCACTTTTTTATTAATGTCTTTTCCCATTTTGCACAACAAATATTTCACTACTTCACACACTGAATTCGCGATCGCAATTAATACATTTCGGCTGCAAAACAGACACAATAAACGATTTGCTTGCCTATGCGTGTGAATGTATACCAATACACCAATACATACGCAAAAGACCGTTTTCTTCATGGCACGCGACAAAAGGGTCTTGGAACAACCAAAACAAAACAGAATAGAAAAAAACGGTTTCGCTCTGAGCGCGAGCGAGCTCTTCCAAGAAGCCTTAAATCGGTTGCTCTCTGAGTCTTTTCGTAAAGAGTCAGGTAAAGACAATTTTTTCAAGACAACGAGAAACGGTCGACAGTTTTTTGCGAGCTTTGACGATGAGCCAATAAACATATTTATTTTCTATTATTTGTTAAATAGTTAAACAAATGGAAATGCTTTTAATTTATTAAGGTGTTTTCACATAGTTTCTGAAGTCATATTCTTTTACCTGGCAGGGATGAGCCCACTCCTTCTAGCTCAATCAGGGCTATATCATTCGTTATGGAGTTGAGATCGAAAGCCTCATGGACCACAGATCTTCGAATGCGAAAGTCCATTGCACCCGGTTCAGTGGGTTTGGAGAGATCATGGGCTCCCAGTCGCACCAGATACAACATCGGATTGATGCAGTGCCCCCCGGTGAGAACGTAGTGCGAATGGATTAAGCTGCCACCGCAGAGGAACTTTAACGCATTGCGATTGTTCTCCTCATAGTAGCCCAATGCAGCTATCCAGGGATAGGCACCTGGAAGTAAAAAAAATAATTATTTAATTAGTAATGATAGCTTGTTAATTATTTAAATATTTTTATTAATGAAGTACCTATTAAATACATAGTATTTTCTCACCTTTCCGAGCTTCCTGACCACCAACAACTTTGGTGGCATAGGTTTGACTTATGCCACAAGCAGCTGTTGACCGTGGAGCAGTCTGTGATGGAGTTGTGGGTGGTATACGAGGTGGCGGGTTAGGGTTGGGAGGCACAACGCTTTGGACTTGATTCAGAGGCGGAGTGGGCTGGAAAACCATCGGAATAGGAGTGGAGCCCCCACTTAGTGGTGAGAAATGAAAAAAGCCAAAGGGTGCGCTGGTGGTCAGAAGCAGATCCTTTCTGCTCCTGGCATTTCCACTTCGATCGGAGGCACAGCATACCTGAACGTGAATATTTAAGAACTTTGGTAAACCAAATTTAAAATGGTAGAAGGACCTTCTTTGGTTTTTACTAAAACAGTATTCATATTTTGTTGCAATCATATTTAACATTTAGAGAATTTGTAGAAATAATGAATCAACGTAATGTATTTATATTCTTATTTTGTTGCAATCATATTTAACATTTAGAGAATTTGTAGAAATAATGAATCAACGTAATGTATTTTGCTTTAATTATCTGGCAGGAATAAAATATCAAAACGATATTATAGATTTTATGTATTATATTAGGCATGATTATTAGTTGGGGTCCAAAAATATAATCCCATTTTTATTAATAAACCCTGGTTTTCTTTAAAGAGCAATTTAAAACAACAACAATCATTAAAATCATTTTCAAATTAAAAAAAAATTTTACGCATTAAATTAAGTTAATAAAGTTGGACAAAAAACGAAAGACAATTTTGTGCCACAAAAAATGTTAAAATTCTGTAAACAACTTCAAAAACGAATAAATGCTATGAAAGTAAAAAACCGAAATAGACCCGTTAGATTACCATGAAAGTGGAGCCATCGAAGCCACATATGGACTGGCCCAGAAAGGTGTGGAACTCGTTGCCCTGACCCTGATCCCGATACTCCTCCATGAGCTGGGGACAGGAGGTCAGGGGCAGGCAGCTTTCAGGCCGGGATTGGGCATCGTAGCAGGTCTGGGCTGTAAGATCGTTGAGAGTAAAGTAGGGAGTGATTGGGAGGGGGATTGCCAAATGTATCTCTCATATCAATTTAGTTGGCCAATTTGGTTTGCTTTAGATTTCGTGATCGTTTATTTTGACTAATTTTGATTTGAATATATGCAGGTGTTTTTTTTATGTGGGGATAGGTGACGTTTGTGTTTTGGGTGGTGGTTAGTAGAGTATCCGACGTCTTCGACGACGACGCCGCCTACGTCCGCCATTCAGCGGCATGAAAACCATCATATCCGAACCGATCTGAGGTCCTGTGACCAGCGGGGTATTCTGCTGCTGGCGAGGATCGATGCAGGGGCAATTGGGCAGCGGTCGAACTCCATTTGGTAGGCAAACCAACGGCTGAGAGGGACACGTGGGCACCGGAAGTGGCAGAGTGGTTCCAATTGTGCTGGGTATGGTCACCCCAGTGGTTAAAGTCGTGGATAAAGTGGTGCTACTGGTGGTACTGCTACTGGTGGTGATAAACGGAGGCGTCACCGGCGTCTGCGGATTGGGTGGAGTGGGCTGGAACGTTGGAATCACTGCAGGTGTGGACGGAAAAGCCGGTTGAGGTGGGATTAGTGGACCAATCGGTAGCTGTGGCTGCTGAGGCGGCTGGAACTGCGGTGGCTGGAACTGCGGCGGTGGCAGTCCATAGATGGGATAGTAACCTGGCGGATACACTGGACACCAGCCCTTCATGCTGGCCAAATAGGAGAGAAAGGGCCAGAAGTACACCTTCACACAGAACTCGTCCAGCAGCACCATAATCGATCCGTATCCGTTTCAGTTTCAGTATCCGTTTATCCGTGCGTGCTGCTCGGCCACCAGGTGGCAACTGTCCACAAAACCCTCTTTTTTGGCCAATTGCAGCTGGCCAAGTGGAGCATGGCTGCCCATAATGATTTTAATTCAATTGTGTTTTTGTGGAGCACAATTATCCAAAGAATCGTATGAAATGCCCAAGCTCAGGAGCGGTTCAAAGGTAAGCGAGGGATCAAAATAATGTTTTTACAACACCAGCTATTTTATTTAAAAAACAGCTTCATAGTATAAAAATTAAACTGTTCTTTTAGGACTTTTAAAAAAAGTATGGGCTAAAAAAAAATTGTGCTAACCCTTTTATCTCTAAAAAAATATATAAATGTACATCAAAAGTTTTTCAAAATATTTTTAAAAGTTTAAAAAATACATACATAACTTATAATTTAATCCTACAACCTGTTGTTCAGATCGTTAGGAACAACATTTATAAACACGAGTTCAAGGAAATATGTCCTTATAAAATGTTTTGACGAATATTCGTTACTAAAGAATATATTATTTTATGCCCCATTACTGCGCTTATAGAGACATCAGTCGGTTTTATTTAAAATATTTAATGATCACCGGGAAATGCACATTTCTAAAAACTTAATTGCAGGTCCAACGAATTCACACCGAAATGCATCGTTAATTCTGGGGAATTAAAATTAAAATAACTGGGCCAGTGGCGCTTGAAATCCGATTTAAATCATTTGGGGAGGTCTGTTAAAATCATTTGCTGGGTGTTGGATGACAACCATTAAGGCCGACAGATGATGTGCTATGTGGGGGATTTGTTTATGTTGACACATTAAATGGAATGACACGATCACATAACTCAAACAGATCTATTGGCACGATCTGGTTGTGTTTTTAAAACTCTGACAAATGGGCGAGACTAAAAATAGGGATCACACAATTTACACTTGACGAGCGAGAAATTGGAATGTTCCAAAAGAATTATTAGTCGTTGGTAAACTTTTGAGAACTTTCAGGATCCAGAGATCAGACACATTTTAAAACAAACTGAACCCTTATTGACAGGTGAATGTGATTATGTTCATAAGTCATATAAACAGAATAAATGCATTGATTCACTTAATTCAAAAAGAATTCACTGAACTTACACTTTACTTTGGAGATAATAAAAACTAACAAAATAAATAGAACTTGAACTATTTGGGAGCCAAATGTAGCACACATTCTGATCCTATGAACTTCGTTGACGAACTGAACCCATAAGCCACTGACACACCAGAACTTAAGCACCTATGGAGTGGGTGTCATCAAATGATTTAATTGTGGCAATTTTCAAAATCACATTCAATTTAATTGGCAGCTACTGTTCGCTTTTTTTGAGGGATGAACTTGAAAAGGTGAAGGATGGGTAAAGAACCCACTGAGGTCGAAATTCCCCATTTAAATAGCAGATTCAACTACATTTTGGATGCGCTTATTTATTGTTTGGGAAAGGAAAGTTCCATTAAATCTAAATGCCGACTACGACTACCTTGATAACGTGCTGTATATATGGATAGTGTATATATGGATAGTGTATGTGTGTGCGTGCTAGACATCGTTCGAGATCCAAATAAGGACCTGAAAAGTATATGGCCTCCTACTCGCGGTGCTTGCAATCGAGGAAGAGCTGGGCCTGGGATTGCACGAAGCGAAAGATCTCGAGCAGCATCTCGTTAGAGGTCTTGCAATTGCCTTGCTGGGGTTCAAAAAAGGATCCAGAGCCTCCACCACCCACCGAACGCTTTCCCCAGTCCGGCGAGAATGTCAGCTATAAGGGGATAAAAGAAGCAACTTATTAGAGTCAATTCTATGGTAGCTAATTGTCTATACTCACTTGACACTGGACGCAAGCCAGCAGCATAAAAAGCACAGCTGCAATGAGGACTTCGCTCTTGGGATTCATTCTGAGTTCTATACTAATCAACCTCTGTTCGTCCTGTTTTTATACTATTTCAGTTCCAAAGAAAACCAAGTGAAACCAATTAATTAACTTTGCACTTCCAAGGATTCCATCTTTAATTAGTCCTCTTTCATCTGCTACTTAGATCCCTCGACAATCATCACCCTCAGTAAAACATTCGTCTATGTGGAAGCTTTTGTGATTCTCCATGTGTTTATTAGAATTGCGCATATTTTTAATATTAAATATAATTATATATTTATTTATATACCATTAAATAAGTTTGTTAAAATAAGCAGTGTAAACGAGATTGCGGAGCAAGCCACTGTTGCAATACACTTGGCGAACAATAAACCATAGGATCCGGCTGGGGACATGTACAAAAATATCTAAGTGAGTTGTGCGCCTGGCAGCTGCGGATATAGTACAAAAATTGTTGGATGTAATACAGAATATATGATGTTTAGCTTTCTACGCGCGAGAACGAGGCACTCAATTTGTTACAACAAAATCGGATTGTAAGCAGTTTATATATGTATACGTATATATTAGTAGTAAATAACAATACAAATTACAATAACACATTACTACGTTTTGGCTTAATCGAAACAAACGTTCTGGGTTTAGTTATTGCGTTATAAAAACAAATGGCCGGCGAGCCACACGATTGGTAATAATCATAGAAAACATTCGTCCTTAATTGTTGTCGTTGATCAACAAATAATATTACAAAAATATATGTAGAAATATATATATATATATGTTTTCCGTGTGAATCTGTTGTATATCTCTCTAACTATGTTTTGTGTTTCGTGTTTCTGTTTGCATTTTGCGTGTTTAGTTTGTCAGTTTTCAGTTTTAAATTTCTTCGTAGCTATTTGAAGGTGGCGAAGCTTATTCGATTCGTTCGTTGAATGCGGCATGCACCTGGGCAGGTAAGAAATGCACTTCGTTTGGGCTCGTTTGCACGTTAGCGCGGTTACTGGTATCGGGTTACTGGTTTATCGTCTCCTCAACGGAATTCAAAGCTCAGTCGACGCGTGTTTCAATAAAAATTTGGTGTTATACTCGTTCCGCTGCGGCATTCAGGAGATTCTCTTCGAAACTCTTACATCAGGCAGCACTTCCTCTTGCCCTTCTTCTTGTAGTCCTGCTCGATGAAGGGACGTTCGGCGATCTGGAACTTCCGCACGATCCGCACCAGCTCGTGGAAGGCCTGATCCACGTTCACCCGCAGCTTTGCGCTGCACTCGATGTAGGGAATCATCAGGCTGCGGCTGGTGTTCTGCGCCTCCTCCAGGGAAACCTGCTGCTGGTGCTTCAAATCGCACTTGTTGCCCACCATTAGCATGGGAAACTCATCCCGATCCTTGACGCGCAGGATCTGCCGCTGGAACTTGGGGATCTCATCGAAGCTGGAATGGTCGTTGAGCGAGAAGACGAGCAGAAAGCCCTCCCCGGAGCGCATATACTGCTCCCTCATGGCACTGAACTCCTCCTGACCAGCCGTATCCAAAACTATGAGTGAGAATTAAGATTAAACGGGATCTTCAGTAGGTTTGGGGGTACTCACTGTCCAATTTGGCTGGCACATCGTCTATAACGCACTGCTTCGTGTACGAGTCCTCAATGGTAGGGTCGTAATCCGTGACGAAGTAGCTCTGCAAGATTAAGAGACGAACATTTATCACTCCGCTTTTGATTTGTTTACACACGTCACTTTTATCATCCACTATGCTCTATATCATTGGGAATATCTACAGCATAGCCGTGTGTCTGCCATATACACGAAAGATGTGCAGATGACGCAAATGACTAAAAATAAATGGAAGCCACACACACTAGGCCGTGGACCGTAGACCGTGGTCGTGACCATGGCACACAGTGAATCGATCGGACCATGGGGCACACCCAGAAAGTGCTTTTGGGGGCTATCATAACTCCTGACCACTGATTTAGATCCCCAAATGGAGATACACACGGGGGTGTGGCCGCGATGATCACTGCTTCAAACTATGCACACGCATGTCCAAACACAGACGCACATCGTCGCTTGTTGCTTGTTTGTTGCTCTTGCCAAAACAAGGGCCCACTTGTCGCCCCTCTGCTCTGCTCCCGCCCCTGTGGAAAGCGACGTCACCAGAATTAGGTGCTCCCGGGGCCTCACCTGGATGAACTGTATCGTTATGGCCGACTTTCCAACCCCGCCGCCGCCGACGACCACCAGTTTGTATGTTTGCATCTGCATTTCAGCGTTTTTTTCGACCAGTTGGCCAGATTTTTTAAAATTCTTTTATTTTCCTCCGCGACTGCTGCAGTATGGCCGTTGAACGTTACTAAAAATATCCGCGAAATATACTGCAGCACAGACTCCAACCAGGGAGCTCATTTTGGGAAATACATTTATAATTGATCGGTTAAACTTTAAATGTTATCTTTATTTGTTTTACTGATCTTTTTATTATTAATTTAAACACACAAACACTATTTTGTTTAAGAATATTGTAAAGGTACAATAAAAGGGTATAAAACGTATTTTTATATACTTTAGACGGGATAATTCATGCGGTCACACTGGCTTTGATTCATGAAAATAAACAGCTCGAATAAACAATAAATGGATTGTAAACAATCAACCAAAACAAGCGTAAGAATGTTAATTTAATTAATTGTCGGGGATATCTCACCGTTAAACATTTTCAGGCGATGGAGTCGACATGCCGTGATTGTTTGCGAAACTGCAAGGACATGGTCAATATATTTGATGGGACACAGAAATCTGGCATTTCTATTGCAAACATGATTTCTCAGTGGAGCGACTTTCCCGTGAAGAAAGGGGATCTACTTCCCGAGACCATTTGCACTTCCTGCCTGCAGGATGCTCAAAGAGAATTTAAGATAATGTTAGAGAAGGACTTACGGGAAGAGGACTTGCTCGAGGAAGAAGTTTGCAACGTGTCGGACTGCGACAGCGGAAAATCTAATAAACTTAGAGGGAGAGCAACCTGTGGGTACGTTGCTCAAGTTAAGAAAGAAGGTGATCAACATTTGCAAGGAAAGCAGGAGCAGCATCGGGAAGACTCCGAATGCATAGTTAAAAACGAGCCACTAGAAGAAGACGTTTTTGAGGGAGATAACTGCCAAATGCCTGATTGGGACATCGATCAGTTGGATGGCCAAGTGAAAATTGAGGAAATAGATGATAATGTTGATAATGAGACTAAAACAAAAACACATTTGTTTAAGTGTTCTCACTGCTCAATGACTTTCATCCGGAACTCAACTCTTCAGAACCACTTGCAAACCCACAAAAAAGAACGACCGTTCAAGTGTACTCACTGCTTGAAGGCTTTTACAAAGAAGAGTGTTCTTGAATACCACTTGGGAACCCACACTGGAGAACGACCGTTCGAATGTACCCACTGTTCGAAAACCTTTATACTTAAATCAAATCTTAAGCTACACTTGCGAAACCACACAGGAGAACGACCGTACAAATGTACCCACTGCCCAAAGACTTTTACAATGAAATATGTTTTTGGAAACCACTTGCGAACCCACACTGGTGAAAAACCGTTCCAGTGTTCCCACTGTTTAAAAACCTTCACACAAAAACCAACTTATCAAAAACACTTGCGAACCCATACAGAAGAACGCCCGTACAAGTGTACCCACTGCCCGAAGGCTTTTAGCCAGAATTATATTCTTCAAAACCACTTGCGAACCCACACTGGAGAACGACCGTTCGGTTGTACCCACTGTTTAAAAACCTTTTCACGTAAGGACGTTTATAAGGTCCACTTGCGAGCCCACACGTGAGAACGACCATACAATTGTACCCACTGCCCGAAGGCTTTTGGACGCAGTAATATTCTTCAGAAACACTTGCGAATTCACACAGGAAAACGGCCGAGTGTTCCCACTGACCCTTCACCAAGTTGATTTGGTTTACCTTATTAATTTCAAGGAAAAAAATAAACAAAAGTTAGGTTAAAATTTGTAAATTAATTGCATCCGAAGATGTTTTTTTTTTTTGATAATAAAATATTTTTTACCTCAAAAAACATTCAAAGAAAATTTATTTATTTTAAAATAATAAGGGTTAACAGTGTTTAGACCATGTAGACTTAACATTGGTATAAAAAAAATACCAAACTAATTTAAGACGTAATAATTGACTTTACCATGCTTGGTCACACTGTGAAGTAGTCATCAAACGAAAAAAATACAGAAAATTGGCCAAGGAATAGATAAAATACATTAAGCCAAGAAAATACGTCGAAGGCAAAACAAAACAGCCACAAAACCCATTTGAACTAATTGAGTGCTCTTAATCAATCGAGTTTCGCACGCGTGAGCAGTAAATAACAGTGAAAATGGCCTTGAAAGTGCTGGTAGGCCAAAAGCTCATGAACGAGGTGGTGAAGTACAAGCCTCCAGCCCCTAAAAAACAGGGCGTTACGTCGGCCGCTGCGGGGGCGGGTGGAATGGAATGGAGGGTGCTGGTGGTGGATAAACTGGGAATGCGCATGGTCTCTGCGTGCACCAAAATGCACGAGATCAGCGCCGAGGGCATCACTTTGGTGGAGGACATCAACAAGAAGAGGGAACCCCTGCCGACGATGGATGCGATTTACCTGATAACGCCATCGGATGAGTCAGTGCGTGGGTTGATTCGCGACTTCGAGAACCCCGCTCGCCCCATGTATCGCTATGCCCATGTTTTCTTCACGGAGGTCTGCCCCGAGGAATTGTTCAACGATTTGTGCAAGTCGTGCGCAGCCGGCAAGATCAAGACTCTCAAGGAGATCAACATTGCATTTCTACCTTATGAATGTCAGGTGTTCTCGCTGGATTCACCTGATACTTTCCAATGTTTGTATTCGCCGGCTTTTGCTTCTATAAGGAGCAAGCATATCGAGAGGATTGCCGAGCAGATTGCCACTTTGTGCGCTACATTGGGGGAATACCCCAATGTGAGGTACCGCAGAGAGTGGGATCGCAACGTTGACCTGGCTGCTTCAGTGCAGCAGAAGCTGGATGCCTACAAGGCCGATGATGCCACCATGGGCGAGGGACCTGAGAAGGCTCGCTCTCAGCTTCTTATCCTGGATCGTGGCTTCGACTGTGTGTCTCCTTTGCTGCACGAGCTCACTCTGCAGGCCATGGCTTACGATTTGCTACCCATTGTCAACGATGTCTATCGCTACTGTCCAGGACCCAATCAGCCGGACAAGGAAGTACTCCTGGACGAGAACGACGACTTGTGGGTGGAGCTGCGTCACGAGCACATTGCTGTGGTATCTACCCAGGTTACCCAAAACCTGAAGAAGTTCACCGATTCCAAGCGTATGGGCTCGGCTGACAAGTCCTCGATGCGTGACTTATCCCAGATGATCAAGAAGATGCCGCAGTATCAAAAGGAGCTGTCCAAGTACTCCACCCATTTGCATTTGGCCGAGGACTGCATGAAGTCCTACCAAAACTACGTGGATAAGCTGTGCCGCGTGGAGCAGGACTTAGCTATGGGCACTGATGCGGAGGGCGAGAAGATCAAGGATCATATGCGCAACATTGTGCCTATTTTGCTGGATGCCAATGTCTCCAACTACGACAAAGTTCGCATCATAGCTCTCTATGTGATGATCAAGAACGGTATCTCCGAGGAGAACTTGACGAAGCTGTTCACCCATGCCCAGCTGTCGCCCAAGGATCAGGATATGGTGCGTAATCTTAGTTGCTTGGGCATCAATGTCATTGCAGATTCGCGCAAGAAGGTGTACTCGGTGCCGCGCAAGGAGCGAACCACCGAGAGCACCTATCAAATGTCCCGCTGGACGCCCGTGATCAAGGACATTATGGAGGACTGCATAGAGGACAAGCTGGATTCTCGTCACTTCCCCTTTTTAGAGGGACGTGCCCAGAATACTTCGTATTCTCATGCGCCCGCCAGTGCTAGGTATGGTCACTGGCACAAGGACAAAGGTCAGGCCCAGGTGAAGAACGTTCCCAGACTCATCATCTTCATTGTGGGTGGTGTCAGCATGTCCGAGATGCGCTGCGCCTACGAGGTAACCAATGCGGTTCGCAACTGGGAGGTCTTGGTTGGCTCTTCGCATGTTCTATCCCCCGAAATCTTTCTCAGCGACTTGGGCAGCCTCTCGAAGGAGGACTAAATACTTATTGGATCATAATCTTGTTAACGATTTTGTCACATTTGTCGTGTTTAAACATAGTTTGTTATTCCTTACCGAAGGTTCAAAATGATTCCTTAAGAAATTATTATACTAATTACATATTGCAATATAAACATAAATATACAATACATAAATTATATACGCATTACATAATATATTAAAATTATATAGTATTTTATTCTTAGCCGAATATAAATAAATATTAACTTCAGTAACACGAGTTATATTATTTCAATTAAGCCTTTATACCGGCTCTTATACACTGTAGTATGATAACTAAAAATAAATTGGGACACGGATTTCACTGCACCTCGGATAACAAATATATCAAAAACTTTTCCGAATTTAGTCGGATTAAAGAAAAGCCTATGTGAGAATATTGCATATTCGGCCAAATGTCATCAACAAATTTTTAAATGTAGAAAACAATGAACCAAGTTGTCTTAGAATACATATACTGTTCAAAAACGAATAACAATTTGAAGATGGTTATATGAAATTATGTACTTGGTATAATTCCAAAAATTTATTAATGCAAATTAAAAATCTTAGCACCCGAGGGCTCTTAATGTATTGTAATTTCCTCAATACCCAATAAAGCTTAAAAAAAAAAACTAAACAATTGTTTCCAAATTAACTTTAAAATGAATTAATTGTATGTTTAAAATAAGAGAGAGTCATAAAATAGTGGGAAATTTACAAAATCAACTAATAGGTGAATGTAAACTTTTTTAAATAAAAAATTATAAATTAAATACTGCAAAAATATTCAGCACAAAAAAAAATATTCAAAATTTTAAAATACCGTACACAAGTACTGGGAGTTAGAAAATATACTAGTTAAAAAATACCAAACACTCGTAATTTGGCGCCTAACCAACGGTCACTCAGCACTGCACACGCTAAAATTTGTTTGGTTTTTTGCAAATTATAAAATTGTGCAAAATAATGCCGGAAGAAACCGACGTTACGGTGGAAGACAAGCGCAACCACTTGCCCTGGATCGAGAAGTACCGACCGGCGAAGTTCAAGGAGATTGTGGGCAACGAGGACACGGTGGCCAGACTCTCGGTTTTCGCAACCCAGGGAAATGCACCCAACATTATCATTGCGGTTAGTTGCTGACCAATAAAACTAATTAAATATACTAATTGTGATATGTAGGGACCTCCTGGCGTGGGAAAGACCACCACCATCCAATGTCTGGCGAGGATTCTCCTGGGAGACAGCTACAAAGAGGCGGTCCTAGAGCTAAATGCCTCCAATGAGCGTGGAATCGATGTGGTGCGCAACAAGATCAAGATGTTTGCCCAGCAGAAGGTGACTCTACCCCGTGGCAGGCACAAGATTGTAATCCTGGACGAGGCAGACAGCATGACGGAGGGTGCTCAGCAGGCTCTGCGCAGGACCATGGAGATCTACAGCAACACCACGCGATTCGCCTTGGCCTGCAACACCAGCGAGAAGATCATCGAACCCATTCAGTCCAGATGCGCCATGCTGCGCTTCACCAAACTCTCTGATTCCCAGGTGCTGGCCAAGCTCATCGAGGTGGCTAAGTGGGAGAAGCTCAACTACACGGAGGACGGACTGGAAGCGATCGTTTTTACCGCTCAAGGTGACATGCGACAGGGACTGAACAATCTGCAGTCAACTGCCCAGGGATTCGGCGACATCACCGCGGAGAACGTATTTAAAGTCTGCGACGAACCGCATCCTAAGCTGCTGGAGGAGATGATCCACCACTGTGCCGCCAATGACATCCACAAAGCGTACAAAATCCTGGCCAAGCTGTGGAAGCTCGGCTACTCTCCGGAGGACATCATTGGTAATATATTTCGGGTCTGCAAACGTGTTAACATCGATGAGCATCTAAAGCTGGACTTCATCCGGGAGATCGGCATTACGCACATGAAGATCGTTGACGGGATCAACTCCCTCTTGCAGCTGACCGCCTTGCTGGCGAAACTTTGCATAGCTGCCGAAAAGCATTAACTTTTATGATATACTTTATAGGTTTTTAAGATTATGGTCAAGTTATTGAATAAACTTCTGGAATGAATTCACATTTAAGAACTGTTTAGATTTGTATTTTATATTGTGAGATATTGAAATGTTTTAAAAAAGCAATCTGGTACCTAATGTTATTTCTTTAAATTTTGATTCAGTTCTTACATATCTATAATGTAAATAACTGTTTGTGTTTTAATGCTTAGGCAATTTACTAATATGTTTTACCCTGCCTTAAAAAGTATTTAACTTAAAGAAAAATATTAATTTTATTCTGCTTGCATGTAAAATAAAATATAAATTAAAATATTGTATTATGAGAAATGTACCTAAATTAAACAAAGATTGTACCTGTTAACATACACATGACAACCCTGATAAGAGACACTGCTCCTTTTACGTTAAATTCCTTAAAATTTGTTTGTACCATAAAATATGTGTAAATTCTTAAAAACGTTTCAATTAAAGTATGTCTAATGAAAATAAATAATACATCAGAGCTATAAGAAGGTGGTATACTTTTAGTATATTATTAAGACCAAAAGGAGTTTAGAAGTATTTTTTCGTGGGCCAGATCGCATGGTATTTTGATACTGCCAAAACTTGGTCACACTGTTTTGCAGCGCTGAGAAGTGAAATATGGCGAGTCTTGGGGGCCAACACGAAAATATTTCGAATAATCCAGAAGGTACGCATTGAAAACTGCCCTGCAAAGTGCGAAATCGAAGGATAAGGGCTGGCGCGTGGGCGGCGAGTGAAGAACGGCAAGGAAAGTCGCGTTTTCGGGGCGTTTTACACGGCCAAAAAGTGCTGGTCGACTGCGCAGCAAAACGGCACTCACACCACGGCCAAAGCAAACGGAGTGAAAAAAAAAGAGAAAAAGAAAAGCCAAGAAAAACGCAAGGAAAGGAAGCCAGAAGTGTCTGCCCCCGTCAAATGGGTGGAAAATTCGCTGCCCATCCGTGTGTTTTGAGTTCCCCCAATCCAGATTTGTCGGAGTTTTGAGTTTATAAATAAGTTGATGTTTCCAGAGAGAGAGGAAACATTTTTCCCAATGTCTCTCGCTTCGTCATCGCAGCTGCTGCTGTGTTTGTGTTTGTGTTTGTCCGTCGTCCGTGTTTTTTGTGTTCCCCCTTCCCCTGCCTTCTCTTCCTTCTTTGCTTGCCAAAACGGAACGGCAATTGATTTTCCCCACAAGTCCCGTGTAAAGTAAAACTCCGGAAACTCACCGGCCCCCTCTCTTGTTCTTGTTGTTGCTTCTTTCCAGTGGAAAACACATCCAAGCGAGCAGAGAGCCGCGAGGGCAGCGCAGAGCGAAAAGGTAAGCCTTCTATTGGGATTATCACGAGTTACATAAAAATCGGCACACTCTCGCACGTATATATTTATACATACTCTAAAATCGAACTCCATCCAGCCCACGCATTCGCACCTGCCAAGTCAGACGCTAAGATCACGGCCTGCAGCGCCGGCGCAACCTTGCATTGGTTCGCCCAGGTGGGCGGGCTTAGCAGCGAAGACGACTCTCAAGGTAGTTGGCATTCCATTCCATTCAGGCTTCCATTCTGGCTTCCAGCCGCGCCACGCCCCTTCCCGCACCGCCCCCGTATACCGAATGCTCTAAATACTTGCCGCATGATCTCACTAACAAAAGAGAACCCATAATAGGCCTCCTTATCGCGGTTTTAACACCCTGAATACCTAGGCCTCAAGTCTAGAAATACACAGAGAATCTCTGGTTTCCTCGTAAGGAAATTCTCTTATAAATTTTCCTCACTAAAGTGACACGCTTTGTATCCATAGCTTTTCTACTTTGTCTGGTTTAAACTGATTTTGTCCACACTTTGTTCTAAAGTATGAATATTAAATATATTAATTTTTCATAGTCAGAATGAATAAAAACCAAACTCACTCCTAATTGGAATCTATTGAAAAAATTTATTTTCCTTATTATCCAAACTTCAAAACAAAATTTGTAACAAATATAAATTTTTGAATACGCTTATTTGCATGTATAATTATGAGAGTAATTATCACCTTTTAGCCAATAAAAGAAATGACTCAACAAGGAATTTTTCATATGACTCGCAATGCTTGTCAACAATGTAAAGTTGTGTTTTCCTTTTGTTCAAATCGGCACTTATCAAATTTTAACAAATAAAGGAATTAATTAAAATACGAAGTCACATTAATTTAAAAGTGCATTTTTTGAACGACATTAAAACGTTAAAAAAAAGGGGTATGAGTAAATTTAGCATAATTAGAATTATAAAATGATCTTATTTTTCCTATAACCATTTATGTACACAGATTAATTAAAGAGAATTTTATAAACTTGGATACCATTTAATTAGATAAAATTTGCCACATCACTAGCCAGAGCAAATCTAAAAATTGATTTTACCAAACAAAAAATCAATTAAGAAACTTGAGTCCGTCGTTATGCAGAGGGTTAAAAACTCACAAAATTTGACTGCGACCTTGGCCGCTGATAATTTTGTTAATTTGCTTTAAATTTTTACACCTGGAAACAACTGACAAGATTGACTTGCAGTTGTTCCTTTGTAGTCTCACTTACGTCATGGAATTCCAAAAATATCTTAACCGATAACGCGATAAGAACCGGCTCCCAGTTTTCAGTTCGATTATGCAGACTTTGGCAGCCAACCGCATGCTAACAATATTATTATTATTATTGTTTATTTTTCGCATTTTTCCGCCTCAATGTCATTTCAATAGAACAAAATGTGCGCTTGCATTTGCTTTCTTTTTTTTGTTCGCCTATTTTGCACATGGGCCAATTTGCGGGGGCGGTGTACTTGCCAGTGTCCGTGTGTTTGTGCCATTTGTTATTGTTGCTGCTAGTTTGTCAATTGACCCACAAAATGCGAGCGTACATCGTCAATGACGTCAGCCACCTCTTGTAAATAACTCGCCGGCAAATGTCGAAAAATGGGAATACAAAGCAGATTTTTATTGATTTTTTCGGCCACAGGTAGCGATTCCCAGTTTTATTTGCCTGCGAAGCGTAACTTGTTTTTCCCATATCGATTAAGCCCCTTATATGAATGAATCCCTATTAATTTGATACGCTTTTTAGCGTCCAAAGACCGCGAGGAGAAGCTAAAATATGCACGCGATCGCCAGAATGAGGAGCGGCACCGGAAAATCGAGGAGCTGAGGGCCCAGGCGGAAGCTGCTCAACGATATCGCGAACAGAAGGAGGAGGAACGCAGGCGACGCATCGATGAGATTCGCGTCCGCGACACAGAGAAGCGCCACCAGGTGGAGGAGCGCAAGAAGGCCATCTTTGAGGCCGAAAAAGAGCGTCGCGAGTACATTCTCAAAAAGAATCAGGTTTTTTACCCTTTAGACCTCTTTAAACTCTTATTATAATCAATATCCCATCCCCCACAGGAACGCGAATCCCGGATAGAGGTCAAAAAGCGGGACAGAAACTCCATTGGCTTCGCTTTCGGCTCCTCGACTCCCCGCCTGCTGGATGTGCCTGCGGACTACGGCCTGGTATCGCCCAGTGCCTTTTGGGGTCAGCGGAGGTGAGATCTAAATAGAAATTATCTGAGCACAAAGCCAAAAGCTCATTGAGAGCACACAATTTTGCTTTCAGCCATTCATGGCTATCTACACTATTATTTGGCTCGATTTTATCTGCTTTTGTGTTGCACATGACTAATTATCACTAGAATTTTGATTGACACGCTAAAATAAGAACCCAGACATTTTATAATTTCATTTTTAATCAGTATGTGAACTTTTATGAACGCTTAATGACAAAATTTTTTATTAAAATTATGCAATTGATCAAAACCAAATTCTAGCATTCAAGTACTATAAGTTAAATGAAATCCTATAAAATAATGTAAAAAAACATCTTTTAAAACGATATCTTGATCTTTAGATTTTTAATAGGTGCTTTTTATTAATATACAAAAGGTTTAGTTGAAACACTCAATTGAATTTATATAGTTTTCTTATCACCATGAATAGCCAATATTTTTGTGTACATATACTTCATTCTTTAAGTCAGATAAGATTAAAAAGTACATCCCTAATTGGTTTTTATAACTAACTAACCAATAAAAGATTACACTTTGCTTAAAGCTTCTTAAATGGATTTAAAGTTTTAATATTTAATTTTTCACCACCAGATCAACCTCTATATCGAACGTAGCGGGCGCCTCGCTCACACGTCGAAGTTCAGAGCGCGAACTTGCCGACAGTGGTGCTAAGAAGCGTGCCTCCTCCTCGACGGACAGACAAGATGGTGAGTTCCAAAGCCGCAGGCGCCACTTGAATCACCCCCAAAACAAGAACACACACACCCAAACACTTCACACTCGCTAAGACACCAGAAACACACATAATGAGATTAAATTTTACTTTGCAGTTATCGTTATCGTTACCTTAGACACTCGTATTTCTTGTAATTGACAAGCTCTCAGTTATTGTTTACATGTGCCCCACAAATTAAAGATTTTTGTAACCCCCTTACCAATTATCTCCCACTGTGACCGGATGGTGTACATGTGAATTACTCTTATTGTGTAGATACTACTCTCCTACAACCCACAGACTTCTCACACGGCACGATCACTACTTTTTTTCCTTTTATATATTTGTTTTCCAATATGATTTGCAAACAGCAATCACACCTCTGTAACGTTCAATTCTCTCTCTCTGAAAACAAATCGAAAAAACTACCGACTTCACACAGATCACCGACGCAAGTCTTCCTCCATGTACGAGGTGTTCAATTGGGGCTATTCCAATGACGAGCCGCCCAAGCGGTTCTCGCTCTCCATCGCCGGCAGCGAGATAAATATCGATGGGCCGGCCAATCCCAATCCGCCGCCCACTTCAAACAAACAAACAGCCAACGCGCACAGACCTACCAATCTCACAACAACAGCAACAAGCACCACAAATGCAGGCCACAACAACTATAACAACCATAACTCGTATCGTAAGGGTGAGGGTTCTTCTACTCTTCTCAGCTCCTCGTTCTTAACTCCTTGTTCTGACCTCGATTTTTGTTTTGCCGTAACCCCAACCAACCGTATACCCTAACCCCGTAATCGTAACCCTTTTCGTAAGCTCTTAACTCGTTGTCTTTACCCCTTAACCCCAAATCAATGGCATGTCTTTCGCCTCAGTTTTGCATGATGTTATTCCGCTCCCCAGATTGTACAAATTCCAAGCGCTCGTTGTTGAACCTAACTCCCGAAAGCAGCATCGGTCGTCTATTAAGATTTCAACGTAGATCCCCAACAGCATGTGTTTTTTTTTTAGTACTGAAAGTGTTTACACTGGACTAAAGCATAACAAAATCAATATCAGTGCCTTAAATATATTTAAAATTAACGTTGAAGCTATTTTAGACAGTAAATTGTAAACCATCTGTACTGTGATTTAAAAGTTTACAATAATAAATAGGGATTAAAATTGTTTAAAATTTAGTCTTACGACCATAGACATTCTATTCAATTTTCCATCAAACGCTGGTGTAAACACTTTCAAATTTTAAGCTACTTTCGCTTTTGGTTTCTCTCGTTCCTAGTCAATAAGTTTTTTTTTTATAATTTTTGAGACCGAAATCGCAAGCAAATCATTTCGGCAGTTGCATCTGAAAATCGATTTTCAAAATCCAAAATCATGTATGAAACAAAAACCAACAACCCAAAACCCAACCGAATATTGCAGAAGATAGCGTTGACACATCCATGGTGTTCCGAAGCGTTTACCGCAGGAAAACGGACCTCATGCCGACAATACCCAGCCCCCGAGACGGGCATTACGGTTCGCGCAGCTCCCTGAGCACCACGCCGGCCAGAACCCCAGGTAAGACCCACCCATCCGATCCCCCATCCCACTTCTCACACACTACAATAGCAATCAGAATCATGTGCTCATTCAGCGATCAGCTTCATCGTCCAGCTACGCATCATCAGCTCTTCATTCGACATCCTCCCATCCATTTAGTTGTGTTTTCTTTTGGTTTAGCCCATTCCGGACCAAGAGTTGCCCTCGGCCCCTGACTTTATTGCTCTAGTTTCCCCCGGGTTCGCTGCTTAGGCAGAGAGAAAGTGAGAAAAGGAATGAACCACTTTCCTCCAGGCACCTGACACACCAAAACACACCAAAACTTTTATCCACGCACCCGAAACACTCTGTAAAAAGCACACCACCCACTTGAACACACCTTTTTGTATACACACACCCACTTGTACACACCATTTTGTAGCCCAGCTTGTTCACATCTACTTGTGACGTCTCCTTGTAATTGCAGTTGCGCTCGAAATAAAAGTTGAAATTCTATACTATGAAAAAAACTTACAAAATATTTACATAGAATAATAATCAGAAAAATCCTTAAAAGTAAACCTGGTTATTAACGGTATTTGTATCTTAGAAGATCTATCCAAACAAATAAATTTGAGAATTACCTTAGGATAATTTTATTTTCAAAGTTATACTTTTTCCAAAACAAATCATTTCAAACTGTCCAATTAAGGATAAAATAAATAGCTTGCTACTAGTTTGTTTGTCCCCCGAATTTCTCTGATTCACTATTAACTTACTTCAAACTTAGCTTATTTACCAACTAATTTGTAAAATAGAAAATACACTTTCAGGCTGTTAAACCAGTCTAACCAAAAGTTATTAAAGCTAGTCATTTTGATAATTTAAAATTGCTTTGATCTTTAAGCAAGAACTAAATTAGTATCAGCACAGAATAAACTTACAATAGGTAAATGTAGGTTTTAATAATATTTTTACTATTATTTTGAGCGCAACCGTAAGTAGATAAGCGTAGCTACCTAAGGATCCGCAGCCAGAGTCGGGCTCGAAACGATTCACGAAACCAATTTCAACTTTCAACTGAACCGCAGGACGGGCCTACTCGATGAACCGCTTGGACCAGCTGGCGCAGCCGATTCGCCGCAACGGGGAGCACATGCGGGCTATCCTGGAGCGGGAGCGTCGCGAGCGGGAGCTGGAGATGCTGGACGAGACCTCCTCGCTGGGTGGGGGAAGGCGTATTACGGCCAATTCTCGTGCCCGGCGAGCGGGAAGCGCTGGCAGTGGCACCTCCAGTGCCGGAGGCATCATGTCCCGCAGCATGACCCATTTAGCTGCAGGCGGCGGCCAGAGGGAACGTGGAAAGTACTCGCTAGGCGGCGGCATCTCGACCAGCTTTAGACCGTTAGCCAGCGGAGCCGGCGGGCAAAGGGACTCCACCAGTAAGAGCATGACACAGATTAGCAGTTGGTCGGTTTATGGCAGCACAGCACAACCCAACCACCACCTGCACCACCTGCGACAGTCCACACTCGGCCTGCAAACTGCGGCAACTAAGAAATACCTCCAGTCATCATTTGCCTCAGCCTCATCCTTCAACTCTGCATCCTTCCGCGCGAACGCTAAAGCGACTGGGCGTGGCAATCAGCAGCAGCAATATGCGATCTCTACTAACCCCCACCGTTTTCTCGATCTCGATCCCAACTCATTGTTGCTCATGAACTCTGCTAGTTTGTTAGTGAATGCAGGTGTGTGCGATTAAAACCAAACGAAATCAACCATCTCGAACTACCAACAACACCACCACAAATCCAACAACACACTAGCATCACCACTACACAACTCACTAAATCGAAATTCTATGAAGATTATCCATTTCCTCGAGTATTTACCGATAGCCACCACTACAAACCACAAGAACAACAATTCGCGCACCACAATTGGCTAACTTGAACTTTCACCACACACTCCAAAAAACAACACAACAACATATTATACCCATACACCCGCAAAGGCTTTGGTTACCCAGTAGATCCATCCCTAGAAGACATACGAAGAACGACCGATTAAGGTTGTCTTTAGTTCATTTGAGCAGCAATTTGTGATCCATTTTTCATCCCACTCGGTTTTGAATAGAATGTCCGTTTTTGTCACACATCCTTATTTTCACAAAACGCCATTAACTTGAAAACAAATCATTACTCTTAGTTTTGTTTTTGCTATCCAAAATGATTAATTAAATCATATGATTTTATTAGCAAAAAAGTAATAAATATTTCTTAAAAAGTTATAGGGTCTGAAAGGCACTATAGGTGTAGGAATTCCACATTAAATAGGGATCCTCATCATCTCATTGCCATGTTAAATATTTTTTGGTTATCCCTGGTCCATATTGTTTGCTGCTCGTCGCCGCCTGTCGGTCGTTTCGTTCGTATGTATTCATAGCTACACTTATTTTGATCTGGTTTTATTACATGGTGAAGCGAAACATTCATTTATTTGTATTATTACGGTTATTCTCATTATGATTTATATTTATTTTACACTTTAGCCAACATACATTAACATTAAAAACACATAAACCTACATATGGGTTCAGTTGAGCCCAGGGTTATATCTCACCCTGGTAGTAGGTATATGTTATTTGGTCCTTGGTTTTATTTGTGTCTCCTCATTATGTTCGCTCGCTATGTCTAAGAATTGGAATCTATATTGTCCATTGGTAATTTTGTTAACTTGTGTCTACATTTGGTTTTGTGTTTTCCCTGTGTTATATCCCCTGCAATAATGGTAAACTCTGGTGACGGTCACTACTCACGTACGCTTTATTTGGTGCTCCACATAAGCTCATCCATATTGACACCCCCTTACCCTTTTGAGTGCCCCCCATCCAGTGACGTTTCTAATCCATGCTCGATTCTCCAGGCTCGCGATCGGGGAACGCCACGCCCGGCGGACACTTTAACAGCTCAAGGCCCGGCAGCGCCATGTCCACTTCGACGAACATGTCCACAACTGGTGGACAACAGGTGCCCAGACGACCAGCAACGGCGCCCCGGAAACCGAGGCCAGCCAGCATCGCCGGAACGGGCATGTCCCTTGAGGGTGAGTTTTCTTGGGAGTATTTTAATGGAAACAAAAAAAATAATCTTTATTTATCTAAATCCACAGAGATTAACAAACTCAAGAGGGATCAAAAGCCGCCCGTGAAGACGACAGCCGCCTCGCCATCCGCACAAACGACACCCAAACGAACTGCAAACCTAATGTCCACCTCCCTGATCGTGACCTCCAGCTCATCAAGGCTGAGCAGCGCCGAGAAGAAGACGCCAAAAAGGGTAAGACGGGTAACGGGATAAAACAGTATATTAACTGTTCCTCTAACTGACATAAAAAGTCCCCTACATTTTATTACAACTACTTAAATGCTTTTATAAACCTCAGGAACCCGTGGTGCCTAAGGCGGCATCTGCTTCCAAGGCCCTGCCAACTCGCACGGCCAGCTCGGAGCGCATCAGCCGGCTCAGCAAGGAGCCGAAAACCAAGGATACCTCTGCGATGTCCAGGTCGATGATCGTCAGCAGCAGCATTAGCTCCACAACCATTACAAAAGCGGCTCCTGCTCCGGCTGCACCCGCACCCATTTCCGCCCCAGCTCCCGAGCAGAATGGCGTGGCCAAGGAGGTCAAGGAGACTCCTGCAGAGGTTCCAGTTCCTGTGGCTGCAGTTCCTATCGAGGCTCCCGTTGCTGTTCCATCTGTAAGCAAGGCTGAAAAGGAGGCCCTGAACTCGGAGAAAACGGAGGAAGTGGCGCGTAATGAGGAGGAGCAAACTTTGTTGGTGGAACCTGTGCCTGAGGCCTTGGTAACCTCAGTAAATGTAGAGGAAAAATCGGACGAGGGCACTGAAAAGGATACACAAAAGCCTCAGGAGCAGGCTGTGCCGAAGAAACCATCGCGCAGCAAGGAGAACTCCGAGGTGCGGGAGCTTAGTCCACCAGAAGGTGCAGATCTAATGACCGCTTCGATGATGGCCAAAAAGATCACGACCGAGGAGGAGGCCAAGGCCGCATTGGCCGAGAGACGACGCCTGGCCCGCGAGGAGGCCGAACGACAGGCGGAATTGGAGCGCCAACGACTGGAGGAAGAGCGCCTGGCAGAGATAAAGGCCCAGGAGGAGGAGGCCGAACGTCAGCGCCTGTTCGAGGAGGAGTCCACTCGCCTGGCCGAGGAACAGAGACGTGGCGAGGAGGAGCGCCTGCGCAAGGCTATTGAGGTAAGAGGGTCACACCCAACGGAAACAAAGAAAACTAAGATAATTAATCACTATTTCCACTTGCAGGAAGCCCAGCAGCAGCAGGAGGAGGAGAAGCGCAAGCGCGAGGATGAGGAGAAACAGCGCGTGGAGCGCGAGGAGGCCGAGAAGAAGGCCAAGGAGGAGGCGGAGAAGCAGCGCGTTGAGGTGGCTGAGCGGCTCAAGCGGGAGGAGAAGGAGCGCGAGGAGCGTCGCAAGCGCGTGGAGGCGATTATGTTGCGCACCCGCAAGGGAGGTGCTGCCACCACACCCTCCAAGGTAATAAATAATTCTTTAAGACTAAGGAAATAATAAATAATAATACAAAATAAAAACGACTAACCTACTTCATTTGTTTTCAGGACGCTAACGACAAAGCAGCTCCTGCCGCATCGGTCACTGAAAATAATAGCAGCAGCAACAGCAGCAGCAGCAACAACTCGGCTGAGGGCTCGCCCAGCACTGCAGATTCCACGCCAGCGCCCACGGCCACTGAAACTGCCGAGGAGCCACCTAACAGCCAGGCGATGTACGAGCAATCGGTGCTAGACAAGGAGAACTCTCTCATCAACAGCTTCTCCACGATGATCATCGATGAGAATGCCAAGAACCTGCAGCAGGTGAGCAACGGCAAGTTGCTGGTGGACTTCGAGGGCACCAATGCCGTTCCAGCAGTGGCCAATGGCAATGGTCATATCGAGAATGTCAACAACAAAAAGTAAGTGTTTAACGATCAATCAATCAACTATTTCTAACGTGTGTATACATTTTAGTGACATCAATCTGCTGCAGGACGTAGTTGCTCCGGTCGCCACCCAACTGATTGACCTGAGCATCGAGTCACAAGACCTACACCTGAACAATAACAACAGCTTGCTGACAACAGCGGCAACCACCACGCTAGTCACTGCTGATAGTCACGAGAATAAAGGTACTATTTAAGTTGTCCTCACTCCTAGCTGTTCACTAAATACCCACATTTTGCCCACTCAGATATATCGCTGCTGTGAATTGGATGAGGAAACCAAACCTGATTGTTTTCTAAACCTAAATCTTGATATAGCTAAATGTGTGTGGAGTCGGAGTATTTATTTATAGGATGAGATCTATATAGGAATGCGAGTGGAGAGTGCGACAAATTATGGTTACTAAAAACAGGAAAACGTAAAAGCTTATAAAAACCTATATATTTAAACGTACACATTATATAGATAGAGCTGAATCAGAATCAGAACGGGGATAAAGCCCGATTGAGGAGTGAAACGGAAAAGAGCAGCTGCAAGTTAAAATTAGTTAAGAACTAAGACAAACCCTAAAAAGAGAAAGAGTGTGAGAGATGGAGAAGATCCTCCCCAGAGTTCGGGGATCGTTTGCGAAGCAATTCAATATCAAAGAAATCTGTTTGTGAAGCACTACAACTAAGGTAAAGAAAATGAACATTTGATGCAATTTTCGATTCGATTCGATGCGTTTCGATCTAATTTAATTACAAACTCGCTTCAAAAGTTGAAAGTGCATGCTTACATTGAGTATAACTTGAGCCAGAGAGCAGGAAAATCGCCTGCGGACGCCGTTGCAGCGTATATAATTGAAAATTATATAAAAATTAGTAGACAAACCCCTAGTTTAAACAAGAACGCGAGATTCTATGGGGCACCCTGAGATCCAATTGTGTGCCGGGCCCCGAGCGAGAGCAATAAACGAAATCGAAGACGAAGACGCGGTATTCACATACCATTAAACCCATCCACATCTACAGCGCCTCACTGCTAGGAGGGCACCCGCTCCCCTCTTATTTTTGCCCAACTTTGCACAGTTGTTCTGTAAGTTAAGTTTACTACGTTGAGCCAACGAATCGTGAGGTATTATTTATTAAAAAACAAAAACGAAACAAGCGAAACAAAAAAAAAAAATAGGAAAAGAAAATTCAATTGAAATTATTTGCTGATACTGTTTGCAGTGAGTCGAGCAGATATAGGTAGCCTGTAAACAAACAATTACACGGGGATATATACACCCACTGTAATCACACATGCCTAGGTCTAGTGGATGTGGCAGTACTTTTGTTGTACTATTTGTAGTAGGAGTCCAAAATCTGATTATGCTTATGTCACCTTTTATTATAGTAAAGTTCTCTGTATATTATCTATTTTGCGTCTACGTATATATTTTTTGGTAACAAATTTTTTATATATACACATTTATAATTGTAATTTGTATTTATCCATGTGCAAAAATAAATTATGATGATTATTTTTTAAAAAATCGTCCCCCTCGAAGCATGCATAAAAGATTGTAAAAATGAAATCGATTTATATATAAAACCATACCCATACACACCACCCACTTGTATCTGAGCGAAAGGGCCTTAAAAGTTAGTAGGATGCATGATCGATGCAGATCGGCTATAGAACGAAGCATTAAGAATCGGAATCGGAGAGAACACATTTTCGAGCGTTTCGCATGCGGAAACCGTTAATAGATTAATATATTATAATGGCAATATGTGTATGCAACTAATAAGCCCTAACTTCTAGTTAATTACTGCTTTCCTATGTTATAAACCTAATGGCGATATAATCAAAACAAAAGACAAGCCCACATAAATCAAATGTGTATGCTACCACATAACAAAGAAACCTTTGAAGATCAAGCTGAATTATGTATTTTTAATATTAAATATCACACACACAACAACACACAAAAGAACGAACACGACAAACAGAACAACAAATTATACAAGCAATTCCCCCTATTTATTTAGAACCACACTGAAACACTAAAGAAATTCGCTTCTTATCGTAAAAAACCACAATTGCATAATTTAAATGATTAAACAAAATATATATTTATGTGAATAAACTGTAACTAATTCTCAAGGCAAACTTCAAGCGATTTGCTAACTTGTTGGCTTCCAGAAGAGTTGCTCAAATTGGCATGGTCATCTGATTGGAATGCTGCTGCACAACCCTCTTGATAAGGCGGGACATAGGAAGTACCGAACGGAATTTTACTCTTGGCGAATCATTATCTTATCGTTTAGTTAGTACACTTCAGAAAATATGACTTTAAGGGGAGGTTTATGTGATTTTATAAAAAAAAGGAAATCACCCTGAAAACATTACGTTTTGTGAGACTGAACCACTTTTCAAGCGATTTGAAAACCAAAAGTAGCAACAATCTTTAAGCACTTGATATTTTTGAGAATTTAAAGCTAAGAAATTTAGTTTGAGAGTTCATCAAAAGCCAAAAAACTACTATTTATTTTCGGTGTATTGTAGTAAGGGCTGCAGATATTATTTTTAAAAGCAACGGCCGTTAAAAATAAGCCCTATGACATCATCACAACGAAACAGCTGACGCTGATAAGCCAGAAAACGAGAGAGCGAGCGTAACTCAAAGCTTTCGCTCTCCCACGATTATAGCTTTCGCTCGGTTTCAGAGGTTTCTTTTGGCCTCCCCGTTTTTTACTGCCTCCAAAACGCAGTTAGCTCTCGTTCCGAACGGACGTAAAAACCTCAAAAACTTGGCTTTAACCCTTGCGTTCCCTCCGTTTCATTCCGCGGCAAACATTCCAGTGGACAGTGGTGCATCTACAAGTATCAGAGCCCAAGACCAACCTACATTTTAGCTCAGCTCAGCTCCCTGCAAACCCGTTTCTCCAGCAAAAAAAACACCATGTCGTCCAACCGTGCACCCAAGTCTGGTTTCGCCGCCGAGGCCCAGCGCAAAGTAAGTACTACACAACAGAGCTACAAGAAATAACCCAAAAAACCCAAACAAAACCACAACAACACAATAAACAAATTGGCCCAAAAATTCGCTTTGCATGGGTGTGCGAGTGTGTTGAGTTAGTTTGGAAGCTGCATTGACTTTATTTGGCGCTGCGACGCCAAGTTTTTTATCTCCTCGCGCCAAATGCCAAAAAATTAGCTAAAAATGGTCTTGAAATTGCCAGCTTCTAACAAGGAATGACCTCATTTCGTTGATAAGTCGAACAAGTATATATATCTTATATATAGTTACACAAATGTGTGTGATGCATGCGTAATTGGAAAGCTTGAAGATGATTTAGGTGATTTTTAGGCATTGTCAGTGCGGGTGATTCAATTCGAACTAGGGAAACACAGTCATTCATCAATAAATCAAACCATAAGTTGGCCATGGAATCTTCGAGTTAAAACCGCAAATAAAAGTTGAAATTGTAACATCATAGATTGTGTATATAGGTACTTATATACTATACTAAACCTGAACATGACTTTTTAAAGATTAGCTTATACACAAAATATTTAAAGTTTTAATTGTAATTGGCTAATAAATTTGAAATGACTATTAAAATAAAATTCCGAATGTTTGGATACGATTCATAATTTTAATTAATCTCTTTAAAAAGACGTTTTAAAGTTAGACTTTTCGAACTTCGACTGTAGTTCAAAAGGAGACTGTTTTTTGGATGATCTCAACTGCATTGTGTTTTTTTCTTTATTTGCCCCCTTGTAAATTGACAACATTAGTTCCGTCCATTAGCAGCACTTTGCATTAAATGCACTCATACAAATGCTTTGGGTTTCTGTGGGGGGCTAGGGTACTTGTAGTACTCGTACCCTTCGACAGTTTAGCCCTCGTCAAGTCGGGGTTACGCAATTCACAAGCCGCCCCTGGGCCATCCAAAGTGAAATTGTATATGTCGCCGGCAAAGGGGATTAAGTGCAGTCCAACACAATCAACAACTACAGTTACAACATTGTCCAAACAAAAACGAAATAAAAATCCCATCACCATAGCCGAAGTTTTATATACCCTTGGTTTATTTAGGTTTTGCTTTTTCTTGTGGTCTGTTATCTAAAAGTTTTCTGTGCGGAATTGTTTTTCTTGAGTCAGCCATTTACTTTACAAAAAGACCTTGTTTATCGGTATTATCTACACTAGCAAATTTTTTAAAAACAGTTGGGGTGGAAATATAGTTTTTGGTAGAATTTCTTATCAACAAGTTAAGTTGAGTATGTTTGGATAAGGCTGTGTCGAGTAATATAACAGATAATTAAAACCCTTATTATGTTTTTTAGTTTTAAGTTAGTTGCAAGTAAATTATAATATTTTTCATGGTACATATTTTCCTAGTTATATCAAGATTATATTTCATTTTTGTTTAAAGAGAAAACAATTTGGAATTCGTAAATAAACTACTTTGGTTTTGACCTTATCTTTAGGTTTGTTGTGAATATGAATAGGAAGAACCTTCAGGTAGGGTATGGTATACAAAAAAAAAAGGAAAAGAGAGGCGATTGGTACTGGTACCCAGTGGTATTTCAGTTTCCAGCCGTTCCGTTCCGCGATGGCTGAAAGCGCAGCTGCTGGCGCGACTTCAAGCTCAAACCGCGATCAAATTCAAATGGGTCCCCAGGAGCTATAGATGATGATGTCATCCCTCCAGCTGCCTCTCCTTGGTACTTCTCACTCCTCAATCCCTCCCTGAAATCTATATCCAACTTCTATAGTCGTTAGTTTTGAGCACTTTCTGGAATGAATGCGTTGCCGGTCTCAGGGAATCACTCATATCTACTGGGGATACTAAAAGGGGCATGAGTGACAGGGGGAAGAAGCGATAGCAGCACCTTTTCCAACACACGAGCACTTAAAAATGAGTATGTGGCGTAAGCAAACAGCAAATCAAAAAGTGAGGTAAAAACGTAAAAAAACAAAATTGTTGTTTGCCTCCTGGGTTCTCTACAAAAACTTTGTTTGCGTGTTAGTGCGTCCTCTGTATTTTTCCCGACTTTTATGACACTCACCGACAAACGAGCAAAGATCTCAAATTTCGGTCAAGGGATACATTCGTTGCCCCTTTAGTTGCAACCCTTCTAGCGGATCGTACCTCCTTAGTTACCGTTCCATTTCTCTGACTCAAAACACCAGCTGTCACGTTGAGTTTTAGTTCTGAAGACTTCAAGTTACAGAAAATCATTATGTAAACTGTTTTTGTAAATAAGTTACACCTGTAAACAACACAAAAAGTTCAGATATTTGCTAGTTCCTTTAAAGTGTTTTACGAACGTATTTCAAAAGTTAAGAAAGTTCAGTTAAAAACCACTCAAGCCTCTTTATTTTGATTTCTAATTACAGACTCAAACTGTAATTGTTTTCTTGTCCCATTCCCCCCATGTTCGCAGCAGTATCTCATCCATTGGAACATTGGCCACGTACTAATCACCTGGCCGCATTTGGAGCCAAGAATCCACACTCAATTAGCAGGGAATATATAAAAGTGTGTACATTTCTACATCCGCAGCACGCAATGTACCTCTCTCTCTACAACTATACCCGTAAAGCTATCTCTATCAGTGCGGGCGACACGTAAATGGAACACTTGGCCCACATGAACTCCCATACTCGCACTCCTAGATCGGAAAAGCACCTGGAACCCCCGTCGTCGATCCCCCCAAAAATAACACTTGTTGGCCGTCAGTCACCGTCATTTTTAGATAAGCCATAAACAGTCGCGGGAGGAGGTAGACAACAACAACGGTTTTATCATAAATCAAATGTTGTTTTGGATTTCCGGTGAAACTCCCAGTACCGAAAAAAACACCTCGACAAAACAAAAATGGGGTTCTCTGTATGGCAGCAACCCCCAACCCCTTTGCAAAGCCACTCCAAACCAGGCTTACAACTCACTCAACTGAACTCGACCCGGTCATAAACCAGACTCAAAATCATATAATTGACCTCGTTACATTTTTGCGGATTTTGTTTATGTTTTCGCTGTGGCATTTTTGTCGTTTTTCCCATTTATTTATCCACCCAAAAAGATATCGGTCAGCAATTGTCATGGATCATGACACATCGCGAAAGAAAGCGAAATCGGCTGGTAGTGAATAATCGCTCGTTGGTGGATTGATTTTTGAAGCCGGGCTTACGTAATGAAGTGGATTCGAATGGAGTGTCGAATCGGCTGTTTGCTTAGTGATGCGTCAAACTGCCAGAGATCCCTTTCAGACACACACATTTAACTAATCATCACCATCTACGCTAAAATATTGCCAAAGTTCAAATCCAAGCCATAACGATGCCATGACATCATCGGCTTCAAAAAGCCATCAGCCAAGCAAAACGTGCCCCTGTCTCCCGTCTCTGGTATCCTACAATGGATTATTATGCAATGATCATCAGTTTGCTGGGTTCCTCGCGGTTTTTCGGGCTAAATATATACAGATAGTCGTCGGATGGGCGGAAACTTCCGTCAAATTTGAGCCTGGGATTTATTTTAGGGGAAAGAAACGTTTGTAGAATTTAAGAACAACGTATGTGGTTCTCATAAAAAGAGTTTAACATTAACTTTCTTAATCGAACTCCAAATATAAATAGAAAGAAAAGTCTTTGGAATTAGCATAGGCCTTCTCATTTCTAAAGATTTTATTACCATTCTATAAAGACATTTGTGCTAATATTTTTATAGTCTTGAAGTCTTTGTTAAAAGTTATGTTCACCATCAAAATCGTGGACCAGGCTTGGTTATATAGCTCTTTAACAAAAAAAAAAACCATATTTCATAAAAATCAAATAATTTTCCTGTCTTTTTAAATTAAACAATGTTCCCCAAAGAGCCGGAAACTTCCATTGATCGGTGATCTTTACTTTTTGTGAACTAAGAATTCATAATAGAATTCTCAGAACTCACACTCAATTGTGAATACTGAATCATGATAAATAAATAAATAGTTATGCGGTACCAAAATATTTTCACTTTTCAAGTGGCGTAGGTGTGAATTAAATTGAGTTTGCGTGGGCAGGCCCTCACCCAAGAAACTTTTTATTCGAAGTTTGGGTTTCTGCTGACCCACAGTATTTTTTTCAGATATTTTTTTGGAAAGCAGAATGGAGTATGCGGGAACCTTGTTCAGCCAGTTTTCAAGTCATTTTAATTTTAATTTCACTAAAAGCCAGCCAGGCTTGGCTTAGCATGTCTTGCCCACTAATGCGCATTGCGTGTGGAATGCCATCCACCCAGAACGTACTTGAAAGAGGGGCCCAGCCCCAAATAACATTGTTCATCATAAGCTGGGAAATTAATTAGGTTCTTGAGGCTACTCAGTGAGCATTTCATTGTCACGCCGTTTTGTAATTGCACGTAATCGTGGTTAATTCATCAAGTGACCCATAGACCCAAAACAAAAACTGGAGTTCCGCCAGGAAAAACATTAGGAAACCGTTACACCGACGTCATTTTCTAACGGCAACCGATGACCAATTTTAAAGTTCCGCTTCTAGTTATTGTTTTTTATACATATTTTGTTGTACGTTGCTATCTGCCGGTTGTTATAGCTTTCTGTTCCCAACTCTACCCCAACCCTGGAATTCCAATTCCCCACTCTCGATAAGGCAGCACGTTCTAACCAGCTGTACATATGTTTATAACAACAAAATATATATGGCTGTCGGAATATATTATGTACTTTTGCTGTACTTCGATCGTCGTTGTGTTTCGAGTCGACCTCATAGCGCTAAACTAAACAAAAAACACACTGCTGACTGCTGACTCATTAAAACAGCGCTGAAAATATTTTAATAAAGAAGCGGCTCCAAAGAAACGGCAATAAGTTTGCTATTCTCCACCATTTTTCATTTAGTTCCGAACATTGTTTGTCTGCCACGGGACCACCAACTGTCAAATTTGTTTTTTGGGGTTTGTTTGGGAGAATCTTGGACCCAAAGAGACGTGTTAGAAACGATCGGAATTCATTAGGCTCTTAACGGCTTTTGGCTTACGATTATGTATGGTTAGTATGCATAAACTGGCCGCAGAATCCCATAAACATATTTATTCCTAGTCAAAATTTATTCATCTTCCCCGAGGGTGTCAATTTATCTGCCATCATCAGAAGCTCTAAGTTATGATCGCCAGATTCTTGAACAGAATGTCAATCAAAATTGATTTTATTAATTGTCTCACGCTTCTCGGGGCTTTTTTTCTTCTCTCGGCTTCTATGATGGATGATGCTGTTATTTGGTACAACTTCTTTCTCTTTTTCTTTGGGTCTCTAATGAACTGACCTCTGCTGTTAAGTGCTTGACCGTTATCCCAAAAAATTCGGACAAAGCAATTTGCCAAAATGGTCGATTGCAATTATCGATAATCGTCAGCTTTTTGCCAGTCGCGATAATCGTCAGCTTTTCGCCAGCCCACAATTATCGCCGAGCTTCTGAGATAAAGCCATTTCCCAAATGATTACCATATTCCGAGCTTCTATTCTGCATATCTCGATGAGAGATCTCTGTGGTTTTTATTGAGCTGAAAACAACGAAAAGGTCGTAAATTTCTATGTTTCGATGACTCCGGACTACCGATGTTGGAAAAGGGGGAGAGTTTAAATTAGATGGAGTGGGATAAAGTAATGTGTGCACAGTGCATTCACCTCCAACAAGTGCAAACAAAAGCAGGGAAAGCTTCTGGTCTGTATTTCACTTTTTACTGCATCTCCCATGTCCAACTCCTCCCCTTTAATTTACGAGTTTGCATTACCCCACGGCCGGCGATAAGGAGTGGAATATGGAATATAGCTCAATTGGCGACAATCGTTCCATTTGTTTTCTCTGAGATCATTCATTTTAATAGACTTGCCCGTCAGAACAAAAAATCACACTCATACTAAAAAGTAATACAATTGTGGGAAAAATAATAGTAATAATTGAAAGGGGAAACAATATAATCTGGGAATAGTTCTCTAAAAGATTAGACTATTTATAGAGCTTACAAAGTACTATTTTTGCCCGTGAAAATAGTGGAATAAAAGGCACACGAATATGAACAACAAAAAAGTGTTATCTAAATAAAAATAAATCTTAAATATTATAAAATTAAAATATTATTTATAACAACTACAATTCTACCCACAATATAGTACTTGAACTCTCTGATTAAAGGCTACTTATCTAAAATCTGTTAGCGACAGCAATTCAATCAAATAAAACTAATAAATACGTGTTAAGTGAGTCGCTGCGATATGACCCAAAGTTTGCTAAACATTTTGATTCTGATTTTTATTGGCAAGCCAAATGGAAACCCAACACGCAACAATTTTGCGGTTTGTTTTGGGACTCCGACTCTGGCTCTGGCTTTTGTGGTTTCGCCAATCCAACCCAATCGAGTGGAAATGGGAATAGAAATAGAAGTGGGGGCCAGCTGCTCAACAAGTGGCTTTGGATATGGCCAAAATCGGTGCGAAGGACGCCCAAGCGGCCGGCAAACTTAAGGCCAAATATGGTCAAGACGCTCAGACATATAGATATAAACCAGCTCTCAGTCAGAGCTATCGGCATTGGCAAATATGGACACTTACTATTCTGTGCGAGAACATACGAACGTGACTGACTTTTATAAATTAAGCAAATCGAATAATGGGGAGTGGCGAAAGAGTGGGAGAAATGAGACCCAAGTGCAATCTTATCCTTATCGCAACCTGAAATACAACCATATAGCCAAATTGTCACGAGGGAAAGGTGGAGAGTGTTGTGTGTTTATAACCAATTAATGATAAGTCTGCTATCAGCGATATTTTATGAGATAAGCTAGGGGAAATGTCCCACAAATAAAGTAATGGCCTGTACTTGATTTAACCCTCGATTGGGGCTTCAGTCTTGAAAGTGCAGCAGTTGGAGAGAGATTAGCCGAAAATGTACCAGTCCAAGGTGCCTAAAAATCCTTTAAAAAAAATTTTCATACTTGACAAATCCCTAATCATTTTTATCCTGATTCTTCAGATCAACTCAAAGTACAGCGAGGAGCTGGCCCAGGAATCCCTGGAGTGGATCAAGGCCGTCACCGCGGAGCCCATCAACACATCCGGCGACACCGACAACTTCTTCGAGGTGCTCAAGGATGGCGTTATCCTGTGCAAACTGGCCAATGCCCTCCAGCCCGGCGTCATCAAGAAGATCAACGAGAGCAAGATGGCCTTCAAGTGCATGGAGAACATCTCCGCCTTCCTCGCGTGCGCCAAGAACTTCGGAGTGCCCACCCAGGAAACCTTCCAGAGCGTTGACCTGTGGGAGCGACAGAATCTGAACTCGGTGGTTATCTGCCTGCAGTCGCTGGGTCGCAAGGTGAGCTGATTACCCCTGATTAAACTGAAAAATAGGATCAAAGATCAATTTGATAAAGTTGTTGTTGCTGTGGAAAAACTAATAGGGTTATTTATGTTAAATCAGTGAAAATGCATAGAATTATCAATTTTTTCCATTATCACTTAAGAAGTAGTGATAACACAAACAATAAATTAGCTTGATGCTAAGAAATGTTGATGGAAACACATTACACTGTCATTTGAGAAATCCTTAAAACAAAAATCAGTATTTCTATTGTAAATTTCAACATCAAAACTTTTATGAATTTAATAAATTCCAAAGTTTTTATTAAGTCAATGGAAAAAAATTAAAAATAAAGATACTAATTTCTTATTCTTCTCCACAGGCCTCCAACTTCAACAAGCCATCGATTGGACCCAAGGAGGCGGACAAGAACGTCCGCAACTTCAGCGATGAGCAGCTGCGTGCTGGAGCCAATGTCATCTCCCTGCAGTACGGATCCAATAAGGGAGCAACCCAGTCGGGCATTAACTTCGGCAACACCCGACACATGTAGATCATCCCGGAGCCCGGACTCCAGTCCTCCGCCCATCTCCGCTCTCAGACATTCCGCAATAAAAGACCAAAACCAAAACGCCAACATCTTCCGCAGCCGCTTTTGGGTTCCACACATCTTCACGTTTTGAGCTAAAATTTGGGAAGAGCCCCCAAAATGATATGATATGATACAGATATATATGTATTTATGATACCAATTTGTATTTGTATTCCATTTGACCAGGCGTATGCTGTTATGTAATAACATAAACTACTTTAATTTAATATTATTAAGTACTCGTACATACGGATCTTAGGATGATTTATTCTATTTTCAACATTTGCATTTGCGACACGATCGTTTTGGATATAGTTTCGTTCTAAATAAACCGCACTCAGATTCTGTGCCATCGAAGACAGTTTGAAATTGTCCCCATGCAAAGTGAGATAATAAGTGATCAACGGATCGAAAACGTAGTGAATTGTGTTTGATGAAAGTGTCTTCTATCTCGTAGAGTAACGATTACAATGTTGTTTCGAACTAACCACCTGAATATAAATAAAAAACGTTGAGCATTTAAATAAATGTATTTACAGCCAGAGAAAAATATATGTATTACACACTTTTGAATGATCTATTTTGAATACTGTCCCCTGTTGAAAATAAATAATTATCTATTAACATACATAGTTTTTTGCATGATTTACTTGTTTTTTAGAGGACTGGAGGCAGTCTTGGTAATGATGGTAAAACGATTTTTCCAATTTGGAAATTATAGTAAAAAATCAAATAAAAGTGGGTACCGACTTTTTTGGGTTTTACCGAGGTAATCGAGAAAGAATACAATTTAACAACATTTTGTATATAATTTGGGTTTTTATTGGCATAGACAGAGCTCACAAGCTCCATCATAAAAACCATATAACATACTTGAAAATTATTTCTGAGACGCAGTTTAGGGAAAAAAAACCTCTTACACCATTTAAAAATTATAAACTCTTGTGCAATTTGAATTTGAATTCTTAAAATGCACAAAATTTGCCCATAACGGATTAAAGGCGCAGTTATGAGCTGGGTTTCCATTGCAATACTCACAGAAAAGTTTAATTTCTGAAGCTTTTGGTATGTTTCTGCACTTTGTTTTAAACCAGGTATATTTCCCCACTTGGCGCCAAATTCAAAAGAGAGGTTTGTTTTGTAACAATTACATATAATTTATTTGATTTCAAAACAAATTAATTGTTGCATGCGTTGACATTTGCGGCCGATCCGCGGCCTTTTCTCGCTTGTAAATAAAATTTCGGGGCATTTAAAATGATGCAGACATCGAATAACAATTATAAAATAATTTTATACGATCGCTTATATAAAATAGAACATATTGTACAGTCGTTGACAATGTGTTTGCATTCCGTGCATTCACCTAGGAGTATTTTGATAGATTCGAGACATCGTTAGCTAAATTTAGACGAATATTCAGCAAGTAAAACTAAAGCAATTCTATTCGAGGCGGTAATACGTGGTTGTTGGTTGTTTGGGTTCCTAGCCCGCATTTGTGGACTGTAGTAGAAGTTCGGCTGCCACTTCTAGGCTCCAGTTGCTCTGCTGCAGTGCCTGTTCGCACTGGGGTCTGCCAGCTATACCCAACCTGGCCAGCTGGTCGATTTTGTAGTGCCTCGTGGCCAGCGATACATCCCCGCTGGCCGCTCTTAGCGCATTGCGCACATCCTGCTCCACGGCCGAGCTTCCTAATTCCTGCATCAGCTGCTGCAGCTTCTCCTGCTCGCGTCCGTAATCCGAGGGCACTGGAGCGTACAGCTGATTGGCTCCCTCCAGCTGCTGCTGTTGTTGTAGCCGCATTTTTTCCATCCTCCGATGGATCTGCTGCGCGGAAAGCGGAGGTGGTGCGAGGGGAGCAGGTCGAGTTGGTCGCAGGTAGTCGTCTTGGGTTACCTCGTCGTATAGCACAGCTCCATTTCCATTGGGTACTTGGCCGTAGTAAGTAGATCCTGCTGTGCTTACTGCCACTGCATCGTATAGAGAAGCAGATGAGGAGTATACATTATTTTTGGGTACCACTACCCGATTTGAAACTGCCACAAATGAATGATTCGACTCCTGCGCCTGCTGCTGGTGATGATTCTGGTAGATCTGCTCCTCCAACTGCTCTGGTGGTGGCTGCGCGTAGTACTCCGACGACGTAGTGGCCACCTGCTCGTACCAAATGCGATTTACCACACTTTGGGTGGTGGCTGCCGCAGCTGCTGCCGCCTCCACATTGTTCTGCTTAGGTGAGGTGGTGGACGAAGGACTGGAATGATTCGAGTGACCTGCAACACCGTTCTTCAAAGGCGTGAGATTCTGCTTGTACACCAAGTCTTTGCTGGCATACATTTGTGTAGAGTTGCGCTGGTACTCCTCTTGCGCACGATTTTGACCGTTGCTGTACATATCCTTCTCCAGTTCGGCAATGAAGGATTTGTCCAGCAGGACTCCATCCGCAGGAGGAGCGGCAACAGGCTGAACTGGCTCCACTGGTTCGCTGACAATGGTCTCATGCCTCTCCAGTGAGAGGTTACTCAGGTTTAGCTGCATGGCCGCTGATTCCAGGGCAGGTATGTTCTCCTTATTCGAGTTGGGACCACCAAAAAGGCTCTTTCTCACCGAAGGACTGTTGTAGACAGGTATAGGTACTGGTGGAGGAGCTGTTTCCAATGAATGGTTAAAATTCGAGTAGAGTGCCACTGCAGTCTCCAGGTTAGTAGTATCGAAAGGATCTCGCTCCCTCACAGGCGTCGTAGTCTGCTGTTGATAATTCTCCCGTTTCTGGACAAACTCCATGGTGTTGGAGTAAGTGGGTGGCATCTGGTAAGGAGGCGGTTGCAGGCGACCAGGAGAAGCTGTCATACTGGCCGGATCAAAGTCGAACTGTGGCTGCTCGTTGTAGTACGTGGGTGAAACATTCAGGTCAGCGGAACCACTAGAATCAGCATAAGTGGGAACATCTATGGGGGCGTCCAGTAGGCAAAAAGAACTGTCCGCTTGTAGAGACGAACTATCGCCTGCTCCTGTAGCTCCTGCTCCACCCGCTAATGGTGAAATATCGATGAGTATGCCCTCCTGTTGAAACTGCGGTGGTGGAGGACGCTGTGGACCCACCAGGGCTCCCTTGTGTTTTACAGCATTCCGCCGATGGAGACCCGCGGCTGCTGCCTCATTGACCAGTTTATTGTAGGCGAACTGCTTGCTGGACGTGGACTTGCGTTCCTTTGCGTGGCTTTGGTTCGACATCGAGGCACATTTCCGCTGTCTATCTTCACCATTCGCCATGGCAGCAGCTCCACCCCAACAGAAACCGAATGGCGAGGATGATGAACCGTTGTTCACGCTGTTTCGCATCACCACATCCCCAGCAGCACCAACTTTCCGCTGTTCCAGAAGGCTCCTGGGAAAGATTCCTATGTCGAAGGTGCGCTGATTTTGGCCCTTAATCAACTTTAGCTCGTGGCGGCCATCGATGATGGCAATTGTATCTCCTGGCTCGATCTGTAGTCCCTTCGATTCGTGGTGACTGCGGGAGGCTCGCATCACAGGCGGTGACATACTGGCCAGGTACTCCCTGTAAAAAAAAATAGAGAAAAATACTTTATAAGAATATAATTCTTAAAGAATCCAAGTTTTAAACTTACTTGAGAGCAGCAAATGTTGGCCTCTCTGCTGGCGTTTTGTCCCAGCACTGCAGCATCATGGCGTAGACGTCCGGTGGACAAGCGTCTGGCTGGTGCAGTCGCTCTCCCTCGCGATCGATCTTGCGCAGGATCTGCGAGCCATTTAGACCAACCCAGGGGTCTTCTCCAAAACTAAACATTTCCCACAGAGTCACACCAAACATCCATGTGTCCGAGGCATGAGAGAACTGTCGAAAACGCAAGGATTCCGGTGCGCACCAGGGAAAAGGCACCTTCTTGTGCTCGGACATCACGTAGCAGTCGTCTTCTTGAGGCAAAGCACGCATCAGGCCAAAGTCACCGATCTTGATTTTGTTTCCAGCTGCTAGAAGAACATTCCGACAGGCGAGATCGCGATGCAGGAAGCGCTTCTGCTCTAGGTAAGCCATTCCAGTGACTATTTGCACCGACCAGTTCCAAATGTGGGTCAGGGAGGTGTGGCGGCACTGTTTGCGTAGAGTATCCAGTAGCGATCCTCGCTCTGCGAGCTCCGTGATCATCATCATAGGCTGGGAAAGCACCACACCATAAAGACGGACGAGATTTGGGTGATCTAAGGCATGCATGGCCTGCACCTCGCGGAAGAAGTCGTCAATGATGCCTGGTTGTGTGAGGTTGTCCGACTTTAGCACCTTGACGGCCACTGGAATGACCTTTCCTGCAGGCGAGGCACTCCATTCTCCCCTTCTTACTACTCCAAAGGATCCATCGCCCAGTTTCAGACCCATAGTGATGTCCTTTTCGTGAATGAGGCAGGTTAGCTGCGTGCCATTGCCCTGATTGGATTCCCGGGCCGAGGAGCTCTGCTTCTTTGACGACGGCTGTTTGCCACCACCAATTAGCTTGGACAGGATGTTCTTGCGCCACTGGTGTGCCTTCTTTTTCCGCACCGCCTCCATTAGCCTCCTGATGGCCGGCTTGCCCAGTCCACATCGTTCCAGATCTTCGGCAAGGACATAATCAAAGTGGGCCAGTCGGGTCACCTGCAAGTCGTCGCGTATTCGGTCCAGAAACTGCTCCAGCTGCACCTCGCGCAGCAGATCCTCCAGCCAGGCCGTCTCGCTGCTGGCGACGCCATCCACCGCCGATGTGGAGGTCATGTCCTGAAGAAAACCGGAACAGAACTCAATAAGTTGAAAGCAAAATCAAAACATAGCGATCGGTCACTGAACTGCGGTCAGGGGAACTCGGTCAGTCGCGTAATCACGTAATCCTCAATGGACACGATAAGTGGGTTAGGGGCAGCGAAAGTGCCCAACAATTATGGGCAATGTAAGCAATAAAGTCATGGTGTTGCGATTGAATAAAGGTGACGCAAAGAATTAAGTGATTTGTGACGCAATTAATGTTTTATGAAACTATTTTATACATTTTTTATCTAACAAATTAATTAACAATTTTAAACTAACTTACAATTTGTTTGTTTGTATTTTGGTTTTAGTGTTGCAGTACTTAAAATGCACTAAAAATCTTTTAAACTATAAAAACAGGTAAACAGGTTTTTAAACCAACTTTTTGTTGAAAATTTCATATGTATGCATCTCTAATGAACCACCAGAAAAATGGTTTGTTACATTTTTTGTTTAGTTCAACAACTAACTTTAGTTTCTAATGCTAAATTTCTAGTATGCAATCAAGACCCTTTATCCAGGCTTATAATGTAAATTTCTCAAAATCCCAAAGGCCAGCGGAAGTAAGCGGATTACAAGCTAAAGTGTTAAGTTAATTCTATGTAAGACGATAAAAGGCAGTCGTCTATTTTGAGCGATACTTGTTGAACGTTATTGCTGTTTCCAAGAGGCCAATGCACACAAAAGTGGATTTGTGTAAATATCTCCCCTTATGACGTCAGGTTTCTTGGTAAACGAAACGCGTTGCGTTGCGTCACCTTGTCATATTACTGCGGTTGTAACCCCCCCGTCTCGAGCGTTAAAAAAGTCAGTAAGTGGGGATGGGGGAACTCCCGGAACATCTTGAACTCTGGCGCGTGCTTAAGTGGCGTTTATTTATAGAGCGCGATAAAAGGTGAGCAGATGGAGACTCTGGAATGAAACTGATATGGATATGCTCTCCCTTTGGGTGCAAACACAACACAACACAACCTGCCTGCTAATGTCTATTGTTAACCAGCGTATGATAGAAATTACGCTTAGTGGCGACAATTTGTAGTAATTATTCGGGCGGAAACTGGAATTTAGCGGATGCGAGAGACATGGAGGGATGGCAAAAAGAGACAACAACGCCCAGTTGAGAGCAGGTTATCAGCTGTGCAATTTAGATACAGTCGATACTCGTACGTCCATAACTTGCCATCTGTCGCCCAAAAGATATTCCAAAAATGGTGACTTTCGAGGTACAGAAATAACCCAGGTACAAAACACCGACTAAAAACATTTTGTTTTGTTTTTTGGAATAAGTTTTGAATTTTTTTTGTTTTTTTAAAACATGTTTTGTTTCTTTAACATTTTAAATTTATATTTGTATCTGTAAGATACTTAATACCTTAAATATATTTCAATCGATTAAATAACATGTTTAGAATTGGATTTGTTTCCGTTAGCACAGATCATTAAATATGTTTTTTATTCAGATCGTTATAAAGAAAAGAAATGGTAAGTAAACCCAGTTGATATTTCTTAGTTCAGTGCATTATTTATTATATCACTGAGCTATTAGTGATTTCATGGCATAACTTAAAATAATTATACCGAGATGACATTACAAATTGAGTAATTTGTTGTTTATTTAAAAGCTTAAAGTGAATTAAAGCTGTATATGATGAATGCTTTTGTTACAAAACTTCGAATGAGTATACTGATTTTATGGAACGACTATTGCTTATTTTCTTGTTTGATTTATGGAAGTTTTACCGTATGACAACTATCCCACCCCAAAGTCCGAACAGAGGCTTGTCACTATTTGTTTTTTGCGACCATTTGTCACATTTCCCCAGAGTGTTCGAAAGGGTTTTCTTTTGTGTTCGCAAATACTCACCGAAACAAAAACTGGGATCTGCGGATTTTGTGGACAGCTGCAGCTGCTGCGACGCTGGCAGCGGAGCGTTTGCTGCTTCCGTCGATGTCGCTGCACTTGGCTAAACTTCCTGTCTGGCCGCGAACAGGTTGGCCAAAGACAAAAGATAAAGTTGAGGAGGAGGAGGAGTTGGAGATGAAGAGATGTGGCCGGGAGATGTGAAATTCAATATGCGAGGGCAGCCAAGCAAGCAGTCGCCGTCGTCGCAAGGTGAAGGACGTCGACGTCAACGTCGGCAGCGCAGTCGTGGTGCTGTACGTGTGTGTGTGCGCTGCTTTGTTTACACTCGCCAAATAAGCAGCTGGCTGGGCTGCTGAAGTCGCTGGCGAGAAGTAAGCGGTCCCCTCATGACGACGCCGCTGCCATTAATATTAATTTAGTGCACACCACACACAAAAACAATGAATTCGCTTTCAACACACAAGCCTCCCTCTCCGCCCCCTGTCGTCACAGGTTTTTGCACAATTTCCCACACACGCATTCGCTGCACGACTGAGTCGGTGTGTGTGTTTTGTGGACGAGTTAAATGCACGAAAAATCAGCAACGCAAAACGAAGGTGCAACAAAATCCGGGAGAATCGTCACTGTTTTCGCACAGATTCAGGTAATCCTCTTAAATCGATGAGGTTGAATTCGTTATTCGAGGGCAGCGGACTTAAGCAAAATTAGCAGCGTTTGGATTGGAAAATGCGCGACAGCAGCTGTTGCAGTGTGACCGCTGCTGGGACGTTAAAATATACTAAGTTTTAGAGCTGGGTCGACCACTCGCGATAGTATCGATACGTAACGTATTGCGTATTTTTAACGGGTTTTCTGTTACGTTTCGCTTAGACTGTTACGTAAGATTTAAAATTTATCTTCATTTTTATTTTAAGATTTTCGTTTTTAATCTTATTTCTCAAAAAGTTTAAATATTTGAATAATTATATTAGTACAACATAGTTTAATTAAATACTTTAAGTTAACATTCTCGAATTAAGGACCAAAACACTTTTTTCTTTTGGTTATTAAATATTTTAAATTAACATATCAATTAAATTTTTCAAATGATTTCTCATAAGCTTTATGACGTACATAATGCAATGTTCTAAAAATAAGCATTGGGCATACCTCATTTTGAATCGATCATCCTTTATTTATATCCGCATTATTTTGTCCCAACGACAAAAGGTAAATATTAACTTGTGTAATACATATTCATAGCTACATAGGCAAAATACATATGATTACCTTCACCCTTTAAGCCGTTTACCATCCAATTCTTCTAAGAAAAATAACTTATTTGTTATTCTTCGTTCACATCCGGAATTTGTCCCTTCTTAAGATTCACCCCTTTAATTGAATAAAATTGAAGATTTCATTTCGCATGCCATTCCGTGAGAAGTTGTCCCATTTAGAGGCACATAACTCTGCGACGCGGTCATCAATCAACGGTATAGCCCGCGTATAATCTCGACTCCCCATATATAGCGACGAATACTCATTCGTCGTGGTGCTTATCAATTCAATTGAGTGAGCTGTTATTAATAACAATACCCGTGCTTTATATTAAACGAAAGAATCTTGCATCAACGCCCCTTTGTAACCCTCCCCAAAGTTTGATGAGTAATCCCTAGGGGGCTCCAGCTGCCAATTGGAATGCAAACACAAGCCGCCGTTTACGGTCATTAAAAACATATAAAATAATTTATTCTGCTTATTAATTTGTTTAATAAATATACAATATGTAAAACTGCGGGTTAGTCGCGCAAGTCCGCACAAGTGTGGTAAAAAAAGGACTTAAGTAGTGTAACTTTAACGCTGTGTTAGAAAACAGACAACACAGAGAACACAGGACATTGACTTGGACTTGTTTTGGGTTAAGATTGCTCTGGCGAAGGCACAACATCGTTATCATTATCGTTATCAGCGTGGTGATTGTTATTAGTCTAGAATTCCACTTCCATTAACACTTATACACACACACAACGCTTTCGATTAGGGTGGGTCGACTGGTTTGCTAAAAAACGGAGGTAATCTTTGGACAACTTCAAGCTACAATGGTTTTAAAATCAAGTTACAAATTGGCCTACTTTAAACAGATTAATTGATTAACTTTTTTACAACAGGAAGTGTTCGGATGTATTACAAGCTGTTCTGGTAGTCATAAGGTAATTATTTTGTAGGTAAATGCCGACAGTAAGAAAACGAAAACAATTTTTACTACCATTCTGTCAAAGTAGTTTATAAAGAAAATATACCTAGAACAGAAAAGTGACCTAGGTAAATTTTGACATTGAGAGAGCTTAAACCTAATGGTAATCCCGTGGTTTTTAAGGCACAATTACTTGACATAGTCCGGAGATTACCCTTCAAACCATAAATCAACCCACCCTACTGTAGGTAAATATAGATAAAACTGTAGAACATGCGACGGGGTTTGTGCTTGGCACTCGTAAGACTCCGCTCCACTCCTCTTCGTTTCGCTGGGAACTCAAAGAATCCCTTTACGACCAGCCGCCCGTCAGCTTGTGGAACATCTCCTCGTTCAGCGTCTGGTTGTTCTCCTTGGATCGCATGGACATGAAGATGTAGCCACCGATAAACTCGTGGACGACCTTGCAGTCCGCCGACTGGCAGGAGAAGACGACGTTCTCATCCTGCAGCTGGATCATCATGCACTTGATGCCCCAGTTTACGTTCCAGGCCTTCATCGTGTTGTAGCGCCAGGTTTTGATGTGATCCCCGGTGCTGAGGTCCATGCGCATGATGCGGTTATTGGCCACTCCTAGCAGCTCCTCCTTCTTGTGGCCATCGAACTTGATGATGAAAAGGGTGACGCCAAAGTCTGGCAGGGATTGCCAGGCTTGGATGTACTTCATCTTGGCCTCCATCATGGCTAACTGGCGGACATTCGCATGGGCCTCTAAAATCCTCTGAACCGCTTTGCTAGATAGCTTGCGCAGCATCTTGGGGGATAGGTAATCCATGGGCTCCACACTCCTGGGGTTAATGGTGAGAGGAGCTCCCTGGGCAGGTTTCTGCATCTGGAGCAGCGAGCGAATGCTGCTCACCTCGCTGTCGTAGGAGCTATCAGCTAGAGAGCGGCCCTTGGCTGCCAGACGACATGCGGCCATCCATTTAGCATACTGCTCCTCGTTTTCACATCTCACCCAGACCTCGCTGTTTGGACCACTTCTGCCTTCTGGGGGAACCTCAAGACGAATAGCAAACTTTCCCTGGGACAGGTTAACATCTGGTGTGACTTCACAACCCCTCAGGTTGATGCTGATGGTCGGAGCTCCCCTCCTGGACTCCTCCTGTGATTTGTACAGGTGCAGATGCAGATCCCGGTAGGTGAAAAAGTAGCGCTTGTATCCTTTGAGTGTGAACCTCTGGGGCTTAAGGAATCTCAGATAGTCCGAGAGTTCTGGTATCCTGGTGATGTTCCCTTGATCCTTCCCGCCGCCAGGACCCTCCAGCGTAATCTGCAGCTCGTTGAGGGCCGAGTCGATGTCATCTTCTCCACCAGTCTCCTGACTGGAAGTATCTATCCCAGAATCGATGCCTGGAGGATGCAGATCCGTCTGGTGATTAACCTGGAACTGCAGGGCGGCAAACATGAGGGTCTCCTCCTCGGTGGCGTCCAGTTCCTCGTTCAGGATGCTCCATTTGGCCTGCTCGTACAGCTGATTGATCCTCACTTGATCGTACTTTGGATTCAGATCGAAGAAGGTGAAGTATTTGAAGCGTAGGCACAAGGTGTCGTACTCCCTCACTCCCTGCTCCATGATGGAAAGCGATGAATCTAGCCATCCCACGTTCAAGCGGGCCTTCTCCACAAGTGTTTTTGGTCGAACTAAGCGAGCCCTTACATCTGGACTGGGAGACCTCGGGGACACTGCCAGATTCTCTTGGAAGTCCCCGAAACTAGAATTGGAATCGTAGCTGGCATAGCCCGTGGAGTTATGCTTCCAGGTTCCCGTGGGAGAGCTGATGGGCGTGCCTGGAGCAGTAGCTGCTCTCCTGGGAGTCGTGGCGTACGGTGAAGCTGGTGCACACAGCAGATTTCCATTGTGCGTGCGGTCCAGACTGCCGTTGCTGCCATTGTAGGCTCCTGTGATGGGCACAAAGGAGTTGGTGTCCGCCGCTGGCTGAAGATAAGAGACACCATTAGCCTCGGCCACCGGAATCTTGCGCTGCGGCAGCTTAGAGAAGTTCTTCTTCAGGTGCTCTGGCTCAAGGGGTTTACACAGTGAGAGTTCCTCTGGGTAGCGTATGTCCAGGTCCTTGCATAGGCTCACCACAGCTCCAAAGGTCTTGGCTGAGAAGTTGACACGATAGTCCAGATAGCGAAGATCAGGGAGCTGCACCCTCAAAGTTTTGTGCATGGGTGTGAAGTGCAAAAACGAGTCCGATTGGACACCAGCCTGATCCAAAGTGGACCTCGTCCTGGTCAGCCACACATTCTTCGCTGGCCACCAGAGAGCATGATCCGACCAGTCCTTGGGCATCTCCGGATCCACCAGCTGCAGCATCACTCCTCCAATGTGCTGGTCACCCTTCACCCTCAGCGTTTTCTCCACCTGCAGATCTGTGATGAGGATCCGCAGGTTCCACGTATTTTCGCCCACATGAATCATCGCTGTAGCCTGAGTTCTCGGATGCGCGGGCGTCTGTTGTGTCCAGAAGCGAAACTATAACTGTGTGTATATATATGGCACAATCAGAAGTCTAAAATTGCCCTCTAACGATGACGTAATCCAACTTACGTTCAGCGCCGTTTTTGCAACCAAGCGTGGGGTGGCGAGGAGGGGGCAAGGGGGGCTGCTAGGGGGAACTGGCGGACTTGTAGGCCCTTATCTCGCCAGATGTTTGCACAGAACTAAAAACAGAAGCAGAGCCAGGGGAAAAAACAGGCCAACAATCCAAGTAATCCAAATCGAAAATCAGCTACGACGACAGCTCCACTTGAGTTGGGACGAGGGGAAAGGCGTTCCGTCGGGGGGGATCGCTCAATTAATACACGCCCAAGGTTACGATATGATGGGATGTTTTGTTTTCCGATCTGTCGCTATTCGCAGCGTCGCTTTTCCGTTTTCCTCTTTTCCTCGCACGTCGTCACACACCGACACCAACACTTGTGCACGCGCCGAAAGATGCGATGCAAATTTTTACAGATACAAAACAACACGTCGCGACGGACAAAGCGAGATATGAGAGAAGAGAAACTAATGAGAAAAAAATTTATAAATAAATCAGCACGAACATTGTGGTGTGACCAAAGACTGCGGTACTACATTTACTAAAAGCAAAGTATATACCAAAAAAAAAATTTCAAGTACGGTATTTTTTAAAGTAAATTTAGTTAAATGCGTTTTAATTAGATTTTTACAAGAAAAACCGTTTAATTTTTCTTAGCGTAACTACAAAAATATGCAAATATTAAAATACTTATGTAAGTATATTGGGCTAGTTTTTCTCAATCTTATTATGTATTCGTCACTAGTTGAATATTTATAAATATACGAGCATGTTATTTAAAAAATCAGTATTTAATACCGAAGTACTACAAACATTTAGAACGGTCACACAGCGATAAATGTCATCTCTAAAAATCGTAATAAAAAATATTATCCTGTTTTTTAAAAGTATTTAATTAGTTAACTAGTCTAACTAGTAAGTAAGACTAGTTCAGTAAGAATTCACATTAAATATGATATTTATCGCAGTTATTAACTGTGGATAAACAAGCTCGCATACCTTCAACAAACTGGTTTACCGCCCACGCTCTTTTGCTCGCTCTCTTTCTTCCGCTCTCTCTCTCGCTCCGCTTTACACCGCATTCGTAAACAAAGACAATGAAAGCTCCAGCTTTGTGCTGTGCCCCAAAGCCCCCAGATTGTTTTTCGCCGTCGAGTGGAGCGCACGTAGCTGAAAAAACACTAATAATATTATAAATAGTGGCCGAAGCGCAGCGAAGTATTGTGTAAAGCACGCGCGTCTCTGACACACACTAATACACTCGCGCAACACACACACTCAAATACATACCTGTAAGAGAGAGGGAGAGATACGAAAAAAGGTGCATGGAAAATCGGAAAATCGGAACTGAAAAAGTGTGAATTTTGCTTATACAAAGTAGGCCCTTCGTTTGGCTGTCGGTTTCCAATTAAAAGTGTCGCTTAAAGTGTTTAATAAGTTTAACAGAATTACCAACACAGCAAAAACACCCACTAAACAGCGAAAACGGTAAAAGGAAAACAGCTGGGCGCGAAAAAATCGATCCAGACAATGTGAAATTGGCCAAAATTGCAATCAACAATTTAAACCAAAAACAAGACAGAGAGCGTGAAATAGAGATAGAGATTGTGGTAAATGGGTAGTAAAACTGCGAGTTACGTTGATGTAGTAAAAATATAAATAAAAGCGCGGCGCAACAACCCGAGCGGCTTAGTCATCCGTGCGAGAGATTCGCTTTAGTTGCAGATACGAGATACAAAGTACCAGATACCAGATACAATAGACAAACTGCCAGCTACGAGCTTTAATCTGCAATCTTGGAGATACAACTTGACTGGTATTTAAACAAAAGCCCGGACCCAAAGGAACTCGGAAACCTGGAGGCCTACGTAATTACACAAAAATTGCAGCAACAACAAGACAACGCCTACGACACGCCAGTGATTACGACAACAACAAATACATTTACCTATCCAGCGAAACCTGTTGTTGTTGTAGTTTTTGCTGTTTTGTTGTATTTGTTGCTCACCTCTCGCCATCTAAAATTGGGCATTCACAAAGCGGCTTAAATACGTGGTTAACCATCGACGGAATCTGCAAGTGGCACACCTGTGGCCACGGGTCAGTTGACCAGCAGTTGGACTGACTACCAGTTGGAGCAACAGCATCACCATTACACATAGCAACAATCACAAACAATGTCGAAACTCACAGAGGAAATGGTGATTGCGAGGGCCAAGCAATCCGATCTCGGCCTGATCAAAAAGCTTAACTTATGGTAAGAAAAGTACAATAAATTCTAAAACATGTAAAAAGAAGTAGGTTTTTTAAAGAAGAAAACTTGAAAAATTAAAACTAAATAAATAGGTACTTAGCGAACGGTTATTGAACATAATTAGAAAGATACATTAACGAACGTTGTACGCTTTCAGTTTTAAAGACTAAAGTCTATAGTGTAAGGTTCCATATTAGGTTCTTGTTTTGATAATATTTCGGTTTAACTTTCCTAACAAAATTGACCATAAAGTTGGGTAATTGTATTCGCACTAGAATTTATATATTATATATAAATATATTATATCGACTTGGACTTTTTTTTCATAAACTTTACTAAGATAAACCTTTTAAAAAAACAAATGATTGGAAAATAATTTTTTTTTTTTCAACTGAAGTGCATACTTAAATTAAGACTTGCTTATTAAACTTCAAAATCAGTTTAATGACAGCTTTTCAAAATTAATAGCTAAAGATAAAATACTAGGAGTGTTCAATGGCTTAAATAAATCGTTAATAATATAAACCATACCACTGTACTGTACATAAAATCGATTTTCGATCTAATTTCCGCCTGTGCATTGATCTATTGCTAATCGTGCGGGGCAGGTGCAGCTATAGTGAAAGCTTCGATCTGTGGTCTTTCATGGGGTCTGGGGTCTGGGGGATCTGCCCACTTTGCTGCTCGTTTCTGCTTTCACTCAACTAACAGCCACAATCCCCAGAGTGACCCAAATCCGGGGGCAATCTTCTAACCAGTTTAGAAGTGTCCACTTCTTAGCGAGTCACGATTCCCTGGGCTGGAAAAACTTGCGCCCCTCGAGAAAAATGCTTTGGAAAAGAAGCGTGAAAAGCAGTTGAGCTACTTTTCGTGATGGGCCCCCAACTCTTGACCCAACTTAGATAGAAGCGAGTGATGACTTAAAAGGGGGCTCCACTGTACATTTATCTTTATTAAAATACCATCTATTATTTGTTTATATCTTAGATAAAAGCGAGTGGTGACTTAAAATACCATTTATTCTTTCTTTATTTCAGGGGCAGTGATCTCAGCGATGTGTCCATCATCAAAAAAATGCGTGGAGTGGAAGTGCTGGCGCTGAGGTAAGTCGTGGAATAAATTACTTATAAGGATCATCTCTATTATCATTTCCTGACCCGCGCTGAGATTGATTCCAATTTCAAGCGGGATAGAAAGATATATTTATATACCGCTGAGATATTTGCTTTCAAGTGATGTCATCGCCCCATCATTAGGCAAGCTGAAATACGAGAAATACTTTGGCACGCTCAAGCGCGTAATTAATGCAAAAGCAAAAAGCGAAAGAAAGAAACTATGTATACAAAATAAGCTAAAAGTTGTGGGAGCTCCGAAATTGGCAATAGCAACTGGCCGCGTACTTTTCCAAGTCGCGTAGGCCTAGTGCGTAGGTTCAGATACTATAACTATGACTATGACTCGTATCTGGTAGATACTTTTGTATCTGCGCTTGTACTTCATCTCGTACATGGACTTGTTGTACTTGCATGTTGACTGCCGACTTTGCATGCGCTGCTGTTGCTGATTTTAGCTGCTTTTGCCTTAAAAGGCGACAATCATTTTGACTGCCAAGGTCACCGAAATCGATTCGCCCGCCCAACTTCTCAGTCATCTGCTGGCAATATGCTGACAACTCTCGAATATTCATGCATACTATACAATCCGTATAATTATGCACATAAGAGGAGGTGTATAGAAGAGTTCGTGGCCTTATAGGGAGCGGGCCTTGATTTGGCAATGAACTTGGGAGAGAAGAAGCGTGTGAATGTTAGTTTGAAGCAGGAAATAAATTTTTAAGTATTGGAGAAGCAGTTATTTCATAGGAAAAAATCAGTAAGGGCGAAGAAATCAAAGAAAAACCTCTGAACAGGAAATAATAATGTTACACTCTAAAAGGAGTAATCAGAAATCAATCTTCGACCTAGCAATGAAAATAATAAAATAGGAAATAATGGTGTGGGCAAAAAAGTATCACTTGCTCCATAAAAATTGATCAGAACTTAAAAATACATTAAACCAACTTGAGGAAATTGTAACCAATCTTGATTAAATTCTGAAGTGCCCCTTTTTTGGTATCTTGTTTTTTGGGGCTTTATTGTTGGCTTTTGGATAAAATGAGTCAGATGAACAAATACAATAAATTTATAGTTTTTCTTTATAACAAAAGCATTTTTTTATTTAAATAAAATACACTTTTTGACATTACTTAATTGTAGGGTCGTATAACTTAGGTAACTTAGGAAAGTTACGGTTTCATATTTTAGATGTCAAAATTGGTTATCATATTCTTGCCGAGCAGCAGCAGCACAGATAAATAAATTTGATTTAATTTTAGAAATGCTCCAAACGATAAAAAACATCTGTACAACCAAAAAGTAGCTTTTATGATGACATTTTTAGACATAAGTATGCCTCATCGATACTCTACTAGCAGACACTTTATTGCTTCTCAGAGTGGTTTCCATGCCTGTTCCAGTTTTGTTATCAGGAAGCTACATATTACGGCAATCGAGACTTCCAACTGTCGAAGAGCTTTATCAGCCTATAAGATAATGGTACGCGTTCCCTATATACTTGAACAATCGTGAATGAATAAATTGATATGGCAAGCATGTAAGGCAGAGGGCATTAACTTCTCACAGAGAGGCCTGCTCTGTTTGCATTTTTTTTACTTCGCTTAACATTAAACAACGAAAACCTTTCTGTCTCAACTCGTTGGGCATTAAGTTTCCGAAGGGGTTCTCAACTTTGTTTGCCATTTGTTGTGCTAGGTTTGGAGTGGAGTACCCAATAAATGAGCCATAAATCAGTTTGGTTCCCTATGCTTCAGGTAAAATGCGTTGGTGTAGTCTCCCATTAGTTGGGGGTCTTGTTTTTCCCCTCACTCATAACCATTTCATTTTTCCTTGGGTTATGAGTGTGCATATTGATTTGACTTGCGTGTCGCTAGCACTTTTCTTTTTCCTTCCACAGACCTATTAATGGTATTTCCTTTAAGTAGAGCTCAAGTGCTAGAGGTAACCTTGACTCTTGAGAAAAACTTTGATTATGCATATTTGAGTAGAGGCACTTTTTCTTGGCCCTACTCCCAATTGGCCTGATTTATTTGCTAAACTATTAATAGTGGAATCGGAGCTACGAATTCCAGATACCAGACATTCACTGAGGCAATGCACTCGTGTGCCATTTAGCAATGTTCCTGGCTAAGTTTAGACAGTTGTTTCTCGGCCTTAGTCGCCCTGCATTCAGATTAAAATTGTCTAGTATTTACATAGGGTGAAAAATCACAAAAATTTGTCATTAACTTGGAACGGTTTAAATATAAAAAGATCTTTTGATGTATATTTTCACAATAAATTTAATTACAAGCTTTAATTTTAATTTTTTATACACGACTTAACGTTATATTTTGAGTTTTACGTATTGAATTCTTTTGGTAAATAGTAAATTAATTGAGCAAAAATATTTAAGTAAACATTTCGAAATCGTTACGAAATTTTTAAGTATTTAAAAATCTTACAAGGTGTTTTTGCCTTCTCCTTTATTTTACGTTTTGTTTTCCCTAAGTGTAGCAACATACTTAACCTATTCAATCAGTCAGGCAATCAAGGCACGCTTTTGGCCATCGTCAATTGGCCATTTCAGGGTAATTAGCATTGTTAGAGGCCGAGGTGCTAAACGGGGAATCGCCGGAACACGAGCTCAAACCTGACCTAGACGCAGACAAATGATGACAATCAGCTTTTCCCCCCACCGAGATTCTTTAACTGTTGTTTGAGGGGAATTCTGCGAAGAATCCGAAGAGTTAATGACCGCACGCAGCTGCTGGAGAGTCTTTTGTGTGGTTTTGAGCATGATTCATGGCAGTTACTTAGTTGTTGGCGCCTTTGTCGCCTCTCCAAGAGAAAGTTTCTTGAACCTAAACGGATTCCTTTATGTTCTTTGCAGCGTCAACAAGATCAGCACACTGTCGCCCTTCGAGGAATGCCACAAGCTGCAGGAATTGTATCTCCGAAAGAATGACATCTCGGACATCAACGAGATCGCCTACCTGCAGAACCTGCCGGCACTCAGGTATCTCTGGATCGAGGAAAATCCCTGCTGCGATCGAGCGGGCCCAAAGTGAGTTACACTGATGGAACACATTTGGTTCAGAATATTGGTGACTCACCTTTTATTTGAGCTTAATGAATTTTTGACTATATTTGGGAAAATCTTAAATAGACCTTCATTATGTGTTTTGTAATTACTTTTTGGGTTTAAGATAGGTTTGCAAGATAATATACATAACATATAACTTTTTTTTATAGAAGATCATGACTTATGTTAATTTTTCACAAGTAAAAATAAGTCGTATAGTTCATTAAGTGTCAATTACTTCTAAAACGTGATTTCGTGAAATAAGGAACTAACTTTTGTGCAACGTGCTAAATGATAAATGTATTTAATACTTTAAAGTTTTTTTTATTGGTAGTAATATCTAGAATATTAAGAATTTAGAGGAATTTGACTCTAGAGTATTTAATTTTTTTTAAAGCACGTTTTAATGACTATAAATATTTTCTTTTGGTAAAAATTATCAATATAACAAACCAAAGAATCCTTATAAATTCTCTCTATGTTTAAAAATACCACAAATCACTTAAGTATACATATATAATATGTTCGACTATGTGGTTTATGTGCTAGAGAAGCCCCTAATGATCGGTCTCACCTCTGTCTAACCGCAACAACAGCTATCGGGCGATCGTCTTACGCGCCCTGCCCAACTTAAAGAAGCTCGACAATGTGGAGGTCACCCAGGAGGAGGTGGACGACGCCTTGCGAGGAGGTGGAGGTGCCCCCACAGAGGACGAGGTCTACGAAGATGCCTACCAGCAGCAGCAGCAGCAGTCGGCGCGAACGTCGCCGCAGCAGATGCCGCAGCAACAACAGCAGCACAGCTACCCGCAACACACGCCACCCACGCAGCAACAGCAACAGCAGCAATATCACCACCAGCAGCAACATCAGCAGCCTCAGCAGCAGCAGCAGCGACGCAGCTCCAGTCCCATGAAAGAGGTAAATGGCTCCCATTGTCTGCGTGAATTTTCCCACAACACGCCCTGCTTTAGCGGCTCTAATCTCTCCTCGCCTGTGTAATGAACTCCGTAATCAACTTTCGCCCTTTCTGTACCCTCTTAACCCATTCCCATTAACGCTGCATTGTTAACAAGCCGCCGCAGTTGGCTAGCCCGCTGGTCAATAACAGCAGCGAAGGAATCATCACCCACAGTGCCAGCGATCTCTATCAGGCTCAGCAGGCTCTGCCGCTGAAAAGTTCACAGCCCCCCACACCCACCAAGGTAATGGGAGGTCAGCCAGGGCTATAGGAACCACTTAAAGTTCACTATGTTAAATAATATGTCTATAAAAGGTCAAGGTAACTTTACCTGAACTCAACAAAGGCTATTATTATTGCACCTAAATCTTCTACTGAATTTTTCTTTATTTATGCATTTTTTAAATTTAACTTGGGTTTATTTATTTTAATGAGGATTATAGTGATAGACTACTGTTAACTTCAGTTTTAACACTAAAGAAAACCTTTTAATTTTTATTTAATTTATTTTGAATTGTTTTGTATGTGCCTAGAGAATGTTGTGCTTTGTCGGTGTCCCAAAACCTACATTCAAATAGTCAGAAAGTAGTCACAAAATAGATCTGCGATTACTCGTCCCCTTTCCTTAACAAAATCCCATACTAATCTCGTTTCGGCTCTCTCCCAGGAACCCGTGCATCCGCCATCGCCCATGTATAACACCTTAACCAAAGAGCAGCGCACCTCCTATCACCAGTACGATGTAAGATCCACTGCCCCGCCACCAGCAAAAAATACTAAACAACACTATAACAGCGCCCATGCATCCGACATGACAGAATTGAGTTTGTTGCCGGGCCCACTTTGGGGGCCCTATTTTCGAGGTTCCAGATTCGAGGGTGTGGGCTTGTCACACTCGAGTAGAGAAGGGGATTCGGGGTGTAGTCACGCGATGGCTTCGACATGGTTAAGGTTCTCTCGTTTTCCCTCCATTAAGCCATTGTCTGTTTGCCGGCTTTGTGGGTTAAGTCACTCAGTTGACTTTGGAACTGAGTAAAGACAGATGGGAACTGGGGGGACGGACTATAATTGCCAAAGAGGCCCAAAACAAAAGCCTAAAATGAACTATATAAAATGGGTCATTATGTATTCATACTGAGCTAGAACTAAATATCACTTTGTAATTGAAACTCAAGTAGATTGGTTTAGAAAAGTAAAATGGTTACTCTATTTTGTAACTATATTCTCTGTGTTCTCCTTACTTCTAATTGAGTTTTAAGTACATGTTTTGTATATGTAGAGAAAGGGCTAGTCCCTCTGAAAACCACTGAACCAGCGTGAAATTACCCCTTGTCTCCAGCTGTCTTGCTGAACAATTTGTCATGTGTGGATTGCCCCGGGGACTGTTATATCAACTTAAATCTAACGTTTCTAATCTGCTGACTTTCTCACCAACCATGCACTGCTCCCCCAAACGCAACCTAAAACAAACCCAAAATTAAACTAAAATGCAAACCACATCACTAACGCCGCACATGGACCTGACGAGCAGCGCTCGCCGGGCTCCGACCAGGAGAGTAGTCCACAGACTTACAGGGAGGTGCGGCCCACGCCGCTCCCGCCCAGCATATCCGCGCACTCGATGAAGGTAAGCATCCTCAGTGGAGATGCAAACAATGGATCGCTGGGTGAGGATGATTGTGAAGCTATCTAATTTTGGTATTCCTCCACAGGAATACTACCAGTCGGACCGGCCCGCCTACCCGGCGCACTACCGCCACAGCCAGACGGACCTCACCGAGTGGGAGGAGCACCAGCAGGCGCCCCAGGTCCACCACAATCCCTACGGCAGCCAGATGCAGCTGAATCACTCCCAGAGGCGCAGTGCGGGACCAGAGACCACAGCCTACCGGAATGGGAGTGCTCGGGAGAATGGCGGCGAGTGGGATCCGGAGGAGAGGCCTAGGTCGAGGTGAGGTCATCGCACGGGTCATCGGTCGTGCAAATGGATAGCCTATATTGTGGTTTCCGCTTATTTTATTATGCGTAAACAGTGTGGTTTATCGCAGACACCCAGTTCGTGTTTACCTTAAATGTTTACTTCGTTTGTTTTTTTAAATGGGTTAAACATGCTTTGTGTCACGAATTTAAACAAATAACTTGATGTTTACATATTTAATTGTCACCCAATGCATTAATGTAAATAGCACAACAAAAAGGCAATCATAAAAGAAAGCATTTTAAATCATTTATGCATATTTTGGATGAATTTTTTGTACAGATTATGACTGAATTTCAAGTGCTTTATAATGCTCGAAAGATGTTGACATTTTTCGATCGTTTATAAAAAAAATTGTTTAGCACATAGTCTCTAAATGTGTTAACTTAGTTTTCAAACAATTTATACTTATTTTTTTACTTATTTTCAGGAGACCCGAGGGCCGTTATAGTGATTCTACCACGACTCTGTCGACCTCCGTGATGAATCACTACACGGGCTACCATCGCAGGCCCGTCAATAGGGTGAGTATCTGATATGACACACGATCGATAAGGTTGATCAAAAACTGATTCATATCCCCCTTTCGCAGAACTCGAATCTGCTGTCCGCCACTCTCTGCTTGGTGAAGGAGCTGGACTACGGAAGTCTGGAGGTGCTGGAACACGCTGTGCGATGTCGCATCGACGAAATGGCAGGCGAATGATGAAGACGGCTCTCTAATCGCATGTCGATTAGCTAATCCAACGCTTTTGGAGAGTTTAAAACCCAAATGACCAGAAAAAAACACTGAAAAGACAGGCAGAATGTACTGCTGAGGAGCTGATATTATACTAACGTCTTAAGCAACAAAAAAAAACCTACAAAATCAGATACTTAACGAGGATAACGATTCATACTTGCCAATTGTAAACTGTCATAGTGTAACTAGCATCTTTTGTAAGCATTTTGTCATGTAACGAACTTTGCTAACGGAATCAGAAAAAGAAACAGACACTTAGGAAATAATCGCCGATGGATGGATTAATGTTTGAATTGATTTCCGCCTATTGATCCCAGATCCCGTTTAGTTGAGCCCAGATCGAGCACAGACCACAAAAACTAGCCTTCTTTTGTACTTAACTCGCGAAGATCGAAACTAACGAACTAACGACGCCCAAGGCGCCAAGCACAATGTATCTTCCTTGTTTTTTTTTAGTAAGATTAGTTGAAATTTATACTCATGACTTTGTTAAATATTTGTACACGAAAGCAATTAACGCTAGACTCTTTAATTTTAATATAATTACCTATAATGCAATGAACACGTCCAGTTTATGTTTGCCGTTCTCTATTTAACGTTTACGTTGGAAACTACTATGCGAAAAATAAACAAATAACAGTAATTGGTAGTTTATTTTATTATTGTTGAGGATTATAAATTGCCAGGTTCTCCTCAATCCAATCTATAAACATGGCAACGTTTGTGTACGTTGCAGGGACATTTTCCTTGCCACACTCGATGCCCCAGTTGACGATGCCAGCCTGCTCGAAGCGATTTGGGTTCTCTTCCAAAGCACAGAACAAAGCTGATCCTCCATCGCCAGTGCAGGCATCCTTATCCTTTTCTCCACCTGCACAGATTAGAGTGCAGGGCAGCTCATAGTCCGCACCCAATCTGGTTTGCCTCAACTGAATCTGGCATTCATTTCGGTTTATTATGGGCAAATCAATTCTTTTTTGTATGTTGGAAAAGTCTTCATTCTGGAACTCCACTTTTCCCCACCCGGCAACCACGCAGCGTTTGCGATTGAAGGACTTTTCCTGGTTGGGCAAACATATGGTCCGGATGTGGGACTTTAATTCAAATGGTGAGTTGAGGATAAGGAGGGCTATGTTGTTGGCTCCTTTGGCATAAGAAAACTCCTTATGTCGCACAATCCTGTCCACTTGACGCTCCTCATGAGGCAACTGTTCCGCAATCGATGGAAAATCCCATTCCCCAGCTCTGACAATGATATCCAATTCGGACTTGTGGTTCAGTAGATGAGCTGCTGTAAGCACCACTTTTGGAGCAATCAGGGAACCACCTCCTAGGTATTTTCCCTTGCTGAACAGAGCGATCACCCAGGGATATTGACCCAGTTTTGAGTGCTCCTCAGTTACTAGCAAACTAGCCTCAAGACCATTTGGATTGCTCAAACCGCAAAGTAGATTTTGACTTCCATCTTGTGGAACGCCTATAGGAGGAATTTGTCCAAAATATTGCTGGTTAAGTGGATCACCATAATCTCCAGCGGGGAGATAATTTGTTGCTTCAATCTAAGAGTTTTTAATCATTATAAAGATTATGTTTTAAGATTTTAAAGCACTTACCCAACCGGTATCTTGACTAGTAATATTATTAACGATGCAGCCTAAAATAAATAATTTAATTGCCCAGTAGCGCGACATGGTTGGCTCTAATTGAGAAATTCCAAACGACTGACAACGAGAAGCTGTTGAGTTCTTTTATACGTACATCTCAAAAGGCGGGCTTATCAGTTTTTTTAAAGAACAAATATGCTTGTATAAATGTACAATTTCGTAGAAAAATATATAAAATATCTATGATTTTTAATCTTCAAAGCTTTTTCTCCTGTGTTCAGCTGATAACAGACAGTTTTGGGTTTAGTTTAATTTTATTAAATAAAACAAAAACAAATAAAACAAAAATCGATGATTTTTAAGCCAATTGTAGTTAGTTTCTGAAATACCTCTTATCAGTTTACAAACAAGTTTGAAAGCGCGGGTTCTTTAAAGTGAACTACGTAAAGCAGTTCAAAATGGTTATAAACTGCTTTAAACTGTCTAAGCAGGGTGTTCGCCTAACTGCTTGCTTATTAATAAAGCAGTAATTTTGAGTTTATGCCGCGAAATCAATACGAAACTGTTCTGTAAAATAATAAATAAATAATAAATTGCAAAATATAATAAATGGTAGAACCAAAATCGTAATCAATATTTTTAATTTGTTTTGATTCACCTGTAAATTATTGGTTATCATCTCAACATATTAGATATAAAACCCTTTGCATTCCCATTAAAACACTTGATATTCGGTTTTTGTTTTTTTTTTGTTTAGAGGGGCTTTACAACATTTAACGTAGGTATATAAGATATAATTGCCTTTACTTGGTTGTTTAGTTGTTTGTTTGCTTGGTTATTTTTGTTGTGAAATTGCCTTTAAAACTTGTTTTATTTGGGTGTTATTTTGACTATGACACGGGGCATCACCAACTGGGATAATGCCTGGCCATAGGATAAAACTGAGGAAACGAAACTGCGAAACGGTATAATCGGTTCGAAACAGTTTTCGACTCGGTTATCGTAATTGATGATGATGTGTCTGTTGGTTATAAATATTATTATTGATATTATTCCGGCATAATCCGTCTGTTTTCCGCTGTATTCATGGCAGAAACGCAACGCCTAACACATATACATATACATAAATGTAAAGTGCATTTTGTATATATTTTTACTGAGTGATTAACTTGCTACACATCGATATACATACTGAAGCCGCATTAGGTTATCAATGAATGTGCTCTGAAAATTGCCTTAAACATTGCGATATTCACTCTAATAACTCTGGTGCAATACATATTTTTTTGTGTTTTAAATATATTTTTTTGTTAGGTGCGCGGTTAATATTAGCAATAGTACTGGTAATATAGACACTGAGTATGCGAACTTCCTTGCCTGCTGTTCTCCTCCTAAGTTATAGTTAATTATTGTCAGTCACAGCGTCGCGTTTTACACAACAACGTGTGCTTGTATTGACTATAGCTTCGAGTTTCAAATCGAAAATCGAAAATGGTATTATAGTATTATATAGATTAGGTTCTTAAACTAATGGCTGCTGACCGATCTTGTTGCCGCTGCCTTCAACGCATGTCTTCCAGAATGCGTTTTGCTGAAATGTCTTCCATTTCATACAATGCGAAAAAATGTCTTCCAAACACATAGATAATATGCATATAATACAAAGTTTATATGCGATTATTTATGCTGAACAATATGACACCTAGATATTATGATAACTAAGGTTTACAGTTTATATATGTATATAAATATTTATATTCGGGTCTGGTAGATCCAGTTGGCCCGTCTGAGTTTCTGATTTGCAATCGCAACTCATTGTGTGGATATATAGACCAATTACAATTTGTTAGTAAAGTACATGAATATTTTGTTTATGTTTTATGGGCCGTAACCAACACTAAACTCTTGGTTGGCTCTGTGGCCTAATTGCGATGCTCATAATTGATGCTGATTTGATATCTCAACGCTTTTTTTGATTTCGCCAATAACTTGTAAGCCAAAACAAAGGAAATTCTTTGGATACCAACTTGTTTTTTTTGTTTTTGCCTCCTGGTAAATTGATATGCTGATTCCATCGAACCAAGGGTTAATTTAAATTAATGTGAGTGGGTTTTGGGTAGAGTATACCACGATATGTTGTGTACTTTGATATTTGTTTGGTTGTTGATTTCTCCTCTTGTGTCTCCTTAGTCCAACTCCTTGACTAATCACCTTGTTATGGGTTTGTGACCGCCTGAAGGACTTGGGATCCCCCGTTTTCATAGAGAACCCCCATCCTCCAAGGCGGCTCACTGGAAGCCCTGTGTGATCTGCTGTTTTTTTGATTTCAAAGGGGTCTCCCCCTTCACTTACTTTAACTTTCTATAGTTACTTTTAATTGAAATTAGTTACAAATTAATTGATTCGCATAGGGATTTTTGCTTCTCTCCTCTTCCTCATATATTCTCCTCATTGTTTTCTTCTATAGTTTTTTCTCTTTACAGTATTGAACTAAACTCTCGCAACAAGATTTTGAATATAGAATATGGAATATATAAAGACAACACTAGCACTAACTCAAGTCCAAAAACGAAGAACAACAAAACGTCATATAATTCTCGAACTATATATAATGGTTTTGTGATTTAGCACCTCCATCGGCGGCGATCCTTTCTCGCGAGGATCGGGACCACTCAGCTGAAGAACGGCGATAAATCACAGTTGCACAAAGACCCGCCATCGCCAGTCTTGCAGAGCACCTTGCACACTTCGTCCCAGTCCGGAGCTTGAGTAGTCGCATCCGTTGCGATTGCTACGGGCGGAACCACTGATGTCACTTCCACTGATCTCTGGTTCAATGGCTTCTCGGACATGGAACCGGATGCTGGTTTGCCCTCGACTCCACTGGCCTTCGTCTCTTCGTTCCTCCGAACATCCTCCTCCTGCATTCTCCGCACCTCCTGCTGGCAGGGACTGCAACCGGACAGGGAGCGATTCCGCTGCTGGCAGAAGCTCGAGCAGATCTTGTCGCCCCAGCCACCTGAAAAAAATGAAAAGGAAAATGGTATTAAATATATGTGGTTCCGTAGGGTAATGTTAATTGATTCAAATTAAAATTACAAGTTTTACTAGGATTTTTTTCTTTAGAAAAATACGAACTTTACTATCTTTCCTGACACTTATTTTTTTTATTACTTGTGTTTAAGAATACCGAAATTGCACAAACGTAAGAAATTCTAACTCATTATAAACCCAAGGTGGTAAAAATATAAAAATTTTTTAAAATTACGATTTTTTACGAAAATGTTTTACGTTCAAAAAAATCTCTTAAGAAATTGAGTAAATTTAATTGCGACCTACTTAAAAATATTCACCATTATTTAAAAATTTTTTTTTGGTTAAAATTTACTGTTTTGTTGGATAAATTATATTCTTTGTATAGGAATATTCGTATTTTTTTACTTACCCCTAGGCAGTCCACACAGTTGCCGGCACTTGGCCACATCGAACTCCGGTCTCAGGATCGCGTCATGGGCCCCACCAGGCGTTGAGGCAACGCCCAGGCCAGCTCTGAAAAGATCATATAAAATTAATCGTAAAATAAACTAGAAATCCCTAGGTAAAAAAAAAAGCAGTTTTTTTTAAAACCTAATTTGGCAAAATATTATTTTTTATTTATAATTCATATTAAATCAGAACAAAGAAATAGTAAGTATGATTGTTGTGATCAAGACAAGATGTAAATTATTTCAAAAAATATATAACTTTATCTCTATTTTTTTCGTGAGAACAACGAATAATTTATGCCTTTAAGTTTTTGTTTTTTTACTTGAATTGTTATAAAAAAAAATGATATTGTTTATTTTTAAATTTTATGTTGCCCACACAATTTAAAAATGAAAAACCATAATTTATAACAAATAAGTAAAATTAAACCAAAAGCACTCAACGTTGTTAAAAATGTTATTCCTGTTTCTAGGAAAGTTTAAGAAGCTTGAGTTAATTTTTAGTAAGTTCAGGTATGCATATTACTGTAGCCAATTTCGGATACTATTAGTAGTCAACATATTTAACACCTAAAAACACAACACACACATTATGATACACCTGAAATCAGGAATGTTGATTACAAATGCCTGACAGTCGCGATAGTCGCCACTTGAAAAGCCGTCGCATTTTGCAGTTAAATTTCCATGGCCACACACACAATTTTTGGTTTAAGTTTGCTTTTATCACCATTAGTTCGTAATTTTATTGCGTAGTGCCTGCACTTGTTTTACTTCACTTCACTTGACTCTACTTGTGTTACTCCACTCTATTAATTACAAAAGTTTTGGATTTGCTGTTTATCCGAAACTTACCCGCAGAGCTCTTTACACAGCAAACTCCAATCCTGAACTGCGCTGATGGTTGGGACGTCTTCAAGGATTTTGGCTGCTGTTGTAGCATCCCCCAAAGCATCGTCCTTCGAAATCAGCGATGACGTCACAGTCTGCACAGGCGCAGAAAGGATTAAACACATGGCCAATGGGAGGCCACATCTCCATAGCTTTCCCTGTCGCTTTTCCTCAGGCTTTCCCATCGCTGGGCTAAAAAGAGAGGGGTAGATCACAATAAAAATGGTATGGGTTTAAGGATGGTTTGGGGGCGTATTATCCTTGGGGACTGGGCCAAAATGGAGGCTGTTGTGGCCCCATACAATAGGAGCAATTGTGCTCAAAATGCAATTATCGCGCTCTCAAAAATAGGAAGCAAAAATCAGCCTCCGGTGGATTTCCCTAAGCCCTTCTTCATTGTTATCCCGAATTTCATGCGCTTGATTTGCGAAACCCAAAAGGGTTATGCAATCGCCTGCTACATAGTGCCCAGCTCCTGTCAATTGGCCATGTTCCAGGCATTCTGGCCACGCTTTTGACAGAGATATTCTGGCTGAAATACCTGGTGAAAAATACCAGAGCTAACCAACCTGCTGGAATCTTATTTTGTCAGCATAATGACGGGCTAAGCAGACAGGAGGAGCACCCAACTCCCTTCGGTTTTTAAGCAAAAAAAATGTTTATGGCCCCAGGGGCAAAGAGCATTCTCTGCTCTGTTCCTCTGGCTGGCAGTTGAGAGTCGAGTGTGAAAGAGGACGCTTCGCCCTGGCCTAAACTCCCCGACTGAATTAACTTCCCGACAAACACCCAAACACCCGGTTGTGGGTGGCTAGAGACTCCAAACATTTTCGCCTATCTGGGTTACAGGGCCTACTTGCGCTACGTGCAATCACAGCCAGGTGAGCATCCTATTTTCTGCTCGAGGGTTCTTTTCATTGTCTGATTCCGTTTACATTTTCATACCCTTTCAAAAGGTGTTTATATTTGTTCAAGTGCTTAAAGTATTTCAATGATGAAGTCTTACAGTAGGTATTTAATAAAATTAAAAATTTATTTTTCTGTTTATCTGATTTACTAACATGAAGTGCGTTATAAAATTTATTCTTTTAATTTATGTTTTTCAAATTAATTCTTGGATCATAAAAATTTTTTAGAACGTATTCAATTTTAAAATCAGCAGATTTAAAATCACAGGTTTTTTTATCGGTTAAATTTTGTTTTCGAAAATGGTATTATAAATCTGAATTATTTCTCTACTTTGTTCTAGGATTTCAATATCCCAAGCCAATGTCTGTTGGTTCTTTTTATTTTAAGAATATAATGCTTACAACAAACTATACCTCTATACTAGAAAGTCTTTATAAAAAGTCGGTATTTCAGGGTACTCTTAGCTTTGGTTCTTTAAAAATAAATATCCCTTAATCCTTTTGTTGTCCTTGTTTGCTTGTGTGGCCGTTTTCCGCTACAACTTACTGTGCTGTTCAAAAGTTCGACTCAATTAAATCCAATTGTCCGCTCCACCTGCTCCACTCGAAATGCTTAAACTCTTAACTCTGCTGGATTTATATAAGGCTGTCCGATCCAAATGGCAGCAGTTGGTAAACTGAGCCTTCCGAAAAAAGGAGAAGCCATTGCGAAAATCCCACTTACTAATAATAAATGCCTTTGATGGCTTTATCTGCCGGTGTCATAGATTCAAGTGCAAATCAGTGGATATGCTATCGCTGATTTCCATCGCTATATGACTGGCTATATCTTCGGACATAGTGTCTAATTATTATTGGTAGCACATGTCACTGAAGTGGGGAGAGATAAGCCCCGACTTTATTTCGTCGTATTCAGTCTGTCTAAATACCATTAGGTGTTTGCTCTGCTATCATAAATATTTGAATGGCACTTGTGATGGATGAGCTTTATATTTGGTAAAGGGTTTAGTAAGAGTCTTCATTTTTGGAGGTGTGCAAAACTGATATTAAATGTACGCCATATTTAACCAAGTATTTTTACAGATAAAGTACTTTAAATTCCGTTAATTTATCAACAAATTATTACTTGCATTAAATTTTAAAATTCGTTAACAAACAAATTACAACGATATTAATTTTTTTTGTTACAAACAATTGTTAGTAGGATAGGACAAAAACAAATTTAACATTTGGTTATACCTACTTATTTACCTAAATAAGGGATTTTTATAAATAATCAATTTTAAAAAGCTTACAAAATTAAAACTTCTTTTAACCAGTTTATAGTTACTTAATTTATTTAGTGGTAAGGCAGTTTAGTGTTAATGTGTCTTACCTCTTTATATAATTTAAATGACAAGGTAGTTTTTAATGCCTCATTAAAAAGCTCACCTTAAATTATATAAAAATTATAATTAAAGGAATGAAAATGGGGTCACTCAAAGACAAAATTGCTTAATCAAACCAAATGCTTTTAGAAAATGAAAAGAATTCCTTATTTAAGAATCGTTTACTTAACTTTAAAGCCCTTGTGCAAATGGTATTAAATAAAAGATTGATCAGAAGGACTTTCAAGGGAGTTATTGCTACAGTAATGGCCATTTTAAGTTGCAATCAGTTACAACGAAAGACACTTTTCAAGTGCCAAAGCCTTCGAAACGATGATGCTGACGCAGGGGATCCTGTACAAGGACCGAGGACCAAGGACCAAGACCATGCAAAGTAACCTCCATCGCCAGCTGCTCCATGTCAGATAAAAAGTTGTAGATGTGTTTTTACAGTTTTCTTCGTTGTTTAAGCTGCTCCGTTTTGATGGACGTCATTTCCCCTGCTCTTCTTTTTTTTTTTTTTTGGTTTTTTGCCAACTCACATAACATTCCTACATATATATTTTTGTGTGTTTTTGGACCCTCAAACGTATGCTATGAAAAGCGTTCTATTGGAAATGATGCAATTTCACTCTAGATACATATCTTTTTTTGCAGAGGAGTGGGGGTCCCTAGCTTTGACCCAAATTTCATTTTGTTCTATATACCAGAACCTATGTTTTAGGTTCTACATATGTGTAGAGTATATGTGCTCACTTATATAGGGGAAATGGAAGCAATTATGTGTGTTTTTTTGCTGTCATTCGGCAGGAACTCTCATAAAAAGTTGTGGGTCATTGTAAATGTCAGAAACAGTGGCAAAATTAGTTTGTTAATTAGCTTTTCATTTGGTCGCCCCCTCGGAATCTTTATTTCCTCTGGAGACCCCCCCTTACTTAGTATTTTTCAGGCGTGCGCAGATAATATTTTTTCGGTTGTGTGTATCTGTTGGATACTTTGGGGCGAAGGTCCACACGCCCACTGCCGAAGCTCCGCCCACGCAAAATGGCTCAACAACAAAGATGGTTGCCCAAAAATCCATGACGTCACTACGGATTTTCCTGCTGTTGAAGGTTATGCAAGATATGGAGGAGTATGCGTGTGGGCAGCAGCAGCCATTTTCCATTTTCCATATCCATTTTGTGAGGGGCTGAAAAGCTTCGTAGGCAGCCCAGGCGGATGCTGCTTCTCATAGCTCCGCAGATCGTCAGCGAGTGTAGGCTGCTCAGTTCCCTAAGTTTTCACTTTTCAGTCAGTGAAAGTATATCCGCAATAAATATTTAAAATATTACTAAGTTTTAGATTGTAAATCCGCTTATTCAGTGAGTTAAAGCTCCGTCCCGCGAGTGTTGTTGTTGTTGTTTGCTTGAGAAGGAACTCTGTAAGTTGTCGCTAATTTAGACCACAAGTAGAATCGAATCGCAGCTCCATCTTAGAGATACATTTTCGCATATTTCGTCCTCGCACATTCCTCCAGTTCTTTTTGTTGAAAGCCTCGTCGGTGGTGACTCGTCGCCCACACCAATCAGTCAAAGTGAATTATCTCAAGCAGTATATCGAAGATATCCGCAGGATTATCGGTAAGACCCTATGATTTTGCCAGACTTTGGTTGCATAATTTGCGTACTCGTACTGTCCAAGGTTTTCGCCATTAAATGCAGCTGTCGCGCTGTCTGTATCCCCATATATGCAAATTACATAAGGATATACCTATGTATATATTTACGGTCGCAGGAAATTGACTTAACACTCACTGCGCAATAGCAGATGGCGCCAAATGGAAAGGAGGGGGGTCCTGAAATCTGTATACCCAAGATATTTACCTCCCACTTGGAGCTTGCCCTTCAGTTGTCCTTGTAGAAAACCCCCACTACCCACTCCATTTTCCACTCTGTTTATTTACACGCCCATTGCATTTTCACACTGTTTGTTTGTTTGTCTTGGTTATGCAATTTGTGAGTGGGTTGCTTTTTAAAGGAGGATTTCGAGGGGGAGGACTTATGTAACACCTACCCCAGGGCCTTCTGATATCGGTCGATTGCATAACATTGACTCACTTCATTTGGCCTAGCTCCATTTTTCTTAGTTATCAGAGTTATCAGAGTCTGCACTTATATTTTTCCTTTTTTAATTTAAATCTTTTTCCTATTTTTTATCCTTGCAGAGGAGAAAATGTCGATCAATCCGAACGGGTACAAACTGTCCGAAAGGACAGGCAAACTGACTGCATATGGTGAGTATTCGTTTTATTATATAAGACGGGGAGGAAGGGATTTGAAAGTTCACACAAACTTTGTAATAATAAAAGTTAACACTATTTTTTGAAAAGTTATTTGTACAAATTTGGTAAAGTATGTACCATAATGCAACTAATTCGTTACTCCTATAAACCATTACGTTTAGATGTGGCAAAAAATTTCAAAGATAAAAAAATAAAAGTTTTATGAAATATTATTTTATAAGTTTATCATTGTTTTAACCGACCGGCCAAATTTATTAAAAAGGGTATGTTTATTGTTTATAATAAAAATACATTATTTTGTTTATAAAAAATTGTTAAAACATTTTTATATATTTAAAAAAAAAAAATTAAAATTTAAGGAGCAAATTGGTTTTTATCAAGTAAATGTGAGCTTTCAGGTAAATTGATATAACAAATCAACAATGCGTTTTTCTGTTCAAGTTGATAGGTCTATAGAATGCCAACATTTGAATGTGTATTGATGTTTAAAGGAAAAAATCCAATCCAATTACAAATATATATAACACCAATTAATTACAGGCTCGAATATAATTTCTCAACATAAAAAAAAGGAAACAGAATCTGCACTAATTTGTTAATATAAAATATTATGGTCAACTTCATGCTGTAGTCATAAATTTGATCGAAACAAGTGATTATTTTTTTGCTTTTGATAGCTTAGATTTATTTCCACAATGCCTTTCTTAGTCGTGTCCACATTCCTACACATGAAACATATTTCATGAACATGTTTCCGAGGGGGATTACTTCGCCTTGGACTGAATAATAACCCCGGCAAACACTTTTACTCCGCATAGCTGCACTCGAATCGCATTTGGCTGGGCAAATAATAAACGAGTGTTAAACTGACACTGCCAGGGACACGAGACAGAAAATGGGCAAGCTGGCGAGCAGAAGTCTGCCAAGGACATGGACAAGCAGTGGGCTGTCCAGGACACTCGTGTCCTTGATAAATGGCCCTGCATTGGAAGCTCCTTTGCACTCGATCTCCACAATTGTTTCGTGTGTGTTCTTGGCTTCGTTCAAGCGTGAAACTGGCGACTGTTGCTCTGTAACAGATTTTCCCCGACAAACACGAAACAAACAGACAGAGAGTCAAACAAATCCACCACCAAAGGGACTGCAAGGACCTGAAAAAAAAAGGTGGCAGGACTCTCCCCGAGGCTGCAGACGCGTGCCTCAAATTGAAAGGCCAACAAACATAAACCGTTTAGTCACAGGATATTGCTCACGCTCGAGTCCAGGACTCGTGTGTGACGGCTGTGCCTAATGCCTCTGCAGGATTCGGGTTTCAGTTTATGCGGCTGCCTTTGACACTGAGCACCCACTGAAGCACATTAAATTTTATTTAACTTCTTGGCCGTAGACTCGAGGAATTTTCAAATTGCTACAATTTGTCCTCCCCCACGAAAAAGTCCTTCGCCCAAAATGGTAATCATGCGCAACGTTAAGTTTCCAATTGATTTCCACAGAGTTTCGAATGGAGCTGCTCCCATTTGCTCGCTGGCTTTGTGGCCACTGCTGATGCTTAAACAAAGCCCCAGTAATTAATTGCAGTCACCGCAGAAGGACAATGGCAAGGACAGCCCCGCCAGATGGGAGTCAGCCAAGGATATGGCCAACCCACAGGGGTGCACTGTGGAAATCTGGCTAGTTTAAACATAATCTTGACTTGATGTACGGGATTTTAATCCCAAATTTTCACATTTTAAGCATAAAGGTTGTATAGAAACTCGTTAAAAACTTTAAAGACTATTTTTTATAACTACAACTATAACTATTTTTTAATTAACAACTTTACTGACAATTAAGTTTAACAACCCAAAGTTGCGAAGTAGTAATATGTATAAAAGCTGGCTATAATATTTAACTAGTTTACTAAACAGGTTTTAACTCAAATATTAATGTCGTTTAAGTTCTAACAAAACAAAAATAAAATCAAACTGTTAGTTTATAGAATTCCACTTTATTTTGCTTAGGTAAAAAATTTTATTTAGGTATGTAGGGTAAATCCGGGACATGTGGCCCCCGTTTTTGAAAATCGAAATGGTTGTTTCACAAATATGTTTACGAGGGCTTTTGTGATTGTTGTAGGTCGAGTAGTATATCCAGAAGTAAGAACAACATTTTATTCATCAATATTTTACGTTACAAGCTTTCTGTGGGATGATTAATAAAAAGTAGCAAATTTGCTCTTCAGTTCAAAATCTTCAGGGACAAGCCCCCCTTTTATGCTTAGGATTTAAATTATTTTGCAAACAACAACTCGCGAAAAAAAGCCATTACATTGATTCTACGGTACTTTCTAACACACATCAACACTTAATAATAATGATAAAAATAACAGATCTGGTTTTTAAAGATAATAAAAATAAAAGACTGAATTTGTCGATCGAGGTACCAAAATTGAATCACAATACGAAAAATTTTATTTATACAAATAAAAACATTAATAAACAATTGTAAATTATGTAAAAAACACCATATAGAATATTTTTGTTAATAAATAATAACAAACGTTTACAACATAAAATGCTCAAACCAGATTATCAGTAGGGCGTTTGTCCCCGAAAAATTGTGGGGCCCGATTGCATAGCATATGAAAATTATTAATTAAAAAATATTGGCGAACAGTAAATGTAAAAATAGTTATCTGCTAAATGATCTTGATACATAGGAAGGTTATGATACTTCATCTGACGTCTGTTGACATTTTGACGATGAAATAACAAACATTTTTGAATCGCTAAAAAAATTTTCGCCTGTTTTTTGACCTACTGCGTATGGATTTCATAAATTGTGAATAGTTATCTTACCAAAGTACGAATTTTTTACACAAGTTTTTCATTTTGACACTTAAACACAAGTTTTCCCGAGATGGCGCTGCAATCTTATCGATGCATGATAACAATAAACAAAGTGGGGCACTTGTCCCGGCGGGGCACATGTCCCGGATTTACCCTATATGTAATTTATTACTTGATTTTCTCAGTGAATGAACATAAAAGTACCAAAATAATAGCTGGCCCTGAGAAGTTTTCACTAACATTGAGCTCAAAGAGAATCATCTCTTTTTACGACACTGACTCCCCACAAATCATTGCAATAATAATAGCCATATATCATGATAACAGAGAGGAAAAACCATTTTTCCTGTCAGCAGCGGGGCACGCTTTTTATATTTACCGATAAGGAACTTCTCATTTTGTTTTTTCCGCACCCTCTATTTTGCTTTTTTGCGGCATATGCTATCCAGATTTGCAGCCCACTACAGTGAACGCTGGTCCGGAGACCCGGGAGTTCCTGCTGAAGGTAATCGATGTGCTGCTGGACTTTGTGAAGGCCACCAACGACAGGAATGAGAAGGTCCTGGACTTCCACCATCCCGAGGACATGAAGCGCCTCCTCGACCTGGATGTTCCCGATCGGGCTCTGCCACTGCAGCAGCTCATCGAGGACTGTGCCACCACACTGAAGTACCAAGTGAAGACGGGTGAGTCCTTGTTTTTACATCTTTAAATCTAAGCTGAATTAAAAAAAACAATCGAAAACAACAGACAATATTTTTTAAATATCTATAAAACCTTATTTTTATAACAAATTGTATAGCTCCCAAAATATTCTTTCAAAACAAAAATATTTTGGGGCTATCAAAGAGTTTTAAGAGTAGTTGGTTTTAAGACAACCATTTTGAATTTATTTAAAGAAAAAAGCTATTTATGGTACCTTGATGAAAAAGATAACAACAGGAAAAAAATAATATTTTAATGATGTTAAGCCTACCCATAAAAACTGAATTAAAATTTAAAAGTTAAGCTTTTTTGTTGTTTTTGAGGTGACCTAAACTTTTTGATTTGAAGCCTTATCATCGCCCCTTTGAAGTTTGCTCAGTTGGAGATTAATCAAATTTGTCCCTGCTTAGCATATGCTTTTTGTCTGTGTTTTATATTTTTTTAAGGACGAGGGGCAGGACGCGTGCCCCTGGACCTTGTGGTCGTATTAGAACACAAAGTGTGCAGCCTTCTAGATAAGCACATTAGCATATTGATGGCACTCGGGGAGATATGTAGAGGCAGACAGCAGACAACGCCATTTTATGGCCCATTGAGCTGCGGCCCTGGCTTGTTTACACCTTTCAAAAACACTCCTCGCCCCGGGGACTGTAATCCCCCTGCTATTCAGTCTGCCATCAATCATAAATCAGGCAAAGGGTTCTTTGTGCGAGCGGCTTTAGCATCCAAAAGTCATTTGCACGTTTCACTTTTAACTTTTTTATGTACCCACTACTGGATAATAAATGGGGATATTTGCGCAGATTGAAAAAAAGAGGTCACCTAAAATAAAAATCTATATAAATATATAAATATATTTTATTTATTAATAAGAGAACATAGACTGTCTGCTTTTTGTTTATAGATAAGAGAAAAGAATTTTCAAAATAATTGTATAACTATTTTGAAAGTCTCAAGTATTTTATTAACTCTTTTATAACAAAGAAAATAATTAGCTGGGCTAATTCTAGAGTATCTTGTAGTCTATAACATATATTATAGTTTCTTCCTGCTTGTTTTGAATGTCCTTGCTGATTTGATTTCATTGAAAATTAATGCGAGAGGCTGTCTTTGTCCTTCGATGTTTGTGCAGTCCTCGCACGTGACCGCAATTGTGTTTGGAGTATCGATAATAAGCGTATTTACTACACCAACCCCACACCACCCACTCCACCCCCTGAAGCGCCGCCACCCACCCCCGGAAGTTGTGGCCTTGTCTCGGAAGCAGGCGTTGCTTCCTCGATTTGCTTTGCAGGAAATAGCTTCTGCTCCTGCTTATCCTTCTGCCCCCATTTGGTTTGCCTAAAATTGAATTAAAACTCTACGCAATCAGGACAGCAACTGAATAAACCTAGATTGCATGGGAAACTTTTTGCAAAAGTTAAAGAACGCAATTAGGATGGGAAGTTCAATGGTTTATGGTGGAAATATACATCTTTGGTTCGAGCTTCAATGAATGTTGGTTTGATTTAAATTATCATCAATATATTTAAAATAAATTTCACCTTGCTTTTTTGTATTAAAAACGTTAAATTTTTCAAAATAAGTTTTCAAAATTAAAATAAAATATTAATTAATTTTTCAGTTTGAGAAATTCTCCCACCCAACAAAAATTAGTGAAAGACAGCTTAGAAAACAATGATTTCTTGACTAGAAATAGGTACAACAAAATAGCCGAAAAGATTGTAGTTAAATTAAAATAAACGTACCTTTTCCTTCCTCCTAGAGATAACATAGTCAAGTCTCTTTTTTTTTGTGACTTCCCTGCAGACCCGATAAGAGTCCCATTTATGATCCGTAATCTCACATAATGCGCGCCCTGTCAAACGGGCAACCTGATATGCAGGATACGACTTCCTCCTCTGAGGACTCCATAAAAACGAGGGGAGCTTTAATCAAAATCCGTTGTTATTTTCTGACTCGCTGCATTCCTGATCCTTTGATGCGAATGAATGGGCGAGGGTGACTCTCAACTCGACTCGATTCGAGTCCTTCCAACGAGAGTATCCTGGCCACATGCGCAAATTGAAATGTTAGAATGCCGACGCTCTGTCAGTTTGCACTAAGAGAAATGTGCTTTCAAAAATATTGGAAACTTTAGTGAATGATTTCAGAAATATTTTAAAATCTATCTTGAAATCAAAAGAGATTAAATAGAAAATTGTAATCTTTAATTGAAGTTACAGTAGAGCCAATAAAACCAAGAAATAAAAGGTTTAAAAATGTTAGGATCCCAGAATTTTAACATGAGATCGATCGACTAAAGCTAAAAGTTTAATTTTTTGATCATTTAATAAATTCTACAGTTGAGTTGATATAATCAGAATCAGTAAGGTTTTTTTCCCAGTGTATTTTACTTTAATATCTGTGGGTGGATTTAGCCTTGTGGGCAATGGGATTTTAATCACACGACTTATGGCACTCAAGATGTGAACTGACAGACGCCGAAGGGTTCAAACTGGAATATGGAGGGGAATGAGCAAAAAAAATGGGGGAGTTGGACAGCTTCCTGATGGTGACTGAAAGCATTTTGTGATTCTTCGTGGGAGTTTTCTCACACTCTCCACAGGGAGCACCCCAAAATCGAAGCTCAGCAAGTCGCAATTAGCTACAATAAATGAGCAATTTATGGAGCTGGGCTTAAGGATTACAGGGTAAGACTTGTTGAACAAGGGATACGGATTCGGAGCAGACTATCCTCTATCGATTGGACAGGACCTTGTTCCGTCTGCCCTTGAACCTATGCACTTCCGGCGGTCTTTATCATCCTCCTTCTATTCCTATACATTTTTCCTTTCGAGGCCAGTCAGCCGTGTTTTGGTTCGTCCTTTGTTTCACTTGCCACTGCCCTCGAATATATACATATATTTTTAATAAAACAAAAAACAGTGGCAGAAAGCTGCAGGATGAAGGTTGATGGCTGAAGGAAGCACAGCTGCCAGGCACATCTGCTGTCAGCTTAGAGAAACTCGTAGCACTGGGAACTGGGTAAAGGTCCTAGGACTAGAGAGACAGCCAGACAGCCGTGGCTAAATGAAAAGCATTTTCAGCTACATTAGGCAAGCACATAGCAAATGTAACATGCATTAGTTCCGACTCTAAAAAATTAATTAAAAAGAGGATCTTAAGATTTAGCAAAGAGTTTATAAAAGAATGTTCTTTGCTGCTAATTACATTGCATCTAAAAGCTTACATGTTAATTGACTTAAGATATAAATTTCTACAAGATTATAATGTGTTCTGAATATAAAACCAATTATAAATATTAAAAATATTTACAAAACAGCAAAAATGATTTGAAAGAACTTCTGAAATGAGCTTCTATATCTACTTTCCCCTTGGTATTTTTCAGGACATCCCCATTTCTTCAACCAGCTGTCCAATGGACTGGATCTGGTGTCGATGGCTGGCGAGTGGCTGACTGCCACGGCGAACACCAACATGTTCACCTACGAGATTGCGCCAGTTTTTATCCTGATGGAGACTGTGGTTCTGACGAAGATGCGTGAGATTATCGGATGGTCTGGTGGAGACTCCATTCTGGCCCCAGGAGGTTCCATCTCCAACTTGTATGCCTTTTTGGCGGCTCGCCACAAGATGTTCCCGAACTACAAGGAGCACGGCTCTCGGGGATTGCCTGGAACCCTGGTGATGTTCACTTCAGACCAATGTCATTACTCGATTAAATCGTGTGCTGCGGTCTGTGGACTGGGAACCGATCACTGCATTGTGGTTCCCTCTGATGAGCACGGCAAGATGATCACCTCGGAGCTGGAGCGGCTGATCCTCGAGCGCAAGGCCATGGGCGACATCCCGTTCTTCGTCAATGCCACTGCCGGCACCACTGTCCTGGGAGCCTTTGATGATATCAACACGATTGCAGATATCTGCCAGAAGTACAACTGCTGGATGCACATCGATGTAAGTCACTTTGAATTTAATATTAAATTTATAATTTTTCTAAAAACTAAAGTAAGATAACGTGTTCAAGTCCCAACTTAATTTCCCAATTTAAACACAGTTAAAAGTAACATATTTATATGTCACTTTTTTATATGGATTTTTAAGTTTTGTTATAAAACAAATCTTATTTCGATTTATTTTCAGGCTGCTTGGGGCGGTGGATTGTTGATGTCTCGCAAGCATCGTCATCCCAGATTTTCTGGTGTAGAACGGTAAGTGTGGGATTTTTAATAACTTTTATATAATAACTATTCGTAAATTTTAAAATATAATTCACAAAAAAACTTAAAGTCAAGTCACTATTTTTTTTAAATAGGCTAAAAATACATAAAAATTTAAGAATAATTTTTAAAAATAATTTTTTTTAAACGTATACGTGATATTTGAAACCATTGTTTTGATATCATAACTTGTCTGGAATTTCAAAGTTTGAGCAATTTTTTATACCACAAATTCTTTCACAAAGTCCCCTAAGAATTCTATAAATTTGTCAATTGTTCCCAGTTCTGGTGAGTTGCTCAAAAACCCCTTAGAAATGCTTATCTTTTGTCCCAAGCAATCGTTGGTCTCATTCATCATCGTTCTTGACATAAACTTTGTGCCTTGGGCGCCCTCATCTTCCGGCAAGTCAAAACACAAATTGAAATCTCTTCTCGGGTTGGGTGAATTTAAATCTAAATGCTCCCAAATGGCCCGCATCGCTCAACTTACCCTTTCCCTTAAAGTTGAACATGTGGGAAAAATCTCAATTTGTCATTTAGTGCCTCCATCAGGTGTTCAGAGCTTACAGGGATTACAAGGCACCAGCCGAGTGCATTTTGGCCCGAACAAACAAATGAACAAAGTGGATATACAGGAAGGACCCTTCCCATTTTTTATAAACAATCCATATAGCCCAGGGGGGTGTTTTGGGTGGGCATGGGCATTACTTACACAACAATTACGCCAAACAATGAACGAGAAGGGCCAGAGAAGCCAGTGCGATTCATCCCCGGGTGAGGAATTTTTAATTTTAAAGTCGCAACCTGAAATGCACTTTACTCCAACTCCAATCCATTTACATCACCAATCCAGATCTTTAATTCAACTCCAGTCTTCAGGAAGCTTAGGCAAATGCGACAAGTGCAGCTGTCGTCGTATCGACAGCTTGCGGTCAAGCAGCAGACTCCATAAACACTTTCAAATTGATTGCCTTGGGTGGAGGTTAACACCTCCTCCTCCTCCTCCTACTTCCCCTCCCTTTTCCATCCATCCATCACCCAGGCGTTCGCCTTCAATTAGTTTGAATGGCTCCTAAGGCCGAAATTGCTGTGGCATGCAAATCGAGGTCCTTAATTGAAAGGCTCTCAGTGCGTATTAATCATTAAAATGCCCATGCAGCTGACATTTTGCGGCCTTCGACGGCTTACGCAACTCTGATTAATGGTCCTTCGATGGAGGAAGCTTCGGCAGAGGCTCTTAAATCCGCTGAGTTTCATTTTGAAACCAAGCTTAAAACAATCGAACCAAAATCTCATCTTAAAATTTAAACTTCACATCGCGTCACTCAATCACTTACGTGAGACTTGTGAAAATGGGTTAGACTACAAGATATCCTTTTTTTAAATTTAATTTTGCTTAAATTGCTAAAAGTTTTTATTCAATGAAAACCCTAAGATAGAAAACAGTTATCAAGTTAATATGAGCTTTTTAAAGTTTAATACAAAAAACCTTTACTTACCAATACTTCTCAGAACAAGGTTATTAACTTTATATATCTAAGTTTTTTTACGTTCTAAAGCTTTAGGTTCTTAAAAATTTAGCTATCTAAGCATCTTTCTAGTAACATTTAAGTTCATTTATGTAAATGATCAATTGAGGCTGCAGAAAATCATATTTTCATCAATACAATATACCCACTTTCTATAAAACACGGTACACAAAAAAAAGTGAAGCACACTTCTAGGCACTCCATAAGGATCATGTTTTATAGACACCCACTCACACACACACACACACACTTTCCAGTACAATCCCACACACACACACAGACTGCGCCCACATAACTGTAAATAGCTCCCCCAGGGATGTTTAGCTGTCAATGTCAACCCTCCAGTGCCCACGGGGGTTGTCCTCGCTCTTTTGAATTCAATTAAAGTGCTGCGGCCTGAAATTGCCACAATTTATGGCACTTGCCAGGACCTTTCTTCCTCGTCCCTCCCCCTTTTTTACCTCTTGTCGCACAGCAGGGGGTGGATTTTTAGTGGGCTGGGGGAGTCTGCACCACACTGCGGCAGCTTAGTGTTAATTGTTTGTAATTCGTAATTGAATGTCCATTTACCACTGTGATTTGACTCTTGCAGCGCCGATTCGGTCACCTGGAATCCTCACAAGCTCATGGGAGCCCTGCTCCAGTGCTCCACGATCCACTTCAAGGAGGATGTAAGTATACTGAATTAGTTTATAAGGAATTTATATAAGTCCTAAATGATTTATCGGAAAAATCCTACATTTTTCCAAACTAGTTTTTGGACACAACTTCTCTTCAACAAAATTATACATGATTAGTATTCAATTTGTGTTGGTTTAAAACCTTGAAAAGATTTTAAAGTGGTGAGGTTAGCTTAACTTTAATCGTAATTTATGGGTATCAAAAAATAAGGACAGTAAGCAATTTAAAAGAAGTAAGAAAATAAATGCTTATCTAAATTCAAAATGAAAACTTATTGGCCAACAAAACAGAGGAGCTAACCATTCCAATAATCCCCTCCTCCCAAAACCAAGGGATACAAATTGAAGGGATACCTTCAGCTCAACCCCACCATACTTTAAATTCCTTTCCTTCTGGCCCATTCCCCCCTGGTTTTCCCAACATTCTTCTGGATGCACATCGAACAATGTTTGTGTAAAGAATTCCAATTGTGCTCCGAACAATTCCTTGTTGTTCCTCCTGCCAAACAGGACGAAATGGCCACCAGGGGTAGTCGCATACACAATGCGTAATGAAATCTTTGACGAGCCTGGGCCAAATGTGCCGAGTCACCCTGGCTTTTTTACATCCCATGCAATATGTTGCCATCGGTCACAGTTGCGTCTTTTGGCAGGCGGAATTTTAATTAAAATTTCGACTTGACTTATGGACAGAGTTAGAGTTTAGAGAGTGAGAGATTTCATCCCAAATCGATACCTTTTTTTCCGCAGGGTCTCCTCATCAGCTGCAACCAGATGTCGGCAGAGTATCTGTTCATGACCGACAAGCAGTACGACATTAGCTACGATACTGGGGATAAGGTGATTCAGTGTGGTCGCCACAACGACATCTTCAAGTTGTGGCTGCAGTGGCGAGCCAAGGGCACCGAGGGCTTCGAGCAGCAGCAGGATCGCCTCATGGACCTGGTCCAACATCAGCTGAAAATCATCCGGGCGCACCCAGATCGATATCACCTGATCCTCGAGCCCGAGTGCGTCAACGTCTCGTTTTGGTATGTGCCCAAGCGGCTGAGGGGAGTACCACACGATGCCAAGAAGGAGGTGGAGCTGGGAAAGGTAAGATTTAATAAAAAGTAATACGTTTTGGGGTTAAAATATAACGTACTATATTATCCTGGCAGATCTGTCCCATAATCAAGGGCCGCATGATGCAGAAGGGATCCTTGATGGTGGGCTACCAACCCGACGATCGCCGACCCAACTTCTTCCGCTCGATCATCTCATCGGCGGCGGTCAACGAGGCGGATGTGGAATTTATGATGGAGGAGATCCATCGCCTGGGCGACGACTTGTAAGGGGTTTCAGTCCGGTTCGGTTCGGTTTGGGATAAAATGCTATATGACAGGTCGCACAACCAAGAAGTATCTTTAAGGTAAAGCATATCAGGAGACCGCAATGAAAAACCCAAAAATTCAAGAGCAGGGGATAGAGATCCCGCTTATCATCAGAGTTCAATGTTGAATGTACATTTGTTTGTATCTATAACGTGTTGCTAGCTGTTCCTTTTCAATTTCTCATCCCGTTATCTGTTAAACGTTATTCGTTAACCGTCGTTATCCGTTCGTCCCGGTGTTGAAACACTATGTATAATCGAGTCGTTTCATTTTCGATCGATGGCAACTATAAGCGAGAGGAGAACCTATAAGTAATATTTGAATATCTATATGTATACCGCATAAAAAAATAATGATAGAATTCAGAGCATAGAAGCCACCGCTCCACACACGCACCACCAGAAATAAAAACACGGAACAGTCCCAGCCCCACACTCAAAACTATTAAATATACAATATAGAAACTGTTGGAACGCTATCTTAACATATCAGGAGAAGATGAAGAGGAGTTGAGGACTTTAGTTCAATTTGTTGATTTTGCTTTGTTTGCAAATAGTACAAGTTTTCATATATCTATAGCCATGCGTACCTTTAAAAAAAACCGAGATCGAAAGAGACCTGTGCTTGTTAATTGTATAGACAAAACCAAAGAGAGGGGATCTGAGCTCCAGATCCCGTTTAGTCCATGTATCGAACTGTGCTATATATAGTGAAATGAATACGTATAATCGAATTAGTTGGAGTTTAGTTTCCAGCAAGTGGCTGACAGAAATATATAAACCCGGTGTCAATTAAACTCAATTATGAATGTTGGAAAGTTCTGTTTTCAGTTGAGTTTTAATCAGTTGTTGGTCTAAAGAAATTGAAATGGAAAGCCCTTAATCAAAAAGAAACAATCAGACATATTACATATTATCTGTGTGCACAAAACTTGTTTGTCAATTCAGCAAAAATTAATAAAAGTAACCGCATTCAAATAAATTAAACATATATTGTATTTTAAAGCGTGTTATCTAAGTTTATCCAGCATCACGCTCATTTTATGTATGTATAAATTAATGTATATGTATTTGCAGAGATCCAAATCAAAACCAGAACAAGAATTATTCCAACATCAATATAAATGCAAATGAATATATTATATATATAAATATATGGGTAAATAAAAATAAAAGTAACCAATGCACAGGTTTTGTTTCTCTTTATAAGGTTTTGGAATTCTCTTCTGCTTTGGGGGCTTGGTTTTGTTAAGAGCAGAGAGAGATCTTGGGGGTCTGGAGAACCTATATAAAGCCGATCGTGGAGTGAAAACCCCTCAGTTTTAATCAAGCTCATTCTGGCTCCGCGCACATTGTTGTCGGTCCTCTGCTTTAGTTTATTGATTCGCACGCACCTGCCCAAGTTTTCCACTTTGAGTGCTTTTAAAATGTCCCAGAGTTTTGTGCCAGTGCCAGCGGGCAGCGATTTCCCACTGGAAAACCTGCCCTATGCTGTCTTTTCAACCGAAAACAATGTGAGTAAATAAATAAAAGATAGTCTTAAAAATGATGTCACTAGAGTTTTAAAAATTATAAAGCATTGGTTTTCGGGTCTTGAAAAAAATCTATATTGTAATTTGTTCAGTTAACACATTGCAAATATTTTGTGCATTACAAACACTGAAACTATTATTTTAAAATCTCTTAAAAATGAAAATATGATATTTTCCTCAAAATAATGCAACGTTTTTCTTTGCTTAAACCATTTTCCATGTGACTTTGCGACCGTTCCACATGTTCTAGAAATCAACTCTAGAACAGAAACCGCTTTTGGGGCATAACATTTGCATACATCATCCAACACAAACTAGTTTGTTTACGAAAACAATATGCTAATCCAATCTTTTAATAACCCAGCAACCAGCTCTGATAAGGCCGCATATCATGTCGTATCTGTATATCGTAAATGGTAACTAAATTCTTTGCTACCCCATAGAAAATTCACCGCCTTTGTGTGGCCATTGGAGAGCATGTCCTGGATTTGAAAGCTGTCTCGCAGCTGTATCCTTTCCAAGTTCAGAAAAGCCTGCAGGCGGAAACTTTGAATGAGCTTATGGGATTGGACTTTGAAGCTTGGGATGTGGTGAGGACACAGACTCAGAAGCTTTTGACGAAGGGTTCTGAGCTGGATCAAAATGTGGACTTGAAGGCGGTGTAAGTAGGATTTTTAATTTTGGGACAAGATCCGACATAAATTAATGGTACATTTATTTTTTTAGTTCTTTAGTGCCACAGGCGCACATCAAGTTGCACCTTCCAGCCCAAATTGGTGACTATACGGACTTTTACTCTTCCATCCATCATGCCACCAATGTGGGTATTATGTTCCGTGGACCTGACAATGCTCTTATGCCCAACTGGAGACACCTCCCTGTGGGTTATCACGGTCGTGCGAGTTCCGTGGTGGTTTCAGGTACTCCCATTCGTCGTCCGTTGGGCCAAACTCTTCCAGAGGGAGCCGAGAAGCCAGTCTTTGGAGCCTGCAAACTGCTGGACTTTGAGCTGGAGATGGCCTTCTTCATCGGAGGTAAAGGCAATCAGCTGGGAGAACCCATCCGCGTGGACGAGGCCTGGAAAAATGTGTTTGGGTTTACGTTGATGAACGACTGGAGTGCCAGGGATATCCAGAAGTGGGAATACGTGCCTTTGGGTCCTTTCACAGCCAAGAATCTGGGAACCACCATCTCACCCTGGGTGGTGCCCACTGCTGCTTTGAAACCCTTCCTCCTGGATAACTTCCCCCAGGAACCAGAGGTGCTGCCCTATTTGCGTCAAAGTGTGCCCTTTAACTTTGATATTAATCTGGAGGTGTCTTTGAAAAGTAAGGACATAACAATTCTTTTAAAGACATATTTTTATGAAGTTTTTATTTAGCTGCCGACCAAAATGAGTCTCTCATCTCAAAGTCCAACTTCAAGCACCTGTACTGGACTCCTCTGCAGCAGATTGCTCACCACACTTCAACTGGATGCAACCTCCGCCCAGGTGATTTGATGGCCTCCGGTACGATTTCTGGTGAGACCCCAGACTCTTATGGATCGATGTTGGAACTCTGCTGGAAGGGCACCAAGACTGTGGAGCTGCCGGGTGGAAAGACCAGGAAGTTCCTGCAGGACTTTGACGAGGTCATCATCCGGGGTCACTGCGAGAAGAACGGACTGCGCATTGGATTTGGCGAGTGTGTGGGACAGGTTCTACCAGCTCATCCTCTTCCTCAATAGGGTGATCTCTGGATAACTGGAATCTTGCTTTTAATAAAGAAAATTTTTTTAGGCAAAAATAACAATACTTTAACTTTCCCTAGCTGATTGTAAAAGATTTATGATAGAAGTTCCAGTTAAAAAATTTTAATTTAAAGAATTTCTTTTTAAAAAAAGATTAATTAGAATAAATGTAGTAAAGTCCTAAATAAGGTGAACAATTTGGTATATAAATATTACTTGTTTACAGGGTAAAAAAAAGTTGAGCGTATACGTAATATTTTCTGTTCTACTACTAATAAGCTCAACAAGTGCTTAAAGCTGGCTCTCTCGCAGTCTCTCTTCCTCAACTCTCTTATAACAGCTCCACTCTCGCGCCAATCGCTGTCTCCGTCATTCCACACAGCTTCGTAAATACACGCATGCCGCTTCTTCTGCCCCAAGCGAGCGCCAGCAGCGCAGTCGACGCCAGCTAAGCGCCCCAAAGAAGCAGAAGAGCAGAGAGCATAGTAGAGGCAGAGAATCGCATTCAACTCTCAGTGGTCGGCGGTGAAGGTGGCGTGCAGCGAAAATCAAACGGAAAACGGCCAAACAGCAAAAAGCAAACGGTGGCGCGCCTATCGAGCAAACTTGTTTAAAGTGCCATAAAAAAGCCACAAAAAAGCGGAGAAAAAGTTAAAAAAAAAGCTGCCTTGCAGAGCAGACGCGACTGGCGCCGGGCCCCAATAATAAAATTCGCGGCGTGTGTGCAATTTTTCTCTGTTTATAAAAAAAATATAAGTAACACAATAAAAGCTGCAAGTGTAGCGCTGAAAATGCCCTGAATTAAGTGTAAGTGTGTTAAAAGAGTGTAAAAAATAAGGCAAAACAGTGCAAATGTTTTCCGCAAACACGCAGGAAAATGTCTTGGAAAAATCAATTTCTGACTCCACACTGCGCAAGTACACACACACAAGTGCCATACACAGACCAGCAGAAGGGCAGACTGCGGGCCACCCACCCTGCCACAAAGTTCTGTCTGCTCACAGGGAACTTGCACTCAAAGAAAACTTACCTATTCCTAAAAGTCTTATAAATAAACAATACATCTGTTTAAAGCTTTAAAGGTTTTCGATGGAATAATGTTTTGGTTTTACAGATTTCTAAGAGCTTCTAGGTTTTTGTAGTAAATATTGTCTTTTTTTAAACAGTTTCTTATATTAAGGTACCACATCTCTTCAAATGTTCTTACAATTAATTTTTGAAAGTATCTTAAATTAGGACATGTTTATGTTAATACCAAATTTGTTTGCTTTAAAGGTGTTTCTTAAAATCCCATTTTTTTTAAGACAAAAGGTCAATAATACATTTCTCACAACCTAAAGAATTTTTAATATTTTAAAAGGGATAGTAACATAAATAAAATTATATAAATTGCCTGTATTTTCAATTTTGAAATGTGGAACTTCAAATCAGTCATGTGCCCCCTTATTTTTTCCTGTGTAAAAAAAAGTCAACAAGAGACCTCCAAGAGTCAGTCCCATTCACATTCCCTTCGCCATTGTTGTTCTTGCAGACCCGGGTCTGCTTGCACTTTTGTGTTTTTGCATTGATTTTCTTCATCGTTTTTTTTTTTTTGCGAATGTCGCAGAAGTTGCCAAATGCAGCTGAAAAACGAAGATGAATCCCGAAAGACTCACGCACATGCACACGCATACGCACACAGCTGCAGTGGCATTCTTGTGGGGACATGGACAAATGCACACGCAGCACGCAAAAAGTTAATCAGGCCCAAAGAACAACAACAAATGCGAGGGGACTAAAAGCAGCACCAACAAAAATAATGCGAAGGGGGAGAGCAAGTTTTGGGGACTCTCGAATGCCCTGCAAAAAATTTCCGACTAAACTAATTGATCCCAGCAAAAAGTAGCATCAATGCATCAATTGATAGTATCATGAATTTTCATATAACATGTAACTATATATACTGCAAACAACAATCATTTTATTTCTAAGCTTATATTTTTTAAACTAAAAAAATACAATTTTTTAATAGACTTAGGTTTGTGGTCTACTTGCAATACCCCCATATTAAAGGGTATCAAGCAGTATTTGCAATTAACTGGCGCCGTCGGCTATCGTGAGAGAGCAGCCGGCGGGTCCCTCTTTCCCCCCTCTCCCTCCCTGACGGTTCACCCCACTCCATGGAGCACTTGAGACAGCGCCAATAGAACCAGTTTTGGCGCGTCAGAGTGTGCCTCTCTTCTCGCACTCTCTTCTGCGCATGTGCTAGGAGTGGAGAAAGGGGAAGAAAACAGAAGCAAAAGTTTAAATAGGAGAGAGCAGTCAAAATTATATTTTTGGCAATATAAATTTGAAAATAAAATGAATTATTTTTGATCTACGAGTCTTTTGTGAGCTCTGCGCTCCTCCTCGGCCAAGGATCGTTCCCTTGAAAGCATTTTATTGAGTTTTCTCTTGTGCACGTATTCGTACATTTCCACACGGGACAACTGCATCTTCCTCTCCATTTGCGCGAGTTGTATATTTATAATTTTAACGCAGGATAAGGCCCCTTGCAACTGCAATTCCTGAGGACTGAGGTCCTGAATCTCTTCTAGAAAATCTCCTGCCTTCTTTGCTTGAGAATCTAACTCCTCTTGTGAAGAATCTAACTCCTCTTGTGAAGAATCAATTTGCCTTCTGTGGAGAATCAGAATTTTCCTCTGAAGAATCGACCTCCTCTGTTGGGTCTAACTCCTCGTTTAATGCTGGCTCTTTAGAATCACCTATTAGGTCCAGTTTCTTGCTCAGATGTCGGGACTTCCCCATGATAACGTAACAGATCCAAGTCACACATAGCCCGGAAATAATCAAAACCGCAGAATAAGTGTGCCATCCATGTTGCCTGAAAAAATTAAAGTTTGCCTGACAAAAAATGCTGGGAAAGTACTGCCCTCAAATTAATTTTTATTATATTTTTTGCTAGGTGTGGAATAAAAGTTTACCTTAACAATCACACGGCAGCGTTTTGACAGGTGACTCCAAGCTTACTTTTGAGATGATTATATCCTTGACTGTTTAAGACACAGTTTAGTATTTTGTCTATTAATGTATAAAGTATTAACCTCAACACGATAATTACAAAAATACCTTGGGCCAGCTTTAGTTTACCAGCTTATCAAATTTTTTCGTGACTCTTAACCAATATCATTATATAGAATTTCCCTTAATTAATTTTCTTATGATTTCAATTCTTTTTAATTAGTTTAACTAAGGGCCTTAATTAACAAAGAATTAAAAAGAAACTTTTATAACAAACATAATTCTTTCACCCATCCCTTATAAAAAAACTTATCAAATAAAAACAAAAAATTTTAAAAAAAATAAAATTTATATTATTTTTTTTTTAATTTTTATTTTTTTTTTTTTTTTTTTTTTTTTTTTTTTTTTTTTTTTTTTTTTAATTTTTTTTTTTTTTTTTGGGGGGGGCTAGGGTGGGGTTTTTTTCTTTTTTTTTTTTTAATTTTTTTTTTTTTTTTTTTTTTTTTTTTTTTTTTTTTTTTTTTTTTTTTTTTTTTTTTTTTTTTTTTTTTTTTTTTTTTTTTATTTTTTTTTATTTTTTTTTTTTTTCGGCGGATAAATTAAAAAGGGTTTTTTATTTTGGGTTAGTTATTTTTTTTTTTTTTTAATTTTTTTTTTTTTTTTTTTTTTTTTTTTTTTTTTTTATATTTTTTTTTCAAAAAATAAGAAAATTTAAAAAAAAATTTTTTTTTTTTTAGGTTATATTTGGATGATTTAAGGAAAACTGATTAGACAAATAAGTCCATAATTCACGCTAAAAATAGTCCATTTTACCTTTCATTTTAATCCATTTTTCGGTAAATTACCATTTTTTTCTGGGTGTATAAATAAGAGTTTCATGAATTGGAAATGCCATAAATGATTGACGTAGATAGCGGGGAGAGATTTCATAATCGCTTGATAAGAGTATCCTGCCCCGTTTGATAAAATGTACTTATCTTGCTTAAAATTTTAAGCCTCGTCGCCCTCAATTAACCTAAATGTCGCCAACGCAAATTTGTTACCAGCTAGGTGTATACACTTTTATGTGAACATATATGAATATTTTTTATATAAGACATACATACTTACCCTATAAAGGGAGAGGGGTAGAGCGTAGTATGTTTAACCATCCACATAATTAATGCCTGCAAAATTTTCTAATCAGCATTGAAGGGGAAAGGAGGAAGAGGGAGAGGCTTTGAAAATGCGTGTTTAAATACCTCTAAATTCTGAAGCATATTAGCACTATGGTAATGAAATAAAAGTATATGCCTAAACAATATACGTACTTTAAATGTTTTTTATACTATTACTGAAAATTAAGTTAGGTATTTTAATGCACTTAACTTATGAGGTTTTTAGTGCACATTGCTAAGATAAAATTTGTTTGAAATATGTAGCACTTGAGTATTCCCCAGTCGAGATCCTCTTCAAAATGAAATGATTTTACTTATTCTGGCGGCGCCTGGTTCCAAATAGGTTCCAAAGGGCAACAGTTCCCCGGAGACTTGGAGTGGGTGGGTGCTCGTAGTTCCCGACACTACCCCCGACTCTCCCCGATCCACACAGACATCGATTGAGACACTTCGTGATCGGTACTGTTCGGGTTGGGGCTTTGTGGAACTGTGCGAGTATTTGGGTCCGGTCATTATCGTCTGCCGTTGGCTTGATAAAGTCGCTGAGCTCGCGAATTGTCATCGCTTATTGATACGCAAACCGAATGTGAGAGTTGTGAGGAGGGGTAAATGGGTACGAGCGTGTCGCAGACTATTGATAATTCCTGCGTAGATGCTATTTATAAAGAAGACAACAAAAGATTTATAAACATTCATTCTCTTTCAGCACCTTTAAGTTGTACAAAATGCCGTAACATTGGATAGCAGTTGGGAAATAAAAGTCATCGAGAGAATATAATATAAGGTGGCTAATTAAAGGATTCCAGACATGAAGTGTGCTATCTATAGTTGGCCTTGGCTTTTGCTGGCCCTGATCTCACTAAGCAAAGCATGTGAGTTTTTGTAATACGTAAAGTCTATGAAATATTTATGAATGGAAATTTTCTTCTTTGATTAGCACCTGTTCCCAATCGCCAGTATAGTTGTATGAGCTTCCAGGAGAACGACAACTCTCTCCATGACGATGATGATCAGGACAACAGCAGCGAAGTGCAGGAGCAGCAGATTGAGTCAACTCCGGTGCCCAGCGAACCACACAGTCGGACTTGCTCCGATGGATACACCTTCTGCTTTACTCTTTGGAACAAGTCACCCAATGGCACAAGGATTGTCAAGCAGGGTGAGTTTAAATAGAGGGAACCTTATTCCATTTTAGAAACAAACATAATATGTAAATCTTTTCTCAGGTTGCTGGAAGGATAACACGGATCGCACCTCAATTTGCAGCCAGTCAGAGTGCACCAGTTCAGCTCCCACTTCGAAGACCAGTACCTTGTACTTTTGCTGCTGCTCGGGGAGTGATTGCAATAACCAGTATGCCGTGGTAGAACCTGCTCCTTTGGAACTTGGCTCCAATGATGCCAGGAAATCCGATCACCAATCGGGCCACGGCAAAGCAGCAGCAGTCCTTCTTGGCCAGCACACTGTTGGGATTCGCTGGTGGACTTACAGCCCTCATGATCGGCATTTTCCTGGCCGTCCAGTATTGTCGAACAGCCAAGGACAAGCCCGAGCCGGAGGAATCGCCTCTGGCGCCATCGGGTCCCGGCTACAGTTCCAATCTTAGGAATGTGGACAACATGAATTTAATCGGAATGCTGGGCAGCGGGAAGTACGGAACTGTGATGAAGGGACTGCTTCACGATGAGGAGGTAGCTGTTAAGATATATCCCGAGGAGCATCATCAGTACTATGTGAACGAGAGAAATATCTACGCGTTGCCCTTGATGGATTGTCCGGCTCTATTAAGTTATTTTGGTGAGACATCTTGTTAAAAGACTTAAATTAAGTAGTGTATTTATTGCTTATTGATTATATATTTTTAATTCGTTCTTACAGGCTACGATGAACGCTGCACTATGGATGGACGAATGGAGTACCAGCTGGTACTTTCCCTGGCTCCATTAGGTTGCCTCCAAGACTGGCTGATAGCCAATACCTTGACCTTTAGCCAGTGCTGTGGAATGCTGCGTTCCATCACCCGGGGAATCTCCCACTTGCACACGGAACTCCGTCTGGGAGATCAGCATAAGCCTTGTGTGGCCCATCGAGATGTCAATACTCGAAATGTGCTGGTCCAGGCGGATCTTAGCTGCTGCATCGCTGATTTTGGATTTGCACTGAAGGTTTTTGGGTCCAAATACGAATACAAAGGAGAAGTGGCCATGGCGGAGACAAAGAGCATCAATGAAGTGGGTACACTGCGCTACATGGCCCCGGAATTACTGGAGGGAGCTGTGAATTTACGAGACTTGCGAAACATCACTAAAGCAAATGGATGTTTATGCTTTGGGTCTGGTTCTCTGGGAAGTGGCCACACGGTGCTCGGATTTCTATGCTCCGGGACAGACGACGCCACCCTACAAGGCCCCCTACGAGCTGGAGGTGGGCTCCCATCCCAGCTTCGATCAGATGCAGTCCCTGGTGGTGCGACACAAGGCAAGACCACTCTTCCCTGCCGGCTGGGGTGGTGGTGCTGCGGCTAAGGTGGTGCGAGATACCTGCGAGGACTGTTGGGACCATGATGCGGATGCCCGGTTGACCTCCCTGTGTGCAGAGGAGCGGATGCAGGAGATGTCGGGATTAAGGCCAAGAGCTCAGGCTCAGCCCGCCAGTCCACTGATGAATACCAACAATTTGGTGGCCTCCACAAACACAGAGCAGGTGAGAAAGGTGTCCCTAAGTGACTCTTTTCTTTTTGTGAATAAGGCCTTATTAAATATCCATCATTATTTTATAGTGCTTAAATGTCATAACAACAACGACGACGTCAGCTGCAGTGCATCACCAGATGAGCTCCGATACCACAGGCCTCATCCAGCCACCACCCAATCAGCAACTTCCCTTGGCTATTCTAGAGCGTGAGAAAGAATCACCTAAGCTACCCTCAACAGCAACTGCAACCGTATCAGGGCAGGAATCCCTGTCAGGAACGTAACCTTGCACCCCTTCCCCTTCGGACTCCTCCTGTGCTCGTGGAGCGGAGCAAGAAGCACAGCTTTCAAACACAACCCCAGGAGAACTCACTCTCTTGCCTGGAGCACGATGTGAGTGTGGAGGAGCTAATAGCCAACCATCATCACCAGCAGCAGCAGAAGAACACGATTGTTAGTGCGGGTGGTAATGCCAACTCCAGTTTGGGTCAGGGATTTCCCAAGCAGCAGAACACGGATCACAAGTTGAGAGGATGGCATGGAGTTAGAGCCCTGATCCACAAAAAGCTCTTCCGCAAGGAGCACGCTGAGGAATTGTGCCGACAGTTACAACTGGGTGAAGAGAAGTCCAATCTGGTGACGGCTCTACGTCGACCGAACAATCTGGACCTAAGTCCTCGCCTGGATAAGCCCACTCCAATTCAATTAAGAAGTGCTGAGCAAAGGACGGGAACACCTGCCCACATTGTACCCCGCTCGCTCTCCAGCAGTTTGATCAAACATATAAATGGAAATACCAACAATAACTCCATCCAGAGTCATGGAAGCGAACTGCAGACCCTCACTCGTCCCGCTTCGAAAAGAAGACCCGGTCACCTGCGCACCAACTCCTTGATGGTAACCACGGGTCAAGGTCCTCCCACGGAGCAGCAGATGCGTCGTCAGCATAGTCTGGAGGTATTTCGGGAGGTCTTCAGCGGACGAGGAAGCAGCGAGCGGTTGAGAGATCCCAGCGAGCGGGTCAAGACCCCCGGAGATGTACCTCCATCTGTTAGAAAAGCCAGGGCAAGTAAAACTCTCAGTCTGTACGACGATCGGATGATGGACTCATCCCTGCTCAACATCCTCTAGCATGAGGAGGTTCTGCTGCTGGAGCTATAAACTGAAAAAAAGGCAGCAGAACATAAAAACAGATTCATATCTCATCCTTCATCGAACACATATTCAACGACAGCCATAAAGCAGAAGACTTGAATCGCTTCCTGGCAAAGTCTTCTCACAAAACAGAAAGCATAACAGGTCTATTTTGGGTTTTTATTTCGATTTTTTTATATCAAACAAAAAACATTTATGAACTGAAGCATTTATTTCTGCTCACATGTAGATGTATTAAAAATGTAGAAAAATGTGTGAGAGATTTGAAATCGAAAGGACGAATTACAAAGGAAAACCCAAAGTAGGTCCTATATGTATACTTATATTTTTCGAGCATAGCAGAAGTGAAAATTCAAAGATAGTATGTGTATATCTAGATGTATTTTTTCACCAATCATCCTAGCGTGTAGAGCGGCAAACAACCAAAGTCCTTATAGGTTAGATCAGACTAGAATCGTATGAGTATCAGTATATAGCCTCACACACATATATTTTTGACTTGAACTTGAACAAGAGCGAAACAGGTAGTAGTCTATATAGTTTGTATATGTACGGTTTTCACTCGAGTTGAGCTTAAGGCAAGAAGGGAATTAAGGAAGAAGGGGCTTGGTCGGACCACTTTTATAGAGCCATATATAGTAACGATCCCCATTGCGAGTATATCTATAACTAACATTGTACTGGAATATTTAGTCGTCACATAATTACATATTAAAGCCCCAGAACTGGGTTGTCATGTATACAAAATAACGAGCACAAAATACTCGAAAGAAAATATCTGGTTAAAAATAATGAAAACTTTTTAGGATGAAAAAGACAACCCTGAACCCATTTGTTCGAGTATTTGGCAGCCCTAGTATATCCTTTTGATGAATTTTCAATGAATGCCTTTTGGTCGTTCTCTTTAGTACTTAGACCAAAACACCCGCAGCCTTTCAATCACATTAAATGCAAGTCTAGTTATATATAATTTACACTAATTATAAACTAATTTAATACAATTAATAAACGAATTATTTAAAAGTGATACAAGTCTGTTTTCTCTCAGTCATTTTCCGTTGGCTAGCTAGATCCTAAACTTATTCGTTACGCAATCGGAGTTCGATCAAAACGGGGGCGTCAGGTTTGTTTATCAGTAGGGTCTTGACATCCATCTCGGCATCAGATCCGCACCAAATCAATTCGTATTCACGCAGCAGCTGAAAATGCAAATCGGAGATGTGGATTAACAATTTGGATTAAGTTTGAGACCGCAAAGTGGTGATCTGTTTCCGTTTGCTTACCCTGAGCAGCAAAATGTGCATATTCTGTTCGGCCAATCGTCGGGCAATGCAGGACCGCATTCCATGGCCAAAGGGTAAAACCAGGTACGGATTGAGGGCACTCCGCTGCTGGAGCCAGCGATTCGGCTGGAAACGAAGTGGTTCCTGGAAGTGCTGAGCCAGGCGACAGGCTACCATGTTCTGGGTCACCACGGTGGTCTGAGAGAAGATTTAAATTTAAAAACACAAGAGATGTTATTTTAACGTATAATTTATTTTCTAGTAGGTAATTCATTTATCTTAAAAATGTGCAAAACTTACCCCTTTCGGCACGAAGTAACCACTGAAGATGGAATCCTGGTTCAGTATTCTGCCCACACCCACCGCAATGGGATTCAATCTCAGGGATTCCTTCAGGACAGCCCTAGTATAGGTGATATCCGTCCTCAGGGCATCCACGGATAACAGCTCCTTGGTTTTGGGAAGCACTCTTTTGGCCTCCTCGTAAAGTCGTTGCTGCACCTCCGGATTCCTGGCCACATGATAAAGCAGGAATGCTGAGGCATACGAGGTGGTATCGATGCCAGCCAAGAGTAAATCTGCAGCAGTGCCAACCACATCACTACGATCCAGTTCAGGGTTCTTTAAATAGGTAGAGATTAGTGAGGAACCCACAGAACCGGTCTTTATGTTCTCTTCCAGAAGTTCAAGGGCCACACTTTCCATGTAGGATTGGGCCTGGCTTAGTTTTCGAAAGCTTGGGGTCTCCATATAACGCCAGAGCTGGAGACCTTGGTCAGTAGGCAGGATGCAGCTGTTGGTGGTTTCAGCTGCGTGCATCAAACGAGTTGATCGGGATTCAGGATGTAGTTCTTTGGAAGAGAAGGACTGCAAACGGGCTCCAAAGGTAAGTAGGCAGGTTACTTAAGCAGGAAAACAAGTATTAAAAAAAAAAATTATATATGTAAGATATTTTAAACAGTGTTAATAAAAGTAGAAAAAATAACTTTTAATTATTAAAAATGGTTTCTTGCATTTCAGCAGGTTTTAAAAACTTGTCTTATACCACCGAATCCTGAAGTAACTCCTAAGTTTACTAAATCAATTTAATACTGAATACAACACACTTCACTTGGTCTTCTAAGTTTAACCTGACTATCAATCAATTGAAACCCCTTTTTTATAGAAAAAAACATAGATGAAACAACTCAAATAAACGGGAAATTGCTTCATTCGAAATTTGAATTAACAAATGCTTGATGGAATATTTTGTATATTTTTAAGGTGATCTGTACTCACATTCCAAATTCAGTCTTGTGAGTTTGGGCAGCATATCAATGGCGTTTCCCTCCCGCGTTTCTTGTAGGAACCTCAGGAACTCCTGGGTAACTCCATCAACTTGGCTAACGAAGTTCCTCACACTCCTTGGGGCACTCAGCTCTTTTTGCAGCTGGGCACGTAGTCGCCACCAATCCGGGCCATTGGTGGGTAATAAACCTGTGGTCTTGTACACTTCTGGTCGATTTTTACGATATTGGGCCAGTGCCAGGTGACTTCTTCGCTGTGGACAATCCCGCTCGTTGAGCAGTAAAGCTATGTCCTTGGGATCATATAGCCAAACTATATCCTGCCCGGGAACTATAGTTTCCCTGACGATTGCACCATACTTGTTATACTTATCCTGTCCAGCCTTATGCAGTTTTAGCCAGGAGTACGAGCCAATTCCAGGTAGATAGTTGTAGAGATTACCCATCCCAAAGGGTCCTCGAGGTCCTGGAATCAATTGATAGGGCTTGGCAAAGGTGCACTGCCTCGAAGTGCAGCTCAGTTTCAGCAGTTTAGTCAGCATTTTTTTCCGTTTAGTTCTTTTCGCGGCAAATTCTCGAAATGCACTAAAGGTTTCTTGGGATTCAGGGGTTTTATTGCTGGGCTCAGCATTCTCAACCCATGAAAACTCACTCGGGGTGGGATTTGCTTGCCTACCTGTGGTGAGTCTTAGTCTAAGTCGTTTTACCTGAGGTCGTTTTCTCTTTAGCTTGCGCTCTTGGGAAACCGCTTGCATTGAAGAGAGTTTAAATGGCAAGTCTAAATATAATGTGGTATACTTTTGGGCTTAGAAATAAAAAAATATATGATTAAGTTTTGAAGTTTTTTTACATTAAGATTTAAATTGTTTTAATTAGGTACAATTAACTTCATTTAACAGATTTATTTGTTAAATTATTATCAGTTCAACCACTTTCTTCAGGAATCGAAAATTACTTTGGCCTAGATAAATGGTCACAAAAATAAACTCTAAGCTAGATTTACACAATTTCTCAACTCACTACTAGATTTGCATTTAAATGGACATTTTTCCAAATAAGGTGTACCTCATGTTATTTTAACGGAGCTTAAGTAGGTTAAATGCCCGATATGGGATTTTTTTGGCAAAAAATATATATTAGTTGAACACTTTTATAGAGATTTTTACATTTATTTAATTGCAGTCTTTCTTTGGTATACAAACATAAACATAGAGAAAACCTAAAGAACATTTTAATCTTTTTTTTCTCTTGCAGGGGCTTTCTTTTCTCATTCAGTAACTGCTCCTCCCCTTCAATTGTCTCCCCATCTAAATCTTCAATTAATTCAGTTACGTTTAAATCTTGAAGTAATGTGGTGGTTTCTGCTTTAAGTGTTATGTTCTTGGGCTCCCCATCCTTTCCATTCTTATTTGACTTCTTGCGTTTTTTAGGAAGCTCCTCCTCGGACTCTACTATCTTTTCCTGTTCCTGTCGAGCTAAAGAACGGCCGTTGATAACACTAGTGACGATGTGCACCACATTGAGCACCAGAGCCACAACGAAAAGGATAGGAATCAGCAGCACATCAAGCGAGTGGGCCACAAAGAAGTTCTGGGCCAAGGACTCAGCCTGAGCCAAATCCTTGTAGAAACGAGGCTCGGCTATCAACTGCTCCGCATGCCAAACAGCCAATTCCAAAGGCGACTGTGGACGAGTCCTGAAATTTGAGCTGAGCCTGGTAAAGGACAGTGGTAAAGTGTTCGTCGTTGAGGATCTGTTTAAGAGCGGCAGCCAGAGATTTTTGGTTTAACTCCTTAGCCTGGATAACCACTCCAAAATTGCGTTCTAGTATACGCTGGGCATTCTGAAGGACAAAAAATCCAACCAGGACAGTTAGTTGAATTCAATAATATTTTATGAAGAACTCACATTAAACTCCTCTAGTTTCAAGGGAAGCACAACCACTGGTACTCCATTGTAAATCGCCTCCTGAAGACTAAAGCTGTCACCATGATTCAGAAAGCCCTTTACGCATTGTAAAGCTAGAAATAAAGTAAGTTAAGTCTTCTAAAAGTTCAAAAAATTCCTAAATCTTACCCAGAATATCTTGCTGCAGTGACTGATCCACATGAAGGGTTATTAAATTAGACATTTCTTTAGGCAAATCCTTTAACTGCTCTACATTCCATATAAAGCCGCACTTGGGATTCTTCTGAATCATCGTAATCACAGCTTCTACACCCTGACCGTTGATATACTCTATGTAGGGCATATTGATGTACACAACGCCATCTATGAATCTTTCCGTGAATTCCTGTATATGTTTGGGTAGAGGACTGACCTCTTTCTTGATGTGAAGACCACCCACTTCGATGACTCCTGGTGGAAGGTTTTGCACGTAATCCAAGGCTGGATGTGTGTTTAGCAGCACTACTTGTAAAGTAGGGAAAGGATCTTTTACAAGGTTATTGAGCACTGGGCGAATTAATACTGAGCGAATCCTGAAACAAAGACTTTTTGACTAAGAAAAATACTAAAGAAACCCATAACTTACAATGGCTCAGCAAAGAACATGATATGGTTGTGAAGTCGATTCAAGAAGCCCATGTTCTTGGGCACCTGGCTAATGTAGTGCGGGGTTCTGGCCGCGTTGATGGTATTCTCCGCTTGGAGCAGAGAGATCAGGTCAGGGGTGAGTTTACCTCCACTCAAACCAAGTATTGGTTTTGAACGCCACATGGGATACGAGTCCATTAGGCACTCCATTCCATTAGTGACATCCGTAATTATGAGGTCAAAGTCTACACTTAGGTGAGCCGTCAACTCGGGGAGCAAGTGGTTCATGGTGTCCGAATTGAGGACAGAACGGCAACTGCCCAAAAGGACCTCGTACCACACCAACAGCTGCTTGAAGGTCATCATCTCCTGATACTCCTTGGTGTCCTCCCTGATGAAATGCTTCTTCATCACATCGTACTCGTTGGGCAGGTGATAGTACAATAGTCCATCCACTTGCTTCTTGGGCTCAGGGTTGGGTGCAGTGCTAATCACAACCAGCGAATGACCATTGGCCACCAGGGCGTCGAAAAGGTGTTTTGACCAACCGGGATTATTGTGCTTGGCGGTGGTCACTAAACAAAGAATGTTCGCAGCCTTTGAGGAGCAAAAGCTTCCCAAGAATATGATTGCCGGGAGCAGAAACAATGCCTTCATCGTTCCACTTTCCTTTCACAACTGAGTCACTTTTGTTGGTTGTTTAGTTGGGTCTCCTCGCATTTACCGGCACTGATAAGATTTGCAGGTAATGTGTTTGTCGAACTGATAAAGGTTTCTAACGTATTATTGTTTTTGATTTGATTCCCTTCGATATCAGAGCGATTAAAGCGAACGAAACCCACAGCAAACTGAAGCTTCGGACAAGGGCTGCCTGAGATAAGAACTTTTGTTAAAAACTGACACAGGAAAAAATATTTTAAGTTTCCCATTAAAATAAATTACAACCAACATTTCATTTAAATAATTATTTATTATCTTCAAACTTCTTAACAATACACAAAATAATGTTTCGCACTACTTGGCTAAAGTTTCCAGGCAACGGGGGCTCATTCCTTTCAAAATGAACAGCTATTGGCCAAGAAACGGCTATCGTAATCGTTATCGGTTTAATCGTACGTATTAAATTATGCTAAGGGGCGAGAGGGGAGTACCAAGGGGATGAACAGAGGGATTTTTTATTTAGTTTTCGTTAATATGGCAAGATTAATACGTGAAACGATTTCTCCCCCATCACTTACACAATTTATTCTCAATGTGTGTACGGCAGTGAGTACCCCTAATGGACCTATACTAGGCGCTAATTGCACAGAGTTTCGATTTATAAATTAAGTTACATTTAAATGTGATTAAGCATTAAATTAATTAACACAGATGTCGTTTTCTTTGTGTGTGCGTGCAGGAAAGAAAATAAAATAGAAATGAGAAGGGGAAGCTGTAAGCGTGGTTATATGTACAGGTTAATCATAAGAGGGGGACTTCCCCCTGGTTGAGGTTCTACGGTTAGTTTTGGTGCCTCGTTGAGTGAGTTTGGGAGTCGGGTTAAGTGCAGCACCTTTGTTAGCGTGGGTCGATTTTTATAGATACTCAGAATTGGACAGAGTAACTTATGTAGATTCCTTACATTGATGCACTTTAAATTCTTTTTCTAATAGATCGACCCACACTAACCTCCATCGATGTTCCTATTCTCTATTCGTTGACCAGTTGCGCTGGACCCGGAGGATCGTAGGGCGCTCCATTCGAACCCACATACTGGTTATTGTTCCGATGGACGAATCCCCTGCCAGGAGCTGCATTATAGTAGACCACCCTCCGGATTCCAAAGGGATCCACATAGCCAAAGCTTCCTGCTCGCTTTCCATCCGAAGGATTCGTTTCCTCCTCGTGATATTGCTTTGGTAACACGTAACGGAATCCATTACGGGTAACACCCACGCCATCGTACTCGGAGGCAGCCAATCCATCCAGGTGATTGCTCTGGACTGGCCTAGGACGCAGACGTCTTCGATAGGCGCTGGAAGGCAGTGGCGGGAGCAGAGCGGACCCCAATGAGTTGACCTCCAGTGGAGATTGCGGTGGTGGATAGTAACCATACCCTGTATTAGAAGAACTGGCAGGCGGAGAATATTGATAGGAAGGCACAAAAGGCTGCGGCGTGGAGTAGCCATATAAGTCCCCTCCAGAAATGGGAGATGGTGTGCTGGAAACAATAGCTATGGGAGCTGGAGTTGGTCTCGGACGCAATCGACGTCTGTGGGAACTTATAGGTGGTAGCATATCCAAGGCAGGCGGTCTGGCTGTAGTCGAACTAATAACCGATCCAAACTGTCCATGGCCAAAAGCACGATCGGCTTCAGCATCGTACACGTTAATAGCATTCAGTTCCAACTCCGGGATGGGCTCAGCATTGGGATGAATGTCCACCAGTGGGCTAAGGGGCGTGGCAGGAAGTGGCGACAGTAACTGATCCCTCGCCCTGGGCAACTCATCCGGATAGTGATCGAATCCAAGCTGTGTTTGAGGCTCAATCTTGGCTGCTTGTTCTGGAGGCAGGTAATTCAGCTTGCCCACTCCAGAATCCTCGATGTCCAGCAGTACTGGTGGTGGCGCAGGAGTGGTGGTACTAGTGGTGCTGGAAACGTAACCATAGCGGGGTCTCTGATAGCTCCCCAGACTGTTGGCCGAAGATCCTGAGGAGCCTCCATGCACCAAGACACCCGATTGGGCGGGAGCTGCTTTGGTGGATTTTATGGCATCCTAAAAATGAAAACAAAAATTAATATTAAAAAAAAATATATCTTTCATAAAATATACCTTAAGCTACAGATTATAAGAATTAAAATCATTCTTGAATTATTTTTGATTGATTTTGATTCAAAATTTTGAACAACATGCTACATTTCAAAGTAACATTTTTTTTTTGTGTAACAAAAGTTTAGTTAATACTAAAATTACACAGTTATCCATTTGGTTTTTAATTTACTTCTTCATATAAATTTATTAAATTAAGCTTTAAGTTCTTGTGACTCTGAACTATAAACAGTAGGTATACGAGTATTAGACAGACTCACCTCAACGGCTCTTCCCAAACCCACATAGATGGTCTTGGACTTGAGAATCCGGTAGCCCTGCTTATCGGCTATGTAATCCTTCTGCCGCAGATAGCCAGCTGCATCGATCCAGGCCTCAGTGCCTGACAAACACAAATATTAATTAAATGGTTTAATGAACTATAAAATACTACAAGCCTTAGATCACTCACCTATGACGGTGCCATCCTGTAACCGCTTCTCCTTGCGGAACTGTCCGCTGTCCGTTTGGAAGCGGAAGTACCTCTCCGGTCCCTCGTCCGTCTGGATGTGATATTGGTTCGCACTGGGTGTCTGACTCCCCGAAACAACCGCTGCTGCCAGGGCCACCAGAGCCAGCTGAAAGGAAAGTTTCCGGTGAAAAGGGGGTAACGTCTTGAGGATTGGGTATTTCTAGCTAATGACATCCGCCGCCAGCTGCCCCAAACCAAAACAGGCAGTCGTTAAACAGTTGGCGGCTTTCCGGTGGGGCAACTCAAGTGCAGAGGGGAAAATAATGTTTAATTTATATTACCCCTTTAGGAGTAATTGCTACATTTTTAGTTTTAATTGCTGGTCTTAAAAAAAGGTAATGCAGATCACAATGTGATCTGTTATTGTATAACTTAAGGAGACAAATTATAAGAATTTTACATACTTTTAAAATACTTTTTAAAGACTCTTAAAAAATTATTTAAAAATTATATTTAATATCAAAATAACAAGAGTTTATTGACTAATATTGCTGATTTAATATATTGTACATTTTCATCCCTCTCCCCACTTATTTCTCTCAGTGTGTGGCACGTTTCAGAGTCAAGGTGACAGTGTCCAAAGAGGAATCAATGGCACGAGATGCGGTTGTGCAACATTCAGTTAAACCGCGTGCGGAAATGCAGTATGTGAAAGTGTTTTTCTCATCAGGAGCCGCAAAGGCAGCTGAAAATCAATAGCAACAACATCAGCGAATCGAACCGGTTCACGTGGCGTATGCGTAATGCAGATGACTTGATTTGGCCTGACTGAGGGGATTGGCATTACCTGGCTTTGTCTGCGCTCATGGTTAAGGTTGGATCTGGAAATTATAATTCTTCTGGCAATTATTCTAATGTATGAGCCACCCGCACGTTTAATCATTTGCGCTTCAATTACTTTTAGAATTCCGTCATAAATTTCCATTACCTCAGAAGAGGGAATGTGGGTTGTTTTGTGGGGTGTGGGTGAATCAAGTCTGAGCCAAGTTAGCTGGCTAATTTTGGCTGCCGCTGACACTTTTATTTTTATTTCGTGCTCGTTACTCGTTATTGTTCGTCTTGGCCCGACTCAATTTATGGCGCTTTAATTAATTGTGGCTGAGACACTTTTCGGAATAATCAAAATAATTGAACCGCAAAGAATGAACTTCCCTGAAAAGGGGAACTTTGTTTGTTAGCTCCTCCTATATCAAATTTTTGCACACGTATAATCCAATTGATTTATTACGCTAATGAGTAACGCCTGTCACCGGACTAAACTTGGCTATTAATCATGTTTTACATCAGCACAAAAATGTAAGTCCTCATAAACACTGTTTCATTTACCACCCACCCTTGTTTTTTTTTTTATTTCAAGTTGAGAAAAACACAAAAAAATATAAATATAATTTTAAAAAAATAAATATGTATTTTGTGTGTAAGAACAACAAAAAAATGTTTGTGTAAGGTGCTCAAAAATTTAACAATGTGTATAATTTTGTATCACCTAATAGGTACTAAAGTTGAATTTGGAACAATTTATATTATTAAAATTATTCTGCACAGTAGTTTTGATAACTGGATTAACTTTAATTAGTTTTCCAATTGTAATTTAATTTCCCCCAAAAATCCAATGACATCACATGTCCAAAAAATAAAATACGACACTTTCCCATCCACTCCCCATAAAAATAGCAAATTGCGCCCCATTTGCGAGATACTCGCGTGTTAGAGTCGCAGTACCCATAACTAAAAGTACGGGTATCTACGTACAAGCTTCGTACGAGCAGATGGAGATTTATTGGATCGGCTAACGCAACGAAATAAATTGCGAGCAAATTGTTGCGACTGTTTCCGCTGTGTTTGGCCAAAACGAGAGTAAAAGTGGCCACCAGCAAGGCGATCTCTCAATGAAATTTGCTGGCCCGATTTGGGAGCCAGGCAGCCAGTTATCCAACCGGTTGGTGGGGACTCTGCAACATATGTTGCTGGTGGTTAGTGTTGCTGCTGCAAATGCTGCTGCAGTTGCTGCTGCTGCGATGTCTGTGGTTACGTGAGAATCGCCTGAGATGATTTCCAACTCCCGACGAGGCGAACTCCTTTTGGGCGCGATCAAAAGTGGAAAATCACGTTTTCCTTAGCGCGCAATTTTGTTTACTTTATTGTCAGTCGCTCTGCTCTGTCTGCCTGTCGAAACGGTAACAGCCAACAACAAAAATAAAAAGAGTTTCTTTCAGTTGCGCAACCATCGCCCCCGCTAACTCCCCTCCTCACCCCCTTTTTGTAGTAACTTACGCAACCTAAAATTGCTCGGCTGACCCCAAAAATAAAAATTGATAGCCGAACAAAGAACTCTGCAAAATGCTAGAAACAAAGCAATCATAATTCCCCATTGTTGGTGACCTTCGCCAGATCACAGTTCACTTTTTAATTAAAAATCACTTCAATTTCGATCGCAGTTCGCTCTAAATTTACCAGAGATGATAAATGAACCAAGGAAAATTCCAATTTTGGCTTTTTGCCTGCATTCTGGGCACGAACAAAGAGCTAATGAAGCCAATAGCCTTTCAAATCGATCCCAAAACCCAACTCATGTGGTTCGTATTTGTTTTTGCTTAGTTGGGTTGGTTCCGATTTGGTGGTTTTAATTTTTTTTTCGGGGTGTGTTTTTTGCATACAAGCTGGGAGTGCATGTTGTGATGGATTTTTCTATGGCTATTTCCCCTTTTTCGATTTGGTTATGCGGCTGATGGCTGCTTCCGCCTGGGGGATGGGTGCCATGAATCATGGGATGTGGCATGAAAACCCACAGAAATCGAGAGTGGAAAATCTAGTTCAAGTCGCTGACTAGCAAAGCCAAGTTGCGCAAAAATCCGCTTCTAATAAATAATTTTTTAGACAGCAGGCATGAATCATATGGCAAGAAATTGAGAGTGGAAAACATAGCTTCAAGCTAAAGTCATTTTAAAGGAAAAACAATAGTGATCCATCTTGGTTTTAGGAAGAACTGTTTAAGATTGTGTTAAGCCAATAATATTTACCTATAACCAAAATGAAAAACCAATATCCCAAGAAGGAAAATCCAGTTCAAGCTAATATCAAAAGACTTAAGACACGAACTTGTGGAATTTGAGAACAACAAAGATGATTCATTTAAACTTTGCCCCCCGCAATTGCAAAAAAATGCTTCTGGGTTAGCAAACAATGTAATTGACTTATGGGTAAGACTGTGACTAATGGTATTAAGACATATGTCTTAATTTTCAACAATTAAAGTTATGATTTGTTTTAGCTTATTTATCTCCAAAAATCTGATTGAACATTTATATTTTTGCATACAGAATAAAAATTTAAAATATATAGAGTAAAGAAAAAAAATTGTAGGTTTCCTAAACTAAAAAAATAGTTTTATAGTAAGTTAAGAACAAAAGACATATGACACGCAGTTGCAGAATTAAAGTTAAAAAAATATGATTACTGTAAACTATATAATCCCCAAACAACTCCAATTATTTAGGAACTAATGTAGGGACCTTTATTTTTTATTAAACAATTATACGACACAAAAACCATGTCAAACAGCTCTGTCAATGAGCTTTTTAAAACCCCTCAGCTGTTAACCGAAGCAAATAATATTTTCTAATTGCTCAAATTCCACAAACGGCAGCCGCGCAAAGCATGAAACCCAATATTCAGCTAATGAAACATTTCATTAGACGTCATAAATTCCAAGAATGTGACCCGCCAACAGCAGCGACTATTGAATTACACTGAGAGCAGCCGAAAGATATTCGATTCGAGTAACGCCCCCACAGATATTTCCAGGGGATATGGGTATATTTAGGGGGAACTCAGGGGGGGCTTTCTGACTGACAGCTTGCTGTCAGATTTCGAGCAAAGCCCGCAGATTTTTGGCGGTGGGAAGCAGCTGACAAACAGCAACAACAGTCTGCCGTACAAAATTGTATTAAATTTCGTTAGTTGTTCGATTTTTCGTAACTCGAAAAAAAATATAAAAAACTAAGCAACAAAAAACTAAAAGAGTAAAAGCTAACAAAAAAAAGTGCTTGCCTTTTTCGGTCAACGATTTTTTGGCTGCGGCATTTCCTGTTTGTCTTGAAGCTCCACCAACAAAAAAAAAAAACAGTACGAAAACTATATAGGAACGCTGTAAGCAGTTATACAATCCACTCGAATCTAATGGTTTATATGAGCAGCAACAGCGGCCATGCCTTCGAGCCAGGCTCCAACTATGGCCATGTTTAGAGTGTGGGCTCATAGAACCCGCCCCTGAATTGAATATCCAATAAATGCGACCACGCAGCAAGCTGCCTGTCTTGTTTGTCCCAGTCAAGAGCCACTTCATCCGATCGGTTGGGGTCCAAGTTGTTAGTTGATTTACAGCCCCTAAGTAACCCAGTTTTACACCGGACAGCTGCTGGCTGTTGTTAATCTCTATTTATAGAATTTTGCAGTCAACTGCATGTGAAGAATTTGCAAATTGAAGCAGATCTTGATTAAGCTGGGATGTATATAATTGAAATATTTACAAGTTAATAGAATCAATAATAATAAGGAATCATAAAAACAAAATATGACAGAAAAATCTGCTCAAAAACAGAAGCAACGTGTTGCACCATTAAATCAAAAAATTGTGATTATTTATTTGTTTACATCTTCAACTGTTAATGTTTTCATTGACTAACTAACATTGCTACAATATTTTAATATTTCAATTTTTAATAGCTGGGTTAAATAATATATTTTATTTAAAATATTACATATTTATCTAAAGACTCTATACAAAATTTTAAAAAAAAAGTTGGTATTCCGTAGTTAATATTCTTAAATAAATAAAAAATTTTAATCTTATTTTAAATTGTTTTAACAACCCAGAACTGTTTTTGTGTCTCTTTATTTTAGACTAAATTTTGTAGTTCACCAAACAAAATTAGTATCAGAAGGTATGCCTAATTCGATCCTTACAAATATCTGAAACAAACCAGCTTCAACCCCAACCACAGCATTGCATTGCAATTTATTGCATCATTTCCAAGTTGCTGCTCTCCATATTTGTGGCACTTGGGGTGTGATAACTCGATTATTCAAGTGAGTGTTGCGTGAATGGGTGTTGTTATAAGCGATGAGGATGTTATATGTTAAATCCCAAAGCAGCAGTCACGCATATAGAACCAAACAGAACGGAACAAAAACAACAGAATTGAATTGATAATTAAGCGATAATCATGCAATTGACATGCAATGGGTGACTGTCAAAACAAATGTTCATCAAAAAGCGCCATAAACAATTATTGAAGCACAAATGGCCATATGCATATGCTTTATGCATGCAAGGTCACCAGAAGCGACGCACGTAGGCGGACAAGTCACCTATGGAGTTTAATGGAAAAATGGGCAGGGACAGAGCTATGAACTCAAATAACAACAGCTGGCAGCGAAGCGGCGCCAAAAAGTTTTCCACATAGCGACATTTCCGACACTTTTCACTTTTGTTGAGTTGACACATTTATTAAAGTTGCATAATAATGCGACACAGTTGCATAACCAGAATGGAAGCTAGACTAAACCAGTTGGTTTTAGCTTAGTTTTATGTTTGTTTCAGCTCTATATAGCACCCACTGTTCATTGTAGTTAAACCCCATAATGGGAAATCTGTAACTAATCGAATAAAAATTAGAATTTATGTGTTCTGTGGCTTTGGGTTTGTTTTACAGATGCTAACTAATGTGCACTAATTACATTTTTTATTAAAAGATCTTTTTAAATTACTATTTAAGTTTTAAATCAATTTTATTTCAGAAGCCTTGTTAAGAAGATCACGACTTCTGTTCTTTTTCTTACACCACAAACCACGAATATAAGAATAAGCTAAATTTTCGTGTCCATTAAGCCTATTAACGACGTAGCAACAACTTATTAAAGCTGTCAAATTAATGTTATTAATTTTCTGAGCCTAATTAAATGTTCTAAGCTTGGGAAAAGTAATAGCCTATACTTAAGACTTTAACTATTACTTTATTAAATAATATCGTAAGTAGTTGAATTTTTGGGAATCTAAGATAGATGAAAATAAAGTTGCCTAGAACCTCCACCAGACGGTGTCTATTCTGGGTGTTTTTGCCGATCTTCTGACTCGGCTGCGCCCAATTTTTCGAGGCGTGAAAGAGTGGAACCGAGTTACTTTGGAGTTTCTTTGAGTTGATCAACGTTGGGTAATGCACCATGATGAAGGTCGCCATCTGCTGACGGGGAGACATAGAGAGAGGGAAAAGTGTGCCCCGCTAACCATGTGGAAAATCCACCTGATGTGGCACCAAGCGGCGTCTTGTGATTCATCCAACCATCCCCGCCAGTTCGTGTCTTGAGTCTTTTGTTTTTTTATTTTGTTTGCTAATTTTGTTGCTTCGCGCTTTGTCGCCAAAAATGTTTCCGCAATTTGGCACTGCACTTGGCACTTGGCAGCTGTGGGAGCTGCTCTTTGGCTGCTCCAATTTGTCAGCCTAAATCCGCCCCAGAAAAAAACGGTGGCCAAAACGAGGCGAAACAAAAACTTGGATGACATTCGGCCCCAAAAGAGAGTGAAAGCTGCACGAGCACTGGGCACTGGGTATCGCATTAAATTTCAGCTCAGCTGCCACTTCGATCCTACTTCGACTTCGACTTCGACGCCGACTTCGACATGGGCCAATGCAAGTAGTTGTTCATTGCTCGCTCGTGTTTTAATTTCGTGTTGTATAAAGTGTTGTTTCCCCCCTCTAATTTTCATTGTCAGCGTGCGGGCATGCAACTCCATAGGCTGGCTTCTTCTTTCCTCAGAGGCCCCCCCAAAACCCCTTCTTAAATGCTAAAGCGTATTTCATAATTGCGCCTGAGCTGAAAAGCTGAGAGCCCGATGCACATATCAAGCGAAATTAATCATAGTAATAGTAATTGACGGCGCTGGATTTCGGCTCTGTCTGTAAATGCGCTCTGCGTGTAAATGAACTTTGCAGTTTGCAGGGGAGTAAGCGCTGTGGGAAAAGCCGCATTTTTGGCAGCGTTTTTCGAGTGGGAGACGTGCCCCTGCTCGGGCGCCATTTGTGTCAGCGTTATATGCAAAAATGTCAGCTATGTGTGATAATTGTTGTGTTTTACTTTCGAGCTGCGGCACTTTAAAAAATATAGTGTCTTAGTGACAGAATATCACAGCCTTGTTATTCTAAATCCTGCGGATTGAATTGAGTTATTTCTTTAAAAATACAAGTTTCTTAACAATCTTAGTTTAATTTTAAATTCGCATTCTCTGTTCGGGCGCCATATGCACACAAGATAGATACCTACTTAGAATTTTTATGATCATTGATTATGATTGTTACGGCTGAAAAAAAATTTGTTTAAATAGTAGGTATATTGAAAACGTTGCTTACATCTTTCTCTGTGTAAAAATTTCCATTGCCACTGGGTTGGGAAAATAGTGAAAAAGGGCCAGGCCAGCCCAGCCGGCTGACTTTGGCATACTTTCGATGCCAAGCGGATTGATTAGCATCAGTGCCCCGCTGCAGCTCCCTCATCTGGCATTCAACTGGTGTCCCATGCGTGGGACTCACTTATACGCTTGGTATCTGTGCATATATTTCTTATTTTATTCTCCCCGATAAACTGGCGACATTGTTCCTCGCTCGCTGTCAGCTCATGTGTGGGCAAAGTGTCTCTGATTGGAAGCGTGGTTGCCTCGTTTGCACTCTAACAATTGCAAACTGTCAGTTTCCAGTTAGCTTTTGTGCACATTCAAAAATTCAGGGCGGGTCAGACAGAAGTGTAACAAGGAAATGCAATTTAGGGGCGAAGGATTCCTATTTTACACCCACAGTAAATTTAAGTACTCCAAATTAAATGTTTGTTAACAAATATTTTATAAAAAGGTATAAGTTCAACTTCAATCATTATTCTTCCTAAATCAGCTTTAGACAAACCTGACTATTAACTTCCATTTAAAACAAATTAAGTACCTAATAAAAGGTGTATTCAAATTCTTAGTACTCTCATGGATGACCTAATGGATTAATTGCCGGTTGAGTCTCACCCAGAACATCTTCCCACATCACTCACTTTCAAAGTGACCCGACACTTATGGCTGTGACCGCATTTGGATCCGCTTCCATTCGACTGCAAAACAGCAGCTGTGTCTAATTTGTTAAGAAGGCCATTAAAAAAACAGTGCAAAATTCTCCAGCGTGTGAATCCCAATAGAATCGAGGATCTAGGTAAATTAGCCACCTCGTCTGGGTCAAAAAAAAAAAAAAAAATTGGGTCAACCTCTGGGGGATAGATAGATATCTAAATGTGTCGGCGGAATGTGCCCAAAAAGTTGCAGCATCATTGATGGTCTGTGGCCAAAACTGTTTATGACCAAATAATTTATGCGTGAAATGCAGAAAACAAAATGCGAAAGACAAAACCACGCCGAATTAGCCGCCGGCAGGGGCGGGTTCCATTTGAAATGATATTTAATAATGGGTAATTGTGAAATGAAAAACATGAGAAACAGAAATCAGACGCCCATATATCAATCCATCTAAAGGAGAGTCCGTTGCGGACTTGCATAATTATTGGAGGGCAACTAATCTATTTTGGAGTCTGGAGTTTTCGGGCCCCCAAAACGAAGGCAAAGAAAAGTGCGAGACAAAATGGCAAAGACAATTTGAATTTGAATTTATTTCTGTCACTCTGCCATGGATCGTTTCTTTTTCTGGCTATCTCCCTCAAGGTCGCATAAATAATAATAAAAGTAAAATATGGCAAGTGATTCCACTGCGCTAATTAATTCAGTTGCGCTAATTTCGCCCTGCTCTGTTTTTGGTTTTTCTGGGTGCCCTGGAATTTGGAGTGTGATATATTCATAATAAAAGGGCAACAAGAAACCAAGTCCTATAAAAAGTGTATATTTATTATAATTATACGTTATACATATTACTGTTTCTTTTTAGGTTATTAAATATTGTTCAGTTTATTCTGTTTTTGTTTTGCTTTTGTCCAAGGTTTTTAAGTTCACAGTTTATTTACTTTAACTAAAATTATATGCAGCCTTGATTTTATTGCGGACAATAGAAAAGAGATAATCTGCACGATTTCATAATTAGGTTAAATCAAATGGATAAAGATCACATTGAAATAACTTCTAAACAATAAAATCGATTTTGGTTCTTATAACAGTTTAACGCAGTCCGGAGAAATTCGCTACGAATAATTAAGATCTATATTTACAAGCTTTCATAAAAATACAATATTAACTAATTAGATAGTTCAAAATTTACCTAAAAAATTAAGTTTTTGTATTGCAAATAGATACATATTAGGGTTGTTCAATAAAAAACATAGATTTTTTTATGTATATAAATTATGGTATTCACTTCTTTAATTTCCAAGTTATACTTTAAATACGCTGTTTTTTGGGTTTTAGTTTACTGTTTTGGTTTTTAGATGCCGCACAAACTGATTTGCATAAACTTGGGCTCCCTCTCTTTCTATCTCCCACAATTCCCCTCTCTTTTTTCTCTAGAGATTTGCGCAATTGGGTTTTTTTCCTCTGCTGTTTTGTTTTGATTTGTTGGCCCTTTTCGGAGTTCCCTTCAAAACGAACAATATGTAAGGCCCACGTGCTACAGCCCACTTGGAAAAGATACAAAGATACTCTGAGTAAAAAAGGTACAAAGTTGGAGCTCGGAGTATCTGAATAGCCCATAATCATCTGCGTCATCATTATCATCATCGTCAGTCTGCGTCTAAGATGCCAGTGACCTTTGTGGGGCTCTTCATTTTTCTCGCTTCTCCTCGCTGATTGAAATCCGGGGGAAGCCTCCATGTAATGCACGATTTTTGTCGAAACTGAGTGAGTGATTGAGGCCTCCGAAAACAGTTAGGGCATATAATTTTCCCCTCTGTGTCCGATTTCTGACCGCTTCTATTCGTATTCAAATTTTGTGGCAAAAAAAAAACATCATCTCTAATATGGGTCAAAAACTACAGGTTTCTCGTTTCTCGCTGCGAAATATGTGTTAATCGCTTCCCATGAATTATTCAATAAATTTCGTATAAAAAAACAGCGACAGATCTAGAGGAAGGTGCGAGGGAGACAGCGCAGGCTTTTGTGTGATTTACAGGTGGCAATTAAGAAAAGTGTTGCCAAACATAAGCAAACAATTTAGCAGGCAATTCTACATGGCTTTTACGACTCTTAGAACACGTTTACATGGGGGCCCGACTGGATTATGGAACCCCACTGATCAAGGGTTACCCCACAGTCGAGTTTTTTTTTCAAGCAGCTGGCTCATTTTGAAATCAAATTTAGCGACAAGTTTGCAGGGGGGGACAATTTATGTCCATCTGCCTCTAACTGCTTAATTAGTTGGGGGTTACTTGGTCGGTAGCCACTTAGGAGTTAATTGCAGTCTGGGCCAACCCGTAAAACAATCCAAACGATGCTCTTAAATCTTGTCCGCTTCACATAAATTTTGGGTCGAGGTCAGTCGCTAATCTATGGGAGTATGGATGGATTTACGACCCGACTAAGGGTGATTGAAACCCAAACCGACAGCCGGCGACAAACTTGTGGGAAAAATCTGAGTGACATCATCTTGAGCTCTCCATAGTAGAGACCACAAGTCAATATTCTTTAAACATTAAAAAAAACATTGGTCTGCATTAACAAATTCATTTATGCAACAATCAGTATTGTAATTATATTTTAAAGACGGCGTTAGTAATAAAAAGTGGCTAACTTAAATCACAAATTAAAACTTAATAATAAATCTGATAGGGACTTTTATGTAAGTCATTTCAAAGAACTCAGACAGTTATTTCATTGCCTTCTAAGTTTACAAAAAATAAATATCACACTTGAATTAAGTATTTGAAAATGAGATATTGTTCAAATTTTATTTCACTAAGAAGGCTTTGACTTTAATAGCTTGTTGAAGTTAAACCTCAAGAAACATCATTCTACTATCAACATTCAAAGCGGTTAGATCTCTACTCTTTCTAAAAAACAAAACAAAACTCTTTAAAAAAACATATTTTTTATTAATTCACTCGGTAAGTAAAGAAAGTGAAACAAGTTTTAAAGTTGAACATTTATCAAGGCAAAAATCAGTTCTGACGTTTAAATTTTTGACAGGAACACCTACACCCAGCGCCACAAAAAAAGCCGCAGTCTAAATATTCACATACTTGAATGTTTTTTTGCTTGGGGTTTCTATAAATGTTTTCCGAATTGCCCAATTCTTTTTTGTATTGATTAATGGACTATTTTTAAATAAAAGTGCATTGCAATTTTTATTTTATGAATGTTAGTTATTTAGAAAAAGGTATTTTTCCAGACCCTTATCAATTTTGGTGACTTTTCATTATTATGACTAGTTTAAGAAAAAAATTATAATAAATTTTAAAGTGCATATACTCAACAAGTAATAATTTTTTTCCAAAAGTTTACTTAATTTTCTATAATCTTATATATATTTTGTATCAAAATAATGTTAACTTTGTTTTTTAATTTAAATTAGCACTTTGTAGTACGCCCTTTTGCTTTAATTACACATTTTACCCTATTGGGCATCGAATTGTACAAAGCGCAAAAATATTCCTCAGTGATATCGTCGGACCATACTTTTCTCTATCAAATCCTCCAATTCTATCATGGTTTAAGGCTTCCTTTTTTTTATTTTCGCTGCCGTAAGGGCCCAGACATTCTCTATTGGGTTGAGGTCAGGACTGTTTCCGGGCCTTTAAAAAAAAAACTGGGCCAAGGAAAAAAAATTGGAGTGATTCCAAATGGTCACGAGTCCTTTTTCGGATGAGTCCAAATTCAATCTTATTGGACCTGATGCCTCGTGCAAGGGGCGCCGTAGAAAGGGCGAACGATATTTGGAAAATTGCTATGTGGGAACCGTTAAGCAATCACCATACATTATGATATGGCGTTGCATATCTAAATATAAAACTAAATAAATTTTAATGATCCAGGGTATGGTGAATGCGGAAAAATATAAAAGATATAATACTAAGTGGAGTTGTGCCTAGCTTTAGGGCAATAAGTGAGAAAGAAAAAAATACTATTTTTCAAGATGATTCTGCACCTTGCAATCGGGCTCGATCTGTAAGTAATTCGTTGAGCTTTTGTTATTAAAACAACTTTATTAATTAATTTTGACCTTCTTTTTAACGAAGAAATCAAAATCAAAGGAAGAATTTGACATTAAGTGCCTAAATTGACCCGGAAACAGCCCTGACCTCAACCCAATAGAGAATGTCTGGGCCCTTACGGCAGCGAAAATAAAAAAAAGGAAGCCTTAAACCATGATAGAATTGGAGGATTTGATAGAAAAATGGTCCGACGATATCACTGAGGAATATTTTTGCGCTTTGTACAATTCGATGCCCAATAGGGTAAAATGTGTAATTAAAGCAAAAGGGCGTACTACAAAGTGCTAATTTAAATTAAAAAAAACAAAGTTAACATTATTTTGATACAAAATATATATAAGATTATAGAAAATTAAGTAAACTTTTGGAAAAAAATTATTACTTGTTGAGTATATGCACTTTAAAATTTATTATAATTTTTTTTCTTAAACTAGTCATAATAATGAAAAGTCACCAAAATTGATAAGGGTCTGGAAAAATACCTTTTTCTAAATAACTAACATTCATAAAATAAAAATTGCAATGCATTTTTATTTAAAAATAGTCCATTAATCAATACAAAAAAGAATTGGGCAATTCGGAAAACATTTATAGAAACCCCAAGCAAAAAAACATTCAAGTATGTGAATATTTAGACTGCGGCTTTTTTTGTGGCGCTGGGTGTAATTCCTTTAGCAGAAAACATCGTTTAAAGATTGTTAAAAGCTTAAAAATATTTTTAAAAACCAAAACCTCAAATTTTTTACAGCTTTCAAATGCCTATTGGAGATGGTAGTTTCAATGCAGGAGGAGCAGGAGGGGATCAGGGCCAGGAAAACCCTGAGGAGACGTTGAAAGCACCCAATGCATTTGCCGCCTGCCTTAAACCCCGTCCGGATGTCAACTCCCTACCCGTTCGTCAGTATCTCGACCAGACAGTGGCCCCCATCCTGCTCCATGGTCTCCAAGCTCTGGCCAAGGATCGACCCAGTGATCCGGTCAGCTATTTAGCCTCTTATTTACTGAAGAACAAGAACCGCTGCGACGAGGTCAAAACGGACGACATGTAGACCTCTAGTTACACTTTTGTTTTTTAACGTTTTTTGAGCACTGCTGTATGCCGATTTTATTTACCGAAAAAAAAAAACAAACTCTTGTACACAACTTTACGCTGATTAAAAGCTGGCCCCACTTACCAGCCACGATTTCATGGTGATCCTCGGATGCTTATTATTAATTTCCGATTTAATTTGCAATTTATTTGCCGTTGGCTTTTCACGGCTCCGTTCACACGCACAAGATTTTCCGAATTATCTATCGCTCAGCTGTTGCCAATTTTGGCAATCTTCATTATTAAATTATTACTAGCAATTAGCCCGAGGGAGGCTTTCAATTAGTTCCAGCTGCGGCTGCTGGGCTCTTATTTATTTTTTTTTTATATTTTTCTTTTATTTTAAACACTTCCGATTGCAGCCCACGCTCGTATTGCAATATGGTTTTAAATTTCAGTGTTTGGACCGGGTTTTCCAACTCGCGCGCTTCGTGTGTCTGATCGGTTTGCTGGCTCGTTTGCCACTAAATTCGCAGCCAGCTTAGTTGACGGTTTAAAAACTTCAAATTCGAAACCGCTTCGGTTCAAAAGCGAGCTCGAAGCTTCGGCTCTGGGTTCGTATTTCGTCAGTGTTTTTTTTATTTTTGTAAGTTCTGCCTGGCAATTTAATCTACTTTGGGGCGAGTAAGCCGATTTCTCGACTACGAAGCCCACCCGCAACTGTCACGCGCCAAAATCGAACTATATCGCACATAGAACAATAATAACATCTAATTGCAGGTCCAAAGATCACACATGTATCTCTGGTTCAGTGCATCTCTTGTTCGCCAACTGAGTGATATATACTTCAGGTGCTAAGCCGTGCTCAATTTCGAAAGGGTTTGCTGGCGGCCTTGGCATGTTGGATCTTGAAGTGCGAAGCGGGTTCAAACTGAAGTGGAGTTAGATAACTTCGCTGCTCGACAGTTTCCGATCAGTTTAAAAATTATTAAAAAATATACAGCAAACACTATAGGAGCAATTTTTTTTTTTTTGTATCGGTACAAATAAACATATCTAAAAATACAAATCCAGAGACAAGACAGCTCGCATTTGAGTCAGCGATTTTTGCTGGAAGCGTAAATATTTGATAGCCAAGGGAGAAAGGCCAAGTGCAAAGCTTTTGATACCCTTCGCTCAAGGGAGAGGCAATATCTAATTAAAAGTCTATATTCCATTCCATTCTCCTCGCTCAGTGATTCACCTCGGGGTTCCCCACATAGTTTACACAATTTAGCTTACTCACTTAGTTTAACTTGTTTAGACATGTAATAGGGAGCAATTTTTTAAGTATTCACATTTATTAGAAATTACACTGGGACAAAAAGAACATTTTTTTTAAAACCTAACGCAAGCTGAAATTAACCAAGGTAATTTAAAAATTTAGATAGCTTATATATATTTAATATAATCATATAAGGTTTACATTAATGGCATGTTGATAGTTATTAAGAGAAGATTTTGGGCAGAACAAGTTCTGAAGTTCATAAAAAAAATATATTTAATTTAATAAAATAACCTTTGGTACCTATAACTTTATTTGTATTTTAAATGTGCCATAAATCCAAAAATTTAAATTAAATAAACATTAACGCGCAGCTTAAAATATCATACCTCATAAGTTATCTCAAATAAGTTCACTAGATTGCTTTGGATTACGTGCAGAACCATTCCCTGCCCTCAATTATTAAGCTCTCAAATAAGGTATGCACCCATATTCATAATCCATTAGAAACAACAAAAAAAAAAACAAAACTTAAAGCTAGAAACAAATCAACAACCAGCCACACATCCCACACGGATAATAAAAGTCCGGCATATGATTTCTGGTGGCGTATCTACAGTCATCTGTATCTGTATCTTTGCTCGCCTTGTGGCTCGACTTAATTAAAAAATCAAAGTCGTTGTAATTATTTGGCTCGGCTGCAAAAAGTGTCTGGCACTCGATGGTATCGCCTGGTACTCAAGATCTTAAGACCCGAAAGTGGAGTTGCAAATTGAACTTGCTGTATTTTGGCGCCACAGCTGCCATTGTTGTTGGTAAATGGTAAATATCAAGTGCGTGGGCGACTCGGAGTCGCTAATGTCTAATGGAGCACCGAACTCCAAGGCCTCCAACTCAATCTATCCATTTTGCTGGCTGGCTGTCTCTTGATAAACCGATCATACAGACTGAGCCATGATACAATTACATAAGGTAGTCTCGTCGGGAAAAATACTCCCTTAATAAAAAAAAATACTCCCTTAACAAAAAAAATACAAAAAATACTCTCATGACAAATGTCAGTCTGTATATTAACCCTTAGATGGTGCATGGGGCTTAAAGCTGATATGTATAACAATAAATATTGAATATTTGTTTGTAATTTAATTTTTAATAGTTTTATGTTTGACGTCATCAACTAGACGCCTTCTTTTCAAAACTAGCCCCGTCTTTGTTACAGACTGCCACTGAGGCATGGAAATGCGTATCGCAAATTTTTGAATTTTTTCCAAGGCTGCAGCCCAGAGCGTTCTCCCACAGTTGTCTTCTCGCCGAACATTTCGGAACGTGCATTAATTTAACTCCTATCACGTCATGGAGACAAAAACAGCAAAACGACATTTTTCTGTTCCACAAGGGTTAAGGTTCCGAAAAAAAACCAAGTAGGCACTGAACATTAAGGGAGTAAAATACGAACGGTTTGGCAGCCGACGAGACTACCTTATGTAATTGTATCATGGACTGAGCCTACTATGAGATATAGCCGTTGCATTGACAGGAGTTGACGTCACACTCGTATGAAATCATTTTCAAAATCTAGGGGATAGGGATAAATCAGCGAGCATTCCATGAATAATCATAGCCAAGCTCTAGCTTGAAACACATATATTTGCCAGCTAGTTCAATAAACAAAACCACACGGCTATTCAATTACCAATGCAGCTCACAGCGTCTGGACTGTGACTTTGACGACCCACTGTGCGTATGAGCGACGCGGAACAAAACTATTTTGAGTTGAGTTTTCTGTTTGGGGGTTTCGGATTATTTATGCGTTACATGCGAAACACACAGCTAAATTTGAATATTTCACATGACGCATACGCTTGGACATGCGTGTCTACGACAAATGTCGCTCCAAACAGAAAGAGCCACGCCCCCTCCTTATTTTAAGTACAGGAAGAAATATATTTAATTTGTAGTTACCTAATGATAAATTAAATATTTTGTATGAAGAATTTGTATTGTCTTTTAGCCATGTGGATTTTACTACAAAATATTTAAAGCCTTAGTTTAAAATAAGTTGAATACGAAAACTTAAACTGAAACTTAACTGCTTAATTTATCTAACTTATATTTATATAGCCAATTATTAAATAAAATAAATTGAATGTTTGGTTGTTAATGTCGGCTTTACATTTTTTTCAGTGCTTATCTTTCCCTCACAACCTCAACAACCATTGACAATTGAAATGAAATTGATTGAAATGCGATTAGCAAAATGAATATCAAACTGCGGCTACAACAACAATGACTGACTTAAACTATAAATGTTTTGTTTTGTTGAATTGAATAATCACACATATCACACAGGTGCTGTAAAAAAGGGGGGAATGAATTTTGGCACATATCAATTCGGTAAACTGATCAGTAGGCTATTTTTATAGCCCCGACTTCGATTGTCTTTTGGCTATTTTCCTGCAAAGTCACGAAATCTTGGGGAGCTGTGACAATTTTGTTATTTACTTTATATAATGCAATGAGATAATCAAAGCGTTATGTCAGCCCAACTGGGCCAAGCTGGGCTCAGGTGCTTTTTTTAGCACTCTATAAATCATAGAGCCAAGATCTATGGCTAAGCTATGATCTCAGCGATCGGACTGTGAAAGTTCTAGCTTTTGAGATTTTGACTTAGACCCCCACGCAACGCTGGCACAAAATGGAGTGAACGATGGTGCTCCACTTTGTAAACTTTGCAACCCAGTGAACAGCTTGACCTACGCTAATAGAGAAGAGAAAGAACCACCGAAATTTTTAAACTAATTTTAGCAGTTGCGACATCGCCGAAATATCAGAACAACAAAAGTTCGCTGAACTGCACAAAGGCTACAAAATATAATAATAAGACAAAGCCGGGCTTCATTAGCCCCGGCATCATCACCATCATCTTCGAAGAAAGCAGCAGCCGAAGATTGGCCATTGGGCAAAAAAATGCACACAAATCAACGTTAGAATTTGGAATTCCAGAGGGAACAAAGAGGAGAAAGATGGAGACGTCGACGATGGGAGATGGAAGATGGGAGAACCAGCAAATTCCTGGTATGGTCCGGGTAAATTGACTTTTTATAGACAGTGACAACAATTAATTATATTTTAATATGCTGCGCAGCTCGGCTTATTAGTTTATAGTATCAACAATACGAATTAAAGAACCCCTCAATCGAATCCGAATCCGAGCCCGAACCCAAGAACGACCTCGAAGAAAGGCCGCCGCAGAAAGTCATCGAACTTTCTCCATGTTCTTTGGTCGACTAATTTCTATATTAGGTGTCATGGTCCCGGCTGTCGGTGGCTCAATTAATTACCTTAACAGCTGCGATCATTTATAACCGTAGAGGAGCCGCATAAACGAAACGGCCCGGTACAGTGTACAAACTGCCAAGAGTTTGGGCACACAAAAAGTTATTGCACTTTGCGATCAGTCTGTGTTGCCTGTGGCGACCTGCACTGTATAGAAGCTTGCACGGGTAACAAAGAAGACCCAGCACTGAGAAAATGTAGCAACTGTGGTGGAAACCACACTGCTAATTACAGGGGCTGCCCCGTCTATAAAGAGATCAAGAGTCGGCTCAACCAAAGGCGCCAACAACCAACCTCCGCCCAACAGGTTGCTCAGCCAAATTTTTACATTCCTTCGCAAACCACTCCTGGAGTTACTTTCGCGGCTGCACTTCGATACCCTGGAATGTCGCCTACAAGAACCGCTCAGCCCGAAGCATTACCGCCCCTCCCGCCCATACCAAAACCAAAATATACCCCGCTTCCAGAGCAAAACGCTCAAAGACCAACTCAACCTAATAACCAACAAAACCAGACTTACACTCCACAAATACAAAACAGCATCGAAGCTACTTTAGCTACACTCACGAACATCATGCTCTCAATGCAAGGTACCCTCCAGGAACTAGTGCGAAACCAGAACATCCTTATGGAACTTCTAATCAAACAAAAGTCAATTTAAATGGATCCCTTAAGAATATGCTTTTGGAACGCTAACGGTGCTTCGCAGCACAGACTTGAACTTCTACAGTTCTTAAACACCCAGGACATCGATATCATGCTCCTCTCAGAAACGCACCTAACCAATAAAAACAATTTCCATCTCACTGGCTACATCTTCTATGCAACCAACCACCCAGACGGCAAAGCTCACGGAGGCACCGGAATCCTTATCAAACAGCGCATTAGGCATCATCCTCTGGAGGCGTTTGCTTACAACCACATACAGGCCACATCCCTACGAATCAACATAACCAGCGGTCCAGTCACCCTATCGGCTGTGTATTGTCCCCCACGATTTAATATTTCAGAAAATGAATTTCTAGGCTTTTATAACTCATTGGGCAACTGTTTTATAGCTGCCGGTGACTACAATGCGAAACACCACTACTGGGGCTCTCGTCTTATTAACCCCAAAGGACGCCAATTATACAACGCTATTATCAAACCCGGTAATAAGCTAGATTTTGTTTCACCAGGCACTCCCACATACTGGCCAGCCGATCCGAACAAAAAACCAGATATTATCGATTTTGCTGTAACTAGGAGAGTGCCGTCCAGGCTGATACATGTTGAAACCCTGGCGGAACTGACATCTGACCACTCGCCTGTTTTACTCTGTCTATCTGAACATCCACAGTTTGTAGAACGACCCCAATTTCTGACATCCAATAAAACAAACTGGCTAAAGTATAAAAAATATATAAGCTCACACTTTGAAATCGAACCTAAAATCTCCTGTGAAGCTGATATTGAAGACTCACTTAAGCATATAACGGATGTTATGTCCTCTGCTGCCAAACACTCTACACCCGAACTTTCAGGCCCATCCCCCCAAAAACTACACGTACAAATACACAGATTCAGTTACTTCTTCAAGAAAAGCGGCGACTTCGCCGAGACTGGCAGGCACACCGCTCCCCAGCCACTAAACAAAGGTTTAATGAAGCTTGTCGGAAGTTGTCTAAAGCTTTATTAACTGAAAAGAATCAGACTCAACGTGCCTATATAGCGCAACTTTCGCCCACCAGCAACAAATTTCCACTCTGGAGAGCGCACCCAAACATTCAACCACCAATAGAACCCGATTTTCCAATTCGATCATCAACAGGTGGGTGGGCCCGTAGTGACGAGGAAAAAGCCAACATATTCGCCTTTTACTTAAAAAATGTCTTCCAACCTCATCCGCCGACAAACCAATTCACTTTACCAAGCATCTCACCAGCGGAGCCTTCCCCCACAATAACCCTTGAAACAAGCACAATCATAAAAGCCATCGCAGAACAGATGAATCCAAAAAAGCCCCTGGCCATGATTTAATTTCGCCTAAAATGATAATTGAATTGCCTCTATGCGCAGTCAAAAGCATAACCATCATATTCAACTCAATTCTTAAATGGGGCTATTTTCCCACACAATGGAAAAAGTCTGTTATTACAATGATACCAAAACCAGGCAAAGACAAATCCCAACCTTCGTCATACAGGCCCATTAGCCTCCTTCCCTGCCTATCAAAGCTATTTGAAAAGCTGCTTTTGTGCCACCTCAGAACACACCTCCAAAACGACAGAGCGATCCCCCTGCATCAGTTCGGCTTCAGGGAAAAGCACGGAACTACCGAACAGGTAAATCGCATAACAGCTGAAATACGCACAGCGTTTGAATGCAGGGAATACTGCAGTGCTCTATTCCTGGACGTTTCTCAAGCCTTCGATCGCGTTTGGATTGACGGTCTGGTTCATAAAATCAAGACTGTCCTACCACAAAACACCCACAAATTACTTGAATCTTACCTTAAAGACAGAGTATTTACTGTCAGATGTAAAAATTTCTTCTCCGCCAACCACAAAATCGAAGCTGGAGTACCCCAAGGAAGTGTGCTCGGACCGATCTTGTATGTCCTATACACGGCCGACATTCCCACAAGCAGCCAGACAACTCTATCCACCTTTGCTGATGACACAGCTATAACCAGTCGTTCAAAATGTCCAAAAACCGCAACAGCGTATTTAAAAAACCACCTGGGGGCCGTAGAAAAATGGCTAGCAGATTGGCGCATACAAGTCAACGAACAAAAATGCAAACATATTACGTTTACACTTAATCGGGCAACCTGCCCACCACTGACCCTAAACAACAAAGAAATCCCCCGAGTCGACGAAGTCACATACCTGGGCATCCACTTAGACAGGCGGCTTACCTGGAGAAAGCACATTGAAGCGAAGAAGATCTCCCTAAAACTCAAGGCCAACAGTTTCCACTGGCTCATCAACTCCCGCTCACCCCTGCCACTGGAACACAAGGTACTTATTTACAACTCCTGTTTAAAGCCAACCTGGATGTACGGGTCCGAACTCTGGGGAAACGCAAGCAGTAGCAACATAGAAATCATCCAACGAGTACAATCGAAGATACTGCGAACAATAACTGGGGCCCCCTGGTATGTTCGCAACGCAAATATTCATAGGGACCTGGATATTAAACCCGTTAAAGAAGAAATTGATAGTAAAGTTTCAAAGTACGAAGCTAGACTGTCACTACACCCAAACCAACTAGCCAGGCAGCTCAGGCGGCTCAGTAACCACTCCCGGTTACAGCGCAACGACCGTCCACTCCTGCCCAACTTAGGGCCATTAACCAATTAATAATTATAATATAGTATAGGTTAAGATTTGAACACTTATTGTAAGTCTCTTATAGAGAAGATTCAATAAATAAATAAAACGTACAAATAAAAAAAAAATTTATAACTTAGTCGGTGGAGTCAATCTCCCCCTGATTTACGATTTGTTACATTTTGTAAATGGCTATCTAGGGGCTCCCAAGGCGCAAGGTCGAACAAATTTACCTAAACACAATCACAGAGCTAAACAACTAAATTGCCGTGACAAGTGAACCTCACAAAGTTGGGAACCCAGACCCTCCAGAAGAAAGACCCGAGATTATACAATCGCGTGAGTCTTCTCAGAGCTGCGAATCTCTGTTGCTTAATTCTTCTTTGTAAACTTGGTCGTCGTCGGTGACATGCGAACAGAATGGTTATGGATAGAATCTACGGATGGTGTGCGATTGGTGTCTCTTAGCAGCCACTTTCCAGCGACTGAGCTGTAATTAATAGCAGCTTACGAGTTAGCTGCAAATTAGACACATGACACAGCGCCACAAGAATCGTAGGAGTCTGGAGACTTGACCGAGACGGTTTCTTGTGGGCAGAACTATGTAAAACTGATCCCATCCGGGAAAGCTCTTAAGCTCTTTTACCACTTCCTATAAGCTTTAAGATCCGTGGTTAAAAAAGTCGCCAACAGCTTCCGTTCCATTGGAGGCGTTGCGGTTGTCGAGTTAAGAGAGTGGGCGGCTTTGTTTAGCACTTCAAATTACCGAGAATTATACTGAGACTCTTGGAATAAATAAAGTTTGATTAAAGACATAAATATGCTAATAGAATCAATTAGGAGTATTAAAACTAAAAGCCTATTTAATATATCAGGTTTGTCTAAGAGAGACATATCTTATTTTAATAGTCATAAAACCAACTTACCAAAATTTGGAAACCAATAAGTTGTACACGTTGAATCTCAGAAAAAGTTCGATGAAGATTTATAGGTTACATATATTGTCAATATGCTATTTATTTCAGAATTCTCTTCTTGCTGCTTACTAAGTACTAGAATATAATTAAGACTCCGATCCAGCTCGCTCTAAGCGCAGCTAGTTGAGGGGATTCGATGTCTTGGCGCTCTCCTGGCGGATGGCGTTGATCAGCTCGTAGTTGACCAGGAAAGTGAAGCGCAGCCCAGAGATTTCCACAGTGCAGTTGTGAGCCAGTCGGGCTTTGTTACCCGACAGCAGGGGAGTGCCGTCTATGAAGATGGCCCTCTTGCCCTCGTTGGCAATGAAGAAGTCGCCATTGCTGCGCAACTTGATAGTTCCCTGGCGACGAGAGATCTTCGCTGCCGGCCCTTCGAGCCCCAGATCCACATCCACCACACAGTCCTTTGCATCGCGCCCAAACGTGATTTCCTTGGAGCGCATGAGGTAGCGGACATGGCGGCCGCACAAACAAGCCAACGTCTGGTTGTCGAACTCGGAGGCAGCCGTCGGACTGAGAACGGAATCCACTAAAACTCCCCAGCGGGAGAGCTCGTTCTCCAAAAGGCGAATATCACGTTTGTTGCGACGATCTGCTAGAGCCCGCTCCATTTCTAGGGCTTCATCACGCGGCTCGTTGGAATCGTGCTCGAAGATTTGATCCTCTGCATCCGAGAAACTAAGTGGCTGCTGATCTGTTCCAAAGAGCGGCTTAACAGACTGATCCGGCAACAGGCTGTACTGTTTTAGGAGAAGCCAATGGTTCTGCAGTGACTTAGCAGTGCGAGCGCAGTAGAAAATCGAAGCGTTCTTGTCTAGGAGCTCCTGAAACTGTTCCAGTTTGGGTTGCTCGGTCTGTGAAGGGTGAAAGTTGATTAGAACGTGTTTGAATTAAGACCTAAAGTAACTTACCGCCTTTATGGTTCCCAGAAGATCCTCTTCCTGCACGCTGTACAAAGCCTTGCGCTGAACGGACTCCACCAGCTCGGGATGCAGGTTCCTCATGGCGGACACCGCAATCCTGGACACAGCAGGCTCATACAAAAGGGCATACCAACGTTGCTGTAGTTCCTGGAGAGTAAACTTGCAGGAGAACTTCACCCCGCGATGAATGATTCTTAGATCGTTGGTCTGCTGAATGCCAATGATCAAAGCAAGGTCGTCGATGGGCTTCCAGCGGCCCAGATCCTTGGTGGCCATCTGGCCCATGGGACGGCCGTTCCTGCGCTGCGATCTCCTGTTGGATGGACGCGAGGGACGCGAGCGTCTCTCACTGGTCGTAGGACGCTCCATGGCGGGTGGTTTTGGGTGCACTACTTGCGATGTTACTACAGGAGCAATGGGCAGTGGAGTCACCAGAGGAGCAGGCGTGGTAGGCGTGGCCAGGGGCAGCGAAGCTACAGTGCTTGGTGTTCCAGGCACCAAAGAATCCGCCGAGCCAGGTGTTTGTGTTGTTTCCGCCGTGGAAATGGGAATGGAAAGAGGAGCTAGTGTAGTGTGTGGTACTCCCACCAGAGCTGGGTAATTCTGGGATGTAGTCCGCGGTCTGCTGCTGCGGTTTGCGTCAGTTCCTCCTCGATTCGTGGGCACTGCAATGTTGTACTCGACTATTTCATCATCGAAGCGCTTCCTTTTAATCGTGCGAGACGAACTGTCAAAAAGAGAGAGAGAGGGAATGATTTCCAGACGCTTTTTTGACATTTGTCATCTGTTTACCTTCTTCTTTTCTGGTCGTTTTGCAGTTCAATTGGTAGATTTTCAATCGGAGTTCGCAGCGGCGTCGAAATCACAGCTGCACTGCTAGCTGTACTTGATGTTGTTGGTGTTGTTGTTGTGGCTGTGGTTGTTGTTGCTGCTGACACGCCTACTGTGATTAGTGTGCTCGTAGCTGCCTGCGGAGGGGCGGGCACTGCGGGGAGGCTGGGGACACTGACGGGAACTGCGCTGCTGCTGGTAACGGCTATCCGTGTTACTTCCATTGCTGCAGCGGGGGTTTTTAGTGGTTAAAAATTAATTATTTTCGCAACGCACAACACAGCAGTGTGACCGCAGCAGCAGAAAAAAGTGTAATGGCTGGAGGGTTGCCAGATGGTTGCAAAAGAATGACACTCAAAGAAACAAACGTTTATTTAAAATTCATAACTTTTGGATACTTGGTTTGGATAATATTAATTTGAAAATATTTAAAAATATTAATGAAACAAATAAACTTTCAAATTAAAATGAAGTTTAAACAACAATGGGGACTTGCATATAATTTTCTTAAGACATTCTTGTTGACATAAAAACTAAGACGTTTAGACAAAACAATTTCTTTTCCTTGGATTTGCTATTTAAGGTATCGAGAGTGCACCGTTATAAAACCAAATTAATGGAATATTCAAGCCACAAACTATTTAAAAAAATTGAGCTGCCATTTTTTTAGGCTTGCCAGATTTCCCAAAGCACCAACATTTGCGACGTCTGGCAACCCCGGTGCTGGATCCCTCTCAAGAGTGTAAAATTTGTTTACGGATTTAAATATCAGCGAATTGGGGCCACAACACTGACTCATTCACTCGGTCCTAATGCTAGGTGCAACCAGATGAGTGCCTAGATGAGTGGGCAACCGAACTTTCGCACTAGCCACACGAACAACACGGGAAACTATGAGGTAAAGAGGTTTGCAGGGAAACAAAACAGTGAACTGTATATGACTAATCGATTTGCAGTTTGCACTACGCGGAATCGGAGTCGTCGCAGTCAGAGAGCAAAATGGACATCTCGGAGACACCGACGGACTCCACGGGAATCTCGCCGCTGGCGGATGATGGTGTGACCACCGCTTCGGAGAAGAACATCCTAGAATTGGAGAAGGAGAAGGATAAGGAGGAGCTAGAGTTCAAGACAAGCTCGGCTCTGGACAACAGAATAATGCGACCGGAGCTGCTGGCCATTGAGACCATGCCACAACGACACACCATCGAGCGAACGTTGGCTAATAGCCATCCGCTGATGTCACCAACCAACACGGACTCGGACTCGGAGCCCTTTCAGTTGAAGAAGCAGGAGAAACAGCAGAGGAGTAACTTCCCAGACGTAGTACCCACTACAGAGACTGTGCAGGTGAAGAACTCCCTGAACCAATCGCGGAGCAAGCCGCAGGATGCCAAGGTCAGCCTGCTGAGGGCCAACAGTCCGGACATCCTGAGCAGCGAGTCGGATGCGGATGTGTCCCAGTACTTGGCTGCGGTGGAGTCCAATTTTCAGTCTGTCTCCCTGATGCCCAACGGCAACGGCAAGAAGTCTAAGCGAACCACAACTCTCCCCGGCGGCGAGGACATATCCAGCCTGGACTCCATCTCCAATCACAGTTTCGACGATGACGAGGATATCGAACACAATCTGGCCTCGCTGAGTCCTTCAAGCTCGCTGATCGATGGTTTGGATGGCGAAGACGACGACGACGATTGCGAGGGTCCGGAACTGCTGCCTGACCACGATGACGACCTGGAACTGGACATGGAGTTCGGTCTGGCCACTACACCCACACCAAATGCCCAGGCATCGACCACTGCTGCCTCCACTCTACCACAATACACGGCTGCTGAAGAGAGACGCGACTCGCGGAACTGGCAGAAGATCACTTTACCGGATGGACGCACACGGGAGATCGACATGCGGGTCATCGAACCCTACAAGCGGGTGCTATCCCACGGCGGATATCTCAAATCTGGCGGCCAAAACGCCATTGTTATCTTCTGCGCCTGCCACCTGCCGGATAGGTCAAGGGCCGACTACAGCTATGTGATGGACAACCTGTTCCTCTACGTGGTCAAGACCCTGGAGCAACTGGTCACGGATGACTACGTGTTGATCTATCTGCATGGAGGGTCCAACAGGCGAAATGTGCCGCCTTTTCCCTGGCTCAAGCGGTGGGTTTACATTCTGGCTTATTTTGATTGACCAATGGAATATAATCCTTTTACAGATGCTATCAGCTACTGGATCGCCGTCTGCGCAAGAGTCTGAAGCACATGTATTTGGTGCATCCTACTTTCTGGATCAAGTCTCTGGTGTGGATGGCTCGGCCGTTTGTGAGGTGAGTTTAATGTTAAGTGTTTAATAAACTGATATTTCATAAAAGCGTAATTCCTAACAGCACAAAATTCTGGCGGAAGCTGGTCTACGTGAAGTCCCTGGAGGAACTGGGCCTACATGTGGTCGTGGAAAAGGCAGCCATTCCGGAGAAGGTTAAGCAATACGACGCCAAGCGGCACTGAGGAGCTGCGACGCCCCAGACTTGTTTTACTCAAACGCTAATGCAAACGCAAAGCCTTCATAACACACTCGCTAATCGAGCCTCTGCATTCCCCATCTTTAGTACGGACTAAGGCTATGTCCTCCAACCGATTGTTTGCGCTCTCTCGCTATGCTTTAATTTAAGATCTCAATCTTTGTGATACTTTATGTTTGCCTTCTCAGTCGAGTCGAATCGAACCCCTTGATCCCCTCCTGCATTTTTCCGTGTGAAGCGTGAAGGCGTTCAGCAAAACATCGAACAAGTTTTTGTAGTTCTTTATTGGCAGTCGTAGAAATCGTATTAGTAGACACAGACTCACATGTGCTAGGATCCTATATATACACACACATACATAATGATACCATGTAGTTATCGTGTAGCTTCCGCTTCATATATTTTGTAATGGAACAGACATATGCAACCAGAAACCACCAAACTTCCGAACATGTGTTACCTTTCTTTGTAGTGTGAAAAAAGAGAAAACACGAAGTTTGAACAGAGTGTAACCCACTAAACTGATCTTAAACATAAGTAATTGAAAATCTTTAGCTGAATTTTGCATCTAATATTGCATATTGTATATTCCAAGCGTTCCAATCACGACACTTACACTGACACTGAGACCCCATGCCAGTCGACAGTAGGTGCCCCCATATCTTCGCATACCCCACTCATCCACCATCAGCGTTAGCCGATTAGAATGTAAGTAAACTAGCGACCATTCTTTGTGGAGTCTACACACGAACACACGTAGAATCTCTCCAGCGGATAATGAGACGTACAATTAGGCAATGTAACCGATTGATATTAAGAGCGACATTTTGTTGGTTCCCTTTTACCGCTTTAAACAAACGATAATAATAAAGTGCAAGATGATTTTTATTTATTATGCAATATAAACATTGTAATATAAGTTCTATGAGTAATAGCTCTGATCGCAGTCCCACAGGTCGTTGTCCTCATGAAATTGAATGAGTACCAGTTCATAAGTGACGATGGTGCCAGCGACCTAAAGGAATTAATATTATTAAGTGAATAACATCCTACGCAATTGTTGAACAACTTACACTCAACACCAGCTTCCTTGTAAGGTGAAAAAACTTCATTCCACTCAGGGCCACCTCATCACTGATGACTTCCTCCGTAAATCTCTTGACCTCTGGACACCAGGACTCCTTGGGCACGCAGCGCAGATATCTCAAAGTGAGCCTGGATTCATCGTGAACGCTGGCGGAGTACAGTGAAACCGCCAGGGTGCGACCAATGAGAAAGATAAGCGAGAAGTAAAAGTACACAGCATGGGCCACCGAGGGCATGGTGCTAAAATAAAGTATCTAACCTATTCAACTGAAACACCATTAAGTTTAAATACTCACTTTAAACTTCGCAGCAACTGAACGCATATAAAATACAAGTTATTAGAGAAGGAAACCATGGTAATTAAAGAAATAGCATCGTCCATTTTATCGCAGAGTATGCATATATTCCTATATTGAATGCGACGTTCCGACCAGTAAGTGGGAGCCATGTTCTGTAAGTTGTCGTTATTTTCCCATAAACAAAACCATTCTACTGCACATCCCATACCATTCCTTTAAAATTTCTCAAGTCATCGTTGAGCTGACGAAACTTTGACGCTAATCCAATACTGACAATCATCACAAACATGTCCATGTAGTTCCAAATGAAGGTTGAATATACGTTCTGGAACTTGCCCCATAAAGCCAGTGGAGTGGAGTAACTGACTACAAAGAATATCTCGTCGTTGGTGCGCATAAAATAATTCTGGATGGGATCGGCGGTGCGATTGCAAAACGAGGCATAGTTTATAGCCGATATCATGCTCAGAATGTGTTCCGCTGTGGTGATAAAAAAGGACTGTGGTTTTAACCAATAGCGGAAACTTAAATTTAAGTAATATTTCTGAGGTCAGTTTGTTTAAACTTACAAAAAGATAGCATCATTCCGATCAGCATTACCATCGAAATAGTGTGGCCCATTTTCCATCTGCCCAACTGCGATTTATACTGGGGCAGATCCTGCTCCACTGTGTGCCAATACATCATCAACTGAGGCCATTGTCGAGCCAGTCTAAGAGCCACTATAAGCACCAGCAGAACTGATCCTCGGAATATTATGGGCTTCAAACTGTTGAAACTCATCGGGTTGTTTAAAACCTTAAACAACGATAGTCCCAAATTAGCTACACTGGAAGTGATGAAAACCAGACTGAAGTAGGTGCGAAGGTTGCGCCAGGAGAAGCTCAGATTGGACGGGTGTTTGCTTGTTACTCCCTTAACTGGCATCATGGCAAAGAACTCGGCCACAAGGAGTACCCTGCCCACTGCCTGGTGGAAAGTTCCATCGCTGAGGAATGCCTCCTTGTTGCTGCGAGAGAGCTCTGTTTGAATAAAATGTATTAAGTAAAGAGTTTTAAATAAATACATTTTTACTTACTGGGTTTTTTCCGCACCTCGTTCTCATTTTCTATTTTATTTTTGTAAGTTTCGCAACTCTCCTGAAAGGCCTCCTTTCGGGAACTTAAGAAAAATAATAATACGCGGAAATTTATGTTTAAATTATATTAACTTTCGGACTATTACTCCTCAACACCAAATTAAAAGTTTTTAAACAGAGTTTTACCAGGGTGCCACAGAAATCTCTGAATCGTTCTTAAATTATTCCACTGCCCACCCACACCCACCTCTCGTGAACCAAATCCAGCTTACGAATAAGCGGTGACCTTGACACCTTTTTCTTCAGCCGGCGCAATTTGCGCTCCAGCTTGGGAAGGATCTTCATCCTGCGACCTTCTGATTCCAATGGCCAAGGCAAACTGCCTGAAAGGAATTGACCACTCAACTGAACTGCCAGCGGTGAGTGGCCAATGACCATTAAAAACACCTGTTGTTTTGCACTTATCTATAATTAAGGAACAGCAACAATAATAGTACATATTTTGCGGTTTTAGCCCTCTGTCCCTCCCACAAAGTTCAGCTTTCAAAGCAGTCGGCCACCTTTTCCTCTTTGTTGAACTGCAGCAAAATTAGTTCGTAGGTCACAATCGTACCAGCCACCTACGAATATAGTATAGTTCTATAATTGGATGTTTATGCGTTTTACTTTGGGGGCACGAACCGAAATAACCACTCCGCGTGTTAGACGAAAGAACTTCATGCCCGTTAGAGCCACATTGTCCATGTGCACCTCCTCCGAGAAGCGTTTAAGCTGAAAAGATGGAGCTAGTTATGGAATTTTTGATAAAAACCTATCCCTACGTACCTCATCGCACCAATATTCCCTGGGAACTAAGCGGAAGATGAGAAGAGGCCTCTTGGATTCATCATTGATACTGGCGCTATATAGCGACAGGATAAGGGTACGACCAAGTAGATAGGCGAGGGAGAACCAGAAGTACAGGGTGTGCAAAATAGAGGGTTTGGCCCTGAAAATATCGTTTTAAAACTCAGTAAAATAGTTGTTTGCGTGTTTAAAAATATGCAAAGATAAATGTTAATCTGAAATTCGGATGATATTTGCTTTCAAACACGCTGTGGAAATGGCTCCTACCCATTTACATTTTTTTGAAAATGTTATTTATTTTAAGAATTTTCCCAAAAACTTACTGCATACTCTTCAAGATCTTTCCACAGATAAAGTACAAATTGTTGCTGAAGCAAAGCAAAGTTATGACTGATATAGCATCGTCCACTTCCTCGCACAGTTTGCAAAGGTTCCGGAAGTTAATCCGACACTGCATCCAATAGTCCACAGTAGTGGGCTAAAAAGGGAATAAGTCATAGACCACTTAGTTATCCGATAGCAATCCTTACCAATCTAGCCTCCCTCATCATGTAATCATTAAGTTGACGAAACCGAGCAGCCAAAGCCACACTGACTGCCATCACAAAGATGTCATTGAAGTTCCAGGCGAATGTACTCAAGACATTGATCACTTTTCCCACTAGTCCAAGGAAAAAAGTGTAATCAACAAAGTGGAACACTGATGAGAAGTTCAAAGACAGGAAACTGTCGACGGGACGACCAGGCCACTGGGGACAAAAGTTGATGTAGTATCCCATGGATAACATGCTCAGTATGTGTTCCACTAAAAACAAATTTCCACTAATAATTTGATGAATTTAGCAAAATATTTCTAAAATGCTTACCCAGCGAGCAGGTGGTGGCCACAATGGTAATTATATTGATGAGCTTGGCCAGAGATCTGCGTTCCTTGGGCGTTTTCAATGGTGGTAACTTAGCCTCCACTAACTGCCATTCCTGAGCAATAGCAGGCCACTTTCTGGCCAATTGTAAAAAAGCCACCGAGATTAGGAATATGGATAAATAGAAGACCAGTGTCTCCACCGAATCGAAAGTGAAGGACACATTGGTCACAAAGGCCACCATATACCCGGAGGTTACTCCAAAACAAAGGATGGTCACCAGGGCGTAGTAGGTTCGAATACTGAACCAGGTAAAGGTCAGATCTTCAGCGAACTTAGAGCCCACTCCACGAACAGGCATTAAAGCAAATATCTGGGCGATGATGAGGACTGAAAGTTAAAAATAATTAACATAATATACTCCTTACTCAACATTAGGTAAATAAATATGAACTTAAAAAAAACTTTTTTTTAAAGAAACTTATAACTCATAGTTCCATATTAAAGGTGTGTTTTGGTTTTTAAAACGAAGTCTTTTACCTGGCTTAATGGCTTCTTGAAAAGATCCATTGTACTTGTAGTCTTCCTTTCTGATCCGAAGCAGCAGTGCTTTAACTGGCAAATTAAATAAAATAGTATTTAATAATATATGATACATTACAAAAGTTGCCATTCGCAACAAAATCCCATAAACTTACCCATGGAAAAATGAAATCGCGTTGAGGGCTTGGAAACGGCTCTGTACTTGATAATTCCCAGGGTTATACTATCAATAAAAAAATTAAATTAATAGTTAACATTTTTTAAAAGGATCAACCTACTTGCTGCCTACTCGGGATCTCCTCCAAAACTTGATCCGAGCGATGAACTTTCGCCGCTTTGCAGGATCCCCAGTGGTCCTGGCCATGTTCTGTGGTCAACTGACGACCAATCCCTCATTTGACAAAAGGTAAACCCACAAATTGCTACCGGCTACCGCTAATTGATGGCCTCCATGCCAATTGTGCGCTTATCTGTGCATAATCTGGTGCAAATAGGGGAAACAGACCTCGACGGTCTCATAAAGTATGTATAAATGAAAATGAAAATGCTGAATAGGATTAGGAAAAGAAAATGATCAGAGAGGAGTCAGGCCCTCGGCTGCAAATGATTTTGTGCACTACAGCGCCCTGCTATTGTCGGAAGAGCACTAGTTCATATCCCATTAAACCACCAGCCACCTTAAAAAATTTAAGTGTTTTAATTAGTTATACCAATTTACAGTTTTCTTCAAAGGACCGCTTCATCTGATGTCCATGGACAGACAGACGTGATAATTGAGATACCAGACACCTCCAACAAAACGATTTGGACACGCAGTGTATTCATAGATAAACATCTGACAGGTATAATTGATTGAGTGTTATTTTGCAAATACAGCAAGTGCAAAAAAAATTTGAAAAATGGGATTAGGAGAAAATGCTCTTGGAGGAGCCCACGCCGCCCTCGCAGAAGCTCTTTTGCACGTCGGATCCAGCCATTTGATTAATCAGCACAAGTTCGTAGACCATTAAGGTACCAGCCATCTGTAACAGAAAGTTCAAGAAGGTTTTTAAAAAGTAATTTATTCAATTTATTAAAACTCACAGCAAATATTAAACGTCTGGTCAGTAAAAAGTAACCCTTTCCACTTAGGGCAAAGTGATCAGAGAGGAAAATCTCATTTAGACGCCTTAATTCCACGCACCAAAACTCCGTGGGTATTTCGTAGAGGGTATATGAAATCTCCTTGGCTTCTTTAGGAATTGAAGATGCAGCAAACATCATATTTAGAACGCGAATGATGACATATGATAGGCAGAACCAGAAGTATAACTCATCTGCATAGTTACCCTTGGATCTAATTAAGAAAATTGAAAGATAGTTAACTCTTTTCAAATATTTCAACAAAAACACCACCTAAAAAGGTATTTGGAAAGTTGTCTCTAAAATTAAGTAGTTTTTAACTAAATAAAAATTTGTATTTTGTTTAATATCAATTTTAAAAAATATCAAAAACTCACTGAAAACTGTGATAAATCTGGACACACACAAAGTACATGTTGTGGGCACAGGAGAGAACAATTAGCCCAGATAACTCCTGGTCGTAGATCCCAAGAAGATCACTGAGATCCAGGACATCGCATCGAATCCTTTGCCAGAACTCATTTGGCATTTGTTGCTTTACATGCTGGCGGATGCGCCAGTGGAGCTGCTGAAAACGCGTCTGCATCCCACGGCAGATGAGGATAAGGAAGATGTCCACAAAATTCCACACGAAGGTCATCGACAGGGTGGTCCACTCGATGAAGGGAATCCACCAAGCGGAGAAGTGCATCACCAGGAAGAGCTGCTGCCTCTCTCGCTGAAAGTAGTTCTGCCAAAAGTTCGCATTCAGTTTGCACTCCACAATGGCCAGGTGATTGTTGTACAAAGCACTGCCCACATATGTGGAGTGCTCACAGAGAGCGGCCACCAGGAGACAGACGCCCCAAATACGGAGGCGACTAGAGTACCCACGTCCATAGGCGCAATCGTAGGCAGGCTCCAGGAAAATCTGCTCGCACTCTGATGTCCTACGGATGATGTACGACCAACGACGGGAGAGCAGCAGAAAGACCCCAAAGCAGAAGATGCAGATTACGCTGAAGCTGAGGGATCCTAATAAAAATATTTAAAAAAATATCTGAATATAACCAAGGTTTTTCTTTACTTAAGACCTTAAACCCACCTATGGTATAGATTTTTAGACCATGATCGAGCACCACTTTGGAGGACAAAGCACAGTCCACAATGGAGAAGATGAACAGAACCAGAGCAGCAAGTAATGACAAAGAAATCCAACGAAAGCGAACCTTATCTGGTCGAGAACTTGGCCAGACCCCGGAAACTGGTAAAACACCAAAGAACTGGGCTATAACCAGATCTGAAGAATGATTAAGGTAAAATTATTGTAATGATCTCTACAACTGATCCCACTTACAAGGACCAATTCCGTGCTGAAGTGTGTTCCTAGTGCCTCGTTGACCCGACTGCTTCATGGCTTGGCTGTTGGGTAGCAAATGGAAATGGGTCCTTCAAGTCCAAAGGACACGCCATAAACAAGGGGGCGTGTGCAAATCTATTTGCAGATTAGGATCTCGCGAATGCGGATTTTGTGCATGTGGTGCGTGGGCGTGACACTTATGACTAAAAGTGCTCTTGAAATCGTGATCTAAAAGTCCCTACAGTATTGAGTCTTTTGCCTGATGGAGGCTTGGTTGATGACATCCGATATCATTAGCTCATAGGTGATGATTGTGGTGCCCATCTACAAAATTAAGAGTGTGGTTATATGTTTGTATATTTTATGGCTTTGACTTACAGCCAGGACGAGTGAGCGGGTGAGGTAAAAGAAGCCACTACCAGAAAGAGCTGTCATGTCATTTCCCAACTGCTCACTAAAGCGTTGGACCTTAAAAAGAAATAATGTGTAAATATAAGTTGGATGGGAATTATTACCCACCTCTATGGACCAAGCTCTGGAAGGCACATCCCTTAAAGCTGTGACTATCTTTCGTTCGTAATCGTTTATAGAAGAGGCCACAAAAATGGTCAGCAAGGTGCGGACTACGGCAAAAGCTAAAGAGTACCAGAAAGCCAACATTACCAGGAAGTTTACTCCTATGTTTCTGTTAAAAACAAGTTATAAATAAGATATAAGTTAAATAAAAACATTTTAAACTCACTTGAAGCTGTTAAACAACTGAAAGCAAATAAAGGACATGTTGTTTCCAAAAGCCAGGAGCACCAATGGAGCTATTGCAGCATCCAGGAGATGCACAAGTCGCTTCAATGCCAGATAATGCTCACGAACTTCAGTCCAAAACACAGCTGGCATTACTTTCCTATGAACAGCAGCAATTCGACGATAGAGCTGATGAAATCTGGCAGCCAGGCCAATTCCAATGCACATTATAAAAACATCGGTGAAGGAGCGGGGATAAGCGATAGTCTGGTTTATCCACTGGGAAATATAAGTTAAATGATTAAGGATCATACAATTAAATAATTTTTAAATATATTTGTACCTCAAATACGGGCAGCAGGGTAAAGTGGTAGGGGAGGATCATATAGAGATGAGGACGTTCCCATTTGTAGATGCTTTCAAAGTAGGTGACGTTTATCTTGCACTGGGTACGCTCCATATTGCTTAGATGAAACGAGTTGAGAAGCAGGAGACAGTGTTCCACTTAAACAAATATTTAATAAAGGGAATAAATAATTTAATAAATTTCAAATGTTTAAAGTTATGATGAAGCTTTCGAAATTAAAAAATTTTACTGACTACTCACCCAAAGCCGATGACATGACTATAGAAAACACAATATAGATGCGCTTCTTTATCCTGTACTCTCCATAAAAGCGATATGGAACTCGGAGGAAGAGCTGCTCCACTCCATTCCAGGTGCGCATAATCCTGGGCCACTGAATGGCCAGTCTCCAGAAGAAGAGGTGCTCCAATAGACAGACAATATACAACGACAGGGTGCTGGATGTATGAAAATTAATGGCCACCTTGATGACATAGTTGATGACGGCCCCAAATTCGCACACATTTAGGATTGCAATGAGGGTGGAGTAGAAGGTGCGAAGGGATAACCACCGATACCGGATATCCGCCACATCCAAAGCTCCGACATTGCTTACGGGAAGCAGGCCGTAGAGTTGTGTAATAAAGAGAACTGCCAGAATATTTTAATTTAACAATGGATAATGCTCCATAAAGGGTTCACAAACAACACACATTTTGAGTACACTAAAAAAAAAAATAGCACCACAAAAGAACACATTTTATAAGTACTTTAAAATGTTTAATTTGAAAATAATTAGTTAAAAATTATAGAACAGTTATGCATTATAAAATAATGGTCTCACCTTTCGAGACCGCCCGATGAAATGTCTCGCCCTGCGGCATGGCCAAACTAGCACTGTTGGTAAGTTAAGTAGTGCCAATCTGGCGTGCGAAAAACTTTCGATAGAACTAAGGGGGCGTGACGGTGCTTAGCGATTTAGCAACTAAGTATTTACAACTAATTGCGGCTCCTGTCACCGTCAGCTGACATGAAAAATGGCAGGGGCGTGGGAGGATGATTGTCGTTGGTGTGGGCGTGGGTTGTCCATCAGGCGCACAAGGGCTGCAGTCCTTTGCGGCGGTTGGGTTCATCGAATTGCAGCAGGACCAGCTCGTAGGTGACAATGGTTCCAGCCATCTAGGGGGAACGAAAAGATAGTCTAAAGGTGTGAACATAAACAAGCATTTTAACTCACACCAAATAGCAGACGACGGGTGAGAAAGTAGAATTTTTTGCCGGAAAGGGCAACTGTCTGGGTGGTCATCTGGAATATCAGTCGCTCCACCTCCACGCACCAGCTCCGACTGGAAACCCTTCTCAGCACTCCCAGTCCTCTTTTGGATTCCTCATTGATATCCGCTGCCGTGAGAAAAACAAAGGCTGTGCGTCCGATGAGATAAAGTAGGGAATACCAGAAGTACACATAGTTGATGGGCCAGCGCAGTTTGCTTAGGGTATCATGTAAATAATATTAAGATAAATGGTTATACAAAGAGGTTTAAAGCAGACTTACTTGAACACATTCAACAGCTGGTAGCATACAAAGTACAGGTTATTGACACACGAAAGCAGTATGAGACTGGACATGGCCTTATCCACATACTCCAAAAGTTCGCACATCTTAACATAGTGCTCTCGGATATCGATAAAAGTCGACTCGGCGACCTCCTCATGTTCCAATTTCTGGATACGAGTAGTTATTTGCTCAAACCGATAAGCCAAACCCTTGCTGATCATCATTATGAATAAGTCCATGTAGTTCCAAACAAAAGTACAGGCACCGTTGATTAACTAAGGAATTAAATTCATAAAAATAAAATAGTATCTCGAATTTATAAGATTGACTTGCCAAAACAAGAGCAGCCACTATGAAATGGTAGGGCAGCACTTGAAACACATAGTCGTAGTTCCTTTGGATATAATCATCAAAAGTGGCCTCCTTGCTAACATTGGAGCATATGTGATTCCAACGGGTATAGCCCAGAATAGCTGATACCTGGTACAGAGCATGTTCACCTGAGAAATACGGGAGATTTAGGGACCCTATTAATATTTTAATTTTGAATAACTTACCCAACGACAAACCAATGATGGCAATGGCAGCCAACTGCACTCGACGCGAAAGATTCCGTTTTGGTATCTCATATGGAGGCTTGGTAAAAACCATTTCCGTTTTGGACCAGTATCGAATTAGTGGTGGCCATCTTTTAGCCAATCGAATAAAGACCACATAGGCAGTCATTACACAGCCAAAGAAAACAAGACCCACTATAGGAAATATTTAAATTTTAATTGGATGCAAAACTATACTTAATCTTGACTTAAATCTTACCAAAATTCTTGGCTGTGATACCCACTTGAAGCAGACGACTCAGCATGCCCAGAAACAATGTAGCAGTGCAAGTCATAAAAATCAGGGTCACAATCATGGGTAACGATTTATAGGTAAAACGAACTCGACGGGGATTGGAACCCCGGATGCCCAACAAGGGCATTATAGCAAAACATTGGGCCAAAAACATGACTATGATAAATGGTTATTAAATTTTCCAATTTATATAAGACTACCTACATGGATACACTGCTCGATGAAATAGGTCCAGTTTGCCATAGTTGGGTAGCTTCTCGCTGGCCAGTACATTAAACTCCAGATTGGCATCCTCCACAAACTTTGTCGTCGTTTTTTCCGGTTTGACCAATATCTCCACTGCCTTCAAACCATTTCCCTTGATGGGATTTTTGCGAAAATTCAGGGTAGGTGCTTTCATGACGCTGGTCTCTTTTGCACTGACACGAAATGCGAAATTTAAATAGGTCCAAAGCTTGTCATGGGCGGAGTTGAGCACCGCAACGAAAGCCCCACAATCCACAATGGTTTTGGGTGCACCGTGGTGACCGGCTGAAGGGCCACTAATTACGGGTTTTTAGACTTAGCAGGCCACAGGATGTAAACAACAATTATGAGACATGTCCGCGCTAAACGGGATTAAGTTGCGGAGGTCAGACTTGAGGAGCATGTCGAAGGCTTCGGATAGCATCCTGAAGCACTTGAAAGTGCGACGACAAAAGCAGAAGGCTGTCCTGGCCATGAGATGGAAATGTGCCCAGGGAGGAGTGGAGTTCCAGCAGCTGGACACGTTCTACAGAGCCATCAGGCCATGTAAGTTTATTAGGAATTCATTTTAAAATTTAAAAAATTTTAAATAACATTCAAAAATAGTTACTGAACTTACCATGTTTCACAAAAATTTATAGCCACTTTTAGAAAAAAAAAATTGCTTTTGAAACCAAATGTTTAAGAAATTTTTACTTGTTTCTTAAATAATTTATTTTGTAAATAAGTTAGAGTAATCGAATAGTTTAAGAAATTAAGTTGGGAAACTTTAATAAGAAAATAACAAGGAGTTTAAATAAGCTACATATTAATGCAAATAAAAATAATTCAATTCTTTTAATATGGTACACCTATTTTTAGATCTATGTGTAGCCCAATTTTTCGGCATCATGCCTTTATCCAATATTCTCAGTCGTGATCCCCAAGATGTTAAGTTTAAAGTACGAAGTGTTGGACTGTTAGTAACTTTTGCCTTTCTGTTGCTCGGTGGTGTAAAGACCTTAATCGAGGCAAATGTTCTCTTCAAGGCTGGACTCAATGCCAAGAATATGGGTGAGTTGTGAGTCAAAACTGTAAGATCTAAATATATATTATAAGTGCTTAACAAATAGTAAGCTTGGTCTTCCTGATTGTGGGGTTGGTCAACTGGTTGAACTTTGTGGGATTCGCTCGTTCCTGGTCACGTATTATGTTGCCTTGGAGCTCCTTGGATATCCTGATGCTGTTTCCTCCCTATAAGCGTTGCAAGCAAAGCCTCCGCTCAAAAGTCAACCTCATTGTGATAAGTGTGGGTTGCTTAGCGGTGGGTAAGTTGTATTCATTATCTCTCCGATTCATTTTAAAAAAATTTCCTCTTTCAGGAGACCATGTCCTTTACTATGCCTCTGGTTATTGTGATTATAGCATGCATATCTGGCAGTGCCATACAAACCAGTCTCAAATTTCTTTTCGATTTTATTTGGAGCATGAGTTCTCGGACATTATGTTTCTGCTGCCCTACAATGTTTTCTCCGTATGCTATGCATTTGTAAGTATTTTTGAAATTTTTATATTAACCTTTACAATTTGATTCATTTTTTTAGTGGTTAAACGGAGCGTTTACCTTTTTGTGGAATTTTATGGACATCTTCATAATGATAACTAGTATTGGACTGGCACAAAGGTTCAAGCAGTTTTCTGACAGAGTAGTGGCTTTGGAGGGCCGCGTAAGATATTGTGAGGATTACCCAAATTATTTCTTTAGTAAAAGAAATTACTTTTTAGCATGTTCCGGATGCTTTGTGGAACGATATTCGACGGGATCACATTCGCTTGTGCGAATTGACCAGTCTCGTGGATGCTGATATGTCGAGTCTTGTGTTTGTATCCTGTGCAAATAATGTATATGTGATCTGCAACCAGGCTTTAGCCATTTTTACGTGAGTGAGGACCTTATTTCTTCTCTATTGATGTGATATTAAAATAATTTTAAATTCAATCAGCCAACTACGACATCCCATTAACTACGTGTACTTCTGGTACTCCCTGTTTTTTCTGATGGCCAGAACTGGCCTCGTCTTCATGACCGCCTCCAAAATACACGATGCCTCTTTGCTACCCCTAAAATCCTTGTATCTGGTGCCTGATAATCACTGGACTCAGGAGGTCCAAAGATTTGCCAGTCAACTAACCAGCGAGTTTGTAGGATTGTCCGGTTATCGTCTTTTCTATTTGACAAGAAGAAGTCTTTTTGGGGTAATTACTTTTATGATTAATTCAGAGTTCTTCTATTTATCTATTATTTTTTAGATGTTGGCCACCTTGGTCACCTATGAACTAATGTTGCTGGTAAATGGATGCCAAGAGCCACAAGGAACCTTTCCGCTGCACGTAAACAAAAGCTTAACATAAACCCCAATTTACAAAATGTGTATATTTTTCAAGAGTAAAATAAACTATAAAAAATTACCATAACATTTCGTTTTATTTAATAGTTTTAATTTTTAAACAAATACAAAGGGGTTTAACAAAACAAAATTTATCGGCAAATACTAAATTTTTAAATTTTATACAAAATAACGTTAAATAATTACACAAGTTTTAGAAACGTAAAGTAAAGATATTTTAATATTATTTTTAAAACAGGAAGAGGGTTTGTTTAAAATTTTGTAAAAAACCCATCTGCTATAGTAAAGTCTCAGCTTTCAAGGGAGTTCATGTGCAAGTTCATTAAACTCTCCCAAGTTGGGTGCAACAGGAGGGTTTCTGGTTATTAAATGGCCAAAAGGCTGCCCGGATAATTGGCCATTTGAAGTATCATTTCAATTTTCGGGCCTGCTGTCAGTTTCACAGAGGGCGAATCCACAAATGGGAGGGTAACCGAAGTCGTTTGCCATTAGTTTCAATTATTTTTACACATGTACACAAACGTAACTCGACGAGTTTGGTAGGGATTTGGAGTGGGAGTAGAAACCAAAAACAGGAGGAGGAGGAGGAGGGGTATTCCAAGGAACCAAGACAGAATGGCTATTCAATTTCAGGACTCAGCCTTTGACACTTTGCCAATTAACACTTTCCTGGTTACCAAATGCCATTTTTGTTTGGTGTTCACTCCCAACCCCTTTGAGGGGCTGGTGGAGCCATGCTCCTGGGCAATTATCCTGTCAGGAAAGTTTGTACGCAACCGAAGGAGCTAGCAAAACAAAATGCCAACCAAAACAAAGGCCGGGTCATTAACAGGCGCCGGCACCCCCGTTTCCGGATATCACACGTGAGTCAGCAACCCTTAGCTCCCACTTTTTGTTGTGACCCAGCTGTCATGGCAACCGCTCGGAAATTGAAACCCAAACGGGAGAATTGTAAGCAAAATCGAGGAAATTTTTCATTCAGAACGTGAGGAACCGCCGAGGAGCGAGGCCATGAGCCACCAGCATGAGCATGGACATCCCAGAGACCGTATCCCTGCGCAAGTTCCGAGAATTCTCGGCCCGCCAGAAGCAGGAGCTCTACGAGACTTTACTGGAGCTAGCCGAATCCATCGAGGAGCTGCCCAAAAAGTCTTTGCGGAAGACCCTAGAGCTCACTTTGGCCGTTTTGGAGTACAAGGGCGAGCAGGTGCAGCGACTCCAAGATCAGGGTGGCGTCCCAAGCGGAGGAACCTCTGACCGCCGTTTGCAGGACGAGAACGAGAAGCTAAAGCGAATGCTGCAGAAACTGGAAGATGAGCGCGATGGCCTGAAAAGCAAGACCAAAGAGGTAAACAGTGGATTATGTAAAAAAGAGTGCATAAAAATCCTTTTTAACCCTATATTGCTTTAGTTAGGGGAGGAAATCCGTCAACTCGAGCTGCGTCTGAGGGAAGCAGCCCAGCAGGCTGAGGCGAGCGACAAGGATTCATCGGATCCACTGTCCGAGTTGGACAAACAGGAGCAGCTACTCCAAAATATTGACTCAAAAAATAAACACATTAAGAGGCTACTAAAGGAAATTGAGGTGAGTGAAGTGCAGGATATAACACTATTATAGTGTTTTTAAAGTGTTAATTTAATTTAAATCGTTTTTTTTAAACAAGTTGAACTTATAATTAATAATAACATTTATAAATTTGTTTTCCTATTTATTTCATTTTTTAGACTCTCCAAAATCAAAACATAGTGCAGTCCAAGACTATAGTGCTACACGAGCGAGAACTGCAGAACATCAAGGCCAATCTCGTGCAGCTTAGCCAGGATATCACCAAAGTGGAGCAGGAGCGCAAGTCCCTCAAACAAAAAGAGCTGCAGCAGAGTCTGGAAATCACTCGACTGGAGGGCAATGTAACCTTCCTGGAGGTGGAACGCGAAAAGCAGGAGCTGGAAATGCGACAGTTTTTGGATAAGTACGAGACCAAGTCTCTTAGTTGGAAACAGTTGCTCGATGAGCGGGACAAGGAGGTGGAACGTCTCAAAAAACAGCTAGATGGCAAGAGCATCAACTCGGTACAGACCACTTCTTCCAGCAGTCAAAGTCAACAGGAGGAGGAGCACGTTAAACTGAGACATGTAAGATAGTAATTTTTTAATTTATTTAAAAAACACAATTTTTATAAATATAAATATAAATTTATTATAATATATATTAAATCTCCCACCCGTCACAGCTCCTAGAATCCAGAGAACAGCGCATCGAGAAACTGGAGGCCAAACTCAAGTCGATGGCGGAAGAGATGGTCACCTCCACCAAGGTGATGAACCAACTCTGCGTGGAGCGAGAGCGTGCCCAGGATCCCGAGCAGCCACGTGCCTGCTGCCAGATGATCGAGGAGCGCCTTCGAGTATCCAACGCTCGCAGTCAGCAGCTGGCAGAGATGCTGGAGGCCACCGAGCAGGACAACGTCTTGAAGTCCAAGCAGGCTTTGCAAGCCTTGAGTGCCTTGGAGTCCTACAAACGGGATGAGGATGGTTTGGTGCCAGCTTTGCAACGCTGCTCAGGATTAGAGCAAAAGCTGGCGAGGAGGGACAAGCAGTTGAGGACCTACGTCCAGGAATTGAACTCCCTGCATGAAGTGGTGCAGGAAAATGCGCTGCTTCGAAGAAGGCTCCAGATCCCAAATGATGTTGTGGTTCTGGCCAAAAATGCCCAATCCAAACAGCGAAACAAGGACAAACAGATCGAGCTGCTGACTCTTAAACTGCGCACTTCCGAGGAACTACGTCTACAACTGAAGCTGGACAAGAGTGAACTAAGGTAAGGTGTTTGGTTACCAAATATTAAATTCCTTAGACCATTTCCTCCTTTTAGACGCAAGCTCCTAGAACTGCAACAGATTGAGCCGCAGCTTTTAGATGAATCTCTGCATCCACCCAGCGAGATGGGCGAAGTTCCAGCAAGTGTTCCCCTAGAGAATTCCCCGAGACGTGGCCAGGGCGATGGGGCAGCCAGTTCCGAGATGCAAAACCGATACGACGAAGTTCTCGCCGAGAATGAAACACTACGCTCAGGCATGTACGAGATTCTGGAGAAGTTGCGGGAGTACGATGGTGAGTTTGGTATCTGGTATTTAATTTTTATCACTTTCAGTTCAAAGCGAACATCACTATCATGAATACAACATAATTAATCTTATCACTCGTTTATAAATATTTTAAGACTATTTTAAGAAATAACTTTTTACATTTTTAGACAATGAACCCACACATTCAAGTTTCCCTTCACTTCTAGCCACTTCGGAGCACATAACTATTGATTCTGAACTACTGCGACGCCTTATTGAAGCTCTTCCCAGCGGCACAGCCACTCCCCAGCGTCTCCAGGGTCAACTTCTGGAGTTAAAAGCTCGCGAGGAGGCACTGCGTCAACTCCTGCAACAGCAGAACTACAGTGACTCGGAAACTGGGGAGCTTTCTTCAGTCCAGAGCCTATGCGATGTCCCAGAGATGCCAGAGGAGCAACATGAGGAAGAGGATCTCTTGATTAACACAGCTACTCGTCCAAGTTCGCCCACAGAAGCCACGGAGGGATTACAGCGACCTGTCATCTCTGATCCAGAAACGGAACCAAGATCGGAGGCACTGGCAGAACTCTCTATTCTTCGGAAGCATTACGAGGAACTGCGTCTTCACATGTCCGCTGATGGCAATGAGTTAATGAGTCAAAATCAACAGCTCCATGATAAATTGGTCAGTTTGGAGTTGCAGCTGGAGAAGCAAGGGAACTCCTACAGTTATATGCGTAGGGACTACGATGATCTGCTCACTGAGTCGAGGAAGCAGGAACTAAGGTTTATTGAGGATAAGGCATCTTCAGCCAAGAAAATGGAGCAGCTACAGAGTGAACTGTCAGCCACCAGGAATCAGCTAAAGGAATTCCAAAGCAAGCATCTTTACACCGCAGAGGAGCAGCAGCAATTGGAGCAGCGAAATGCCATTTTGAGCATCCAACTTGCTCAGGCTGTGGAGCAGATGCTGGGAGAGCTGAAGCCTTCTGACATATGTGCAGAGTATGGTATAATCAAGGAAAACTATCAGTTGGACTACATCACAGCCGAGGACTTCCAAAAGCAGCAAAAGGAACTGACCACCTGGAGGAGTAAGCAGACGGAGTTGCAAAGGGAGACCAAACAGTTGGAGGGTCTCCTTCAGGTGGCCAATGGACAGGTAAGTCATTTTGGTATACATACTTTTAAGAGACCCACCTTTTTAACCCCTGATTTGTACTTAACAACCAGATCCACTCCCAACAAAAGCTACTCAATGAGATCACCGATAACCACATTAACCTGCGTCATCTGGTGGCTGATCTTCAAAGCAGTTCGGACGAGAAACTCATGCTGGCCAAAGTCCAGAGGGATTTGGACAGTGGTAAGTCCCCAATTTTCCACAGTACCTTCGTTAAACTTCACTATATTCAGTACTATTTACTGTTACAGTCAAAGCTGACTGCTCCCGCTTAGAAACAGAGCGAGAGCAACTACAGCAGAAGGCGGACTCTTTGCAAACCCAACTGGTGGCCACCGAGTTGTCCATGAAAGAAGCACAACAGGACTTCCAGCAAGAGCGCAGCAATAGCGATATTAAGCACAAGTATAAAGCAACGAAACTACAGGCAGAGTTTTCTTTTATTTTAGTTATTTGAAATTTATAATTTTTGATTTATAAAACCCACTTTTATGTATTTCAGATTCCTCCAGCATTCCTTGTTTTTGCTCAAAGATAAATATGCCAAATTTACGCCACTGGTCTTCCTAACCAACTTTGTGTTCGCCTACCAAAAGTTCCAACGCCGCCTGGAGGAGGAGCAAGTGCAGCAACGACGAGAAGATCCCATAGCCCTTATCGATGAGGTAACAGCAGCAGTTCAAGCCAAAATCTCACCCAAGGAGGAAAGTTCCCAGCAGCTGGTGAAGCTCATAAAGTCAGAGACCCAGTTGAGACTCTTGGAACAGCGCTGTGAGAGCCTGCAAACCAAGCAGGAAGAGCTCCAGAGGGAACTGAGTGAGTTGAGGCTAAGCCAAGTCACCGACACCGAACACTGGAGCACCATTCAGGCTTTGTTTGGAGACGGAGTTACTCAAACTAAATCCAAGGTGGATGCGGAAACCAACACGGACTCAGGAACTCCTATTCCTATTCCTATAAGAGCAGCCCAGTTGATAGACAGGCAATCCTCACCCATTGGATCACCTCTTAGACGTCATCCACATTTGGATACTTCCACCCAGACTCAAGGGGACTCAGTGAAGCTTTTGGAGACTGCAGTCCAGACGAACGGCATCCTTAGCCAGCAGAACCAATCCGTTCAGACTTTGGATGCAGTGGAGGACAGCAGAAGGAACTCCCGTGCGGAGCTTCAGAAAATGCAAGCTAAGTGGGTCAATAAAATCTTTTGAAAAATATATAATAAACTAATCTCATATAATAATCCCAAACAGCCTCTTGGAAGCTAACCAGCGCATTGAAGTCCTTGGTCAGCAGTTAGAGGCTTCTAAATCTGAGAGTAGCAATTCCGAGAGTCCCCACAGTGGAGTGGTGGAAAAGACCATCCTTTCCTTCCACACATTGCTCCTGGAGAAAGATCAGTCCATACAGAAATACCAAGATCTCCTGCAGACAGAAAGGGATCAAAGCCAGCAAGCCATCAGCAAACAGGCAGCTGAAAATGAATCCCTAAGGGCAACAGTGAACAACCTGAACTTCAACATCAAGACCAAAGGATGCAGAGATTCAGGAGCTAAAAGGAAAGTTGGAACAGAAACCCATAGCAATTTTGGAGCGTACTTCATCGACAGACTCCAACTCCGAGAGCTCCGTTAATGAGCTGACGGATGAGAAGATCGAGGAACTGTTTGAGAGCAGCGCAGTGGAAAGACCCCATGAAGAGGTTGAGGTTCACGTAGAGTCAGAAGCACCAGCCACTGAAGAACCCGAAGGTGAGGAGGAAAAGCAGGACACTGAGGAGCTCAAGGAAGTGTCTACTCTTCACAAACAAATCAAGGATTTAAAAGACAAACTGGAGTACAGTGAAAAGAACCTAAAAACAAAAGAGGAGGAAGTGGAAATTATTAAAGGAAAAGTGAGTTTAAATTTAGGATATAATATAAACTACCGAAATCATTTATTTTTTAACCAGGTTAAAGCATTGTCAAGAAAGGGAAAAGACCGTGGAGAGTAATGTGAGCCCTGAGCTGGACCAGCTACGTGTCTTTCTGGATGAGAAGGATAAGCATATTAAGGATTTGATGGATACTCTTAAGAACTTCCATGTAAGTGGTAAAAATCCATTATAATTAAAAGTGTGTAATGCTCAAAACCTTAACTTTTAGGACGACCAGCAGCGCTACATCAAAGACACTTCCAATTTCTCCGAAGATCAGATAGCCAAGCTGGCTGCCGATCTCAATCGCACAGAGGCCACCAACAAGATATATCACACCCAGATGGAGGCACTGCGTCGTCAGCTAACCAATGTCACCCAACGCGAGAAGCAAGCCAGAGACCTAAGTCAATCCCTTCGCCAACAACTACTTAAGAGACCAGTGGTGTCCATTAAGACGGAGCTGAATGCTCGGGTGAAGAACGAGAACCAGCAGAAGCGCATCCAGCAGTTGGAGACGGATCTGGACGAGGCCCGTGGGCAATTGCAACGACAGCAGACGCTCCTGGAGGCCAAGCGAACGAGGAGTGCTAATGAAGTTCAGCTCTGGGAAAAGCAAAAGAGATACCAGCAGCAGGCGGAGAAGACCAAGGCTAGATTGGAGGAAACTGAGTTGGCACTGGAGAAAACTAGAACCCTCCTTCAAGCAGCTCGGACCACCATTGCCCGTTTGGAAAAGGATAAGCAGATCCTAGAGTCCAAGCTGGGCAGAAGTGGACCAGTCAATAATGGTTCCAGTAATTCTCTGAAGTGCTGCCGCACTCCATCCTGTCCCAATCTCCAGCATGTGGGTGTCAATAAGTTCACTCCTTCGCCTTCAGAGAGTCCGGAAACCTATACTGGTCCCAGCAGTGAGTGCAGCTCTCCAGCCCATCATCCCCAATCCCAGAGTGCTCACTTCTTCGACCAGAGTCAGGCGGACCTTATAAGTGCCCTAAAATCCCGCATAGAATTGCAGCAGCGCAAGATCATCGCCATGGAACTGGAAGGTAGGGGCAGTAATGCTTTGACCACGGAGCTGGAGAAGCTCCAGGAGCGCTATCAGGCCATGGAGGCCCAGAATATACGACTGGAGGCAAGAAATCTCCAGCTGCAATTGGATTCCGATTTGTTAAGACAAGGCGACAGCAGCGATAGGTTGCAGAAGAGGATCAAGCACTTGGAGGAGTAAGTATAAGTTAGGTATTTATAATAAGTTATGATCATATGATTTAACGGATGATGTTTCCAGCTACATCATTGCCTTAAAGGAGGAGATGGCTCGCAACGAATCCCGTCGAGAGTTGTGCAAGTGTAGTGGCCTTAAAGTGAACACCAATCAGGGCCAGTCGGCAGAGCACACGATCCTCTCGCTCCGAAATCTCGTGGAGAAGCTGCGCCAGGAGAACAAATTCCTTAAGGATGGACGAAGATCCACGGAGTCTAGGAGCTCCACGGACTCCACACCGGCAGAGGCAACAATACTGCAGCAGCAAAATGCAGAGGCTCTAAAGAAAATCACAGCACTTCAGCAGGAGCTTCAAAAGCGGACCAAGTGCAGCCAATGTGGAGGGCGCAGTAAGGTGTGTATGGGTATTCAGTACTGTTATTTTTTATTTATAATGATTCTTATTTTTCCAGGACGCTGCCAACGAGGAGCTGAAGTTCATCAAGGAGCAGCTGGTGAAGAAGACGCAACTCCTGCAAAAAGCGAAAGTTCTGCTGACTCGAGCTGCTGCAAAAGAGAAAGTTTTGAGGGAACAGCTCGCCCTCTGGAAACGAAAGTGCTCCGAGCTACAGAATGTGCCCGTGATTGATGAAATTAGCGAATAAACATTTTTTATTGTAAGATGAATGTTGTACAGCGAAAGAAAAATAAAACTAGCGTTTTTTTTCACTTTTAGATGTTTTTAAAATTGCCGCCCATTTGTCCAGAGTTGCCAGATCGAACTCTTAGTGGTGGAACAACTTAATACAGTGATTTTTAATGAGTCACAAATTTATATACAAATAAAACAGAAAATTTATTACGTTCATTTTGTTAAGTTATTTATTCAAAAAAAAAAATTAAATATTACCTAACAACATTACGGTACAAACAAGTTTGCTCTTTACGCTAAAGATATAAATCTCAACTTCGAGCTGTGACTTCTGTTTACGTGTTTTGTTCACCAACTATCGCCCATTCCTGGGCTTATCAATAGTCTTGCGTGTGAGTACCCCTAATGCCGCAGTAATCGCACGGAACAAACAACAATAAACAGCGGTAATCTGCATTAAATGATTTTGATTGGACTTTGCCATTCATTCTTACCGAAGCCAACCCCCCATCAAGATGTCGTACCCAGGATACCAACACCTACTTGTGGAGCAGCAGGGGAAGCTGCTTGTTGTTAAATTCAACAATCCTCGCAAGAAGAACTGCATCAATAGGTTCACCTACCAGGAGATGACCCGAGTTTTGACCGAAGTCAACGACGATGAGAACGTGACAGTGGTGGTTTTCACCGGAGTGGGCGATTTCTTTACGGCCGGCAACGATTTAACCCAATCCTCTCAGAGCGACGACCTCGGTGCCTTCTTCAAGCAGTCCAATGCAATTTTCAAGGCCATGGTGCTGAGTTTTGTGCACTGCAAGAAGATAGTGATTGCCTTGGTCAACGGACCGGCAATTGGAATTGGAGCGACTATTGTGGGATTGAGCGATGTGGCCTGGTGCTCGGAAACGGTGAGTAGCTAAGGATTCTCCAATATTTTATCACATCTTACCAAGTTATGTCATTTCAGGCCTATTTCCACGCCCCTTTCACCAAGCTGGGTCTCGTACCAGAAGGTGGTTCCTCCTATATGCTGCCCCTGATCCTGGGTCGCTCTAAGGCTTCTGAAACCCTGCTCCTTAACGAACCACTCTCTGCAAAGGACGCCTACCATTTCAACTTTGTTTCACGTGTTTATAAGCCCACTGAATTGGATTCCGTGATCTGGCCCAAGTTGCGCCAGTATTCCGAACTACCACCTGTATCTCTGCTACAGGGAAAACGCCTTGTCAAGGAGGGATTCCTGGAGAATCTCCTGAAGGCCAACGATGCCGAGTGCAAGCAGCTTTTGCAGCAATTCCAACACCCAGAGTTTTTCCAGGCCATCATGGATTTCGCCAGTCGCAAAGCCAAAGCCAAGTTGTAAATATTTACAAACTTTTATAACTCCATATAACAGCGATGTCTAGAAGATGCTCGCTGCCAGCTGTGGTATGTTGTTCCATATTTAGAAACAAAATCTGTGTTTATTTTTTTGAAATAGAGATCAAAACAAATGAACTTTTCTGCGATAACACTACTGGGTGAAATTCCTCTAATCTCAAACAGTTCATATTTTTGGGTAGGTGATTAGCAAAAATGGTTAGTACCTCCGAACTCTTATCACTTGAACCACTTTCTGAAAAGGAAGGTCGAGTTTTTTCCAAGAACGAGTTGTATTTTTATTGTCCACTTATATATCAACTTTCCCGCCCTCACTTCAAATTAAAATTCAGTTTGCACTCATTTATAGTTCACTTTATTATTGCATACATACGAGTATTCATTTATTAACATATCATTTGACCGATGCTTTTGTTCGTGTGAGTGTATGTATATAATATGTATATGACCGTATTGCACTTTATAATAGTTCAACATTGAGTAGTTACCACAGGCGCTCCACAAATCCTTTCCGGTCTGCAAAAGCTTGAGTTTAGCCAGCCCCGCTCGTGATAATGAACTTGTAGTGACTTAGATTACACTATGCTTTACATTCCTGTATCAACTGGATCTAGGCCAGCCCATAACTCTGACATTCTGCTAGTGAAATTCGTTGGCCTCTCCCTCGGATTTACAGAGTACTTTAGTATTCCATATGCTCGTCCTTAGTTTACACTTAATCCTAGGCGTGCCTGCTCATGTACAAATTGATGATAGACGTATAAACATATCTATAATAGCCAGTTAAACTTAGGCTGCGTTTTTAGTTATTTCTAATAACTGCACTATCCAATCCAAAATCTTTACAATTAATCAACAAAAAGTGCTACCAGGATAAACGCAATGTTATCTCATTTTGTTTACTCCCACTTAACCTACCAAAATAACCGGGAATCTTAGCTAAACTCCCCCCTTAAACTACTAGAAGATAGCAGGAGCAGTGCCAGAAAGTGGAGCACCACCAGATGACTCCACGTGGTTTGGACCACTCCCGCACCACCATGATGCAGTTCGGCAAAGCTTTCGCCTGGAATAAAATGTGGGCTTATTTATTGGTGGGGAACTTAAAAATGTCGTAATAAACTTACCATTCAAAATGTGCACCACAATGGTAAAGTTCTGAAACTCGCTGATGGAGCATGTGTAGTTGCCAGAATCCGTTTTACTGATCTTGGCTATGGAGAGTGTGGAGTTGGCTCCATCCTCCATCAGTTCCGTTTTGACGCTAAAATAATTTAGGTTAAATTGGATATTTGTATTTTTAAAACAAGCTTGCATGAAAACTAAAAAGTCTTAACTACATTTAAAAAGTTAAACCTGACAGAACAAAAAATTTAAAAAGAACATCAATTTTTATTACCAAATAGTTTTAAAACCTTTTAAAATTGTTTAAAAATGTGTATGAACTTCATATCTTTTTGCAAAGGATACTTAAATTAGATTTTGAATAGAAATCCGCGTTTAAAAAATTTGTAAATACGACCCACAATAATTTTTTTAGTTTAAACTTATCCACACACTCACCTCACTCCCCCTCGAGTTACGTCATAGTTGAGGATGTTGTCGATGTGCTTCCAATAAACCACAGAACTGGTCATTGCCACATTTCGCACCACACAGGACAGCTGCAATGTGGAGTCGATCTCGTAGTACTTCTCCTGCAGCGGATCCCCCACCTCGTCCACTATCATCACCTTCGGAGCTGTTCAAAAGTCCTTTTTCAGTTTTCTTCTTCACGAATCATGTTGTTTATAATTTACCATTCACATGCAGATTTATCTGAATGACGCGGGGCGGATGAGTTGAGATCTGGCACTCGTAAATGGCCTCGTCGTCCTTCTTCACATTGGTTATCTTCAGTCGCCAGTTGTTCGGGATACTGGAACTCCATTTTGTAGCGCTTATCACCCGTGTACGTGTGCATGCCCACTGTCAGCAGATCCAGGGCATTGCCATTGCTATTACCATTGCCCTCAATCTGCGCATTGTGACGCACCCAAGATACCTATTAAGTGGAGTAAGTATTTAAATATAATTTGGCTATCAGTTCATATTCATAAAATGACATTTAAGATAATCAAGGTAACTTTTCCTTTTTTAAATGTGCATTTAAATAAAAAAATTTTTTTATTCTGCCAACATATTGTTTTCATATTTTCCAAAGTTGAAAAGAGGTTCTACTTTGGTATTAAACATTTCTTTAGCGATCTAAAGAATTTAAGCACAACTTGAAAAATTTACTATCAAGGGCTAAAAACATTAACAGTATTAAGGGTTAATATCACAGTAAACAAATATATTCGCTGCAGTAAACTGCCATTATTAAAAAATTATGAATATGTTTGTTCATTGTAATTACTTCGTTGCGCAACAAAAATCTCTGTTGTGACGGTAACACTTTTAAAATTTTTTTAAGATTACACATGTGCTTAAAAAATTAAAAAAACTAAGTATGTCTGTGGCTTCTAAACACGCTAAGTGTGCCTAAAATTCTTTTTGTTCACAACAAATAACGTTTTTTTTATTTATGCAAAAAATGTGGAATAAAATAATAGCATAATAAGTTGTGCTTAATATTAACCTAAATTAGCTTAAAAATATAAACGCATAGCTTACAGTCTTATCCTGCAGTAGTGAAATCCTGCAGTTTAGGTGGATGCTGGAGCCGGCCTGCACGGTGAGATTGGTGGCCTGCCCCAGTCGCTGTACATCCTCGAAGTGGGGACCATACCTGCATCATTAGATACATTTAAATTCCAAGTTCCCGTAGGGTTACCTTTCCAACCAACTCACCTCTGGTCATGGTGGTGATGTTTGTTGGCCGAGGAGAATGTGTCGAAAATGTAGTTCAACATGGGAGCATCCGTTTTCTGGCCCTTGGACAAAGGATGTTTACTGTCCACCTTAACGGCGGAGTTACGGACATGGCCAGTGCTCCGATTCCTCGCTGGCTCCGTGGGATTAACCAAGGATGAGGAGTTGGATGAGCTGCCAGATGAAGTGGTGGCCACTGTAGCCGGCACTAAGGCATTTACATTCTGGCTGCCAATCTGCTGGAAGGAGTTCTTCCGCCCAGAAGAATCTGGGTGTGCTTTTCGGAGCCACTGTTCCCGATGCTGCCTGCAGGGATAACGACTCCAGATCCTGGGATTTAACTGGGTTTCCCTGTTCGACGATCGGCAGTTCTGATGTCTGACCCCCAGGGATTACGTAATCCGCATCCACACCATCTTCCGCATCCGAATCCTCTGCCTCTGCTGCAAAGGAGTTATCGATTTCATTCGAATCTGGGTTTTTGGGTTTTAGGAAGAGAGAGGAGACACAGGGGAAAGTTGAGAAATGATGACATGGCTGAGCCACTCATGTGTGTGTATATATGTGTGTCTGTATCTATATGCTAATGCCAAGTCGGCCGATTTGAGCGGGGGAGTTTGTTTATTCGTTCAGAGTACACTGAAACCCCCCGGGGCTGTACAAACATTTAGTTTGCTTCTCCAAATGTAAACAAAAAAATATTACCTCGGTCATCTGATGTACTGGTATTGAACAAAGTTAAATGTCTCGCAAAAGCTAATATATGGTTTAGAAGTTTGGCTTCTTAGCTTCATTGAGTAGCACTGATATGCAAGCTCAAGTGTTTAAATTGTCCAGGCAAAATTTAATAATTTTGTGCAATACAAAATTTACAATTTCAAGATGATTGTAAACATTGTAATTTGTTTTAATAATTCAATTAAAAGGCATTTTCCTTTTATCCTCAAGCAAATACAATTTAGGTCATTTCATAATCAATTTATTACAACTAACTTGAAGTTAAATATTTCAGTACAAACAAACACTTTAGCTTCCTTAACACAAATTACACATTTCTATAAGAAGTACCACAGAAATTCAGCTCAAAATGTGTCAAACTTTTTCTTTGTAAATTTTACTTATCCTTTCGCCATACACAAGCAAAGGGCTTAGGTGGGATTTAAGAAATAAAGTGTATCCTTGCGTACTTTTAAACACCCCTGACCTGATTTAAATCCCTAAAAAAATGTATACTTATCGTATACAAAACACACATTAATTTGAGTTTTTAGACAAAATAAATCATTTCACAGATTTAATCTTTTTTAACGAAATTTAAAACCATTCATTTCAAAAGGTTAAATAATTCAAATATTTAATATTTTAAATATCCTAATGCAGAAACTAAATATGGCAAAACAAATTGTACATCCTCAAATGATTCTTTTAAAAAATAAAATTATGAAAATAATTAACTTATGAATCCTTCGATCCGGATTTATATTATTTTTTTGGCATCTCAAAATTGCTTTAAGTCCATACACTGTTTATATATGCAAACCAAAAAATAATGTAGATATTTTAAAAATGTTTTAAACTAATACACCAACTCCTATTAAATATTTGGGATAAACCACTTCACATTCATATTTCGCTCGAATTTATTTTTTAATATTATTCCTACTCAAGAGAAGGATTTAGGTAAATTTATTGAGTTGACCTCCTTTTTAAATCCACAACTTTCAGTGTCTTTGAGAGGTGGCCAGCCAAGTGTTAAAACCAGAGATATATGGAATTGTATAATGTAATTTTAGACACCAGGCGAAGGACAATTATTGCCTCCCTTGGAGTCATCAGGATAATTGAAAACCAATTATATGTAATTATGCATTAACCATTGCAAGTAGCAATTTCGCAATTTGCCTACCGTAACTATTCCGTAATGTGGACACCTGGAAGGGGGCGGCAGTGGCAGTGGGCGTGGCCGGGTTATCCACTGCTGCAGTCGTTCTCACTGGTACTTTCGAGGTGGCCATGGGCATGTCCATGTCCAGAGGATCCACCAACGGCTCCAGACCCTGGATCCTGTTAACTGTGTCGTGGATGGACTTTGCCTGGACAAATTCGCCGCCCATGATCGTTGTGGTGAGGAGGAACAGCCTGATCAGGTTGTACACTGAACATTCAGGGTAAAATTCTCCCGAGGATGCGGATTTTGTTACTGCTAGCGTTGATTTAGTTCTGGGTCGCGCTTTTTGTGCTGGTTCATTCAAACGCATTTTGCAATCTGGAGTAGTCGGCTCTAACTAACTGCATTGGACTCGATTTCTTTGCGCCGACTTCTCCGCTTTTTTTTTTTTTATATATTTCTCTTCTTATTTTTTGGGGTCACCTATGGCGTCTCACGCACTTTGGCCATTTGTTTCGCTTCCTTTTCCTTTTCGGGGTGGAGTCACGTAAATATCAACTTGATTAATTCACATAAAGCAGGGCTATCCTTATTGATTAACTTAATATGTGTGTGCTCTAGGAACGATCGTTAAGTTGTATTACACTTTTAATAGCCTGCCATTTTTTTGGGATTCACATATTTTTCGGGGATTCACTGACTTATACACACCCGATTATAAAGTGCACTGGGGGCACAGAGACAAGGACACAAGATTGGATCGAGGAACCGGAAATAAGGGAACGCATTTGGCAGGAGATTCAATCACCGAACGAGCACCAGTGCCTCATGCATTCTTCAGATGGAGATGGACCGAAACGAAGGCAGTCGGAAATCACAGGCACATCGCAGGGGATAACTGCATCACGTACAATAGACGACACGGATTTGGTCGAGAACTGGGATTCGGAGTGCGGCATCCGTCTCTCGCGAGGAACGTCAACGCGCCTGAAGACTTCGCCAATGACTGGTTATTCACGTTGAGGCAGGAACTTGGTCACGGTTGTTGTTGATGTCCCTTTCGGCTCGTCTGTGCTTCGTTCTGGTCTCGGCTTCCCCACAGGATGCTCTCTATCATACGGCGTGCGCATGTCCTGGTTTCGTTAAGTTTTTACCCCTCTTTGTGGTGGCTTTTATGCCTTTGGGTGGGTTTACATTTCGGAGTTGAACAGGGGCATCATAGGTGGTGGATTATGCTCCGAAAAACGGTCATAAAGCAGTGGACAACGCTCCTGCACTGTGCAACATCCTTAAAAATACATTGGTCTAATAAATCTCAGTGTGCTAAACACGACCTCATTTTTGGAAATTCTCCTTCACCTTAGGACTTCGAGAAAATTGACCTAAAAGTGCAAGAAAACGCTGTTTTAGGCCCAATACAATTTCACTCATGAACCTATGATAATTTTGCGATAGTGCAACTATTTGGCTAGGGATCCTCATACCCAAAAAAGTCAAGAAATTTTTTTTTAAATTTTAAATAGAATGCTAAAATACCAATAGACATTCGGTGGTGCCCAAAAGTGTGATATGAAAAATGAAAAAAGGTTCCTGCCAAAAATTATCACTGTAATCAAGCAGTTTTAGAGCAGTTAAACTCAAGCAGGTCAAGCCAAAAATTGTCACTGTATTGCAATCAAGCAATTTAAGAGCAGTACCTCAAGCAGCTCAAGCAGTGACTTTCTATAAAAGTGGTATGTCATTTAAAACAAAAGGACAAGCAGTGCACGTATAAGACACTTGCTCTTAATGTGTTTACAACAGCCATAAAAATATAACAGCCCGAACAAGGCAAATCCGCCAGAGGGCGCCACTTATTTTAGTTACAGTACAACATCCCTTGTTGTCAAAAGGACATGCCACTTTTAAAGAAAGTGACTTGTACTTCACTGCTTGCGCTGCTTGTGTTTACTGCTTTAAAACTGCTTGATTGCAATACAATCATAATTTTTTTCATCTTTCATAGCACAGTTTTGGGCACCACCAAGCAAATAAAACAGGAGAAATAAGGAGTTCATGTTATCGAATGTCTACAGTCCATTTATACCAATCTGAAGGAATGGATTCGTGGATAACGTGAGGGATGATTGGCCTCTGTTGTGGCTCTGGTGTTTTAAATGGACCTCGTCTTATCAGACGCGCGTGGATGCTGCTCTCGTGCAGACGTGTCCTGGAATAGGTGTTAAGTCGAGTGGATTAATCAGACGGAGACAGCCTGCGAAAATGTTTTCACCTGTGAAAATTAATCACATTCTCAATTAATAAACAACGGGAATCCACTGACACGTGGAGCAGGAGCAATGCAATCAAGAAAGTTCAAAGGCCAGTGGATACGATGACAACTGAGTGGAAACTTACAATCAAAGTCGCGAAAATATATGCACACGCCAGTATACATACAGACGAAGGAGCGAAGGCAAATCTGCTTTTAGGTCACACAAAAGGCTCTCGCAGCAGCAGGACGAACAGGAGCTGCCAAGGAATTCCAAGAACGAACCAACAAGTAAGCCATCAAATGCGGTCCTCGACTCCCTGGGCAAACAAAAGCCCCTTTGGAGCATTATTTGTAGCATTTTCCTGTGAAAATCCCTGATTTCAAGGAATATTTATGACTGGGTTGTGATCTGATATTCTCATACTCAAGCTATTGATAGGTGCTTCTGTTTAAATTATTCATTTACTTGACATTCAAGTCAATAAAATGGGTATTCGATGGCTTATGGGTATTACCCATTGGGTATCACAAGTATTTTGTTGAAAGTACTTTGTGATTTAAAACAAACCTAATTTCATACAAAATACATAAGATTTTTATTCAAATGAATTTATGGTACCAAGTCTTAAACACCTAAGTTTTATATCATAGAACACAATATTTTCGAAGTTCCTAAGGTAAATTTAATGGCTGCCTTGATTTTACATCCTTTTAACAGCAAAAACCACATAAATCAACATAAAATACATCCAATGTAAAAACAACTCAGGCGACAAAAAGCAAACGTGTGCAAACAGTGCTTGAAAAAATGAAAAATACATGGAATGCAAAAACGTGGCATTTGGCTTGCATGCATTTTTAATTTTCAAAGCATTTTTAGCCTTGAATACTGGCATCTGCAGAGAGCGGTTCTGTTTAAGTGTTTTTAAACTTTAAAATCCTTAAAATTGTAAAATTGTGACCTCTTAAAAAATTAGCAGTAACGACTATATAATATTTTTTGAACTTTGGAAACCAAGTAATTGTGGACTTTCTTTATTATTTAAAAAGGGTATTACAAATTAGGCTTTTCAAAATTGTACATCAACTAAAAAATTTCATACATTAATACATATTTTCAAGTGCTTTTAAATCTCTAAACATTTTTCTAACACCTTTGTATTAGTTGGTTCTACCTTCCAAAAAATCTAAAAAAAACAAGTATGTCTTCTGCAATTAGTCAAAGTTGATGAACTGGGCAAATGTATGTCTAAATCTTAGCAGTATATTGTGTTCTCGAGCCAAGCGTGTCAAGTACCACACTCGGAAAAAAAAAAAACAGGGGACAGAGGACATTGTGGTCCTTGCTATCAGACTTTCGTGCGTTTTGTTTGGCTTTAATTGCGGCTTTAGCCGACTCTGGGCCCTTGAAGGAGTGTCGGCCATTCTCCTGGCCATTCTTTAAGCCCCAGTCACGCGGTTGTCAGCCGCTTCAGCTATTCTCGTCGCTGGCATTGTGCCTTGGATTTTAATTGTTCGGCATTCGCAGGCTGCACCGGAGAACCACCTCCCTCTTCTCTGGATTCCACCTCCTCCTCTCTGTGTTCCTTCTCCTTCTGCAAACAGCCATGGGCAAAACGCAGAGCTCGCATGGTGACCTTCCTCGGACAACAGGTGGGGACAGGTGGGAATACGTAGGTGGGGATGGGGAGGTGGGAGTGTCGAAGCATTGTGGTGTGGCTTAAATCTCCTGTTTCGCATTGCAACTTATCTATATAAATAATTTGGCATAAGCCCTGGAGACTGCAAACGAGAATTTGTAACCACGTCTGCATTGATTTGCAAGAATTGTTTCCATGAAATAAACAATTTCACGGAATTCATTTTTATTTGAAGGGAATCAATTTAATATATTGATGGGAAAATCAAAAGCATAACAAAAATAAAAAAAAAAAAAGGTTTTTCTTGGGAAAATTTGGTATTATATGTCGTTTAGCGTTGCGCCAAAGCGTTACGACCTTAGCTCCAGATTTGTCCTCACTGGAACAGATGCCACAGGAGCATACATACTTGTAGTCGGATCTTTGGTACACTTCCCTGTGCTTAAAAAGGCTTGGGTTTGAATTTAGCCGCTTCTTGCAAACCACGCATTCGTAATTCGGATTCGCCTTTAATTTCCTTGCCGGTTGCTTCTTTTTTGCCGGTGGCTTCTTTTTTGCCACTCTCGGCTTGAAACGCGGCACTGCAGGCCGCACTGCAATGTTAAAAGCTGTTCCGTTTCGATTTTGCGTGTTTAATATCGGGCTTCTGAAAGAAGAATAATAGATTTGAATTTTACAACTAGTTTTGTGGCACTTTTCTTAAACAAGCAATGTATAATTTTGTCTTAACTTTAAATAAAAAAGTATCTATGGTAATAACAAGGAAAAAATTAACAAAAACTTTTTGTCTTCTTTTTGTTGGGGGTGATTTTTTTTTTTCTTTCTCTCTCAAGGAAAAAAGAGAAGCCATTAAAAATGGCTTGGGTTTTTATCTCTTTAAAAAGTAGATATTTTGCGAGGCTTAGTAAGTTTTAACCAAATAAAAATACCTTATTTATTAAAATTAAACATTGAACATTTTCTTAAATATTTATAATAAATTAAAACACCCTCTTAAACTTAACCAAATCTCTCCCATGCAGAACCAATATTGATGATAGCTGCTTTAAGCCAAAGGAATTGAGGAGCATTCGCGATGCCCTCCCGACGCTCCGGTGGCACCACCAAGCGGAAGCACTCGCTGGGGAACCTGCGAAGGGCCCATCCCGCATCCGGAGCCACCTGGAACGTCCAAGTGGTGAAGGGCAAGATGTCGTCCAAGTGCCTCTGGCACGCCTGCAGAGCTCTTATACTGGGCCTCACGCTGATGCTCTTGGGCGCTGGCATGGCCACACTGGGCTACTATGCGGATCACCTCTCCATGGGATCGGAGCTGCGTGGAAATGTCACTGTGCGGGTGAAGAATGACCTGAAGGGCTTCCACCTGAACAACTTTGCGTATGTGGGTCCCATTGTCATGGGATTCGGGGGCTTCATCGTGGTCGCATCCTGCGTAATGACCTTCGAGGCCAGGGACTCCGCTGCCAAAGTGGTTCCAGCCAGATTGAGAGCCGGAGGAGGCGGCAGCAGTAAGAATCCTTCGAGGAGCAACCAGGGGAGCTCAGCTTCACAGCGAAGAGGGATGGGTAAGTATTTGAGGGGAATAGAATAAGGGAAACATATGGAAAATATTTATTATTATATAGTACTTTAGGTGGTAATTTATATGGGTTTATTTTTACAAATTTTTTATTGATTATTTCCTTAAGGTGCCCAATACCAGTCGACCCGGTGGGATCAGCACTTCGGGGTGTTCCGCTCCTCACCCGGCGATCCCCACCAGCAGCCGCAGACAGCGGGAATCTCATCGACACATCAGCATCCACATCCGCACCAGCAGCAGCCCTTCGACAGGGAGGCATTAACCGCGGAGCTGGTCAAGTTCTCCAGGTCGCTAAGGTATAATCGTGCTAAATTTAGAGATCACCTCATGGAAACTACAAAGAATATAAGTCTCAATTCACTTATCCAATTGGCTATATTTCTCGCTCTTCCCGCCCGCTTCTCGCTATCCGCATTCTGAAATCCGCATCCGCATCCCGCTTCCGCTTCAAAAAAAACTCAGCGCATCCACTCGCTTCTGCCCGCCGCAGTTCCGCCGCCTTTCGGGGGCTGGCTCGGCTCCGGATCTGTCCGGATCAGTAGTCCCCGCTCATGCTCATGCCAACACCACCAACTCCACAGCCACCACCACCACCAACTACATTCCAAGTCACTCAGCCACTAATTACTACAATTTGCTCTCACTGAACCGCCTGTCGCCGCTGGAATGGGAAATGTATTGCTCGCACCGTCGACATCGTCGCAACCACCACCATCGCCACTCGCACCACCCCCACCACAAATCCTCCAGCAGCAGTGTGAGGAGAGTTAGAGGTTCGGGTTCAGGCTCGAAACCCACCGGAGGAGCTGGCTCTTCCTCTTCGGCCAGAATCATCAGCAACTCCTCCAGCCTGATCCAGAGGGCCACCAGAGAGTGCACCCTGCTGCAGCCTCCAGCTGCAGGTAGGGTCTACTGGCAGGCCTCCTCCTTCGACGGGGGTAGTAATCCCCCAGGAGTGGGAATCAGTTCTGGGGCAGAGAAGCGCAGTGAGCGGAACAAGCGATCGGACACAGCCAAGAGGCACGTCCTCTCCAGGCAGAGACCCATCGAACAGGAGGAGGCTCGCGACCACAGCCGCAGCCCACTGGGACACAGAAGGTAAGAGGACTAGGAATTCTAATCAGGAAGATGAGTGTGATAGGGATTGATTTGGTTTAAACTCAGAACTCTCTAAAAATCAGACCTGATCTTTTAAAAAATCTTGCAACCAATTGAAATTAAATATATTACAGAAACTCCACAATGTCGGACTCCTCGTACAGCGGCCGCTGGACGGCTCGCTGTGCGTCCATCGCCAGTCGAACGTCTAGTATCGAATCTCGGCGTGTCCAAGTGGATCTTCATAGTCCCGAGGTGATGCCCAAGTCGATACTGCGATCGCCCAAGCGCTACAGCTCCGGACCCTCCGCAACGCCCTCCGTGGAAAAGGAATTTCGGTAAGACCTTGTGGATTTTTTTTTACCATAAGAAGTATTCTTTATTTGTTAAAGTAAATCTGTGATTTTTATAATTTCAGCTTTAAAACTTAATTCTTTTTTAAATTAAAACATTTTATTTTATTTTACAGAAGCCAGTTGTCAGTCTGCTCTGAGCCGCCGCCACCAATGCGCCAGCTATCAGGACAGTCGAGCATGGAGCCAGCGGTGCCGGAGGAGAGCCTGGATCAGTCGGAGGAGCAGGAGACGTCCCAGCCAAAGACCTCCTACGAGGAGGTCACCGAGCTGCAGCACCACACCAGCAGCCTGCCCCCCAAGAAAGTACGTCCTGGATATCTGCCATTAGCTCGCAGTGAGCAGGAGGAGGACCCGAAGCCAGTGGCTGCTCCTCTCTACAGAAGCAACAGTTCCCGGCAGTTCTACAGGCCCAAGAAGGGAGTGCCCAACGAACGGGATGACTCCGTGTTCTACATACGCTCCATGGAAAGAGGGTTAGCAGGTGGAGGCAGTGCGGATGAGCAGATGTACGACTCCCTGAGGGTCATCAACGAACGGAGAACCACTCTGTTGAAGGCGGACTCCCAAAGCTCGCTGGGATCGGCGGAACGCAAGCTAAGCAGTTTTTCCCTGAAAATGCCGGAGATTACGGAGCGGGAGAACTCCATTGAGTTCGAAATGGATGCGGATGAGCCACCACCTGCTCCTCCACCGCCGCCTCCGCCACCACCTCCACCACCTGAGCCTCCATCACCCGCTGTCATTGAGCTTGAAAAAATCCATGATGCAGATCCCTAGGATCAAGAGGATCATACCCACTTCAAAGCGTTTTACCAGCAGCCATCGACAATTACTTTAGCAACTCGATTGATGTTTGTATATGTATTTTTGTGCGTGTGCGTGTCGTTTATTTTTATAACCCCTAGATCGTACCTAGATAAGTGTTATATATTACTATATATTATACCAGCAATTATCTCTGTGTTGCCTCGGGCCTAAAGCAATGAACTAACGAATCTTCAACGATGTCTATTACCTTGATTAACTGATGTTACTGTACAAACAACTGCAGTTGCGATCGAAGTAATTTTAAGGTTCATCTTTAAGTTAATATAGTTTTGTGTTTTATGATTCCCAACTAGTTATAGCCGCGAAAAAAAAAAATAGGTAATGATTTGGACGTTAGCAAACTAATGATGGGTTCTTCTTTAATATTATTATATTATTAAAAGAACTAACAACTAATTTTTTAATTTTCAAAAAATTATTTAACAGTTCAACAGTTATTTTACAAAAGCTCAACTTACTTCACCCCTTTTTTTTAAAACATCAAAAATATTATTTTGATCGCAACTGTCAGCACTAGTCTTCCTATTGTTAGAATATGAGATATATCACGTTATTACTGAGGTTCTTGTGGATGTATCGTTGTTATCAATACTATTTATGGGTTACTGTTAATGCTAATCTCAAAGAGGATGTGGGGATGTCACAACGATCCAAATGTGAGGGCAAGGCTTGTGCATATCCTGTAAAAAGTACAATCAGCTTATAGTAAAGACTGATTAGGCAAATTGGCAATATACAAATTGGTCAACAGCGAATGGAAAACATGTCAATGAAAAGCAATCGGAACACGGATTATGTTCAATACACATAATTAGTTTACGCTCTCAGTGTTAATCCCGACATTTACAGTACCTATGCGATTATATATCTGAGTGTTTATTTGTAAGCCAAACAATTACAATGTTTCTTGTTCCATAAGTGTTGATAATCCCACAGAAACCCGCAATTCAAAATGATGGAGTTAGTTTTAATGGATCGCCGAAAAGGAAACCCTGTTGATGTGCAGCGAATTTTGTAATAATGTTCATTGCATGATTAATATTGCATCAATAAAAGAAAAAAATGTGTGTCTAATATTTTGGGGTTTTTTTTTGGAAGCGTATATTAAACAATTTTTAAGTGTTGTTTTCGGTGCTTCAGAGTTGAATTTTATAGAATGGGGGTTGACACTTTTATAATTATTTTATATTGTCACTTACGCAAAAGCCTTTAAGATACAAAAATAATCACGATGAACTGATACAGACATATTATTTTAAATTGTATACTTCATAGATTGAAAAATGCTACCTTTTTTCTGTTAAACTTTACTGTTGGCTTGGCAAATAAAATAAAATTTATAGCTCTTATTACTCGTGAAGAACATTAGGCCGTCTTTTAAGTAAATGAAGACCACTTCGTTATGGCGGTCAGAGTCAGATTTTATATTTAAAAATTCAGGACGCTTGAAGGCGTCCACAGAGTGGTAGCCATCCCAAAAGTTGTTGGAGTAGATGCCCAGCCAGTGTTCAGCCGCAGGGAGATTCGCTTGGACAGAGTCCAGCTCCCTTGATTTTTGAAGGATGCTAAGTGGCCGCCCATCTGGAGACAGGTGGTTTCAGCAGTGTTCCAATCTAGTTTAATGCGCCTCTCAATGTAAAAGTATCTCGAACCGATGAGTTCGAACTTTGGTAAGACCTCTTCCTTCGTCTTCTGTGAAGTACTCCTGCTAGTTAGTGCTTCTTGTATGGCTCCCAGTTGAATGTCCATCTTGGTTTGTATAGCCCGCAATTGGCTTTCCATCCTGTCCATGATTGCAAGTGTGTCCTTTTGTATGTTTTCTAGCATTTCCCGTGTGTCCTTTTGCATTTTTTCCAGCTTTTCCTGTGTTTTACTCCACTGCTTTTGAGGTTTGACATAGTGATCAAAGGGTGCCGGAAGGCAGAAGGCTCCACATTGACTTGGGGCATCTTTTAATAAACACACTGAATATTTTTCATCCCGTGATTCCGCCAACCAAATCAGACACAAAGCTAAAAATCCGTACAAAATAATTGATGCTGATTTGAGCATTTTAACTGCGGGCAACCTGCCAAGTCAAGAGCTTCTTAAGAACTAATTTAAAAATTTGATAAGCTGTTCGAGGAAAAGCCAGTCATTGCTGTTGATAAGCGTTTTTGTATATACATTTTATATTTATTTTAATATGCATGTTTAATGATATTTATTAGCATTTAACAGGGAGTTTTTAAAAAATTTTTCATAAACTAGACTTCATTATCTGCTTGGCAAATGAACCCCAAACGAACGTTGGGTTCACAAATGTCCATTACACCATCCCCCATACACAAATAGTGGGTCTCATCAGACTTGGGGGATCCGAAAGTCCAGTTTAAAAATTTGGCTGGTTTTCCGGAAGCCACTGAAACATATTTAAATTTTTTAGCCCGATCGTTGGTGCCCAGCCAATATTCATTGTGTGCTATCAGTTTTGCTTGGATGGCCTCAAATTCTTCTTCACTTTGTAGGGTCGCTAGATAGCCTCCCATCTTAATACACGCTTTTTCAGCATCAAACCAAGATTTCTTATCGTCGTTCTCGATGTAGAAGTATCTCGAGTCGATCCGTTTGAACTTCGGAGGGATGATTTTCACCAAGGCTTCGTCCTTCTTATCCAGTGCTTTCTGTATGGCTGCTAGTTGAATGTCCATTTTGGTTAGTATAGCCTGCATCCTGTCCAGCTTTGCCTTTGATTCCTTTTGCACTGCAGCCACGTTATTCAATTGCTTTCCATGCTTCACACTTTGATCAATCAGTGGAAAAAGTGCGGAAAGGCAAAAGGAACCACATTGACTGGGGGCATCCTTTAATATGCACACTGATCGCCTGTTTTCCTTGCAATCTACCATCAACAACAAACACAGAGCAATAAATACAAAGAAAGTATAAGTGGCCGACTTGATCATTTTAAGTTGACAGATTCTAATGAACTCATTTTTGCATTTGGAAAGCTTGCCGACGAAGAGTCCGTCGTTGCTGTTGATAAGCACAAATATATTAAAATATTTTTCCGTACATATGTACATGTATATTTTCGAAAAGAAATCAAATGCGTTTTTTAGGAAAAAACTTCTTGTAGCAAGAAATTCATAAAAAATTTTAAAGGCAGAGTAATAAAAAAATAAAAATCTTTTTCAATATCAAAAAGTAGTCAAATGATTTAGGTTTGCTTCAAATTAAAATATCTTCTTTTCAGAAAAATAGAAGAATCTTAAAGTTAAAAAACATAACACCAGGGTATCTTTTAAATTGAGCAAATTTTTTTGTTTTTTTTAGTTTTAAGGCTGTTTTTTTGAGTGAATGAAAACTATATTTCTGTTAAATTCTGCCTTTTCTTAAAGGACGTTTTTTTTCAAATCATACTTTGTAATCTCATCAAGTCAATTTAAATTTTCCCGCCCAATCTTTGCAACGTTGCCACCTGTTGGGCCTCAACGTTAAAGATAAAACGCGAGCCGCTTACATTTCAATTCAAAGTTTCCGTAAAGGAATGGGCATTACGGTCCTCTTAGTTTTCATTATTTGACTTTAAATTACTTTAAAAAGTTAAAAGTAAATACTTTGTTTACAATCTATATCGATTTAAAGCAGCGAAAAAAATTAAAATATCGGCCTACTTTTATGCTTTTATCGATACATCGATGACAGTGTCGCGTTAGAGCGACGCGACAACCCTGGCAGCAGGAAAAGGTTTTTCGGCCGAAAAATAAAGAACAATAAAACGTTTTGTGGCCCCGCAAAAAGGGGATCGCCAGCAGCCGAAGATCGTCGATCCGTGCGATTGTGACCCCGACTCACCGGGTAGCGTGCGTGTGCGGGTGGCAGCAGTTAAACTTAATTGGAGCAGCGAGGCAGCGTGTAAAAAGTTGCGGAATTATCGTGGCAGCGCGAGAGCGAGAGGAGAGGAAGAGAGCGCGGCGAGCGGAGAGCGAGAATTGTCCGTCCAGCAGTTGCCGCACGCATAAAAAAATATGATCAAATTGCAAAATTGATTTCAATTGGCGACTCAACAAAAGGTACGTTCGATAAGTCCCCTTGCACCCCCTCTCCCTTCACCGCCTTCACCATCAAATTCCGAAGACATTGGACATTGTAATCCGGCACTTCATTTACATAAACCCCCGAGTCTCGAGTCTCCCGGACTTTCCTAATTAACTTGAAATACTCGAAAAACCTCGGCTTTTTTCCTTCCAGCAAAAGTTATTTTCCAATTTCTTTCATTGCCCTGCCTGCCTGTATGTGTGTGCGTGCGAGCGCGTTTGTGTGTGTTGTGTTTGGCAGAGATGAGTAATTTTTCAAGTTGGAGCGACGGTGACAGATGTCTAAATAGGGTCTACTATAAATAAAGAGCTCGTTAAAATATCTCGGATGACTTTGCCGCTCCGACTCCCTGCCCTACATTTGTTTTTGGCTTGTAAATCCAGCAATTTGGCCCTTTGAACCTGTTACATTCGTGGCCGATATTCGTGAGCCGGCAAAACTAATCGCCTGCTCATCTCTAGCGGGCGGCTTAGTTTCGGCGTGTGGCATCAGAAATTGACCAGAAAATATGCCGGCCCTTCTTTTTGTTTTGATTAATTGGTGGATTTTTGATGTGTCTGCACTTTTCTCCCCCATCTTAAATTCCCCATCCGCATTCCCCGTCTTGTTCGTTCGCTCTGTTTATTTGATTTTCTTATTACACACAGACAGCTGTGCAGCGTTGCCAGACTGTCGCTGGCGGCACGCGGAGTGGCGTGAATTGAAAATCGCATTTAATTAGAATTTACCAGTGTCAGAAAATGAGAAAATGTGCTTATTCGCCCGCAGATGTGGCTAATTTACCAACATATTTTATTTATGGTGTGTATTGAAATGTAGTTGAGTAGAAAATGAACACCTGCTGCGCTCCGAGTACTTTTGATGTATAGTTTTTAAAGCTTTTTCTGCCATATTTTATTGGAATACCATATATTGGATCAATTTAATTTTATAAATTGTTCTTTTAATTTGACTTAAAATTTTGTAAAGTAATTGTAGGACTATTACAAATTATTTTATAAACATTTCATTATTTACTAGTACCAAATTAGGTAGGGGTCCAAAATAACAAAACCATGTTTTCTGTACAAATCGAAATTCAAACTAAAACTGAATACGAAAGCTTCTTAAAATTAAGAACTTCAAATTCACTGAATCCCGTTCTCTAAAAATCGAATTTCGAATTTCAAGCTTTGAAACCTTAAACTTCTTTGTAAACGAATACAATCTTTACTTCACCATTTTAAAGTAACCAGAATAGTAACTCTAAAGGCTTTTTACAGTCAATAATACCCTGTAAACCAGAAATTAAAGAACTTGTTTAATTTTTCAAGTGTACAAAGTGAACACTGTTTCTTCCGAACCGAACACTATCTCTTACTTTATTAATGATTAAATAATAAAATCCTTTTCCCTTCTCTTCCAAAACAGCAAACAGCAAGTTCAATGTTTGGCGCCTGCTGCGACTCTTGAGACTCGTTTAAGCCACTAATAAAACCAATCAGGACTCGACCGAAGTTCGCTCTGAGGCTTTTTGGCCATGGCGCAGCAAACGCAGCCGCAGCAGCAGGCAGCGCCGCCCACGTCGACGCCGGCTTCTACGGCAGCGGGAAGTGGTGGAGCTGGTGGTGCTGCCACGCCCCTTTCCACGCCCTCGACGCCACAGCCGGTGGGAGTCGGCAACAACAACAACAACAACAACACCCTTGTTTCGCCCTCGGGGAACAACAACCTACTGACTCCCGTTCAGGCCTTCACTCCTGCCGGACAACCTGTGTACAATCCCCCCGTTTACATGTCCGCTCACGGAGGACACCCGCACGCTGGAGCCCACTACCAGGCCATGATCCAAGCGCCCCTTCCCAGCAATGTCTTTGTGAACAACGTCACTGCCAATGTGAATCTGCATGGCTGGCCGCACGGAGTTCCCGCTTATCTGCCGGGAGGAGGTCAGCATCACTACATTGGACACAGCGAGATGCAACAGGATCAGGTGGGTAACAGGGGAGCGAGTTACTCGGTAAAAGAATTTTATGACCTGGTAATCTAATTGAAGATATGTTTAAAAGCAATTTCATTCACCTTAGTTGGAACAAAAACACTTTTTTAAAATTGTTGTTCTGTTCTTCATATTTCTCAAACTTTCTAAAACTCAATTTAAATTTCTTAATACAAAGCTTTCCAAGTAAATAGGAAACAGATTTTTCTTTGTAATACTCACAGTTCTTAATGTAGTAAAACCTATGGCAGTATTTTAGCTTTAATAATTTAATGAACCTAAAAAACTTTATACGGTCAGACTTTAACCGACAGAAGAAATTGTAGCTTTATCTGAACTTTTCGTTTAAATATATATTATCAATCTCAAAAAGAAGAAGACGATTCTGAACAATATATTCAAAACCACGTATAGTATTTGCATATTCTGCAAAGCTTTGCTTTCCAAAGGCAGATAGACTTTATTACTAACTGTCTCACTCACTTATAATCTATATAGGGCAACACGGTGATGCCGCATCTGCAGCCCATGCCCATCAACTTGGCTCCTCAGGGCGGATCTCCAAATCCCCACACACCAGGAATGGGCGGAGGACGCAATCGAGGACGCGGACGTGGGCGCGGAGGCGGTGGTGGACCTAGACGCAATGACTACCATGGGCCACGTCATCTCCAGCAGCAGCAGCAACAGCAACTAATCACCCTGCCCCCGCAGCAGCAACTGCCTCCAGATGGTGGACCTGGAGCTAATCCCGGACTGCAGCTCCAGCAAGATCAGATGGGTCAGCAGTTACCTCCACCGCAGGAGGCACACATGCAGCATTTGCCCTACTACGCTGCTCCACCGCATGCCTACGCCTACGGGCCGTATCCCCCGCAATACTTTGCACCGCAGCACGCGAACCTGCAGCCTCCTCCGAATCCCACTGCTGCCCAGCAGGCCACTGGAACACCGCTTTACATTTCCGGTCCGGTGATGTACAATCCTGCGTGGTACAATCCCGGTAGCTTCATCTACCCCATGATGCATCCTGCCGAGTATCAGTATGTGCAAGAAGATGCAGGTCAGGGTGGAGTGGACGAACGTGTCCCACAGCAGGATGGTGGAATGCCACAAGTCTGGCACTCTGCTCCAATGTACGCTGAGGATTTCGAGGTGCTTCAGCAGCAGCAACAACAGGTGGCCGTGCATCCGAATGGAGGACTTCCCAACGATGAGCTCAACCACAACAGCTCCTCGCTGCCCTCCTCAGAGACGTCGAGCATGCTCAGCCCCAATTACCCCATCTACGATACACAAATGCACGAGATCCAGCACCCGATGAGCGTGATGCAGATCTACGACGATGGCCAGATGGCCACCCTGCAGCCAATTCACCCAGGAGCAGGTCCTGTGCAGCAGGTGAGTTTGTTACTCAGTAGTCAGGTCTATTTGGGTTTCCATCACACAATAAAATGAACTAAAATTTAATAAAATAGGGATCTAAATAAATGATATTAAAGTGAAAGTAAAAAACTACTAATTAATTATTTTAATCACAAACAGTACGAGGACGAACTCGCCGATTGCGGAGCTCCTCCACCAGGCGCCATTCCTGTGGCCTGGACTGCAGCCATGCCCTTGCCACCGGATGGTGTTCCTCCAGCTCTGCTGCCCCCTCCGCATCACATCTTGCAGCAAACGTCGCCTGTGTTAATCGAACAGCCCCAGCTGATTCAGGCTCCTCCTCCGCAGCCCCCAACACCCACTCCTCAACCGCAACCGCATCAGGAGCAAATGGGTAAGTGCTAGTGCACAGTATTGATTGGTGATTCATTTGGGAATTGGAACTCAGAATTCGAGCCGAGTTGCACTTTTTCTAATTTCCTACTTTCCAGTATTGCTCTTTATAATCACATTTCCTTTGATGGCAGCTGATAAGAAATAATTATTCGTTATGTGAATGAAAGCTTCGACTTTGGTCAGCAGATGATTAATAGATTATTTTCAATCTATCTGTAGCATCAGCATTAGGATTACCTCCTTGTTAAAGTCAACGACTTGTCTTAATCTTTGATATTTGTTAAATTTAATTGAGAACTGCGTTTGCATATTTCGATTTAGTTAAGTCATTTAATTAACTGCACAGTTTTTATAAACCCATTGTCTTTCTTTATCATAAAACTACGTAAGTCTTTTTACATTTATTTATTTTGTTTATGAATTTTAACTGTATCCCATAATTAATTATTTATAATCCCTCTTAATTACTCCCAACTCAAATATTTCATTTTTGCTGAGTGGTTCTCTCATTCGTACGTAATCTAAACTTAATTTGTTCGATACCCGCTGATAAGGTGTCATTTTTCATTCAGCTTGATACCCTATCAAAAGGGGTATTATCTCTGTAGTATAAACTTTATCGTACTTTTGTTTCGCGGCTTTTAAAATGAATTTTCGATTTATCTTGTTATTGTTTTAAAGCGAGTCCACGACCAGTCAAAGATAAATCCACCCAGAGCAGTTTGTGTACTTTAAACCCGACTTCTTTCGAGGGTATCTGAAGTCCGTGTCGGTTTGCACTTATTTAATAGCATTTTCCATGTTGTATTTTGGAATTTGTCATGGCGTGCGTTCGATAACGTCGCCTGTCGCCGTGTTTATATGCAGTTTTTGCTTACTTTTGCCTTTTCCACGCTCTCTTTTACTATATTCTCTCTACTTGGCTTACACTCTTCTCAGGTGTCACATGATATATATATATATATATACTTGTGGCTGAACAACAACAATAACAGAGGCTCTGGGGAAGTCAACACATTTTGCCATAGTTTCTGGGCCTTAATTATTCGGACTTGTGCTTGTTGCCAGGCAGTTGTTTTTGGTTGGGATTTTGATTTGGGCTTGAGTTTCATCCTCAAACTCGTGTAGCCCCCAACAGGTGTTGAGCTTGTTGACCACTTTGTTGTAGCCTCAACAACAGCAGCACCCATCTATCCACCCACCCACTCAGTCCCACTCTCTAATCAGCAACACAAGTGGCTTCCGTCGAGCTCTTTGTTGTTATTATTTTTGTTTGCCCGTTTGGTGTGTGCATTGTTCACGCTTATCAATCAACAGGCCAAGTCCGAGTCGAAATGCCGGAGTAGGCGTCTCTAGCACTTGCATACTAATCGTAATTGAGTGTGTCATGTGGCCGGAGCAAGGGATTCTTCTAAGCCTAAGGGGCAGAGGCGCTACTATTTGTATGGTGTCAGGCTTAATTGATAGACAAAGGCCAAATGGGCAGGGAAAATATGGAGTGAAAGTATTTAAGCAACAGATTCGTTGAATATATTTAGTTCAAACTTCCTATTTTACTTCTATAAAATGGATGACGTTGGCTTATGGTAAAAAAAATAACAAAATGATGATGGATTATTGAAAAGTTTTAAAAATGAATTCTTAAGCTGAGATGAAAAGTAATACCTAGTAAATATGTTTGATGAGACATATAAAATTGCCAATATGTTTTTTTTTTTTAAATTAACAAACAAATAAATATTTTCTTTTAAAAAGGTGATATTATCCAAATTGTTAGGACTAGGCGTTCTGTTGGTTTTCCATTAAAATTACCTGTTGTTATTACAGTTAAAAAACGATAGTTTTCCCGTATGGAAATGAGTCAATGAAGAAAACTGTAAAGATTACTTCATAGAAATATCAAGAAACTCAATACACGATGCGAATTACACGAATTTGATTGATTTATTATAGATTTATTTCAGGGATTATTAAATGCTCTTTTTATTAGGTCTTTCTTGTGTAGAAATGCACATGGAACTGCTAAGAGGCGCGCACGTGTTATATGCAATGCAAACTGATTGGTTTCCAGTTGGTTTTGTATCTGTAGCTGTATCTGTTTTTCTGTCTGGGGGCTGATTGAACGAGCACCGTCTAGCCGAGAGGTTTTCTTTTATGGCTGTTTTTGAAGCACTTGGCTTTGTACACGGCCGTTCGTAAAAATAGCGAGCCGATACCGCCAAGTGTTTGTCCACAGACTGGATTGATAGGCGATAACGTTCCACCGGGTCCCCAGTACCACAATTAGTTATGTTGGCTAAGTGCAGCCATAACTCCCCCATGGCCCATTGATTAGGCTAATCATTTGGGGCGAGGGGTTTGCCAGTAAGCACGCCATGATCTGATTTTTAAGAGTCCCTCGACTTCGAAGGGGTTTCAAATTCTCTGATAAAAGCCATATTTTAAGTCCAAGGCGAACTTTTGATCGATGGTTTTTAGAGCGCCACACGCTCCCCCTGGTAGATTAAATTAGTTCTAGGGGCTTCACGAGTAACCTCTTGATATAAGTACTTATTCCGGTTTTGCGTGTTTATTTTAATTTCTAAATCATACAAAATCCACTGAGTCCATGTTTCCGTTAACATAAAGTTGGGAAGGTCGTGCATAATTTATTCCTTTGGGATAAAAAAATGAAAAAATAATTTAGACATAAATTTATACCACATATGATATTCATAATGTGATCAATATTTTCATATCTTTTAATTTACTCAATCATATCTTTTGGGTATTAATTAAAATCACAGGATCATAGTTTTTTTTATGAATGCATGCCATCGATCAGCATTAAAATAATGTATGTTATGTACAACTTTTTACTTTTGCATTTACCAATAGCAAATCATTCATTATTTAAAAGGTTAAAAAACCGTATTACCCAAAAATGTACCCACAAAAACACTTGATTTTACAGTTTTTAAAATGTATGGCAATTTCTTTTATTACTATTCTGGCTGCTTTTCTCATTCCTTCAACACTTATTGTTCTAAATGTTACTTTTTGATGTGTTTCCCACTCGTTCACTTGTTGTAGCCCCTGTCCTTATGCGTATAACAGATTTAGAATATTTCTTGTGGTATATATTATATACTGTTTAATTAGTTAGCCGCGTGAACATTTCGTTTGTATAGAACTGCACTTGCTGTATTGCTTATGTTTCGTAGCTACTAGGCTATTTATTTGGATAGTTAAAAAACAGACACACACAAGCCTTAAAAATTCATTTACTCTTGGTTTTTCTGTTGCTGGACTTTAGTTAGTAACTTACAAAAATGAGCCGTAAATTTGTATTTTGAGTTGCCACCTAAATGATTAGTGTAAAATTGAAAACAATTTTAGTTCTTAATGCGGTTATTTTGTGTATTCGCCTTTGAGTTTTGTGTAGCGTTCTTTATCTTAAAAAATATACAATTTATTAGTTTCGAAATAGTTGCTGCTGCTTTTAAGTTAATCGGGCCACTTCTACTTAGCTACAGTTTACAGTTTACACACACGCTATATATCGCTTTATCGCTACGGTATGACACATTTATAACGCCTGGCCAACAACTATGTAGTAGTAGACAATAATCTTTAATAGTAATCATAATGTAATAATAGTAATCGTAGGGTTTAACAAACAAATAATAATAATAGAAGTTACTTTACAATATTTTGTGGTTGCTGTATAACAGTTGCAATCTACCAGCGATCGGTATCAGTTTTCGATCGTTAATTTATGAGCGTAGTATAATTTATATATAGCCGAAGGTTCTATATCTTATCGCAAGCTAAGCTGAGTTCTCTTCTGGTAGAAAAGTGTATTTTCCGCCACTCATCTCCTCCGCTGTTGCCTAGGCTTAAAGGTATATATGGTATGGGGTATATATATATACATCCGCCTGCTTCTCTTTGTATATAGGTGTGCTCGATCTCTGATCTCCTCCTCTGCTGTATAAGTAAATAGAAAAATATCTCACCGGATCTTGAGCCCCGCATTGCCCCTTTAAATTCATCATCTTATCTGATCCATGGATCCCCCTTAGAGCTTCGATTCATTTGTTTTCTGCGGGAACTGCGGATGAGCCTCCTCCTGCTGGGGACTCGCCAGTGTCTTGATGATTTTGGGCACTATGGTGATGGGCTGATCCTCGTCATCCTCTGCATCCTCGCCCTGCTCCTCATCAATGGGTGTTAGGGTCTCCACATGCACGGGTGTATCCTCCGATGGTCTCTTGAGGCAGGGCGCCAGGAAACTGGTGATCGTAGAGATCCCAAACAGGGCACCAGCCATGTAAAAAGGCAGGTCGTAGGTGTGCGTTATATCGTAGATGGCTCCCGCTAAAGGAGTTCCAATGAGGGCGGCAAATCCCCTGAACAGGATCAGCAATCCAAAGGCATTTGTGAGCTTGTCCAGGCCGAGCAAGTCGACCAGGATAATTGACGTCAGCGAGATGTAACCCGAAATGGCCAGTCCAAAAAATATGGACATGGTGATGTACGCTGAGTAACTGTAGCACAATGGAGTCAAAGTAACAGCTATGGTGGAGACCAGCAGACAGCAGTTATTCAGCAGCAGTGAGTTCACCTGGGGTAAATCCGCCACCCAGCCGCAGAACACACGACCCACTGTGTTGGTGATTCCAATAATAGACAGCAGCATGGCAGCGTCGTTCTTGGGAATATTGTGCTCCTTGGCCGCATCAACTAAGTAGACAAAGGGTACATACAATCCAGCCATTCCAAAGATATTCGATACACCTATCAGCATGAACACGGGATCTTTTAGCAGGCTCACATCCAGCATGGTGTTGACTACGGATTTAACTGAATCGGGGATGCCCAAGCAGGGACACAGGTCGTACTCCTCGCGGTGTTTCTCAGCTTCTTGTAGAGGATCCAGTTTGGCCATGCTCTGCATGCTCTTCTCGTACTTTGTGAGAGACAAAACGGAGTTCCTGTAGTTGGTTAGCGATTTCTGGGATTGGTATTGAGGGAGATTGGTGACGGAGCCAGAGTAGAAGATATCCTTGCGGGACATGGGTCGCACCATCCGTCCACTGCTGCCAGATTGACTGCCCTGCCTTTGAGACAGTGACAACTTAGAGGTGGTGAAATCCCCGCCAGCTCCTGCTTCCAAATCTCCTCTCGAAGAAGCCCTAATAGCGGCCAGTGAAGGTTGATAGCGTTCCGAGGCGGAGGTTTTCCTCACCCTGGTGAATGACGGTACGGATCCGTTTTTGGGCAGGCTCTGGTGATCTCCAGCTAAGAAAGCGGGCTGCGAGGCATTCCGGGTCATGTGATCTGCAGAGTGATGCGGGCTGGTTTCCGACTCCGAGCTCCTGTGAGGACGACGAGCGGATCTGGCGGACAGTTGACCGTTGCTGTCACCATTTGGCGGGGATTGGGCTCCGTTTTGGCGATGAACATCTACCACTTTGGATTCCGTGATGGTGGGCAGGGTGGAAACGGGATGAAGACCTCCACCCGCTTGTTGAGCCAGTAACTCCAGATTCAAGCTGGAGTGCACACCGGGATCTGCGTTTAGAGGCATCTTTAGCTTCCTCTCCATAGTTCCATCCGGTAGCTGCACCATAAAGTGGGAACCCGCAAATGAACCACGTTCCAGCTGCAGCTGCTTCTCCTCGTACATGCGCTGCATCAGGGGCTTCTGTTTCTTCTTCTTGGGATAGGTCAGGGGTCTCATCATGGCGCCGAAAATGGCGCAGTTGAGAATCAGACCCGCAAAGATCAGCAAGGCGTTCTTCCAGCCATATTCCTCTAGCAGGTAGGTAGCCAGAGGAGCAAAGGCAAAGGTTCCAAAACCAGATCCACACACTGCAATACCCGTGGCCAAGCTTCTCTTCGTTTCAAAGTAATAACCCACTGCCACAACAGCCGGTAGATATATCATACCAAAGCCGAATCCTCCCATGAAGCCATAGGTGGCCATCAGCATGCTCACGTTGGTGCTGAAGGTGCTCAAAACGAAGGCTATGCAGGCGATAATACTCCCGGCGATGCAGACCGCTCTGCAGCCATATTTATTGGCCAGAGCGGAGACGATGGGTCCGGCACTGAGGTACACTCCGGATAACAGACTTCCCACCCAGGCCACTGTGCCCTTTCCCTCATGAAAGTAGGCCACAAACTCCTCCAGAAAGATACCAAACGTATAGGCTATGCCGTCCACAATCATGTTGCACATGAAGCTGGCGAAGCAAATGACCCAGCCATATCCTCCGTCCGGTGGAGGCGGCAGCTCTCCATAGACACTCTCCTCGTCGTCGTCCTCCTCCTCGTTGTCCTGGTTGTCCTCATCCTCGGGACTCTGTTCAGCCGTCAAGCGGGCCGCCTCCTCGCAGGCCAGCTCACTGTCCGTCCTCTCAAATCTCCGCAGGCGGGCGGAGGAGGCCGAATTAATGTTGCTTCCGACATTTCCAGGATTCGAACTGTTTGTATCCACCATGGTGGTGAGTAGGGAGTGCGGAGGGTGAGATTGGCACCTTAATTACCGCTATTCGCACACGCGGTTTCCCAAAGAAGTTGGCGAGGTGGAGGTGCAGAGGTGAGGCGAAAAAGTGGGAGGAGGAACGTCCGCTTGGCGTCGCTGCCCGCGTGCGAATGCCAAAGCAGCGGCAGCCCCAAGAGAGAGCCCACTAACTTTTATCTGCCTCTCTCTCTCGTTCACTTGGCTCGTTGCTCTCCCACTGCAGTTGTTCTAACTGTTTGCTGGTGTGTGTGCGTGTGTGTCAATTGTTATTGAGTTTTGATGCCGTTTTTGTTTTTGTTTTCGACTTTAGTTTTAGTTAGATAAATTCATAGGCGATAAAAGGCGTGGGCTGCCTTTATTGTTTAAGTAAATACGTTAGATATTAAGCTCCAGTGGAGCGGTTTATCTCTTTGTGCTGCTGGTTTACCAGTGAGTTCTTAAGTTTGTGCTTTTGAATTTGTCGCTTATTTTTTTGTTATTTCCGCTTTGTTTTGTATATTTTTAACTTGCACTTGCAGCTGCTGCTGAGGTCACTACAAAATGTTTGTTTTCCTTGCTGTTTTCTTTGGCTTTTCCTTGCTTTTTCTCGCTGACTTTGCAGCCTGTCTTTGATTTTGCGTTTGTGATTTCTTCAGCTTTTTTCGGGGGTGCTGTACGTGTATACGGCGTATACGTCGTAATTGCGAATGCAATTGTATAATTTTCCGATTTTCAGCTAAACACAGAGCTTTGAAATTCGATTGGAGTGCAAGAGAGAGAGCCTGATTGAGGGGGAAGAATGACGGAGAGAGAAAAGAAGAGGAGCGGAGTGCGAAGCGTGTGATCGATAAAAGGCGCACACACACACTCTGGCCCACACACACACACACTCACTCGAGCACTATTCGCTGCAGTTGCATTTTAGCGATTTTATTTTTTTGCGAGTGTCGGAATAAGGAATAACAATCACCGATTCCCCGATTTTATTTCCCGATTCGGTTCTTGACTGCTGCGCCGTTCGCTGCTAAATGAAAATGAAAATTCCTCGTAACCAGCGGCGGCAGCCAAACGACTGTTATACGATATACAAAGCAAATTCACAAATTTTTGTAAAAACACACGCTCTCTTTGTCGCTCTCGATGCAGCTGAAGTTCAAGCTCACAGAGCGCAAGCTCCACTCGCACGCGCTCTCGCTCGCTCTGCCGCCCAGGGGGTGGCTCTCGCCCCAAACAGCTGATTGGAACAAAAACAAATCGCCGAGAGAGAGACAAACACAAGACACAAGAGATTCAAAGCAAACAACCCCTCTTTACTCAAGGGTTGTCTATTTGTCTTTTCTTTGTCGTTGAAGAAGTAAAGCCAAAGCCTGAAAAACCGGTAACCGCCTGCCACATGGCTACTATTCTATCGTATAACAGTCGTATGACTGTTCGAGTAATATCAAAGAGCGGCGAAACTGTTGCTCTTTACTGGCAATTTAGGTTAAAGGTTAACTGTATTCGCCCCCTGAAAGACTTTTACTTTTCACAGCCCCCACTCAGTTATACAGGACAACTTCTAGAGCCTTTGGAAATGGAAATTTATTGCAAAAACCAGACCTCAGACATAGACCTTGAACTTAATTTCTACAACTGTGGTTTTTTTTACGATTGTAACTTTAAAGTTCTACTTTTATTTGGTAAACATTTTCAAGTTAAAAACTTCTTATTCCCATTTCGCTGATGGAACTTTTTTGGTAATATATTTTCTAGCCTAAAGTGAAAATAAAGTTAAACCATTACTTAAAACTTCAACATTCAAACATTTTAACTGAAATTTCTAGTCAATTTAAAACGAGGTTAGAATCAAAAAACAAGAAAACCTTTAAGCATCACTTTACAACTTGAAACTTCAAAACATGACCTTTAAAGTTCGAGTTATAGAAGTACCACTGTTCCTTGAGGTGTGTGTTTTGGGTGAAAGTGGTATTTTTGTCAGCCGCCTTTTAGGCGCCGACCAATTGTATAATCCAAACGCTATCTCGATAGTTGGTTCACCTACTTAACAAACTGCATTCGACACGCAGCTGATAAGGCAGGCGGCTTGTGGAGATATATTAGTTATATGGCTTAGCAATCTCTTTCGTCTGTTGCCAGGTCGTAAAAACGTAAAAATGTGATTTTTCGCCTTCTGGTTTATAACAGTTTTTCGGCTTGGTTAGCACTTTTCTTGTAGTTGCTGCGGAAATACGTCTTAAGAGATTCTTTTCACTCTCTTTGGCTTTGATCCGCTCTTTTCTTCAGGGGGAGGGATATTTGTGTGTGCAGCTATTCTTCTTCTTGGGTGGTTGGTCAATGTCATTCATAAAAATTCCATGTCAAACACACGCACACATAAAGGAAAAAGGAGAACCCTCGGCACACATGTACCCGATGTTGTGGGTCAACGCCAGAGGGCGCCACTTTGGCTCTTTCTACTTTTCCTTTTTCCGTTTCCCTAACTCGATTTGTTTGCTCTGTTATTAAAGCATTACGTGCGACTCAAATGGCCAACGCCTCCAATCTTGGCCCGCAAATTACGTTTAACTCAAATTATTAGCTGAAATGTAATACAAAATACGAGTGGTTATCGCCACAAAACTGTTATACCGCAATGCGTGTGCCCACTTTGGTTTTGAATTTCCATTAAAAATGCATGGGTCGGAAAATGCAAACCGCAGCAGGACTTTGTGGGAAACGAGGAAGTATAGCTGACACGTGGATCAAGTTTTTCACTACATTCGAAGGGGAAAAAAATGAGGGGGAAAAGGGAGCGGATTAGTCAACGCTGCACCAGGTGTCTGCCACTGCGAATTAGCTGCCCCATTGAAAACAGAACTCTCGCTGCAGTCTGTGCCAAAAAATCAAATGCAGCCAAGTGGAATGTGGGTGAAAAAATGAGGAAAACTAGATAAAACAAAGGGCACAGAAAAAAAAAGTAGTGTAAGTCGTTTAAGTGGCAAATTTTGAAGTTAAAACTAAATTCATAGCTTAAAATTAAAAAGTGTTAAAAAAAAAACAGTAACCTAACAGAAACAAAATTTTCCAAACAATTTAAGCTTTTTTTAGGCTGCTATTCAAATTTTTTTTAATATCTGCTAAGATTGAACATATTAAAAACTTTTATGGTGTACATTTTTTAATCTGTTTATCAAGGAGGAAGTCTAACCAATTTTTTCACCGTGAAGACTTGTTCACTTTGAGTAATGAATAAACTATCCTTGAACTATTCAATTTTTTGCTGAGAGAAAAGAGCTTTACACAGAGACAAGAACATGAAAAGACTTCTCCAGCTGGCCAAGAGCTTGTGCATTCTTTCCTCGTTGCCAAAAGGTTGAATGAACCAGCGATGACTCTTCAATTAAGGCACCCCCACCTCGTTTTGTGCAACACCCCCCCTTAAGACCACCCATTTAATGTCTTCCCCCCTTTTCCTAGATCCCGAGAACATTCCTTTGTTAATGAAAATGAAAATTGCGCATACGCCGTATTGTGCAGTCAATGCTTTGTTTCGCTGCTAAGCGTTTTTTTTACGCTGACATCGCTTTTCTTGCCACTGCCATTGCTCCGACATGTGTAGCGCACAGATATCAACGCAGATTCAGATACATTTACACGGCGACAGATACAAAAAAATACAGCTTGTAGAAATTGTGTTTTCAAAATGACGCAGTTTGTTGCTTTGACTGCCTGTTTTACCTTGCTGCTGCTGCCTTTTTTTTTTGTTTTTGCCTCAACTTGTTGCGTTGCTTGGTATGCAACGCCTGTATCTGTGTCCGTCGTCAAGCCTGGCCTCCGAGCCATGGCTGTATTTGTATCTGTATCTGTCAGATACACTGCGTTTCCAGCAGCTACAGTCGAACTTGGTCGGGAATCATTCTGACACTTGACACATTTGTTATAAGAAGACTTTGACTTGAACAAAACTTTTTATTTTGATTTGTTTTAACACATTTTATAATGTTTAACTTTTACTTAAACAACACCTTATATTTCTGCTCCAATTTGAAGGAGTTCGACTGTATCTGCAGGATCCATTGAAGCGAGTTCTCGTCCTACTTAATCCGTTACACGCATTTATATGTTAATGTAGGCGGCGGGTGGGCGTGTGTGGGCTGCTGTGCGCTGTGGGCAAAGGATACATTTCAATGCGTGTCCTTGGATTCCTTTGGCTGTCACTTCACCTTAACTTCTTTGGGTTTTTCGTCGCACCATCGATGCTTATCAGTCAGATGCTTTAAAGCCACTTCGAAATAAACCGTCAACAGCCGCCCACTCGTAAATAATTCTGCGATAAGGTGGCGGAACCTTAACCCCTCTATCCGCACCAAAAACTTTATAGTTTGTTTGTTTTTCTTCTGCGACGAAGGTCGCGTGGCTCATAGAATTATGCAATTTTCGTTCGCACTCAATTTCACTTATTGTTTTTAGCTCTTCACCCCCTCCGCCCCCTCTTTTCTCGATTGTCTTCTCTGCTTTGGGTATTATTTATTGTAAATTGACACAAATGAATTCAATTGAATTGCTGCTACAATTCGCTTTTGGCTCTGTTGCCAGGCAGTGGAAACTGTGCTCATTCTTCTTTGTTTTGTATATTGTTTTGTATGCCCCATACCCCGTTTCTTCCCATTTTCCCATCCAATGATCCAACGCTTGAGCAGATTACTTATCAATTTCAATGGGGCAGCGACAGTTAAAGTGCTGGGAACAAGCTTCGTTATGTGAAACCCACTCGTTAAATCGCATACGGGTCAGTTAAATCAATATTGAAGGCAGGGAATGTGTGTGGCTCACGTTACGCATACGCCTCGTGGGCTGCAAAATGGAAAAGTCTCCTTTCTGCTGCGTCCTGACGTTGCTCCTTTTATTTTGTACATGCATTTGCTTTTACGGCACAGAAATAATACATGTTTTCATTTTGTACCTATTTTCTTAGTCAACTAATTGCTTTACTAAACATTGAAGATTGAACATTGAATGTCTGTCCGTTTGTTCACGAGGTAACCCTTATCATTTTATTACTTATGTTTTAACAATGTAAACAAGTTAATATGGCCGTGATAAGAGCCAAAAAAAAATATATGGTCCGTACAAGTTGTTTTCTAACAAAGTCATCCTCAAATTGTAGCTTAAACTTTTTATAGACCCTTCATAAAATACAAGATTTATAACAGCTTCAGTATTGTACCAATATAATGTAACAGTTGAACATGAACATCATAAAAACATTAAAGGAATTTTAATTGTTATAAGATCAATTTTTTAAGATCTTGTTCCACATATTTTCATTGAAAACCACAAGACAATTTAGTTAGTAAACTAAAGTGGTAACGCAAATAATTTCTTTACCACGTATAACAATCAAACATTCTTTAATTTTATATTAAAAAGTGCAAGTTTGTATAAGCAAAGTATACAAAGAGTGTCCGGGTGACCATTTCGTGCTATCTATTTATGTCATAATTGCATATATTGCAGTGTTCTTTATACTCGGTTCTTTGTTCTCCAAAATAAACTTTACCCGTCCCGCTCTTTGGTTTGTTTTCGTTTTTTAATGTGACTCAGTGCAGAGAACTGATTAACAGCAACTAATCAACAATGTGAATAATTTGTTATGGATGGGGTGTAGGCATAGAATTACATTATGAGATACATTTATTTGCGATAATTTGTGTGTGATAATTTCTTTGTGGCCAGTTCTCCTTTGTTTTGAATTAATGGAATGCTTTTTGTTGACTGTTTGCTCTGATTTCCAACTTAAAATGAGTTCTTGAGGAATTTTCATTTATGGTAAACAAGTTTTCTCGTACTCCTTGATAATTTCTTTGTGGATCTAGGAACATTAGTATGTGTTTTATTTACCTTTTACTTGCTAAAACCAGAAAAGATATTCAGTTTTTTATAAACGTGAATCAATCATAATTAAATTCCTAGGTTTTCTTATTTTCACGATAATTATTTTGCGGTTAACGTTTTTCAGTCAAGTTCAGAAAACTGGAATTTTGGTTGTTTAATTTTTACTTAATATAACAAAGTTATTAGATTCCCGTTAAGTGGTAATAAAATGTTAAAAGCGTGGGGGTTTTTATATTTAAATCTTGATAGTTTATTTCTGGTGTGATTCTTTTATTTTTCTAGCCATTGAACATTTTTGCTGTTTACTTGTTGTTTGTTGATTCTCTCAATTAAAAAGCGTTCATATCGTGTTTACATATTGTGGGTCTCTCGAATCGAATCGTAGCTCAATAAGCATTAATTACTCATAGACCGGGTCTCCACCCCCCATTCCCCCGATTTCTGTTGCTAACTAATAAAAAATTGAATAAAATCGCGCGTTCAATAACAGCAACAAATGGATTGTAGACCGGAGAATAAAGGGGAGGCTTTAGGAATGCCCGTAAATGAACCAAAAGTTGACCCATTTTTATTTACGATTGAATGTTTATTTTCAATTAAAGAAAAGGGAAAACAATTACGAAATCCCAGTAAATTTCTCACTCTTTTTATATATGTATAAGGCTTAATGAAGTGCAATTTGAGACTGGAAATTCAAATTCAAATTCATTTGAACTAATGAAGCTTGGCGGGCGGGCAACTGTTATACAGATGAAACCGAAAGCGGAATTTTCAAGTCGAGTGGGTTTTTTTTTGAGTCTCTGTATTCTGATTCTAATGGATTGACATTGTTGCGCCCCCCGACCCCGTCGATTTTTCATTTATCACATAGAACATGGAATAACAAATGGAAATTAAGTACAGTCTCGCTGCATTCTGCGTTTCTGTGTTATATTGTTGTTGTTTCGTGCCTGACAATTTCCTTGTTTGCTTTTGTTGCTGCAGTCAACTTATTGCAATTTACCTGTGCACTCATGTCTGTAATTATCCATCCAACCTTGTGACAGACCCCATCTTCCTGTCTCTCTCGCACTGTTCTAAATGCATCCGTCCCTCTCTATTGAATCGTTATGGCAACACGTTCAAAAAAGCTGTTGTTATTGCACCCAAACTGACACCCTGGCACAGATTTACCCTACACATATTTGCCACTATATTTTTAATGCATTAATCTCAGCTGCTCCGCACATTTCCATACAATATTTGCACTCGATTTGCTCGATTTCATCTATATTTATTGAATAGCACCGCATGCACACTTAGTTCTCGGCTTGTTAGTTGCTAATTGAAATTAATTAGCACACTCCAAATTCCAGAGGGGGGGGCTCGCGGAAAATTGAGGGGGCTCTCATTGTCATATGATGCTTTTAAAGGGGGGCTTAGCGGGGGAGGATGTATCCGATAAGTGGGCGTTTAACACCGCCTACCAATTGCAAAATTGCCCGCCTCGAGAGCACTTAGTTAGTGAGTTTCTGCTAATTCCACTTCAAAAGAAGGTATTTAAAATATATTTGCACCAGCTCCAGTTTTAGCACGCTTTAAATTCTGAATAGATATTTATAATTATGACAGGAACAGGCTGCTTTGGGAAAGTTGTCTTTAAAAGCGGAGACTCGATCGACAAATATATTCCCAGTTCTTAGGCATATTCTATAAGATAATTAAAGGTCAATATCGAAGAGGGAATATATTCCCAGTTTTTAGGCATATTCTACAAGATAATTTAAGGTCAATAGCGAAGAGGAAAGGTATGTAGTAGAACTTAAATGCTAAACAGGCTATACATTTGCCAGTTATACTTTAACTTAAAAAAATGGCTTCAACAATCTCTTTGTTTTCAAAACTTTCAACCTTAATAGGCAAGGATATCCACATAAGTTTAGTTAATGTTGCTTAATCGGTTATTTATTTGATGTCTACTCAAACATTTCGCAGGGGCTTTTGTGTACATTACCTATCCCACCTTAGACTTTTAAAAACAAGGGAACGAGCTTAAAATGTAAACGTTAATGTTTAATCATATCTTGCAACAAAAGCCTTTTTGTAAGTTTCAATATAATAATCGTAATTGCTACTTAAATATTAATCCCAACCCAGATTTAAATTTATTTTCATCGTCTTTGTTTAATTGAAGGAGCGATTTGTTTGCATTAAGTCTGGGCAGGAATATCACATGAGTGTTGACTCTTATTTCTCTGTTGTTGGGTTAACCTTGTTTCGGGCTACACTCTGTGACTCTTATCGAACCGGGAATGGGTGGCAATGGCGTTTATCTTGTGCCCCATATCAGGGTCGAGTGCGAAGTTCAAACACCTAGCAACAGGCCAATCGGATAGTGATTTAATAACAATTTGCTACGTCGAACACCCGTAAATGGGGTCTACTACTCTCGTGTTGTTTTTTCCCTACTTGAGTTTGACATGGATTAGTTATGTTTTCTATTTGCACTGATAGCTGCAATCGATGGCCCGCTTATCAGCGCAAATAAAGCAGAAAAGCGGACATCAGAACAATGCCTGCGGCAGTTATTGGACTATCTATATAAGTATTAACCGATCCCCTTATATCGCGAAAGGGGGTATGCTCTCTTTTTGAATCTGCTTTGTATATATGCACAAAGATTATTCCTTTATCCACATTTACTGTGGCTTTTGTTCGTTACACTTCTCAGTGCTTCAAATAATAACAAATCAATTGAAGCTTTAATTAAACATTAATTGCCTGTGGCTTCCAAAAATGCTCTTATGTTGCTGTTGCCAGCAGCAACATTCCGTCAGACTCGTTGAAGTTATTAGCATTTAGCATCAATTGGCATCAATTATGATGATTTTGTAAATTAGTTTGCATGCCGCAATTGAATTTCTTCTCATGTTTCAAAACCGAGCGCGGGGAAATGCTCATTTAAGTTCAAAGTGAAGAGCCTTTATTGATTGTAATTTACTTTCTTGCCTATTTTGCAGTTGACAAGAGTTTGATTATAATAAACAATAACAACGAGGTGGCCTTGGACGAGAAGAAGCAGCAGCTTCTTGAATTGGAGTTTCACCAGCAGCAACAGGAGCAATTGCAGCAACAGCAGCAGCTGGAGCTGCATCAGCAGCAGCTACAAAAACAACAGCAGCATCAGTTACAGCAGCAGCAAGAGCAACAACAACAGCAGCAGCAACTACAACTACAACAACAACAACAACAACAACAACAACAGCAGCAGCAGCAGCAGCAGCAACAGCAACAACAACATCAACAACTACCACAGCATATCGAAAAGCAGCCAACAAAAGTGCCAAACCTTGTAGTTGCAACAGTGGCACCTCAATTGCAACAGCCAACACCACAGCAGCAGCAACAGCAACAGCATCAACCAGCACCACAGCAACATCAGCAGCAGCAAACCTCGCCGGTGGTGGTGCCACCGCAGCAACAGCAGACCAACTACCATGAGCAACATCAGCTGCCCCAGCAGCAGCAGCAACAACAACCGCAGCCCCAGCGCAAACCACCGCAGCAATACAATCAATCGCAGCAGCAACAGGTGCGTCGCAAGTACTCCTCTGAGTACAATCACCATCATCACCAGCACGGCAGCAGCGACACTGGCATCCAGACCACCAAGACCATGTCCTGGACCAATTCCGCTCAGCACAAAAAGTCCACACAATCTGTTTCGGTCACCGCTTCGCCCAATAATGTGAACAATGGCTCAGGAGTGGGTGTTTCAAGTGGACCGACTACCAAAAGCAACTACAGTCACACCACAAAGACGTTCACCAACCAGCAGCACTACCAGCAGCAGCAGCAACACTACCAGAATCAAAGCAACTACAATAACAACAGTGGGGGCAGCAGCAGCAACAACAGCAGCACCAGCTCAAACAGCAGCAGCAATCCGCCACAGGTGCGCAACTATGGCACCATGAAGGTGCCCTCATCGCCAGTGGCCAGTACTGCACCAACGCTGGAGCGTAAAAACAGCCAACAGGGATCAGCACCACCAGCAGCAGCAGCAGCAGGCAGCAACTGCATCGCCTGTGGCAACAGCAACAGCAACTACCTCAACAGCCAGCATTACGGCTACCCCAAATCAATTCCCACAGGAGACTAGCATCAATAGTGCACCAGTAGCTGCCCCGCAGCAACAGCAGACTGCCCCCCAGCAACACGTTCCTGCAGCATCAGCAGCAGCAGTGCCAACCAAATCCTACAGCAGCTATGCGGCTAAGAAGCATCAAAGCTATGAGCCTGTGGCTTTGAGCTCCGTGGTGGCCTCTAGTTCATCATCTAACCCGCAGCCACCGCTTAATCTTGCCCCACCTGCACCACCAGCTTCGCAGAATAGCAGCGACAGTGCCCAGTTCTCGTGGGCCAGTTTGTTTAACAGCAACAAACCTGTGGCAAAGGTGGCTCCTTATGAAGCCAGCAAGCCTGTGCAGCAGCAACAAGTGATCCAACCCAATCCAGTGCTCCAACTAGCTCCACCGCAGCCAGTGCCCCAAGTGGCTGCAGCTGTTCCTCCAGTTGTGCAACAAGCACCACCTCAAAATTTGCCTCTGCCCACTGCCCACCAGCAGTTGCAGTTGCCAGCACCTGTTCCGGCGCCCACAACCCCGCTGATCACCCCAGGAGCACTCTCCTACTCAGCTGCATCTGCTCAAGCGGTTCCTGCTCCCAGCCCATCTGCATCCATTAAACCTTTGAAGCCAGAACCCCTGCGTCCGGCGCAGCAGCAATTGGATGAGTGGACCAACAAATACGCAGAATACCTGACTCGCCACAAGATTAACCTCGTTTCGATAAGTCTGCGTCCAAGGGGACTCACCAACAGGTCTAACTACTGCTACATCAACTCGATCCTGCAGGCCCTGCTCGGCTGCTCGCCCTTCTACCAACTGCTGCGCTCCATTCCCAAACAGGCGGCTGTCCTGAGCGAGGTCAAAACGCCCACTGTTAACGCCATGTAAGTGACGAAAGGCTACCTATAATAGGGTATCATTAAATTGTTTTAGTATTAGTGGAAACTAGAAATAGTACTTTAAGTGCATAGGGACACGATACATTATCTCACTTTTATTTATAAACTGCAGTCAACTTCTTAGTGGAAACTAGTAATAGTACTTTAATATAATTAAGTCGAAGACCTTGAATCGAACTTAGTTGTTTTCGTTTTAAATAATTCAATGTCATGTCACAGACACTGGACAGTATTCGAAGTGCATAGCACTTACTATAATTAAGTCGGACAAATTGAAGTTAAACTGAAAAATATCATTCAGAGCCAAGCCACAGACAAGTCAACAGACACTTCGGCCATATTAGCCAGCCGGCGTCTGTGTTACGTTCGTGGAAGATGAAATGCCACTGGCTCCGTTTACGTTCTCAGGTTGCCTCCGTTTTGGCGGTAGCCTCTGAATGTTGGGGTCGGTGCACGTGCTCTGATTTTGAGCAGAGGTTCTCCCTATTGATGGATTTCCTACGCAAAAGCGGTACAAACAAATCTTCACACCAAAATTATATACTTACCAAAATTCTTGAGAGCTCATGCTACTCTATATACTTACCAAAATTATGCTTTCTATGACAAATGCATTTTACTAATTAATCACTTTCTTTACTACCCCCAATAGGATGTCCTTTATGACCAACTTTTCATCGCTGCCCAGTGGTCTACGCTTGCGCTTGAACAACCTTAACAAGGGAGCTCAAGGCAAGGGTAAGGACGAGTTTGTTGGCTCGGATCTGCAGTGCGACATGGCCTTCGAGCCCACAGAGATCTACAAGCTGTGGAACGATAGTCGCGAGGAGCATGTGGAGGGTCGCCAGGAGGATGCTGAGGAGTTCCTGGGCTATGTGCTCAACAAGCTTAACGACGAGATGCTGGAGGTGAGTATTTAAGGTTATTTTATTAGATTGTTTACTTATTGGTTCTTGCTTTTGTTTGCAGGTTATTAAACTTATTGACAAACCCACTACCCAGCAAAACGGTCAAGAGCCAGCGGAACCAGAGGACGGCGGCGATGTGTGGCAGGTAGGTTTATGGTTTAAATATGATTTAGGATCGACTTATTAAATACTTATTTTACCAGAAGATTTGCAACAACCGTAACAAGGGCAGTGTCACCCGCCAAACCGACTTTGGACGAACTCCCGTCAGCGATATCTTCAGGGGGGAACTCCGTTCCCGATTGCAGCGCGAGGGAGAGCACTCTACGGATGTGATTCAGCCTTTCTTTACGCTCCAACTGAACATCGAAGTAAGTATTGAGAAAATCAACACATAAATTCTAAAAAGATACATTTTTCTTTCTTAAGTAATGATGCTAGTTTTGTCTAACAGTTAATTACTAAAGTGTTCCACCCATTTTAAGTTAGTTGAAGGCTAATAATATTGAATATTAAAAATAAATAAATTCCAACACCTTTCATTTAGTAAGAAAGTTGACAATAGCCTCAGTCATCATTTTTACCGGTATTAAATCATTCAAAGCCAACCCACAGACAAGTCAACAGACACTTCGGCACCATTACCCAGCCGGCGTCTGTGTTACGTTCGTGGGAGATGAAAAGTCACCGACCCCGCCTGCGTTTGGTGACTGTCTCCGTTCTGGTGATAGTCGCAATTAACGTTGGGGTTGGTGCACGTGCTCCGGTTTTTATCAGAGAATTGTCTATTTAAAGTATCTCTCTACGACAGTGTGCACAAACAATCAAAACTCAACTATTGTACTACTTTGGGTTATTTTAATTCTTAATAAACACATTGTAATTCTTTACTTTTTCCCTTGCAGAAAGCTGCATCTGTAAAGGAGGCGCTGGAGATCCTAGTGGGTCGCGATCAACTGGAAGGCGTCACTGGCAGCAAGACTAAACAGGAAGTGGTGGCCTGGCAACAGATGACTCTGGAAAAGCTGCCCGTCGTCCTGATATTGCATTTAAAGTACTTTGACTATCGATCTGATGGGTGCACAAAGATCTTGAAGAAGGTGGAGTTCCCCGTGGAACTAAAGATCGATGCCAGTAAGTTATTATAAAATATCTGATACACGATCTCTATTCACTCACATATTTATTACAGAAATCCTCGGCTCAAAGAAGACATCGCAGAAACAGCGCGCCTACCGCCTGTTCGCGGTGGTCTATCACGATGGCAAGGAGGCCTCCAAGGGCCACTACATCACGGACGTGTTCCACACGGGCTACAGCAGCTGGCTGCGCTACGATGATAGTTCGGTGAAGCCGGTCAGCGAAAAGCACGTCCTCCAGCCGCACACGCCGCGGGTGCCTTACCTTTTGTACTACCGCCGCTCCGATACTCTGCAGCAGGCTCAGCAGCAAACCACCAATGGCGGCGGAGCAGGAGCTGGCGGAGTGGTGGGCAGCAGCTCCTCATCCTCAAATGCCGGAGACAGCAAGTGAACGCCGCAACAGCGTTGTAAAATTACATCAGAACTTTAAGTGTTAGGCGATATACATATATTTTTGTGTCAGTGCGTGTGAGAGCGAGTGGAAGTATTGTTTTATATGCATATACATATACAAATTAACAATTAGATATATTCGAGCGGTATATATTTAAGCCCAAAGTCCAAAGCGCATGTCCGTGTGCAAGTGTGCGAGATCGAATGAGAGAGAAACTTAGCTCTAAGCTAGTCTAGAATTAAGTTGAGCAACAAAACTCGTTGGAACGAAAACTTTGTACAAAGAGTGGGAGGAACGGAAAGGCTCTGTAAACTGAACAGCGAGCAAATTATCACATAACCTAGTGCTAAATCTACAAAACTACTCCAGCGAAGCGAATGCCGCCATTTCTCTGTGGCACAAAAAGCTCCCAAACTTTATCTGTAGTGAGTGTGTGTGTAGCCGTTAGGAAAGCCCCCAAATACGCTAGAGTTTTTCTTGATATGTTATGACAAACGCGTAGAGCTGTAAATATACACAAATAATCATATATTATAGTTGATCAGTTTCGCGGCATGCAGCCTGCATTTAACAAACCAACCCTTCAACAATATATGGAATGCTTTGAATATGCTTTAAAGAAATATACTTTTAGAACCAGGGTCTTTTTGACACAAGGACTAAATACAGACAGTCGTGGTCAAAACAATAGCCACAGAAATCTCAAAATCTGCAAATTAACTAGACTTACTTGGGAAATGGACTTAAGGATTAGAATCAGGTGGAATCTTCCCTTACTGAAATGGGAGTTGGAAAGATTTACACAACAATTCTAAAACTTTGTTAAATGAAATTTAAAGTAGAGCTAAAAATACAATCTTCAAGGGTATTGTTTTGACAACGACTGTGCTTTGCATTATTTGGTTCATGTTTGTAAGGAGATAAATAAGTAAACAGCGCGTTCATTTTGTAATTTATTTTATATGTTGTTTAGTTTTACACGCAATCAGTTAAGGACAGGCAGATACGGAACTTGTTATTCATAGTTAGTGAAACTTTTTTGGGAATTGTCCGTGGCTTGGATTCGTTGTTTGCCTTCATGATATTCGAGTCCGCATTAATTGGAACATACTTTTCTTAGGTCTAGGGCATTTAGATTGTACATCATGTTAGAGAATTGTGTTGGGATTGAAACGAAAGATTTAAAAGGGGAAAATATTTATATGTAATCGGGTCAGAACTAAAACTAATCAATCATACTAGTTAATAGCTATCTAACAAGCGTATACACCCATATATATATTTTCTTAAGCTATATAAACGCATATATATTATTTATAGATATCGTGCCAATGTTAAAACATCTAAAAATTTACAAAAAAAAAGAAGGAAATTGAATAAGAAAAGCTAATGACTTGTCAAAGCTTTGTGTAGTCAACGGCTAAACAAGAAAGGAATATAAAACATTAATCAATTAGGAATTACGTATCTTACCATCTGTTTTGCGATTTCCAAACGTTTTCGGAGACTTAAAAAAAATTGCGGGTCGAAACTAGAATGGGCACTACCATATTTCATTGCATACTTTTAGACCGCTTTGATTTTTGGAATCCGAAAATTTGAGTTGCCTTCACAGATTAAAGACGCTAGCTATTATCTCACAGAAAAAGTGCTGGCTCTTAAAAGGATTGAAACACGTAATCCACTGTAGTACCAGGAATTAATTGGTGAGGGAATAAGCGAAAAATCTTGAAATATTCTTAGGCTAAACGTATACTAGAGGAATGTATTGACGTATATTATGAATAGGACACAAAAGCGAAACCATAAATATAAATCTACATATTATATATATTTTGATGTTATACAAATATGAACTAATTGTAAGCCAAATTATAGGAAAACATTTTTTATATAAAATTGTGCGCGTCTGCGTTTTGCTAGTTACAAATAGGTTCCTAAAACTGAAAAAAGTAAAAAAAAAACCATTGATACAACCACAAAACGTAACGAAATGTTGAAGCAAAGGAATATTAAAAAACAATAATATACTGATACATGTAGTCTAAAGCCAAGCTAAAACCATAAACAATTAAACTAAAAACCAACATACAATACATATAAATTTATAAATCCAATTTATACAAAAAGCAAGCAAAGGAAAAAAGAAGGAACAAGTTGAAGGAAGTTGAATTACCATTAACATATATTTTTGCAAGCGAAATTAGAATGTCAAACATAAACGAAAAAAACATGTAGGATTAAAAATACTAAAGACGTAATTGTAACATTTTCGCTTTTATGCATATTCATTTTTTTTTGTCATAATTGTTATGTAATTTATGGAATACTCCAAAAAAGAATTGTTCATTCTTATTTTTAAACTAATTTACCAATTAAACCAGCACTTATTGTTATGTCTTGTCCGAAGAGTGTGTTTTAAACTATTTTGAGAACGGAATCGAAAACTGAATTTATTTCATATTTAACCATGTATCTTTAATTTTTTAAACCTCCTACTGCCTAATAGTCTTGAAACGCACCGTTCGTTCCTACATCATGTTTTTTTTTGTGTAACCCAAAATATGATTTTTCGGTTTTTATGTCTTTTAAAAATATGTTTTCCCCGATTAATGTATGCTTTAATTTTTAAGTAGTTTCTAAGGCTGTGTAACTAACTAAAAATATGTACTAACACATTTTGCGGATGTCCATGGACAGGGATAATTAACCCCGATTGTTGTAATTGAGTTTGCCGGACAATTTTTGTTTATTTCGCTACTTTTGTCTACTTTTTGAGGCCATTGGCGAGAGGCTCCTCCGATAAACAGAAATTGGCAAGTGCACTTACTAAACGTATAATGAGGAATAGCGTTTAATCGGGGATCGGAAGAATTCGGAGAGCAGCTCTAAGTACGTTTAGCCAGCAGACAAACTAATATTAATCGTTTTGTAACCAATTTTTCTAAGGCCAGAGATAAGTGGAAAAAAAGCGCTGGCCAAAAAAGCAAGAATAGCAAGACACTAGATGTTTAACAATGCGAAATGATAACAAAAAACTGAAGCAAAATAATTAGTCCACATTTAGTCTAAAGAAACCATGCTAAAGTAAATCTACAAACTAAAGCGAATTCAGTTGTACTAAGTAAATATAACAAATGGATAATATTGTACCATGAAAAGCTAAAACATAAACATAAACGAACGAAATGAAATGAAAAATTATCTAGCAATAAAATAAATCGAGTGATTTCATTGCCACAAGCAAAGCGGTTCGGTTCGGTGGATTGGATTACAGTGGGTGACGGCGCTAATTTATGCCAGAGTGGGTCAAGAGGAGTCCCCAAACCGGTTGGGCCCCAAAAATAGTTGCCGCTGCTCTGGATGATGATCTTGGCTCAAGAAAGGGAAAGGGAAACTACTAGTCAACCGATGAGTGGCATCTGCTTTGAACTAACGTGAGTGTTGTTTTGATTTCCATTTGTTGACTCTTTGAAAGATTTGCTGAAATGCGACAGAGGAAAGATGAGCGTAGACGGACGCACCTCATGTGACTCATTACAAATGCCAATCACAACCCAAAGCCGAAAACTCGTTTCAGCCTGGCTGAGAAGGTGCACTGAAAGGAAGATCTACAAAAAATAATTGGTCACCATTGATATTTTTTTTATTATTACTTTTTATAATTTTTCTGGTTAATCTTAATTGTTAAATTAAATACAAGTTCCTTGATTTAATTGGTTCCGTATGGACTTAAAATTATTCTTCGATGAATTTGATTAATGGTCCCTAAAGCTATAAATTAATAGACTTGATTAATGATCAGTGGTTTTGATGGTCTTAAAACGTTGAACTTTAAAGGAAACAAAATAATCACTAAAAATAAAACTCTTGGTTACTATATTCCGTAAACCAGAGATGGGCCCCCTGGCTCAATTTGCTCACTTGCTCAAACCGTTATATTTTTCGGGAGGCGCCAGCAAATCGTCGCAGACGGGTCGCGGATGGCGTTCAGCGATCCGTGAAAACCAAAAACAATGCTACAGACTCTGTAGCAGGTAGCGACTCATCGCCGCGGTCCCGAGTTTTGCAAAAAAAATACATTGGCTGGGTCTCGCACATCGTACCCAAAACAAAAACAACTTTAAAGGGAATTGCGTATTCTCTTTGCTCGCACATTCTGCGGCGCTCCGCGACGGTGGTGGTTGTTGTTGTTTTTTTTTGGTCTGGCCTACCTGCTACTCAAACCGTTAGATCTCGTGCCCATCGCTGCCGTAAACCTTTGAGTCTTGAGTATTATTTAATTTTTAAGCACTTTTCTCTATAAAAATTATTAAATTTTGATATTCAATATCCGTTGCTTGAACGATTTACTTAAAGTGCAAATATTAACATTTTTTTTTTTAGTTTTTCTCAGTGATTATTTTTACCAATTTCTTTCTCTGTTTGGGGAGACTCTTTGCTGTTTTCAAAATGAGCCATCGTCGCAGTCGTCGATCAGCTGGCGGCGATGAGAGACACCGCGAAATGCATTTGCTGTGCCATCGGCTCATTTTGTACGTTTTGTAAGAGCTTCACAACAATCCACAGTCGTTCCCCTCCAAAGAAGCGTCCAATGCCAGCTGGTGCTGGTTAGTTGCTGCCTGGAGTACACTCGCAATGTATCGCAATATACTCTGCCTGGCTTTGGGCCTGATCATCGGCATCCGGCTGACGGATTTCTTCGAGTATTTCCAGCTTACAGAAGCGGACTTTGGGAGCACGGTGATCACACAAACGGAAGCAGAGGCCACGCCCCAGCTGCCGTCGGAGGAGGAGCTGGCCCAATGGCTTCACAATGAGACACGGGTACTCTGCATGGTGCTTACGATGCCCAAGAATCACCACACAAGAGCCACCAGGGTGAAGAGAACTTGGGGCAGTCGCTGCAATAAGCTGATCTTTATCAGCAGCCAGGAGGATCGGGAACTGGGAGCCATCGATGTGGGTGTGCCCGAGGATCGAAATAATCTATACCCAAAGATGAGAGCGGCCATGGAGTATGTGTACAAGAACTACGGAGAGGATTATGACTGGTTCCTCAAGGCAGACGATGACACGTGAGTGGTGTTTAAGTTATTACACATCACATACTAAATCCAAACTATTTCAGCTTTGTGATAATGGAAAACCTACGGATCTTTCTTTACCCATATGATCCCGAGGCAGCGCTGTACTTTGGCCACAGATTCCGAACCACTTTTCCGCAGGGCTACATGTCCGGAGGAGCTGGTTACGTGATAAGTCGGGATGCCCTGCGTCGGCTCAATCTGTTTGCTTTGAACAATACCAAGTTCTGTCCAATTAACAACGAGTCAGAGGACAGACAGATTGGCTTTTGCCTAAGGAATGTGGGTGTGGTGGCCGGCGATTCCAGAGATGAGGAAGGCCGCGATCGATTCCTGCCCCTTTCACTCCATGCTATGCTGCCTACTTTTCCCACCAATGACTGGCTACACAAACTTACCTTTTATAAACCTGTAAGTTCTAGAAATTCAAAAGCGCCAATAGTGCTTGTACTAAAATAATGTTTTCTTACCTTTCAGGCTAATGAAACTGGCTCTCCTTCGGGCATAAGCTTTCACTACGTAAAGAACCACGAGTTCGATATGTTCGAGTTTCTACTGTATCGACTGCGAGTTTTTGGAGCTCCTGCACCCCAGAAATCGCTGCCACCCAGACTTGAGCACAATCAGCTGCAGAACCAGCTGCAGCACTGGGCACAGGAAAATAGCACTAACCCTAACCCTTCTCTGAGGCCACATCTCCCTTGAGATACTCAAGACTCATACTAGACACAAATAGTCTTTTAGGGACATTGTTTAACATTTATGCAACTTACTATGTAAGTTAAATGCTTTAAGGCCGAACTTATTAGTAAGTAGCACTTTACTAAAAATTATTCCCAGTTGTTTTTCATATTTTCCACTGGATTATATTTATAAAGTATAGATCTCAGTTAGCTTTTTTTGGGTTTTCGAGTAATGTTGCTGTGGTTAATTACCAGTTTGCTTTTAGCTTAATGTTGTTAAAAATAGTTTAAAATCATAATCTTAGCTGCTTGTTAAACAATTTGTAAATCTGTAAACAAAGTTAATAATTTCACTACTTTTTAATATTTTTTAATACAAAAAACGGTGAGTAAAGAAAGGAACTGCTCTTAAATAAATTTATATTAACACTGAAAAATCTTGAAAGGCAAAAGAAACTAAATATTTCATGCTCTCTTTAATCGAATTTCATACGCCAGTTAGTCACAGCGTGGGATTTATGCCCAGCTGAAAAGCGTTGTCTTCACAGTTTGAAATGATCCTCGTTATGGTTCGGAATACTCTGTTTTTAGTATTGGGCCTAATTATAGGAGTTCGACTCACGGATTTTCTAGGCTACCTAAAGCTGTGGAGGGACAACAACTTACGGCAGAGTGGACAGGCGGCGCTGGTCAAGTATCCGGTTGCCACGGAGGAGCACCTGGCCATATGGCTGAGACGCGAGGTGCGAATACTTTGCTTAGTGCTCACCATGCCAGCCTCTCATCGAACTAAGGCAGCCCGGGTAAAAAGGACGTGGGGATCCCGCTGCAATAAGCTGATATTTATGAGCAGCAAAGAGGACCCAGACCTTAACATAATCAAGATGAATTACTCAGAGTCGCGGAGAAATTTATACGCAAAGGTGCGCACGGGGATGGAGTATGTCCACAGGCATCACTTAAACGAGTACGACTGGTTTTTGAAGGCCGATGATGATACGTAAGTACTTCACTTTATTCAACGCTATACGAAATATAAATTTACTTTTTCGTTTCTGTGCAGTTACATTGTGATGGAGAATCTGCGACTGTTTCTGTACCCGTACGACCCAGAGTCTTCGGTGTACTTTGGCTGTCGTTTTAAATCGTCCTACTCCCAGGGCTATATGTCGGGAGGTGGCGGCTATGTGCTCAGCCGGGATGCCCTGCGTCGCCTGAATTTATTTGCACTAAACAGCACTACGACTTGCAAACTGAATTTTGAACCCGAGGACGTGCAGATCGGTCACTGTTTGCAGGACGTGGGTGTGGTGGCAGGAGATTCTCGAGACTTTCAGGGGCATCACCGCTTTCTGCCCGTCAGCCCGTATTCATTGTTCCCGGAGATCCCGTCTGATAATTGGGTGATGGGCTACTTCTTCCACAAGACAAATGTAAGATTTTATGCTACTATTTTTTCATTTTCATTATTTTAATTACATTGTTTATCACTCTAGAAAAGCGACTGTTGCTCTTCTTCTGCCATAACGTTTCATTATGTCAACGACGTTCAGTTTGAGTTTTTTGAGTTCTTCCTTTATTACTTGAGAGTCTTTGGATTACACAGAACTCAAAGGGCTCTCCCATCGCGACTGGGCTTTAGACAAATGAACGAGCGTTTGCAAGATTGGTCCCACCAAGTTACTGACAACAAACGATCTGGAAAATAAAATATATGAAAAACCATCCTTATAATATAAACGTCAATACGCATCAACTTGTTAAATAATTAGAACATAGCTAATAATAATAAGTGAATCAATGAGGTGTTTCTGAGTTGTTTAAACTTTAAACCGAGTTTCTTATAGACAAACAATATATTACAGAATAATAAGGTAATAAAAGAGATGGTGAAGGGCATAATTGTAAGACTCTTTGTGCTGTAATAATTAAGCAAACACGTTTTCATTTAAAATATAATGTTTAATTATTAGATAAACCAGTAAATGTACAGTATGAAATTAGTTTACTACGGTTGTTAAGAACTTTCCAACATCTCTTTAAAAGTCAGTTGTGTGATACTCCTCCAATGATTCGGGATGCACGGGGCTTGGTACTTGGCCTGATAATAGGCATTCGGCTGACGGATTACTGGGACTACAACCATATGAGATCGAGGTTGACGCTGAGAAAACAACCGGAACTAAGTAACACCACTGCAAGAGACTATAGTCAAGCTCGTACTCTGTGCCTAGTATTGACAAATCCTTTGGATTATGGCAAAAACAAGGCGAAAGTGAGATCCACGTGGGGCAGGCAATGCAATAAGCTTATTTTTACGAATGACAGCAATGTGGAAAATAACACATTTGCAACAGTTCGAAAAGGTTTTCAACACATCTACAAGAATCACTTTAATGGCCACGATTGGTTTTTTCGAGCGGATACAGAAACGTGAGTTTTAGCCCCATGACCTAAAACGTTAAAAAAGCCCTTCTCTGACTTTTTAAGTAAGTTAAAACAGCTCCCTTTCAGCTTTGTGATCATGGAAAATCTATGTAGGTTCCTCTGCCGTTACGATCCGGAACATCAATACACTTTGGCCACCGACTCAAATCTGACTCCGCTCTAGGATATATGTCCGGAGATGCTGGCTACGTTTTAAGCAGAGGTGCACTGCGTAGCCTTAATTTATTCGCCTTCCAGGGCTAAAAATCATGTAGGCATGAATTGAACTCCTCCTTCAAATCTGAGGACAAGCAGATGGGAGTATGCCTGAATAAATTGGAGTAATTGCGGGAGAGCCACGAGATGGTCTTGGCTGGTCTTTCTGCACCAGGATTGCCTAGATGGAATCATTACTTAAAGTCGCTTTACTTAAAGCCGACGGTGAAATGGACTTAGAAGAATATGAGTATCGGAAATTAATAAGAATAATGTCTCAAATACTAAAATACCAAATAGGAACTAAGATGAATATAAAATTTATTTATGTTTTATTTTCCCTTTGTTGATTAATGACATATGGGCTAATCCGAGAATTTGAAACCAGCCCGAAAAACGAAAAAGCAAAAAAACATATTTCTATATGGTTTTTGTCAATTTTTCTAAATCATAGGAACTAAACTTGTCTAAGCAATGGACAAAAAAATTTAATATTTTTTTTGGTACAACTAATTAATATTAGCAAAAGTATTTTTTTTGGTATTTTTGTCTGTTTTTAGACCTGTTTTCATTTGTCATTTTCTCCTATTAGAATGACAATGTGTGATAACATTTTGTTCACAAAGTGTCGTTTACATATTAAACTATTTTCTCAATTCAAAAAAACTATCAAATCGTGGCTAAAAGTATAGATAATCACCTTTTTTTAGCTTGATGGAAGAAGTGTAACGTCCGCAACGTAACGTCCGCAACAAATTAAAATTAAGATTATTTTTGTTAACGGAACTAGTTATCTTTCTTTTTTAAGCTGCATTGATATGGTCATACATTACACTTCATTATTAGTTATCTTACTTTTTTGGTTAACTATTCTTAATTCGCTAATAAATGTGGAAATGCACACAAACCTCAAATTTTACTTCCATTTTTTGTAACGTCCGCAAGGAAACTTTGAGCAAGCATAACTTTCTTTCAAAAACAGTTGACCTCTTGTTTTTAAATAAGTTTAAAAGAAAGTTTCAAGAAACTGCATATGGCAAAAATTTCATGAAAATATACCCACGGCAACGGCAGCTGTGTCAATTCTAACAATCAAATTTGCGTACAAATGTAACGTCCGCAACGCAGGATTAGCCCATATGGACGTCCGTTGCGGACGTTACAAAAAATGGAAGTAAAATTTGAGGTTTGTGTGCATTTCCACATTTATAAGCGAACTAAGATTAGTTAACCAAAAAAGTAAGATAACTAATAATGAAGTGTAATGTATGACCATATCAATGCAGCTTAAAAAAGAAAGATAACTTGTTCCGTTAATAAAAATAATCTTAATTTAAATTTGTTGCGACGTTACGTTGCACGTTACACTTCTTCCATCAAGCTAAAAAGGTGATTATCTATACTTTTAGCCACGATTTGATAGTTTTTTGACTTGAAAAATAGTTTAATATGTAAACGACACTTTGTGAACAAAATGTTATCCCACATTGTCATTCTAATAGGAAAAATGACAAATGAAAACAGGTCTAAAAACAGACAAAAATACCAAAAAAATACTTTTGCTAATATTAATTAGTTGTAAAAAAAATATTAAATTTTTTTGTCCATTCTTAACAAGATTAGTTCCTATGATTTAGGAAAAAAAATGACAAAAAACCATATAAAATATGTTTTTTTAGCTTTTTCGTTTTTCGGGCTGGTTTCAAAATTCTCGGATTAGCCCATATCAATTTTCAGCTGAATGTTAAAGTATTTCTTGTATTTCAGCATCTCGCCTGCTGCTCCAGTTCCCTGATCACCTTTCACCCGCCCAGCGAGTATGCCTTTGACCTCTGGGAGTTCTTCCTGCATTGCATAAGAGTTTTTGGCCACCCAATGAGGACCCTGAAGTTGCCCCCACGCCTGGACTTCCGGGAGATGCATGCCCAGCTGCGATATTGGTCCCAGGTCGTGTCCAATAACCATGGCTGACTTAATGTAATTGCTCCACCTTGATAAATAAACCAGGAGCCAGCAGCCAGACGATGAAGATTTATTCTAGCAATAAGGCAGACAATGGTTCGTCTGTCCTCTGGAGTTGTTTTGGCCATTTGTCAGTTGCCTGTGCTCTAGAAACCGAATCCAACGCCCGAACCCTGCGCTTTAAAGCACAATTTATCAAAAAGGACGCGTGCCTCAGCCAGCGACCTTCTTTTCCGGGGGATTAGAGCATAGAATTGAGAAATCGAGAACCGGAAAATCGAGTGAAACGTGCCAAACACGTGAAAAATACCTGGGGATCATTGCATTGTTATTTATGAGCAACGAAATGAGCTCTCGAAGGGGAGGTAACCGGACTGACGGCACGCGAGCCCAGAGTCCTGGATATTCGGATAAGGATAAACTCGTTTTTGGTAAAGCAGTCGGCAGCTGGTAGTCTCCGCTATGCGTGTGTGTAGTTATCTAAGCCCAACCCAGTTTCGGTATCTGAATTTTGAACCCCAGTTGCGCCTGCGCTGTTTGCTTTGTTTCCCCTAATGGTTGCCCATTTGCATAGGTTTAAGGGGAAAGGAGCTTTCATTGTACAACTCCCTATCCCTATATTCTATATGCTAATGTAGTGACACACGTGTCCTGGTTAACGGGCCGTAAACAGGCTCCCGACAGATTTCTGGGCTGTAATTGCTATCAGTGATTGCGATAAAGGCTCGACTGTGGCAGCTGCTGACTTTTCCAGCTAAACAGGATGCAAGTCATAGGGGAAAGTCATAGAACCTTTGTATATAAATTTGCGTTTGATATTGTATTATTTGTTTAACTGTTTAACTTTTAAAACATAAGTATGGGGTAAGGTTTGTCTTTGCAAATACCCCTGACAATTACTGTTAAAATTTTAGTAAAAGAGTTTTCCTCATACAATTTTTTATATATATTTATATTTAAAAATTATGATATAATTATCATCAAGAAAAAGCTAATGTTTCAGAACTGTTAGTTGAGCTTTGGTATTTTATTTAAAAATATCATAAAAGAAACCCTGTTTTGTTTAACACTTTATATCAGTGACCTTTTACTTTTATTTCATTGTGTTCACTAATCTTTACACATCCTGTAAGACATTTAGTCCCGATTGACTTCTAATTTTATTTTGATGGCACGCCTTCTTAAAGAATCAACCTCAACCCTCAAAAAATCTCTCACAACGATCTTCGTTGACACCTTGATTTACTTCCGTGCATTAACCCCATGAACAATACATTATAAGCTGTGGTTTCAGCTGACTTTTTGGAAGGGAACTCCTTGTTATCCACCTCAGACACACCTTTTGCCTCAATAAAACAGCAGTGACTCCGTTACCTTCATTAACCCCTTAAGGTGAACCCATTGCCATCTCAAACGGTCCCCCAACACCTATTTTTTTGTGAGCAACTCTCGTCCTTCCCCTCTAATTAGTTGCATTCCTCAGCTGCGACTTCACTCAATTATACCACGCCCCTAAGAAATACCCACAAACATCTAGGGAGAAACTGAGAAAGTGCTAAACCGAGAAAACGAGACTCAGACAGGGAAACGGAGACAAAAAGGGGACTTCCCTCGGCGACCAAATGTCTGAGACGGAACAGTTTACACATTTCAACGATGTCTTATAATCAATTTAATGGCTTCCCTTGAGGAGGAGGAAAAGGGAAGCCCAGGCAGACGGAGAAAAGGTAAACAAAGGACGAAGGACGAGAGGAAGAAGTCCTGGCAAGGGGCGTTTCAATTTGTAGCCTAAAGTGAAACCTACAATTGGCACTTACCCGGCAAAAGGAATTGCCCCTTTTATGGTCTCGTTTTGGTTTTTCCTCCTTTTCCTCCTTCTCCTCCATATCTCAATTAAGTGACGAAGGAATGAATGAATGACTGAATGAAAGAACCCTAAAAGGACAAGCCCCGAAGAAGGCGCCTCCGATAAGAACAATGATCCTGAAGGTTCCAAGTCCTTTAAAAGAAATAAATGCCAGCACACAGAGGGGTAAAGTGTGGATGAGGGGAGGTCTTATGGTGTTCGGGGGTAATAATAATTTCAGTGGTGACTCAACAATGTCTTGGACGTGTTGCTTTGCTTCTTCCGGCTGAGGAATGCTTCTTATAAGAAAAAAACCCACCGAGCAACCCCTAAAAAATATTCACTGACTTCTCGCCCTTCGGTTTTTTGACGCGTGCCAAAAAAGGGGAAGGGTGTTAAAGTAAGAAAAAGGGAATAACCCCAAGACATACCTGTAGCTAGGAAGGTGCAAAAGACCTTAAGTTCAGGTTCCTTTTTTTGTTTTTAGGACTCTGACTCATCGGCATGTCATAAAGCGGAAGTGCATTTTACATATGAAAAAAAAATATTGAAATTTATAGAAAACTAAAAAAGGACACGTGCAGGACTCGCATGCAAAAGAGGAAGTGGCAGCGAAGCGTTAAATTGAAGCATGCCAAATCAATTAAAAACAAAATATATATTTTCTTCGTCCTGTCGGCGAGAAATTTGTTTTTTGTTTGTATTTTCCATGGCAACACTCGCTTTTCCGCTTTTCCGCTGCCAGCATCAGGATTTTTAGCTGCAGCTGTCGTCAATCGTATGTGGAAGATATAAAATAAAGTAGAAACCCAAAAAAGTTTGTACAAATACCTTTACACATGATTTATCAAGCACTGCAAGGGGGTACGTTCTATACAATATATATATTTTTTTGCAGCTGCCAACCCAACTCCCCTTTACAATTCCGATAACCAAACATGCGATCGCCCCTGGCCAACAAAAATACTTATGCTCGGGCGAACTAAAACCAACCCCCTAACCGAAATCACCCTAAATCTCCCTATCCTCCCAGTTTTTTTTGGGGTGGCTTCTCCGTGCATCTCTCTTTGTGAATTCTCCACACTACAGACTCTCTCTGAAAGTTTGATAATTTTGAAATTATACAGCAAATCTGTCAGTTTCCTGCTCAATTGGAATATGTTCCTTTGTTTTCAGGAACAGAACAGGCCAATGCTAATTACCTCCGCATCTGCGTGTGCATGTAACATTCCAATGGAACTCTCCTCGAGTGGAACTAATGTCTCATGGACCGGATATGCGATCGGGTGAAGGTAACTAACTAACTAATTAGCCCACACATCTGTCGATTTACATGCTCATTATGTGCACTTTTCTCCCAGACTACAGATGAGTGCACTTGACCAAAAGGAGTCCTTGAAATGTTTCGCCGGAGATCTCAGATGGAGATTATTAACTCGATTTGGCTTTGATGTATTCAGATGTGCTTTTTCGGGATTGTTGAGCTTTGATTGGGTAGGCTTTTAATCACTGTTTTCTTTATTATGTTGATTAAATTTGAAAATGATTAGAATCTGAGAAGTCTTGATTTCTTTTTATAAATTCAAGAATTTTGTTTTTAGACTATTACAAAAAATCCATCCAATTTTTGTTTTTTTTTAATAAACACTGACTACACTGACTTGTTCTTTTATTTATTATTTATTGACAGTGACATAGTTTCTATATTTTATTAGCATACATATTTATTTGTTTAAGTTGGTCATTTCCGTATCACCACTACCATTTGCTTGCTTAAAACTGCCTGACTTGACCGAATTTCATGAGGTGAGACAACCTCAATTTATTGACTGTGAAGTCGCCTGCTTTGTTTAGTTAGAATTACTTTTGTTTGCTGTTTTTGTTTTGCCCCAAGTTTTTGTTTTATCTCAAGTACGTGTAAGAGAATTCCTGTCATAATTAAATCTTTTGTGAATTTGCTCAAATCAAATAAGAAGCTTTTGTTGCATGGTATCATTTTTTTATCTGTAACCAAGTTGCCTTTCGTAGAAATGAATGAAATTTTCTTTTATCTTTTTAGTTTTTATTTGTTTAAGATATCGTCGTTATGATTGTTATGAAAATTAATCTGATTTGTTGTTTGCGATATGCCGTTATATTATTTTAATAATACTTAAAAAAGGTAAGTAATTATAAAATTTGTTAACCAACCTCATCTTCTTGTTTGCCATCTGGATCGCAAACCCTTTCATCCACTTCCTCGGAATAAAAGTGATTAGCAAATCCAAACCTCCACTGGCTGTAAGGAATGACTAAGGGTCGTAAATAGACTCCCTTTATCTTGACACTTGGCGGTACACAGATTTGTCCCCAGATCTCTTCTCTTTTCCCACCTGTGTGGACCACGTCAGATATTGTAAAGCAAACTGTCTACGATAAGAGTGTCCACTGTGCGAGCTAAACCACAAACAGAAAGTCAGATAAGAGAGATCTTCACTTTGGTATAAAAGCAGCGAGTGGTTTTGAATAATCCACTAGTTCTAGAAGTGAACACAGATCAGGATGAGGTTCATCAGTTGTGCTTTTTTGGCTCTTTGCTGCCTGGTGGCTTTTTCAGCTGCCACACCAGCTTTATTGGCTCCAATTCGTCCTTATAGCCAGAATGGAACCCAAGCTGCTCCTAGCAACTTTGCCCTGGAGCTGAAAGGAGTCATCCGTCAAGTGCCAAAAGGACAGATCGAGAAGCTAGTCCAGGCCTATCTCCTAAACGATCCCGAAGTCCAGTCCCTAATCAGAGCAATCAACTCCGTACAGGCCTTTCGATTATATCGTCAATTCATCAACCAACCAGAAGTGCGACAACTGCTGCAATGGACAACTCAACAGTTAATCTTGTCCGGTGGTTCACCCAAGATTTTCGAATACCTGGAACTGGAGATCAAAATATTCAACAAGTATCCTTACTGGTCGCAGATTGTGAGTGGAATTCGGGGATTCCAGAGTGAGTTTGTGCAGATTTATCCCGTGCAACTTATTCGATCTCTTCTGGAACCGAGTGCCACGCAAACAAGTCCTCTTCTTGCGGAACTTTGGCGTCGTCTGGTGGCCTTGCGTCCAGTTTATGAAAGAGTTCTTGCCACGCCCCCTGGAAAAGCTCTGACTGGTGAACTTCAGAGACTTGGAGTGGATGTGGGTGGCTTGGATACCCTCATCCGCTATCAATTCGGCTGGAGCAACGTCACTTTGGCTAACAAATCACCCAGCTATGATTACGGGTATGGGGACTACTACTATTAAAGAAGTTGAGTGGAGATGAACTCGAAAACTGGACAACGAGAGTCCAAAGCTGACGGACCTACTATAATTACCTTCAAAGTATTGCAGCCTTTGGTCATTTAAAAACACCAAAAATGTGCCCAAGAAGTTTCTGAACTAATATCGGAATATTCAGAATAGCCCTGTCCTTATATTTATTTGTATTTAAAAACCATATATCAAATACGTAGGCTGCTATATATATTTCTGGCCTAATAATGAAAATGCGAATATTTATGAGTAAAAATGGTTTTATTGTTTTTCAAAGTATTCTCCAGCAAGACTTATACACTTTTGCATGCGCTCAAACCAATTGTTGAAGCACTTTGTCCACTCCAATTGAGACACCTCAAAAACATGGTTTTTGAACGCTTTAACAGCATCTTCTGGCGTCGAAAATAGTTGACCACGCATTTTTCTCTTGGTGTTCGGGAATAAAAAGAAGTCATTGGGTGCCAAGTCAGGGCTATATGGCGGATGACCCATCAATTCGACATTTTGGCCGGTCAAAAAGGCGCTGATGTGTGAGAGCTCGAATTGTCATGGTGCAGAATGATCCGTCTTCTCTTGTTCGTTTTTCGAATTTCTCCGAAGATTTTAGGCAAACAAATTGTGGTGTACCACTCAGAATTGACCACCCTACATTGCTCAAGCGGAACAGTCGCCACATGACCTGTTTTACCGAAGAAACAGGCCACCATTTGCTTCGAAGTGCTTTTTCCACGAACAACTTTCGTTGGATTTGTCTCGTCTTCGAAGACCCACACGGTCGATTGCTGTTTTGTTTCGGGCTCATAAGCATATATCCATGATTCGTCACCTGTGACGATCTTATAAACGTCTTTTGAAACACCGCGATTGTATTTTTTCAAATTTTTTTTGCAAAAATCCACACGAACCTTTTTTTGAGCGATTGTCAAATTCGGGGGTGCCACAGAAACCGTTCCTCCCGAAGTCCGCCCAAGTTCCAACCCAAGGCAAAACCGTCGGTGCCACAGAAAACTCTATCATTTCCCCCGTGTTTTAAACGACAGTTTTATAAAATAAGCATACTTGCACCTTTTTATAAATAATGAAAAATTTGTTAAAACAACGTTAATGAATTGTCTGTGCTATCTGCATACAAAATTTTTTATGTTTTGATCTTTTTATATTTTAAATTAATAAATCTCCAAAAACCGTCACCTCAAAAATTGCTTGTGTGATTCCGGCCAAATTCCACCACAACAACCAAAATGCCAACTTGCTCCAAATAGAAAATGCCAAATTTCGGAGTAATTTTCATATTTTAAATATGATTGTTATTATTGTTATGGTACGCTATACTATTGTTTATAACTATTACTATAGCGTGTCAAAATTTCAAGTGAAAATAAGTTGTACTTCTTGTGAATTTAAAAAAACAAATCGTTGCATTGCAGTTAAGTGTGACCGCGTGTGTCAAAAAATACCGGCTTAGGTAAAAACCTTAAAAAACGACGAAGAAAAAGACAAATTGTTTAAAAATGTCAGTGAATTCAACAAATTTTAAATATTATTGTCAAATGTTGTTTAGTTTTAGGGGAAAGCATAGGAAATCAAAGCAAGCCACCGTGCTCTGGATTTTTATATTAGAAAACGCCGATTTCGCAAAAGGATTCGCTCTGGGGGACTGATTTTATGTAGCGGCCTCTCGTAAGAAGCCATCTAATACAGGGATGGCTTCTGTTGTTTAGGTTGGCGGTCATTTTAAAATGTTGAACTATTTTGTTCGTTACGATTTATGTGTAGAGTTTTTTTTAGTTGTTGGTATTGTCTTGCATAAATAAGTAAAACTTGGCTTGAATTAATTGAAAAATAGCAAATAAATGCCAAATAAAAATAAGAAGTCAGCCCTGTCTTTTTTCCGAATCGTTAGTCCCAACAACAAGTTCGAGACGGTTTCTGTAGCACCGACGATTTTTTTCCGAATTTCCGAAAAATTACTCCCCAAAACCGTCGACGGTTTCTGTGGCACCCCCGATTGTGCGGGATCCAACGAGAAAAAAATTTTTTTACGACCAAGTGTTCATTCAATATCAAATGTATGCTGGTGGAAGAAATGCCCAAGGATGCCTCTATCTTACGGTATGTCACATGACGATCTTGCATTATCAGTTCATGCACGGCGTCAATGTTCTCTGGAACAACGACTGTTTTTGGACGACCTTCATAACCTTCGTCTTCGAGCGAGCGTCGGCCACGATTGAATTCATTTTACCAGTTTTTCACAGTTCTATAAGATGGTGCTCCATCGGCATACAAAGATTTAAGTTCATCGATGCACTCTTGTCGTGTTAATTCACGTCGAAAGCCGTGAAAAATTATTGCGCGAAAATGTTCACGAGTTAATTCCATTTTCTGCCAAATTGATTTTTTCAAGTCACTGTAAACCACACAAATTATGGCCGTACGTTAAAACGTTCTGAGCACGTTTCTGCTAAAACAAGTCAAACTTCCCAATGAAAACGTCAGTTGGCGCCAGACAACACTTAGTATGGCCTAGGCCAGAAATATATATAGCAGCCTACGTACATATCTATTCATGTGGAAGAACATTCATTAACTCTTTTTCTGTTTCGGTAGAAGTAGAAAAGTAGAAAAGTTACTGTAATGAGACTGTAGACAAAAAAAAAAATATTTTTCGATTGCCGTACTCATATATGTACACATTGAGTATAATATAAAATGTTTGTTGGTATCCTCCTTCGTTTAGTTCGGATTTAAAATTCTCAAATAACTAAAGTAAGAATATCGCATTGATATAACATTTTGTAAAGCTTATGGGAAAGAAACCACAATTAATCATTTTGAGTCAGAAACCTTCATACCCCATGAGTACGCCAATTATTCTGTCATAACCAACTATAAATCAATCAAGGAATACGCTTCCACTTGTATGGCAGATTCAAGACTTGAGAAATGCCACCAAATCAGAGAGCCACCATGGCTTTAATATAGGGTTCTAAAGAACGACAAACGGAGAAATCTCGTTCTCCCCCGAGGCAATAACAATAAATATCAGTACTGACTGCTCAAAGGTCGAGCTCAAATAGAACACCCTCGCAATTCAAGGTACTCGTGTATCCATGGCAATGCCATGATTAAGTAACAGATGAGCCATGTGTCCTGCAATGTGTCCTGGGCTGGGCCTCTGTTTTAATGCCAGCCTTGGTATCCTGCGCCGTTCGTTCGTGGGTCGCACATGCGATTTAATTGAAACAAACCAAACAGGAAGCGGACCTCTGCAGATGAGGAGGGGGTGGCCCTGCGAATGGGGTGCTTTTGTAATGAAGTTCCCGTTTCGCAGTGCTCCGTGCACAGTTACTCATTAAAAGTGGGACTGGATTGGGTTCGGCACTGGGATTGCGATTGGGAGTGCAGCGGAAACTAGTTAATGTGAGGCCATTGTCAAAAGCAGAAGCGCAAGTCGTGCAATTTTCACACAGCAGCAGAAGGACACTGGGAAAAACTTATTTGATTGTTTTAGTTTGTTAATCCTTTAAAAGTTTTTAATAAAAATACATTTCAACGTGCGAAACCTTTAGCTTAGTCATTTAAAATTTGTCTAATATAAAATATTTAAAACCGAATTCATCAAAACTATACTTTTGTATTTTTAAAATTTTACAATAATGATTCTTCATTTCAGTAAAAAATTTTAATTAAGTTCAAGTTATTTTTAGTAAAATAGCTTAATACTTTTTGGTTCCTTCACAATATGCTCATCAAAATCGTATTTTGCATTTATAATATTTTTTTATACGGCATTATTTAATTTTTTGGTTAGTTTCTAAAAAACATTGTCTTGTAAGTTACAATTTTGAAGTCATACCATAGGAAAGGTTTTAAGAATTACACAAGGCAGTTTAAATATATTGATATTAATTCTTATTTTTTCCCCGTGCAGCATCAGCTTGAGGGGGAATCCTGAACAGGATCTTGGCAGGCTTAGGCATAAAAAACGCGAGGGGAGAATTCCGACCCACCTCCTTTTTCTCGTCGTCCCTTTGCGGTAAACGCGTCCAATTGGAATTTTATATGCATAGTCTGATAAGTGAGCCAAGGGGTAAAAATGAAATATTTTATATTTCTCTGCCGCTATGAAGTGAACTCGAACCCGAATCCGAATACGAACCCTCCCTAGACATTCATGCACTGTGACTGACATGCGGATATGCGAGCGGAGAAGCCCCCTTCCATTCTGGGTGCATTTTGCCACCCCTAAGAGCACAGAGCGTTTTAAAAAACCCTATTCGAAATCAGCAACAGCCTCAGACCTCAGAGCCGAGCGATATCAAAATCGCGCCACGCTTGAGCTCTGCTTTATAGCGTTTACAGTGATAACTTGTTTGAAGGTCTGAGCATGAAAATTGTTAATGCTGTTGTGAGAAACCAGAAATAAAATAAAATTGGATTCTTAAAATACTAACCAAAAATAGAACATTTCAATTGAATCTCATTACCAATGGAATCTCAGTTTTTTTCTTTAAAAGCATTGTCTCTATTAAAAATTTTAATTATTGAAAATAATAATATTATAATATCATACTATATAATCATTTCAAAGAAATATAATTTAACCTAATGTTTTAGAGTTACCTGATATTTTGTATCACACGTTGCTGTACCTTTTTCTCTTATCTTAATATAAATCAGTTATTAAACATACTTATTGATTTTAATTTATCTGTTCCCCATAGCCAGTCCTCACTGTCTGCTCCTACCGCCCTGCTTACACATAGTGGTGCTGCTATGCGGCTCGTGTGTTGTGTTTTGGTGTTTAAAAATGCACCTGGCTAAATTTTCGGCTTCGATTGCTGGGTCCTGCCCTGCTAGTCCTGCTAGTCGACTTCTGCTGGGGTTACTTGGAACTGGGATTCGGTCTCCGATTGTGGACTGTGTGGTGGTTGCATTGTGATTTCCACGCAGCACATGCCGCTGTATGTTGTGTGTGCACCGGACCAATTCGCAGTTTACAATCCTTGGCAATCCGGGGACATTAGCAGCTATGGCAAATGAACGTTGGTCGCCGGTCGCGTGCCCGGAGCACTTCGACACCCTACAGAATTGTGAATTGTGATTGTTTTTTTGTTTACCCCCCCTTCTCTCTGGAAATTCGTATTCCTCTATCTCCTTCTCGCTCTGTGGGTTTCTGTGTCCTGCGGCGCATATTTATTGTCTGTATTTATATTTATGCTTTCTGCACAACTGGAGGAATACGACCATAATTATGCCAGGTTTTCCTGGGGTTAGTCACTCGCAATTTTTCGGGGAGTTTTGTTTACTCCGAGTGGGATTTTCTAGCAAATTCCTTAAGCCTGTCTTAGTTTACACACATGCTGCAATTGGCCTATTAGAAATTCAATTTAAGATACAGTTAAATAAAGTAAATTGGTAACGAACTTAACAGGCACCCCTCCATCACTCATCTGAAATGCAATTAAAAATATTCACACCCCTAAAAAATAAGGCTGCAATTGCAAATTGCATATGATTATAAAGAAAAAAATTTGTGCATGACGCACAGTTAAATGACTATTATTAATAAAGGCAGGATTTCCCTTATTTTTGATTGTTGTATTTAAGGGTAAGTCGGTATTTTTTTAAAAGTTTTTTTCCTTAAAAAGAATTATTAAGTAAAATCAAAGACCTCATTTGTTTATGGAAGCTTCATTTTAATACTTAGTTTCTTTATAAAAAAATCTTAAGAAGAAAAAAAATGTCTAAGGTGCTCCCAAGAATTTAAGTATTTTGACTTTATTATTGAAATAACTTTCAGAGCTTATCTACTTTTTCAGTAATTTTTTTAGCTGCAATAAGGTTTAGCTTGATAATTCACAAAGCCCTTGGGATATTTTTTTAAAATTAAATCAACCAAGTTGTGATTGGTTTATTGGCAGCTAAATCTCTCAGAGATGCATCAAATTTGGAGCTAAAATTTAAATACCCAATGGGGTAGTGCAAATTGGTAGCAGATTTCTTTTTCCCTACCCAAAACAAATGAAATGCAATTAAAAAACCTTCACGCCCTGGAAACCAAATCAGTTTCCTGCTCGAGCAGCAGAAATTGCATGAAATTATGAAAGCGAAAAATGTAATTACAGCTCAGTGGCAAGTGAAAAGTGAAAAAGGATTGGATTGTGGATTGGCAGGACTGACTCTGAACCTGAACCCCCAAAAAGGCAGCCTCCGCCCCAATGGGCAACATGTGCTACAAGTGGAGTGCATCCTCGAGGAGCTGCCCAAGCAAAAGTGCACGCGGCTGGCAGGCTCAAAAGCCTTTTGAGACACACACAGCCAGATGAAAATGAAAACGAGAATGGAAATGGAAATGAAAGTGCATTATGCCGCATAAACGATGCATTTTCGAACATTAATTATTGCCAAGGAGCCAGAGGAGCCCAGGCAAAGGATGCTTTCCAGGACATGCAGACAGATCCGAGGTGGGGCGTGCACTTGAAATTACCATAAAAAGATGCACTTAAGGGTTAGGAATGGAACAAACAACAAACAAAATGCGTACCTCTCTGTGGGTGGGCATGTGGGTGATTTGTCGAAGGGAGCGATATAAATCTAAGAGGTTGGGGGCATCTCCCCGGGATATCGTGGGTGTTTGTCGAGTGCAAATTTGTGCCAAGAACGCCTTGGAGCGCAGAAATCAGAGCAGTCCACGTAAATGGCAGAATGGTGCACGTAAAAAAAATGGAAAATCTTTGGAGGAGGCTTACGAAGAACCATTTAAAACTTAAATCACAATATCATAAAGCCATAAATTGCTTTAATTTTTTTAAAAAATGTTGTATGAAAGTTTGTTTTGTTTTTTCTTGAACCTTAAATGCAGAGCTATGAACCTCATAGTAACAAACTCGGAAAAGCAATCCGAGTGAAATCAGTTGTCGATTCGATAAGTTGTGCTTAAAAAAGTGATTTTCTTTTACAATCATTTTTAGCAGCCATGTCAAATTACATTTAAACTTTTTAGCATTTAAAAAATTTGTTTTTTTCTTGAACCTTAAATGCCTCTTTTTTACAAACTCGGAAAAGCAACTCGGTAAATTTTGTTCAGAAAATCTTATGTTTTTTTCCCCTTTTTAAAAAACTAAAGACCTTCAAGAAAATTATACTTTACCGTCTAGAGCATCGAAGTACATATTGTGTTTGAACAAGATTAAGTGTTAAGTTATTAAGTGTAAAATCTTAGTTACAAAATAAAAAGACTTTCAAAACTATATAATCTTCTTATGTGGAGAAAGTTTTTAGCTTTAAAGATTAGAACCACAATGATGACAGCCCAATGAATTCTTCATTGTTTGCAAGTGCAGAGATCATTCTCATAAGAAATAATAAAAGTGCACTCAGAACTGATGGATGATGATAGCCGTGGAGAAACCTACAACCAACACGCACTAATCCGCTTGAATAGGCTGGCTTGTCCCAGATTAATCAAACTTCATCTTTTTGATGGCTTGATTTCTCGTTTCCTTTTTCTCTCACTTTATCGAATCGCAAATAAGGCGGCATTTGTGAGTGACAAGGATAAGTTGGCAACGGTTTGCAGGAGGGGAGGACTTTTGCCACCCAGCAGGGTTGGAATTCACAGCGTCCTCTGTGCTGGAGCTGTGTATCTGCGTTGCCTTTCAGGATTTCAGGATTTCAGGACTTTAGGATGGCAGGATGGCAGGACCTTAGGACAATGCTCGCGTGCCTGGCGCACTTCTGAGACTTTTGTTGCCTCCTCGGTCGATTCATTCGATGCGAAGTTTTCACTTGGATTTGGCCGCGGATGCGTGCGCTATTTTAATTCTAAGCTGCATGGCAAACATCGCATCGATTCCCCTGCCGACTTCTTTTTGGCCACCCTGCTGCGAGTGGATCGCCTTGGGAATACTCTCTGCACTCTGAACTGTGCACTGGGGAAAAAAATAACACTATATTGTAAACAATTTTTCAGTAAATATACATTCTAGCAATTTGAAAAAAATGGCCAAGACTTCTATAAGTAATAATATAAATTTCAGTCCATTATAATTAAATAGGTTAACATAATAAATACTAACATTTTAAGTGTCTTTCAAATTATCATAAAAATAAAAATATTTAACAAATAAATTTTGTAATAAGCTACAATTTTTATTTAGTATCTATAATAATATTAACATTTTTAATAAAGAACATTTTTAAAGTTTTATAATACAGTAACAGTGAAGAGTTACACAATAGTAGTTCAGATATCCTTCAGGGTGTAAAATTGATTTAACATTCTGGTAACATGTATATTTTTTGGTCAAAAGGAAGAAAAAAAGAAACCGAATTAAATAAAATGGTAAAATGTCATTAAATTTATGATACTTATAGTGATTTTAAATGGTAGATTTTATAAATATTTTTTCTAAGTGCTTACATTGTCAGCCCGCTTTTGGGGTGGCATCGTTGCCATGCACGTGCCTACCGTAATACAAGAACAACAACAATGGCGGCATCGTGTTCAACATAATATGCCATATTTCCAGGACAGCAGAGAGTTTCGTCCTGCGACGAAAGCCCTCGACGGGAATGGAATCGAAAGTGCATTCCCTTTCATGGCAACCACTGCCGACAGCCGGCTAAGGCGGCTTTTTCAACTGAGGCGGCGTCGCATTTCGATTACATTAATGCAAAGCACACACTCACACACTGATGTGCTCCCAGGATACTCGCACACAGACACGTTCACAAGGATACAAGAATACAAACACAAGCGTGTTTCGGTGGTGAAGTTCGAAGTTCGAACCCAAGTTGTGTCTGTTAGTCTGCTGGAGGTTTTTCAGCTACCTACCCCACCAAAAGCAAACTTGACAAGCTTAGCCGCCGTCTGAAACTGCCGCAAAGAGCTGATAAATGCAGTGCCACAAACTACACAACAAGAAATTGTTTAAAAAAATCTTTAAGCTAGATTTTCAACTTTATTTTTACAAAATTAAAATCATACAAACTTGTGAAGCAAAATGTACATTTTTAAACGACAATGAATACGTGTTTTACCTATAAAAATGTACTGTGTATAACATTTCAAAACATACATGTTTTCTGCTAATTTCTTCTTTCCAAAATTTATGCTACAAATAAATACGAATAAACTAAAATAAATAGAAAGATGTTAACCTCATCATTCTATTGTTGTTTTAATGGAAATTTCTTTCTTTCTTATTACTCAAATTTTGTTTTCCTTAATTTATATTATTACAAAATATTCGATTCATTTTGACAAGAAATATAATATCTAACATAAATTTTTTGGTCTTTTATTTTTTCTTCCTAACATCTCTTTTAAAAATGATTTAGCTTAATTTAATTTAATTTTGTTTTCTTAAAGGAGTACCACAGATCTTACATACTTGTTACTTTGTTTACTCAAATCACAAACAATATCGTCCATAAAACATCCTCCTTGCAAATGCCAACAGCTGTTTTGGGCCAAATGGCAACAAAGAAACAATTCACCTTTAAGGTATACCCTCTGACCCATTGAAGATGTTTTTCCAAAGTGACCTTATGGTTACACGCTCAATTAACGGTTTCATGGTTGTCAGCTGTTTGGCCAAAAATGTGCAAAGGAGCACAGGACAATGTGCAGCTCCGATTTCCGCTGAATATATATTTGCTAGGCGAAAACCAAAAGGAGTTGCTGCGATTTTGGTGCGTGGCAATTTTGAGCCCAAACAACAGCTGTCGCACATTGATTTCTCCGAGTGCATTGTCCTTGCCGGAGTTTCAGTGTGTGAGTGTGCGTAGGACTTTCACTGACAGTATGTGTGTGTTTGTGTGCGTGTGGAAAAAAGGGTGACTAATGTGTGTGTGATTGCTAACAAAAGATTCCGGCTTTTGCGGCTCTGCCGACGTCGCTGTCGTCGTTGCTGCTGGCGTCGAAAAAGGACAACGACTTCGCCAGGGGGTTGAAATGAATTGAAATTTCCAGGAGCGACGCCGGCAAACAATGATTTCGGTTTCGCTTTCCTTTGGCCTCTTTTACACATAAATAGCCGTCGTCGAAACCACTGAACGTCATTCGCAGCACAAACGTCGAGCCGACTGGAGGTCCTCATATTAAAGTCCAGTCCGCAAGGATCAGCGTTATCAGTTTGTTGTTAAGTTTGCTTAGTTCCCGTTCTACACGTTCTTCGTTCCTCGTTTCCCATTTTCCGTTTCCGTTTAAACGCGTTCAAGTTTTTAAGTTAACGCTATCGATGCAATGGCCCAGACCCAGACACAAACACAAACGGAGACCCTCAGCCACCCGCACAGCATTGGGATCCAGCTGCAGCACAAGGGGATGCCCCATGGGTTGGGTCTGCTGACCACGGTGGCCTCACTGCCTCCCAAGTACCGCAGTCGGTACCTCAACCTGAAAACCAGGTGCGAAATTCCGCTGGATCTAACGGTGAAGCTGCCCTCACCGCTGCCCCAAAGCGATGTGCCCATGGCAGCCACATTTACGGAGGTGTACAGCGAGAATCCAGAAGTAGAGGAGGTGGTGGAGCAGCAGCAGGAGGTTCAGCAGGAAGTCAAAGAGCAGGTGAAACCCCCTACACCACCACAAAGTCCCACAGTTAAGCGGAAATTGAGCAGGGAAAGCCTGGATGACGCTGACGCTGATGAACACCCCTCGAAAATGGCCAAAAAGGACTCACCCATCGAAACAATAGAAGCCACACCATCCAAACCCATTAAAGTGTCAGAATCTGCACCAAAAACCAGCAAAGCCTCCACTTCTTCGGGAAAACCCTCTCGCAATAAAGCCACCCGCAAACTCAAATTCGACGAGGAGACCAGTTCACCTGTTTCAGGAACTATCATTCGACCCTCTGGAAGACATCACCGATGGCACCATGCAGTACAGCAACGGAGACATAGACCCCAAATACAATATAGTGGAGATCACAGACGAGACCAAGGCCGAGATAGCTGCCATTAAGAATGTGATAGGGGACTATGTGTGCCGTTTGTGCAAGATCAAGTTCGAGGATGCCTTTGGCTTAGCCCGTCACAGGTGTGCCTGCATAGTGCTCCTGGAGTACAGATGTCCCGAGTGTGGCAAGCAGTTCAATTGTCCAGCCAATCTAGCTTCCCATCGCCGCTGGCACAAACCGAGAAAGGAGGCAGCCAAAAAGGAGAATCGCAATACTGTCAACCATCAACAACAGCAGCAACCTGAGAAAAAGTCTGGTGAGGAATTGGCATTTGATTGTCGGGAGTGCGGTAAGAAGTTCAAGAGGGCTGCCTACCTGAGGAAACATCAACTGACCCATCAGAAGAAGGAAAAATCTGGGGAAAAGCTAGAGGAAATGCTACCACCAGCTACGACCACAATAACAGGCAGTTTCCACTTTAACCAAGCTGGGTCTTCGGGGGTTTCCACCACCTCCTCCGCCAGCAGTTCCCATTCCGATGAGGGTGTCTATGTCGTGGGAGCCAACACCAGAAGTACCTACGACTACGACAATGATTACCTATCCGACAGCAGCTCCTCCGCCTCATCCACTGGCTATGGCAGACTCCAGATCGTGGAACACAATCTCACCGAGGAGGAGAGCATTGCTGCAGCTGCTCTGACCAATCTGAGGAACTGTGCCTCCGTCATCCAACACACCACCATGGCCCATTGAAATCGAGTGAGATGTTTAATGTTAAGTTTAGTTATTAGTTGAAAATCCCCAACTCGTTTTGGGTCTATGCAGCTGAAACAGACCAAAGAATTAGTTTTATTCACCGGGAATTTCAGTTTCCTCTTCATACACTTAGTTAGCTATAAAGTTTAGTTCTTAAACCGATTTAGTTTCGTTCGCAAGATGAGTTCAATTCTAGTCAGACTCGAGACTGATTTGTATCCGTACTTCGGTCCGCATTCCAAAGGTCATTTAGTCATAGTCAGTGAAACCAATGTATCTTGGCACTAGTCAGCTTCAATACGATCTCAGAAAGAGTGTCTCCTTCTTAGCAAAGGGACATTTCTTACTAGTCCTTAGGTTTAGCTAGTTTAGGAACTTTTGGGAGTGCAATGAACTGAAATTATAAACTAAAGAATAAAACCACTCATCCACTACTAACTTTTCATACTCTCTCAATATCAACTCATTCATTACAATTAAATTCATCTCAACATAAAAATACCAAGGACTCAGTACTAACACCTTTCAAACATCATCTGGTACTAATAAAATATGTCTTTTCATTCACCACCACCACAAACCATCTGCAAAATCATACATTCTTTCATACTTCATCTTTCATTTATCATTCATCATCACTTCCTTCATTAATCCTCAACATTTCTTATTCAAAATCATCTCACATACTTTCCAAGCTTCACACTTTCATAACTCATTCTTCATGACTCATTCCCAAACTCATCTTTCGTGATCATCTTTAAACACTTTTTCTTGTACAAAAATATATACAAACCCTTTTTTCCAAGCCCATCTTTCTCACATATCATCTTCCTGCTAATAATCAACCAAAAATTCACCCCTTTTCCCACTTTTTCAACCCACTAACATTTTTCGTGTCATTCTAGTCATAAGCTCTTGCATTCCTTCTAGTCATTTTAGGAACATAATTTCTATAAGTCAGCTTCAGTTCGATCTTACTAAGTTTGTACACACATATATATCATTCTTCAATTTCGGATACAGCTTTAGTCATATTCAGGTTAAATACCGAAACCAAAATTCAGGCGAAATTGTGCAGTAATAGTTTTAAGTTCAAACCAAAACCAAAAAGCAAAACCAAATCTTAGTTTAAACAAAAAATCCAAAACCCAGTGTGTTGGTAAACCAAAGTTGAGTGTGAACTCTAGTCATTTTTTAGTCACCTAAGTGGGGGAATTTTTTAATTCTCAGTTTATTTTAGTTTAGCTTAGTTAGGCATAGAAACGGACATTGAACCAGCGTCTCACTACCAGTCAAAGTATTGAACAGTACAACCTAGGTATAAAGGCCCCAGGCTTCAGAACCGGCGGTTGTGTACTTAAAGCAATATAATAAGCAATCCCTATATCGGGACAATATCACAGCGCTATTGTTCCTTAGCATCTGTAAATGTAAATTGGTTGTAACCGAAGAGTACAACGAAATGGGAAACTTTCGCTCAACATAGGAATTAATTACCTATAAGCTATATCATATGGAACCATATCGGTTGAGATTTTGTGATACTAAATACTAAGCCTAAAGTTTACAAGAAAAAATCGTTGTGCTCGAGTGCATAAACAATAAGCATACAAAAACACAGATATTTTTATACGTAATTTACACATAAAAAGTAAATATTTTTATACAATAAAAAAACTTTTGGAAAGCCAATAAAAATTGTACATTTTGAAACTGAAATAAAAAATATATTTCTTTATATTTGTATACAAAAACGACCATAAAAATTGTAAATTTTATAAAACTCTTAATAAAAAAGAAAAAACTGAAAATGGAAACTTCTTGTTCTTTGGGTTGTCAGGGCAAACAAACCCTCAATGATGGCTTTTTAATTGTGACGAGGTGCTCGTATATCATCTACGTGGGGGTTGCAAGTCTGGTAAACAATAATGATGAGTGCTTCTTGGGTGATTCTTCATAATCATGCCCAAATAACGGTGCAGTTTGGTAATGAAATGCCATTAAGGGCCATTGACATGGTCCATCGATCTGGGACCGACTAAAACAAATACCAAAACACACACACTTTAAGTGGAAAGGCGGAAAAGCGGAAGTGGACTTGGAATCGGAATCGGACAGATGCATTTGAGAACTGGGAAAAAGGCCAAGGAAACTTGATGATGGGGTGGAAAACTGGGTGTGGGGGTGTTTTTGAGAACATTCTCTGGACCAGAGTGAAACCCTAAACGGGCCAAACTAATGATGCCCTCAACGGAAACGCGTAAAAAATGTTTAATCAAATACAAATGCATGACAGCACGGAAAAAAAGGCGAGGGAACAGGATATGCCAGGATACAAGGATGCGAATGAGAGGGTGCAGCGGCAGCATACAAACTCGGGGGAGTTGCGTGCGCGGTGTGAATCAATTTAAAGCGTCAAAAGAGCCGTATAGCATTTAAGGAGATGTCCTGTTGCAGCCCATCCCCCTTTCAGTCGAAAATTGTGTAAAATCATGCCCGCAAAAACTACCCTCTCCAGGTTTTTAGGGGTGTGATGCAGCAGCCCGTAAGTCACCAACAACATCTGTGTCCAAAATATAACAAACAATAAAAAACTATACCAATAAAATGATCTTGAAAATTGATACGGGGCAAAGTTGCAGTTGGCACCTTGGCACGAGGCATTCCTTTACAGTGGGACCCGCATAAGGTGGCAGGATGTCCAACAAGTTTCCATTTCTGCGGGTTCAAAGGCAGCTGGCTTCAAGGATTCGAGAATACCTTTCGAGAACCTCTAGGTTATCCTGCTGCTCTGCTAATTTGCACCTTGAGAGGCTGCACGAAATGCAGGTCCTTTGTCCTCGACAAAGTGGCCATGTGTTCTAATAGTACTCCTCCGAAGAGTTGACAGATTGATGAGCCTGATTGGGAGATTTGAAGGACTTGCCACTGAAGTGCTGGCCACTCGAGAATCCCATTTGATTACCATCATCATTGGCAGCCCTCAACCGATGGCCCGCCCAAGGGGTTATTCAAAATGCGGATTGTAATTATGTAAATTGGCATATGTGAGGATCCTGCAGACGATACTCGAAAGCACGATATTGGAAACTAAATTTAACAAAATAAAACGGAAAGTTGCGGATTTATTAGCTATTTATTTGAATGTAAAGATATGCAAAGCTTAAAATTAGGTAATTGTGTTTAAAAATGTAATTTTTTTTGATAGTATATTGGATTTCAATTATGAACATATTTTGTATACCTCTAAAACTGAAAACAAAAAAAACGTGCGATAGTCAAAAATTCAATCATATTTACTTTTGTTGTTTTTAAAGGTTATTGAAAAGAGTTTTAATACGGAAAAGTCTTGTAAAAATGGGGCTACCAAGTATATTCTTAAGCTGCAAGAAATAAACATGTACCTACTGTGCTCTTAATATTCCCTTTTCAAAATTATTGCATACATGATCTAATGAATAAATTCTTTTTAAATATTTGAAGCTGCGTATAGTGCCTTGAAAGCTTTCAAAGCTTTAAGTAATGATAAAAGCGCTAGGATACAACCCTGCGCAGGTCCTGGCGGCTATCGAACACAACCCTGCGTTAAGTTGGCAGCTCCGGCTGCCATTTTAAATAACGGTTATCGGGACATTTTCTCCGGGCTTCTCCCAATCCGCCGGAGAGACGCCTACGTAGCGAAGGACCTCTCACGGACACGAGTCCTGAAACTGGAGCCGGAACGCATCGAAAGCATCGCACACCTGACTTTCAGACATTCATGTTGTGGCCAGGCTGGCAGTCAGACGTGTGGAGCGCAATCCGGAAAACAAGACCCGAGAGCCCAGTGCAAAGTGGAGGAAAAGTCTCCCACAGATTCTCCCCCGAGGAGTTGCGTCCGTGAACGGTTTACGGTTGCGGTTTTACGGTTTACGTTTGACGGGCTTTACGTGAAATAGTGAGTGTGATTTTCGAGCCAAGACAAGTTGATAATTCGCTAGAAAAAAGAGGAAAACCACAGGGCACGAAAGGTTTTAAGCCCAGCATGTGCTATGGCCCCAGGGGGTGTTGGTTGTATGGTGTGCTTAATGGGTGGCGTTGGGGGTGTCCTTTCAAAAGAGAGAGCAGCTCGACTTATTGATTGAGCTTTCCCCTCTCTTTGGGAGCCATCTCCTCCTTCTCCCCTCCCCCAGAAAAAATACTGGTACTTTTTGGGAGCGTGGAAAAGCTTTTCAGTTTTCCCGCTGCCACTGCTGCTGCTTGCCTTGGGTGAATTTTTCAGCAATTTTCATTTTCAGTTTTTCTCCCGACTGTTTTAGGGCGGTTCCGCAAGCAGCAGCGACTCCTGCGATTTAAGCACACTCCACTCGAACGCGTATGAAAATTCCGCTATCCCAAAATATACAAAAACTAAATTAAATAAACCGAAATAGAATACAAGCAACGAGCATCAACAAAACACAAAACATTTTGCCGCAAAAAAAACTAGAGAAAATGAAAGTCAAAGGGGCAGGATCAGGATAATATGAAAATATTATGACAAAAAGTGTTGTTATTGTTTGAGTGTGTGGCCTGCTTCTCATTGTGGGTGTGTGAGTGTGTGTGCGTGTGTGGCTCCTGTGTGTTTGTAAAATTCAATAAAATGCGAAGGATTGCAATTGCCAAAATGGCAAATTACAACAAAATGTGCACATACACATGGAAATTTGTCAGAAATTTCGTTTGTGTGTGCGCGTAGTTTTGATTTTCTCTGCGGGCTCTGTGGCTTACTCTCCTCTGTATTGGTGTGTGAGTGTGGCTCTCCGAGTCCTCTGTAAGTGTGTGTGTGTGTGTCCGTATCTGTGTGAATGTCCTTCGCTGCTTACGTACGCAGACTGAGTGACTCGATTGAGGCGGCTGCCTGAATGGCTGGCAGGTCCTGTGCTCCTTTTTCCTTTGTGAAATGAATGCGTATTCAATGAGCAATGAAATCCGTGACACATTCGCGCCTTCTCTTCTCTCTCTTTTTCTCTACTCTGTGCATTTTCCATTTAATTTATTTTTTATTACTCGGACCGCCTTTGTTCTTTGTCCGATTTCCGTTTTAAATAAAAGCGACATTAACACCATAACCTCTGACATTTATCAGTCGCTCGGTCTTAAATGCTCACTCAGACAGACACGCACACACAAAGAAGTGAAACTTGCCACATGTGCGCTCTTTATCCTTTATCCTGGATTGAACATTCCTTTGGTGCTATTCTCATGCAAATTCCATGCATACCCACTGTGTTAATTTCCAGCTCGAAAGTTAACCCATTAATTGGCTGACAAACGTGCTAAAATTCCTCGGGTGTTCGCGTGAGTGAGCCGCAATAATATCAATAAATTCCTTAACAATAACTATGCCAACTGCAGCGGTGCCCCGTTCGTTCTAAACTAAACTAAACTAATCCAAACTAAACCAAGCCAGAGACCAAACAAAATAGAGAAAAACTTGTTGAAGTGCTTGATTGATGTGTGTGCCCAATTGGCTGCCGAATTGAGCGAGCAAAAAACGAGAAGGAGTCTCCGCTGCCTGAGAAAAAGGTGAGTCAACTGACTGTCTGTTTATACTGAAATATGGGAAAAGCTGGGGGGTTAAATAAGCTGGGAAAGTAGATTGCGTTTTCAGCTTTGCAGTTGTGGTGCAGCAAAGTTCTTGGTCTACGAAAAATTCAAAAGACTAGTCAAGAATACAAATAAATATTCCTAATACCTTGTTATTTTTATCTTTTCCTCATAAGTTTTAATAGAAAATCTAACTACCTGAAATAAGTTTACTTAGAAATAGCAAAGACTTATTTATTCATTGTTTAATTTTAGTTGAAAAAATTAATTGTTTAGATAGATTAGATTTAAAATGATAATGCACTTTGTTTTTTATAACGAAAGTCTTAATTTTTAATTACTTTATTTAAGGATAAGCCCTAGGAAAAATACTCCATAATTTATCAATCACATGGGTTCATGTATAAAATGTTTAAGGTATTTTGATCGCTCATTTAAAGTGTGAAGAAACCGGATTACGAGTTCTTTTAATGAGACCCCATATAGAATGAAATATAGACCTCATTTCAACCGCCCACCGAAAGCCAAACACAAGAATTAATTACTCACTTCCCAGGACCATCACTCCGGACCAAAAATGAACCCGAGTTTTGGGTCCTCGGTTCGGTTTTCAATCAGCAATCAGCGGGAATAAAAAGTTGTGAACTTCCCCAGCTCACTTCCCATTCGCTCATTCCCCCTGCCAAAAAATCCATTTGCGGATTAGGCATACACTGGGCTCGGGCTCACAGCCTCCTTGCCAGGAATTTATCCTTTATAAACAGCCGCTGGACCTGCACCCACACACCCACCCACAGGCGCGTGTGGAAAAGGGTTTTCCAGCATGTAGCATAATTTGAAGTGCACGCACTTCCGTCGGCCGAAAAATATTGTTTGGTATTTTACAAAAAAGTCTATTAATAAAAATAAGCAAAAATCACTGGGAGTCCGAAATTGACCCGACCAAAAAAGGGGAATAATAAGTATAAGAAAAGCGAGGCAGCAAACTTCAGCGAATCAACTTGGCCAAGAAGCGTTCTTTTTGCCTGCCTTGAGTGCGTTTACTTAAGCAATCAACTCGACCTCAAACACACACACACGCTGACTTGGTCCTGCACATATACATACATATATTTTTTTCGTTATATTATAACAACTAAAGGAGGCCGCAAAGTTTGTGTGCACACAAAACAAGGAGAGCAGGAGCAGGAAAAAGGGGAGAACCCTTTGCCATCGTCGAAACGAATTTGGAGCAGAAATCGCAGTGCATTTGTGGGTATCCCTCTGACATCTTCTCTGTTTGTGTGTGTGTGAGTGTGTTTGTTTGTGTGCGGCAGACAAATAAAACATTTGCTCGCTGGCAAAGTTTGTTTAGTTTTTCAATTCTTTCTTTCGGTTTGGTTTCGTTTGGATTTGGAAAATGGAATCAGAATCCCGGCGAAACATTTACACGCGTGCATAACAAAGGACGTGCAAATTCTCACGTCAACACACACATAAACCACTCGCTTACACACACGCACTCACGCACTCACGCGGGCAATGTCAACATGTGTAGCTCACTTTTTGGGGCCTGGCATTATTTGCACCTTTCGCCTTTCGCTTCTGTTGTTATCTGCGGCTCTTCGCTTTCCTTTCCTTTCCTTACCCATCCTTTTCTTGTACCGCACTCTCCTCTTCGGGTATTCCCTGCAACTTCAAAGCTTAATTTTACACGGCAAGAAATTATATTGGTATAAGCTATGATGATTATAGTAATCATTTTAGTATACAAGTAAAACAATTATACATCGACTGTATTTAAAAAAATTTCATTAACAAACTATTTTATTTTTGTGCTTTCTAAACATGTACGTTCTTTCTCTGGAATATTCTGTAAGATTGACTTATTCTCCTATTTCCTTTGTTATTTACAGTATTCACTTCACCTGTTTAGGAACAACTTTTAAGTTTTAATCAGAGAGCTATGTTTTTAATGATTTAAAATTATAAAATCAAGAGCTGCAGCTTAAATGTATAATTCCATACTAAAATAACCATTATTGCCATCTATTTATTTTATTTTTTGTTAATTTTCCTAAGTAATAATTTCTCTCCGTGTACGACTTCTTTTTGTTGTTATTTAGTGCCTTCGTCGTCGGCTTTTATGCTTGTTCCTGCTTTTGCTCCCTCTCATCCTTCTGCCTTATTTGGTTGTATATCTTTTTGGGGCCTGCGATTCGTATCTGCGAGATACTCGCCATCTGAAGCCCTTCCTCTGCTGCTGCCCTCCGCCTTGCTGCAGTGTTCCTTTGCGGTTCCTTTATGATGGGCGCATAAAATATTTGTCATACATTCCCGACAGAAAATCTGACTGCTGGAGGCCTGAAGTATGTATTGGATTTGCTTGGGGTCCAAATCGCGTATATGGCCTCCATTAATGTTTGCCTGCAATCCTTTTTCGGCCACGCCCCTGTGTGCATAATCCATGGATCTGTCCCAAAAAAAAAATCCTCTTTGCCATCTGTCGTATAGCTATCTATCTGTCTTTGTATCTAGCGTCTCCATGTCGCGTTTAACGAACTGTGTCATTTACACTTTTTGACAATAAAGACGAGTCCGCAGGACGAAGGACCCCTCTCCCGAATCCCCTTTACGGTGTCAAAGTAAAAATATTTGCCTTCAATTCGCTTGACTGCATGCACGTTTCATCCACAGGCTGCAGGCTTTTGGTCCTTCCTACCCTCTGGATTTTAGGTTCTCCTTTAAGCCGCTATTGACTTTCGTTTGGGGACGCTTTGACGTCGATTACGCAAAGCCAATAATGAAATGACTTTGGGGTTTTGATTGGCAAAACATTGCGGGCTATAAATGTGCACACACACTGGGGAGTGTGTGTGTGTGTGTGTTTGCGCTAAAATTCACGCTCTATTAATGGCGCTTTGTGAGGCCCCGAATACATCGACACCGCCACCAGGATATGGGTCCTCCATTCTCCATTGTAACTACACTGCCTGTGTCAACATTTGCTCGGCCCCGTCCTTTGAGTTACCACTTTAATTAGCCACCAGTCAAGTGTCCAAGTGTCCAGCCCTGCAAGCTGAAGTGAAATCAAACAGGGCAATTCAGAACTTTAGAGGCCATCTTGTTTGAGAACCAAGATTTATGTCAAGCGATTTGCTACATCAAAGTTAAAATAACTATGCAGATTAGTTAACCTTATCAGGTGCAAAAATATTTACGGATTTAAAATCTTCCGTTTTCCAAATCATTTTTAATGTAAATAAATAAAAGTAAACCCACAAATAGTTTTTATAATAACACAAAAATTAAGCCCACATTTTTAAGACTCAGATTTTAAATAAAATGAATTACAACACACGTACAAAAGGATGAATTTTCTTTTCTGGTAACCTTTTTTTTTGACCATAAATAAATATTACATGTTTTCTTCTGGAATCCGTTTAAATTGTCTCTTTGTTTATGTGTTTTGAACAAAATGCGTTTGCAACTCGCCCACGAGAAACAGCTTCCTACATCTCTTCACCTTAAAATCTGCCCCTTTTTCCAACCCCCTTAAAGTCTGTGAAGATTTGCTTTTGGCCATAAACAAGCCTTCTTTACAGAGTCTCTGCGACTTTGCGCTTAATAAATATATCTCAATCGCTTAAACGCGGCAAACGGCGCCTGTCCCCGCCCCCAAACCTGCCACGCCCCCTGCCTCTTTTTATATGTATTTATATATATATATATGTATATCTATGCATGGCATGCCTGCTCATTGCTGGCAAGCGATCCGATGCCCTGAATGTTTACATAACGCCGTGGCACAAAAGCCGTAAGCCAAAACCAAAAGTCGAATGCCTGAATGGTCGCCGTCTGTGTCTATGTCTGTGTTTGTCTGTGTGAGCATGTGTCTAAGTCTGTATGTGTGTGCGGCATATTCAGTTACCTATATGCGAGCATGATTTGATATCGCATGAATTTTATATAAAAATAAATATAAACATAAATCGCAATTGGCTTGCACACAAAAGTCGAGCGATTGGCGGGCTCAGCACTTCTCTAGCTCCCTTTCCAATTTGTATACCCATTAACTACAGAGTAATAGGGTATACTAAATTCTCAAAAATATATAAATATAACAGGGTAGAAGGAACCATTTACAATATTTGAATAATAAAATTAACAAGTAAGTAAACAAACAATTACAGACACAATATATTTGTAAGCCGGGTAATGACAACCAAGTATCCCACAGTCGACCATATCGTCATTTCTTACTCCCTTCTGTATATTCCCATGATTTTATAAATAACATTTATTTGGCTCATTTGGCTGTTTATGGGCAAAAACATCTCCAAGCTCCTGGCCGAGTCGCTTATCGTAATTACAATCTCATGTAAGCGATTCGCGCGATGCTGTTGCACAACTCTGAGGTCATAAAGTTGGGCTACTTTTGACCAGATATAGATATAGATACCATACATACCGAATATGGGAACTGGATGGGGGGAAAAGTGCTCAGGAGGAGTCCACAATGCAGCAGGCAACTAAATTAGACGGCATTTGAATGCGGCTCGTCCCCTACTTGGCCCAAAAGTTGCTCACATCTTTTTATACATTCTTTTTTGTTCGGGGTTAGTTGTTGGTCAAACGCTTGGGGAATAATAAATAAGTATGTGTATGGGTGTGCGGTCTTTTGTGCCAAAATACGAGTAGAAAAAAAATATGCATGTTGTCCCGGCCATTTTCATAGTTCATTTGGGCAGGCAGGCAGGCAGCCTCCTTTTCGCATAGGTCAGTCAAGCGTGTTTTTGGGTTGCAGATTGTGTTTCGGGATCCCCAGTGCTCTCTTCTCGATGAAGTGTGACGTTTATTAAACTCAATTTAAAAGAATGGTGGCTCATTTATTTTATTACTGGTCCTGTCAAGTGCGGCTAAAGTTACCAGTTACCAGGAAAAGGCAAATGCTGATAGTGGCCCATTTTCCGGGGCCCGAAATTAGTAAGCCAACCCAAGTGAGTCCGCTCACTCCATTCCTTTCCATGTGTGTGTTTGTTCAAGGCATAACAACCATTTGTTATTGATATTGACAGCTGCAAATAAATGAGCAATTTGCCGGGGGCCGTTTTCCTTGCCTCTTCTGCCTGTGCTAAATTTAGCATTCTTCGGGCTGAATTTTTATGCCCACTACGCTGGGAGTGCAAGGGTATTTTGTGTTTGCGAACCAGGTGCCCATAAACAGTAAATATTTTGATATCAAAATTTATGGCCTTGATGGTGCGGGGACGCTTCACAAAATTCAATAAATTAAATAATATTATGTATGTGTCTTTTATTATATTTATTGGTATATGTCAAATTGACAATTTGATAAGATAATAAAATTTATTAAAAAAAACAAAACAAGCTGTGTTTTAAAATAAATCCGATTTTTAACGATTGAAATTGCTAAAGTTGTGATATTAAATTTTCTTAATATCTAAGTTTAAATATATTTAAAAAGGGATTGATATAACACTAAATTAACTTGAAAGCTTACGTATTTAATTTAATTAATTACACTATTTTAAAATAATTGAAATAACTTGGAAACACTTTTGGGTACCATAAGCATTAAAACGGATGAATATGTAGTTTTGTAAAAACATGATTTTGAAGTACGTGATTCTTAAACTTATGATGTACCTATCTTCATTCAGAGAAGAGATAACTTCTTCAATACTGGGCATATAATGGTCCTTAAGTAATTAAGGCCAGATGACCCCATTCGATGTGTCTAACTGCTGTCCAAATTCTGCTGGGCTTGTTATCCTTGCGAATTACCAATTCCTCAGTGGCCAGTCAACAGTTTTTGTGGTCGGCGCTGTTTTTGTGTCTGCCATCATCTCGAATTGTCAAAAGGTTTCTATATGTGGCAATGGGGGTGGTATACCACTACTTTTTTTGGGGGTTTTGGTTCGAAGAAACACAACACTTTTTCAGGCTCAAGCTCGTTGCGCTGCAAAGTATGCAACACTTTTTGCACTTCGCCAGTCGCGCATTTTGATAGATGAGTCCTGGCGGCTATTATGCAACACATGCACACACACACACACTCAGGGATGCTGCCTCGTTTATCTGTCTGTGTCTGTGTTGGTGTGGTTCTTTTGGCATAACTCACATTGCTCACTGCTTACTTATTTACCCAAAAATGTAAAAAATGTAAAAAATGGTGCAATAACAACATCAGGCGGGGCAAGCAAAACAAGCAACACCAACCAACCAACTTGCAACAACAACTGTGTCACCGACAGCAGACAGCAGCAGCAGCCAGCGTGTGTGTAACAATTTCTCAAACAGTGCCACACATAAGTCTGTCTACCAGCTGCTATAATGTGTTTCCTGTTTGTGCTCAACGCTCACACACCACCGGATATGAGGCGTCCATCGGAAATGTGTTTCAATGGGTGTTTTCTGGCCCCAGATCCCTTTCACCCCCAACCATCTCTCTCTCTGTCTCTTCCTGTTCTGTTATGCATTTTTTCCATATTTGGTTTTTTTGGGCAAGGTTGCATCGCCGGTCATGGAGGAGCACTTGGTTTAGTTGGTGTCCTCTTATCTTTGCGGGCGACAAAGAAATATATGACCACGCACCCTCGGAGGGCATTAGAAAAAACGAGTACACTGGGGGAAAACATAACCGCCATTGGGGATTTATTCGTAAGTTTTTGATAAATTATAAATTATATAAATTATTACAAAAAAATGTACAACACATTTATTTCTACCGGATTATTTGCATACTTAAAATATTGTTTACGAGTTATAAAGGATGGGCTATAATAAGTGATGTTTTTCTCTCTGTGGGTGTAGGTGCAAAAACAGGAATGGATGGACGTGAGGTGAATGTGGCGGAGGTGCCACAGAAAGCGGCGTCAACTATCCAGTGTTTATACTGCTTTGCTTTTTGCCCCCTCTTAATTTTTGTAGCTAGCATATTGCCAGCATCCTGCTTCCGCCGGCTTCCTTTGCAGCAGCCCCTGCATTTTTCGTCCTTCGTCCTGCCATTGTCATTGGCAGACCCCCTATGGCTGCACTCGCCCCCCTCCATGTCCCCATGTCCCCACTTTCTAGCAAAATTGAAAAATACGCGCGATAAAATGCTTGACATGCCACGTAATGCGTTGCAAATATATTGCCAAAGTTTTTTTGCCATTCGCCATTCGACGTTGTTGTTGTTGTTGCTTGTTGTTGTTGTGACAGCGCAGCGGGTAGAAGTTTTTAACTGGGCCCTGTTATTATTCATTATTGAACTGCCAGTTTGTCCTGACACACGCCAAATGCCATGAGAAGGCGACCAAATGGCCAAAATGGCCAACTGTCGAATCCCAAACCCAAACTCAGCTCAACTGAACTGAAAATGCGATTGTCCACTGCTCAGTGAACCTCCCCCGCATTGATTTTTTAGTTGGTTTAATTTCGCAAGCGCAAGGCTAAAACTAATTTCGAATTATTTGGCATTGAACGCTGACTGGTCATCGAATGGGTTGGTGAGGAGGAGGAGGAGGTTGAGCCCATTAAGTGGTCACAAACTTTGTCCGCTGACATCCAGTTTTTGGCCTTAATGGCAGCCAACTAACATAGCAGTTAATAATGCAGCGAATGGGAAGCGGAACAGGGCATAGATGTGGCACACTAAGTGGGCTGTGATTGCAGTATGCAGCTGGTTTTTGGTTTGCAAATTTTCACGCTATAAAATTTACTAATTTACGAAATGTATTGTATTGCAAATTAATATTAAAATTAAAACACCTGTTACGAAAATTTGACATCTTAACAAGAATTACATTTTCTTTTGAAGTAAAAAAAAATAACACAAAAGATTTGACAATCTGGTACTACAAAAATTTGGTTTAAAATATATTGAGATTTGACACATTTATATTTATTTGCGATACTCGAAGAGTAAGCAAATACTGTAAACGTTGAAATGTCTGTCTGTCCGTCTGTCCGTCTGTCTGTCCGTCCGTACAAACGTCGAGATCTCGGGAACTATAAGAGCTAGAACCACCAAATTTTGCACACAGACTTGTATTAGCAAAGCGCAGATCAAGTTTGTTTTAAAACCTGACCACGCCCCCTTTACGCCCACAAACCGCGAAACTCTGTGGTGTCCACATTTTTCATGATAGAGAAAAGTGGCCCTTATAAATGTTATTTGTATTGAAAATATCTACTCAAATATCTAAGAATTTTGAAAATCGGGCCATTTCAAGAAATTGTGTATACAAGTGCGTAAAAATTTTTATTGCGCCCGAAAGTAGGCTAACCATTTTTTTGAAGAGGGCGCTAAAAATTGATTGCGCTTGAAAGTAGCAATGAGTATCGCAAATCTTATAGTCGGGAAACCCGACTATAGCGTTCTTTCTTGTTTTATTTTAAAAAAGATGTATGTGTTGGTAATACTTAAAAAACACCCATTTTATAAGCCTTAGGTTGTATTAACCTACTTTTATATAACATTAGGATTTTTTAACCAGTTGAGTTAATATTTAAAATATTTATTTTAAATTTCAATACTAAGCGGTTAGTGGAATCATTTATTAAAATTTAAATTTAGTTATACTAACAAATGTCAAGCTTTTTTTTTTGGTACTCAAGGTAAAAGGTGTCCAAAGCTAAGTATAAAATAGAGTTTCTTAGTCTATTTTTTTTCGGTTGGCCTTATGTTTTACTTGAGTTAACCCCGGAGTGAAAAAAGAGAGCTCTACCACTTTTCTGGCCAAGTGTCCTTGGTTGATTTAGAGATCATATCGAGTCGCTTGCTTATTGCCCCATATGCTGCGTCTCCTGCTGCAGTCTCAGAAAAGAGCCCATAAATATGCGGCTGCCAGTGGAGAAAGCATCGCATTTCTCCTTTCTCCTTGAGTGTGTGTGTGGCTGCCTCCTTTGGCTTTCGCATTTCGCCTTTCGCATTTCGCTCGCCTTTATCGCTTTTGGCGCTGTGCTGCCTTTGACGTCACCTTAATTAATGGGTTAATGCGACGTCGACAGCGACAGCGTTTGGTAATTAAGCGACTTTGTCGCCGGCCCCTTTCTGTGCCAAATGAATTATGTGTACCCGCTACCGATTCCCAGGACTCCCAGGACTTGTCCACAGAACTAAAACCGTAATTTGGCATTGATTTAATATTTTATTTTAATTAAAATTTCGCACATTGCTGCCAGAGAGACGGAACGTGACTGTGGCGGCATTATCATGCTAAAGTGTCATAAATTAATTGTACTGCAAATTCCCCTCGTCCCTTCGTCCCCTCGTCCCTTCATCCTGTAAAGCAATAACTTTTGCATGGGCCAACACTGCGGATACGTAATATTCTAGCGCCTTGATGACAAGCCGCGATAGAAACGGAGGCAGCTTCGCAGGACAATGGGTACGGTATACGGAACAACTGGGGCTGCACTCGCCTCTTCATTTACGTAATGTAAGCAATTTGTGGAAATTGCTGGCAATTTCGCAGATTAAACTGGACCCAAAGTGCAATTGGGCGCAAATTTTCAAGCTCTGTTTGAGCTGGGCAAACTTTTGTGGCTCTTCTTCGGATTCGGAAAAAGGAGTAGATTAAGTTAATGAAGCTGCAGCTTAGAGGGGCTTCCCATTCCCTTCCCCAATATCAAGAGGGCTTCCTTGGGTTCAAGAGAGCGGATGAGTTGACTGCTGCAGTGGCAGCCACTCCATCACTTGCAAATTAAAATTAAGATGAGTTATGAGCCTGTGCTCCCAAGGCGGCGATGAGAAATTCAAGCTTAATGCCGGCTCCATAAATCAGTATCCGTCGCCTCTCGGATCCGATGATCAATGACTGCCTATTGAAGGAGATTGAAGGCACGTATTGGGAACATGGACGAGGACGAGGTCTTCACCCTTTCCATTTGAGTGGGGCAAGAATATGTCGAGCCAACAGCTTCATCATAAAGTGTGTGTTCCGGTGGGAAAGCTAGAGAGTTGAGAGGGGTCAGGGTTCAGCATTTATGGCATAGCAAATATAATAAACAATCTGGAGAGTGATGAAACAAAAGTCATCTTTGAGACTTATAAATTACTTGCTGCTTAAATTTACACTTAAATTCATTTGTTACCGCAAACAAACATGTTAAAAATGTTTATTAATATCATAAAAACTAAAGAGTCAAGCAAAGTTGAAAAAATATAAATTATAATTTTATTTTGACGATGAATTCCCATAGAATGTGAATTAAATTAAAAACTACGAGTGATTCGTAGATTCGTAAACTAAAATTCCATACTACACACTCAATATAACCTTTACAATTTATTAAAAATAAATATAAATATTAATAAAAATACAAAAAATTAAAAACTACATTTGAAAATTTTATTTTAGTAAAAAGAATCCAATAAATTTGTAGAACATTTGCTTGTTAGTTTCTTAAATAGTGTTCATAAAGTATGAAAAAATTGATGTTAAACTATACTCAGAGTTGCAGAGTCCATGTAGTCCAACAGACTGTCGGAAGACCACTTAAAAGTGCACTCCATAAATCAGGAGGTATTCCGTTATTACCATATCAATTTTATTTCGCCAGTGCTACGTGAAGGGGATCACTGGCAATCCGCCGTTAAAGCTTTAAGTGCGAACATTGATTGGTAAGACACTAATCCGTTTTTGGCAAGTGCCCGGGTCTCCGAGTTGAGTTGGCAAGGTCCGATGGCAAAAAGTGCAATAAAAGCGGGCAGGCTTTACTCTACTATACTATACTGTTTTCTCCAATGTATTTACCCCACCCCTCAGCTTCAGCTCCTTAAATGGGGCCACCCATTTGAGCCAGCATTGCACACTATTAGTTGCAGCTGCCAGAAGTGATGAATGTGTGAAATGTAAACTTTGTTACCGAGGAATAACAGCGCCAAAATGTTCTGGAGTTCTGGCGGGGATTGGGGGTCCACAGTCCAAAAGTGGGAGAGTGGAAGCAAAATGCGAATCGAAACCAAAGCGACAGACGCCTGTCGAAAATTGCAATTCTCCTTTCGCGGGTTCTTTCATTCGAGGTCTTTTTTCCTGTATCCCGCTCCATTTCTTCTTTTTGTTCTGCGGCCACAGTAAAGAAAATCCAATTAAAGCCCCCTGTCGCTGGGTGGGCGTGGCAGGATTGTAGGGAAAACGGGATCAGGACGCAGGACTCAGAACTCAGAACTCAGGACTCAGGACCCTGATTGAATGTCAGACGAGCTGCGATGCGCGATGTATGTGTAATAAAGCGGAGATTGTTTAGCTTAGCCGAGCGGAAAGATGGAAAAGTCTTCGAGCTGAAATATCCTTTTGTCAAAATTTCATATTGCATATCCTTCACATTCGCGGCACTCGTTGAGAGCAAAAAAAAAAGGTACATGGTAGTTCTTTGAATCCTCGTAATTGGATGTACTTGTTAACTTTAAGAAAAGAAATGCGGAGTCACATTTATAAAGTTCACCATTTTCCAAATTTAAAGTTTTGAAAAAGTATTAAATTTTGCTTAATTTTTCATATCATGTTAAAAAATTTATTAAAAAGCAATAAAATTAAACATTTTTAATATTAATAATCTCGGTGAAAAAATTAGTTAAATTATAAGTTAATATGACTTTCGACCTTAAACATTTTGTTAAATGCTCGCAAACAAAATTTCTATAAAAATTCTATTGAAAGCATTATAATAAAAGCAATAACACCAAACTAGGTGCAAAAATAGAGTGCAAAAGTGTGCAAAATAAACGTCCTCTCTTTTCTTGTTGATTTACCCAGCGCTTAACTCGTGCGCAGGTTTAGTTAGTTGCTTTAATATGTTCGCGGCTCATTAACTTTTTCATTAAAAATTAATTAAAGTCGCCAGTTAATTAGGTCTAAGCGTATTTATCATTTCCCGCTCGAGTTCCGCATTCCGCGGCCTGACAGCCTGAGTTCCAAAAGCGAACCGAAAACGAAAACTTTTGCCTTGCCAATTTTCCCACCCCTTTTTCTGGCCCCACCCCCCCTTTAAGCCTGTTGTAAAGTGTCATTAGTCTGGCATAAATTAGTTTCCCAAAGCAAGTGGGTGGGAAAGTGGGTAAGCTCGACATTTTTGTGGCCTCACTTTGAGCCCTTCGGCACGGGCATGTGATTATTGATGAACGATCCTTTGGATGTTGAATGTTGGATCGGAGATGGATCTAAAAGTGGCTGCAGCACAAAGAGCTTTTCGCTTTGAAGTCCGGGCAAACAATGGCCAAGTCAAGTTGGTAAGACGCTTATGCGGCAACAAAAGCTGGGCTAATATTGTAATAATAAACAATGGGACAAGTGCTTTAATCGCAGCAGCTGATTATGTTGCCAGGGCCAAGTGGAAGTCAAGGGTTTGAGAAGGGGGTTGGGTTGGGTGCGTTGCGTTTGGGTTTATAGCCAGCTTATTAGTCGGACTGCATTGTTTGCCAGGTGAGCTATTGTCCTGCTGGCTCCCGAGTCCTGAATCTGGGTGACACGATTTTCACCCGTGGAGTGAAGTTTTCCCAGAGCTTAATGGGGCGCTGAAGCCGAAGCTTAAACGCTCATTAGACGGCCAGGCATTAAATTAATTGGAAGCTGCAAAACTATGCACAAAACAGCAGCAGCCCAGGAGCAGCTCTGAAAGCTGAAAACTGAAAGCTGAAAGGGGGAGCTACTGGCTGAAAGGCAAAAACTTTACAAAAGGCCAAAAGTTTGATGGCAACTTTTGTAGAGCCAAAGCACTCGACTTGCATTCATTGCTAATTTGGCTTTAATTGCATAAATGTTGCGCTTTTTGTACTCGTACACCCAAAAGGCCAGTAAACACGGGGCTACTGAGAGGGTCATAAACTCAGTTTGCATAAAAGTAAACGTAAAATAGAAAATAATAAGTAGGTACACTCAAAAAAAAAAAAAACTATTATACTACATGCTTTCCTTTGAAATTGGCCCTAGGTAGGTACATAAATCTAAATATATACAAACTAAAATCTAGTTAAGAAATTTCATTTTTAAAACTAGTACTTTTTAGGCTATGGAAATATTTAAGAATGACAGCATGCAAATTTTAAAATGACTGTTTAAAAATTATACAAAATAATTGGAACAGTATTGGATTTAAACTAGAACATTTTGATGGACTTATCAATTTGAAAATTAGGTGTCAAACCGATATCGATCTGCATTTTTTGTGTGTTCCATTTTTTTTTGCGTATCTCTGGCAGGCAACGAAATTTTTGTGAAATTGTTCGCAGAGTGCTCTTGAAATTGAAATTGTTGTAGAGTGGGGAGGTGCGGAGATTTGGAGGGTGTGGTCAGAAAGATAGCTGCCAACTAACAAGTTCATTTTCGTCCTTACCTGAATGGCAAACTGACCGAATGAGTGACTGGCCAACTGGCAAACTGACAAACTGCCCGATTGACAGACTGAGCTGAAGCGTTGCACAAATATTTGGAAAAGCACAGAAATTTGCTACTTAAATACGAGGCAAGTGCAAAAAAGTTTTTTTCGGGACGCCCGGAGAGAGATCTCTGAAAACTAAATTTAATGAATGCCTGGGCGCATACAAACAGAATTTTACCCCCCGATTCGCCTCTTCATATTTTATGAATTGCAAACGCAAACTTCACAAAGCCAAAAGCCCTTTCAGGCAAATATTATATTCATATGTGCAAGACTTTTTATTTCCACTCTTGTGTCTGTGGAGTCAGCTTTATTTTATTTTACTTTATTTTTTTGGGTAAAACAATAAAAACTTTTGCTGCATTAGGCTGCATTTTAAGTGAGCTTATGTGTGGGATGTCTGGGAACCGAGAAATAAAGGAATAAAGTCAGTGGCTTGCCTCAAAACTGAAAACTTATTGACAAAACTGTCATTAGCTTGTCCTTGTCCAACTGGAAAAAGTTTCAACGAAAAGGGATTTAAAGTTAAGCGACCAAACGCAAAAGTGTATTCAAATATGCAGCAGTAACAACAATAAAAACGACTCGAAACAGGTGTACATGAAACGACATCATTGTCTCTCTGCCACGCCCCCTCCCCCTTTTTTGGGTAACTGCGTTTTTGGCTCACGAAAAATGTGTGTTTCCCTGGGAAAAAGAGGCGGCGAGGAAAGTGGTGTTGGGAAAAATTTATAATGCGATAAAACTTTAATAAAGGCAGCCCAGCATCCCAACGCCCTCTTTCTTCGTCCTCGGTGTGTCAGTGTGTGTGTGTGTGTGTGTTTGTGAGGGGGCGTGGCATAAAGTAGTTATGAATACAACAACAGTTAGACAGCTGGCAAAAGGAGCCAGGCACGAACGCACTCAAAATTGTATGTAATTGTGCAAGAGTGTAGATGGTTGGGGGGATGGCCTGAGTTGAGATGAGATGAGGGGGCTGAAGGTGGTGGGAGGTTTTAAAAGAGAGTGCAAGATGTGCACTGAGAAAAGTAGGGGGGAACCCCTGATTAAAAATCAAAAGTTTCAGCTTGTAAAAATTATCAGATGTTTCATAATTTCTAAAATTATAACTAATCAGTTATCATAACACTTACCTGTATAGTTTAAATACTGACTTAGCACAGATTCCTTGAGTATTATTTTTTAAATCTTATGACTTTAGGGGAGGTTTAAGAGATATCATATTCATATTGGTTTTTTTTGAAGTGCAAGATTTGCCTATGTGTGTGAAAGTGTGTGAGAAGAAGACGCGGTTAACTAGAAGTAGCAAAAGTAGTTATAGAAATGACAGACAGCTGCAGACTGATAGGGATGAGGATGAGGGGGCAGTGGAGGACCTAGAGTGGGTGGGTGGGTGAGTGGGAGGAGCTGGGTAGAATCCTGGAATCCTTGCGGTGGCCCAGGCCCATGAGGTGTGTGCTAACGAGCAGACGACGACGACGACGACGACGATGCCACTTGACTGACAACCTGGGAGAAACTCTGACAGCGCCTAGGGAAAAGATGAAGATGGAGAAAGGACGAAGAGATACGTCTCTATATGCACAAAGGATGGGAGGGGGGTAAAAGCAGCTCTACGCACGAGAATTGTTTTGAAATGCAAGGTGAGGATTAGAGAAATGTCGCACAGAAAATTGCATAGAAACGAAAGTTTTGCAACTAATGTCTCACCGAGATATGAGTAAAAGTGGAAAGTCGGAAGGGGGCTGCAATTTATGGAGATGCATCTGCTAAGTGAATGAAACAAAATTCCATTTTTGTGTTGTTTATTTTTCACTTGCAGAAGTGAAATGCAGGACATTTATTCAAATATATTTCGAGACGAATGAGAGTCCTTCAATCTTAATAAACAACGAACCAAATTTTACCCAAGATTTCATACTTTTTCGTAACTGCAAAAAGCAAATTAAATTACATTTAAAACAAGTCACAAATATACAATTTCTTCAAAACTAAAGCAAATACCCTAAGGTATATTTTTATTTGATTTATCCAATTAGAAAAATTCATAGAAGGTTTAACATTCAAGTTTTTAATTATTCACCTTTATTTAAATATATGAATCAAAATAAGAAAATCTTTAACGAGTTATTCAAATAAAATCAAGCAATTCAAAGAGCTAAATGTGAATTAAACTTTGTTTGTGGAGGGCAACTTGAGTTTAAATGAAATAAAAGGTGAACTAACTGAAGCTGCAACTGCTTCTTGCTTAAAAATAAAAAACAGGCAAAGTTAAATAAATGTTACAAAAAAAAAAGGAAAACCAAATTTTATTTTACTTCTTTCTGGCCTATCCACTTTAATTCTTCTTAACGAGACAATTACCATCTGATTATATTTGGAACTTCCCATAACTACATCAACTGCATCCGAGGCCTTTTATCCTTTATCCCGAATCGACCGTGTGACACTTTAAATTTAAATTGCCTTTTAAGTGTTAAATTAAATGCCAGAGCCGCCGCTTTTAATTTCGTGTTAAATTGTATAGGCAATTACCCAATGCAAATGCAATAAACACGGCAAATTTATTTTCATTTTCATCCCCGAGCGCAAAGGCGCCGCGATTATCAACACGTTGGACTCTTTTGGACTCTTTGGTTCTGTCCGGCCAAAGCTTTTTATAAAATGAAAATCGCAGAGCCAAAGGACCCGGACGCTGGCTGGCTGAGTGCATTCCGCAGGACATGGACACGGACACTGCAAGTGTTTGCCATCAAATTAATTGGCACTGAAATTAGCACGAGGCATCCTGATTTAGCTGCAGCTGCTGCTGCGTGTCCTTCTGGCTTTTCGCTGAGGTCCTGGCCCCGCGGCTTCCACTTCTCCACTATTTTCCCATTCGCACTAAGTACACGGATTTTGCATTAATGCAGCACTCACATGAATCATTCATTGATTTAATTACAATGATTGGAACAGGAGCTGCTGGGAAACCAGGCAAACCAGGTGCCAATTTGCAAGGTGGCAAACTACTTTCAAGTGGCGCCCGAGGAGGGACAGTTTAATTAAAAGTGCTAATGCAAAATAAATAAGCGCAGCTGCCGACAGGAGAAATCAATTTGTGCTAATAAGCAAAGCATCGATGGCTGGTGAAAGGTGAATGGAGCTGGAAATTGAAGGGGCTGGTGAAACCCTAGCAGGATAGGCAAATTAATGCTGTTCTAGGAACACCAAGTGGATTACTCCACTCAACAGTTGTGAGGAAAGGCTGTCTTTGACAGCTCGAATTCGGTTGCCAGAAAGGATATAAAGTACAAATACAGAGCCTAAATTTAGTTTTTCTATTTTGTCTTGCTGTTAAAAATAGAAAACACATTCTAAACGTTGTACAAAATTTACAAAATAATTCGCTAAGGGCGAGACATTTCTCCCTTCTTTTGAAATTGATATATTTTAGAATTGAATAAAAATCATTTCTCGTTTAACAACACAATGAACATGAATAAATCATGGTTGAACACATGTGTTTCTGGTTAGCAATATTTTGTTATTTGTTATTGGTTTATTTGTTCGAGGTCGTAACATTTAATCTAAATCAAACAAGCCAAAAACCAAAGAGTAAATAAATAATGTTTGAAAACGTTTAATTTTTAAAACTCTATTTTTATTTATTAGAAACTTTATACTTTTTAAAAGACCAGAACAAATTAAAGATGTTTATAGTTTCCCCTTTTCTGAGTGCACATGTTCCAGCTGCTCAAGGACATTTTCCAACTGTCCACTGGCACCTTTGATGGTCAAATCCGTAACCAAGTCCCACATAACATACAATAATATTTTTTTGCAATTTGGTCCTTTGTGTCGCCTTGGTCGTCCAACTCCAATTCGCCCTTTTGCTAATAGCATTAGCCGCATGTTGCAAGGGGGGCTAAGCCATCGTATCGCTTTCATGTTCCTGCTGCCCCTTTCATGCGCTTTCATGCCACTTTGATTTCGCTTTGTGCTCTTGCCACGGACGTTTAATAGTTGAAAGGTAAATTGCACAGTATTTTCCTGCTTGGCTTTCGTTCTTCTGTGAAATCGGGGAAAACACTTCCGCTGCCATGTCTTGCCCTCGTTTCTTGCCGTTTTTTGCTGCTCCTGTTTTGTTGGCCAGCACGGAAATCATTTGATTTTGCCCTGTTCGTGTCGGCAAAGGCGATCAAAGTGTTTTGCATTGCCTGCGAACTAAATTGGATGAAAGAAAAGCAGGAGAACATTTAGGCCGATCTTTTGTGGGGAACGAGCTTCTTTTTTCCAACCATCTGTCCATCGATAATGCGCTTAACTCTTTATTGTGCCACAAGAAGAGTCCAGAAGCGAAACAAATATAAATTGCATTGACAGTTGCCGTTCGAATTGGCAGCGGGAAAATTATGGACATATAATTCAAATTAATAGCAGCTTATGGCACTCGAACGGTTTTAACGGCCAAAAAGTCAGTCGAGCAGCAAAAGCGAGTGCTGCCAAGTGCCAATTGCAAGTCCTGCCACGCCCACAGCCCCTCTGATCCTTTGGACCATGTCAAAGACCGCACGCTGAGCAAACACAGCAAAAAATCGTTGGGAAAAATCGCAAAACAAGTGTGCAGCAAAGGCCATTCGATATCCTATTCATAAAAAATGTTTGATTTAAATACGAAATTATGACATTTGCTTGCCAGAGAAATTTCCAATATTGACTAAATTTGTGGATTGTTAAATTGATTGACTTAAAAAAAAGTCTTTAAAAGGTGTTTTTTTAATAAAAGGCGTGACATTTTGTAGCCTCAAATTTAAATATGAAATAAATAAGGTTTAAATGATTTTCATTGCTTTGATTTGTTTATGCTAAGCTCATGGATTTCATTAAACTGAAACCCTTTTTTTTGTTTTTAGCTTTGATGCAAATTTTTAGTTGTTGAAATTACATTTTGCATTGAAATAACGTTAGCTTAATCCCCAGTGATTAAAAACAATGTACGCATCTGCTAATTATTGGCTTAACTTTTAAGCTTACTGCTTATTTATGAGAATAAAATATCTCATTATTGGCCAAAGTTGTTTTTTTTTTGTACCTACATTTCGCTAAGCCCGTCAGACCATAATATTAGCTAAGTTTTTGTTTTACCAACACACAAAGAATGCCATCTGCCTATTTAATAAAATGAAATATCTCAATATTGACCCATATTCAACGCTTTTTTTCGTATAGCTGTATACATATATGCAAACTCTAGTGGGGGGATTTTCGGTGTGGGCAATACGTGGCGTATGCGTAATCTGCGCTTAGCCCGTCAGGCCGCGTGGAAAAGTCAGTCGTAAAACGACCATCGGCTTAAACTGTTGCGGCCATAAAGGTTAACGGCAACCGAGCTGCAAAAAAAAAGCTGCGAATCAACTGCTTAAAATTTAACGAAACAATGAGCTAAACTGTCAGAGAAAAAAAGAGGTAAAACGGGGAAGGGAGATGAATGCATTCCAATGCCGCACGCAAGTGACGGCCATGAAAGCGTAAAAATGTAAAATTAACACGCAGCTTCTGGTTTTAGTTTTGTGGCAAGAACAACAACAACAACAACAGCAATAAAGAAGGGGCAGGGTGTAAAATGTGGGAGTGGCAGCGATGGCAGCTGGACAACCGCAGCCATAAAAACCACACAAAAGCAAGAATGAAGTTGTTGCCGCTGCTGCTGGCCACAAAAAGCGCTTGAAAAATATGTTAACCACAGTTAAAACAGCGCCAGGTCAACCGTGCTTACACACTCACACTCACACACAACCAAACCAAAGAGAGTGTTACACAAAAAAAAACATGATATCACCTTAAATATTTTCAAAACAATCGATAATAATTATCGTTGCAAAATAATAGAACAATGTATATTGACGAATTTAAATATGTCTTAATAATAAACGTTCTAAAACACAATCAGTTAATAAAATCTCCAATACCAACTACCATTAATATAACTAACCAATTTACCAATTAACTATATCTATCAATTTTTATTGAAAAATACATATGTACATAAATTGTTAACATAATGCAAAACACTGCCAATAAATAAATTATAAATTATATTATAAATTATATTTAAAATTAAATTTGTATACCGAATAGTTTAAATTGTTAAAAAATATAATGAGTTTTTAAGGGTTTGTTTATTAAGAATTAATTTAACATTTGTTTGGATTTCTTAACTATTTTTTATAGTGTACGGGGGACTAGGAGCGTAACTCGAGTGAGACACGCTTGGCATGTTGACAAATGTTGCAGAGACTGCTGCAGCTTCCCCACAAATGAGCATCAACCTGGTGCTGTGACCTCCTTGCCATTCACTCCCCCACCCCCCTTTTTCGCCACCCCTGGCAGACAGTTTTAGTTGCGCTTAAAAGCGTGCTACACTTTCTAATGCTCGAAGCGTGAGCGTCAGCGCAGCCGAGTGATAAGCTTGCCCCAGCTGACGTTCGTTTTAATGCGAACGTCATCCTCCGGCAACCTTCGCCGTGCCCCCCTGGATTTCCACCCCACCACCACCCCCTTCCACTCCGAGATAATGGTGAAAACTTTAGCAACAATGACATTATCAAAGCCAGAAACAATGGAGACACGAAGAAAACAAGAAACTTGAAGCATGAAAATTTCAGCAAAAGCTTACGGTCAACTGATTGATATCTACAATGCAGTAAAACAAGTTAAATGCAGGTCAAAAGTGTGGTTTTTGTTTCAATTAATCCCGGGAAATACAATACTGGTTTTCATTTGAACACATATTTGGTTTGTAGGCCCAGAAAAGAAATGTTTATTTTAGTTAAGAAATCTGGTTTAACTAGTAAATAAAAATTTGTATGAATTTTTATAAATTTTTTAAAACTCTTTCAAGTCAGAACCAAAGCTTATATGTATCAAAAGACATCAGTTTCAATTTGATAGCTTTTTTTTCCAAGTATATTTGAGCAATAGCTTACCACACGTAGCTTTTCACACATGTGGCAGCATAGAAAACATTCTCATTTTCTTCCGGCATTTTCTCCCCCTAAAATCGCATCGCATTTCATTAGTTGCACTCATTTGGCATTCAACGAGCATTCGCATTCAGCTGCAAGTTCGCATTCGCAGGAGATTTTTATTGACGTTTTTAATCAGCAGATGCAGTTGCAGTTGCAGTTGTACTTTCTCGGAGTTTTATAGTAAATCACTCTGGCTGGAGATGGGATCCCCATTCTCAGCTGACATCAGCATTCAACTTCACTTAACTTTTATTGCATTGCTCTCTCACACCTATTTCATTAACAAAGTTTCACACTGATGATGCATGCACCCACTTTCCCATATTCCTTGGGATGCCTTTGATGTCCTGGCCAGGATCCACTCTGCTCTGCCATGCTCTGCGTGAATTCAATTTGATTGACGTTACGAGCTCCTGCTACTGATTCCAATTGCAATCAATTTACTTTTGTGTGCCCGCTCCGCATCCGAGTTGCAAACTTCATTAGAAATTTTCGCTTTTTCTGCAGCTGCTGCAGCTGTAGCTGAATTTTTATACGCAGTATCTTCGCTCGGAATTTTCCCAGCGTTTTTCCACGCTGCACTTAAGTAGCCCACAAAGAAAAGTGCAGAAAAGTGAGGAAAACAGGGACTACAGCAGGCTAAGTGGCTGCAAGGAAAACTTGTCGTCATATGTGAAAACTTTGTCTGCGGCTTGCGTTTATTTTGATACGGCCAATGAATTGGGGGAAAAAGTTTGCTTCGAATTATGGTAAGCCCCGAAAAAGAGAAAAATTAGCTGGCCATAATGCGATTTCGATTGCAGTAAGGTTAACCAAAAACTTTTATTTCGCTGCACTTAATGGAGCAGCAGATGATGATGACGGATTGCACTAGTTTTTTTTTACGATGAATCCGACAAAGGAGTAAGACATAGAATTGAATAAAACGATCAGTTCCGCCAGAAAAAAAATCTCAAGGAGGGTACAAAGGTGGTTTAAAAAAGTGTCATCATAGACTTATTAAAAGGACACACATTCTTGATGTCTTAATTTTTTCTTGAGCGTAGGAATGTAGTTCGACATTAAAAGTTTATAAATAATGAAAATTAAAGAGAGATTGTATAACAAGTTTCGCCTTTGGAATGTTTTTCATATTTATTGGGATCATACTTTTAATGCTAGCATTAACGTAATTCCTGCTCTACAAACGAAATCGAAATGAAATCTTGTGTTTAACTAGCGTATTTACTTTTAATTCTTTGCGCACTTCCATTAACGAGTCCGTCCTGTTTATTATTCATCTCTGGGATAACTTTTGTAATTTGCGAAACTTTTAATTGAACTGTTGCCACCCGCACTTCCCATATATTTTTCCTTTTTTTATTAATTTTTTTTTTCAGCGTGTTTTTTTTCTTACTGGCCGCACATATAAAGTGTGTTGCAATCTGCTGGCGCATGATTTTTCACGCTCGTTAGTCCAAACGTATTGTGTTGCCAGTGTCCTGCTAGTGACCAGGACCTTGTTATGACCGTATGCGATATGCATAAATATACACTTGCGCCAGCATAAATATATACATACACGCCTGCCACATACATATGTACACGTATTCTTTTTAATTAAACAACATGTGTTGGATTTTAATTTGTAAGGCAAATAAAAAGTGGACACCGTGTAAAACATTTGCCGGCTGAACGGCTGCGCTCCTTTTGTTTTTCAGTCCTTCGGCCAGGTGTCGCATCAAATTGAGCAAGGCTAGCAACATGCGGCAATAAACGCTCCGCTGCTGCCACTTTTTTTCAGCTCTTCTCCCTTTTGGCCCTTTTTTTGTCGGTTCTGGCCCACTGAAAAGTGGCTCTAATCTGTTTAAACTGCAGCGGCAGTCGAGGGCCCGGCGATTGACATGCCCCTGAACCATCAATCACTTCGGGAGTCAGTTTTCCCCGCCCGCTTTGGGGTGTCCTTGCAATCGCCACCCACGCGCACTATATTTTTTAGACAGGCACTGTAAAAAAAGATTTTGCTATGTGTCTTTTATACCAAAACGGTTTGGAATAAATTTAACACTTTAAAGTAAAATGAGACAGTGTACAGGTGTGTTGAAAATTCACACAAGAATAAGTAAACAATAATTTATTGTAGGTACTATTATAAAACTAACTTTAACTATTTTTAAGAGAATATATTATTTTATTCGATACCTGAAATTAATGTATTTTATTTGCAGCCATTTTAAATGTTTGTTTTGATTTGAGTTAAAGTATTATAATTAAAAATATTAAAGTCTGTCTGTGTATATATATTTTTTAAAGTAGTGGAATCAAATCTCCCCTGCAACCTCAAACAATAAACAGAGGTTCTCTCCAATTTGGATTTTCATTTGGCCCCTCCGTAGGATCCTTCGAGAGTATTTCAAAGGGCATTCAACACTTGTACAGGACCTGAAGTCTCTTATCGAAATGGTTTCTGGACCACCGCAAACAATGCAAATTATGAAAGCAAAACGAACGTTCATTCCGACTTTCCTTCTCCCTGTCCGTGTGTTTCAAGTGTTGACAGGCCAGAGCTTTTATTTTTATTTTGGCCAGGGCAACAGCAATCAGGCCATTCTGCTGTCAATAAAATTGTGGCCGAAGCAGAGGGGAAGACTGTAAACATTCTGCAGTTATTTTATCTTTAGCCCAGCCACAAAAACAACGGCCCCTCAGGTGACAGTAACCAGTTACCAGTAACGCTGGTGTACAAATATTTTCGACTGGTCTTTTATTTCGGCTGGCCATTTGACTTTTTGGCAACATTGCGCATACGCACTGTTGCATTTTAATTAAGGCCCAAATAGATTTCAGCGCCCAAACGAAACGAAAACGAGAACGAAAACATACACGCATTTGCACACAGACGAAAACCAATTAAACCAAAGCAGCGACTATGGCCAAATAAAATGCAATTACTGACTGGCCAACTGAGCCACTAAATTAATAGCCCCGCCACGGGTCACGCGGCGTATGCGTAATGCGAGATGCTCCTCTATGGCAAGAACAGATGGGAAAACTGTGTCAGGATTCGAATGCTGCTACTACCCAGTGGTGTGATGCAGTCGGAGAAAATGTTTATCGAAAGCAGTTTCATACTAAAATCATTTCAAAATAAATTCTTTATTTTTTGAAATCGACTTTGCTATCATACGAATATAAATTATATCACATTATTGTTTAAAATTTTACATACCTTTGAGTGCTATGTTTAAAAAATTTAAGAGTTCCCAAAGACATCTTAAATATAACTTTAAAGAGGTGATGCAATAAAGGCAGATGTATTCAAGATTTTCTCTCAGTGTGGTGTTGCTGCTGCCGTTGTGCTAACCACAACAAAGGACACACAATTTGCAGCGTTAATGTCCTGCCCTGGTTCTTTGGGGCGAATGAATGCGGGGACTAAATGTCCCCGGCCCGAGCAGCGAGAACCAAAAGCGGAGGACCTTGCAAGTAATTGCAATTGACGGCACTGCGCCGCTGATGGGGAGTCCATGCCATCAACCAGCAGCCAGCTAACAGCTAACAGCAACGTGCAACCAGCAGCCTGCAGACTGCCAGGAGCAACTTGCAACCTGCAAACCTGCAACCCATTCATAAATGCATTTAACGTGTCGTGGCTCAGGTTGAGGCTGAAACACAGGGCTCAGGATCTGGGCTCAGGTGGCAACTAACAAGGAAACAATTACGCGCTGAAAAGGGATGGCAAATAGCATTAGGGGGGCTCTGTGCTCCTACCCATTTCCATTCCCATTTACATCCCCGATCAAGGGACCTCGATGTGCCCGCAAACACGCACTGCCATCTGCCTAATGAGCAAATGAAGTCGATTAAAGGTGTGTCGGTTGGAAAATGGAAAATGTCCCATCTCCATTCCCTCTTCTCTCCGATGAACAGCACGAGTTGCAGGGTTTACATTTAAAAAAAATATATAGGAAGAGCTATGGCTAACTCATACCTAAAATGCTGAGATAGCTCATAATATATCTAAGACTTTGAATTCATACAACATAAATAAAATAAGTTCAAAATGTTGTAAATGAAAGTTCTAAAACATATACCTACAAGGACAAACATATTTTATTAAAAGCTAATAAAACAATCATTCCAATAAAGTCCCTATAAAGAAGGTACAATTTAATAAATTATTTATAATTATGAGTTATTATGAATTCATAATAGAAATGTATTACATTAAAATAGTTCGCATAATAGTTGTCTCTAAAAGTACCAACCCTTCAAGCTACTCAACATTTAAAGTTTGTAAAGTGTTCTTGCACCTTCAAACTTAAAGCACCTGATGTAAATCTGCCTTACTGCAAAGCAATAATAAATATTAAAGTAGCTGGGTTCAGTGCCCAGGGTACTCGACAGTTGACTGCATCTCCTTTTAGACCACCAGTAAATGAGAGCACATATGCGATATGCGTGATGGAGGACAGCCAGTGTCCTTGCCCAGGACATCAGCATAGCGACTGCATGGCGAAAGTAAGTGTCTATTGTGTGTTCCCCAGCCGCAGACATGAGGATGCATAATGAGCAATAACTGGGCTGCTCCTCCGATGTCCTCGGATCCCGTTGATGTCCTCGTGGAGTTGAATTTGTTTTCCTCTGGAGCGATTCATGATTAACTCGGGGACCTCTAATCGCATCGAACTTTATGCGGCTAAGGCTAGATGGGGAAACTTTAAGCATAGTTGTGGAAAAGTTTCCTTTTTAATTGGCTTTCTTTATATTTTCTTCAATACTTACATTTCTGTTATTAAACTTAAAGACCTGAGTTTAACCTGCGACAGATTAAGGCCACAACTCATTTAACTGTCATGCACTAAATAATGCCGCACAAAATCTGCATGCCACACATATATGTACTATATAGCTTAAGGCTTTACATAATGTATGACCAAAAGCACACACAAACCTCTCAAGTGTATATATACACGAGGAGTTTGGGGCAGCCATAATGAGATGACATGACACATAATGAGGTGTACTGCCTGTGTGTCCATGTGTCTGCAGTTTTGATGGCAGCGGCGACTAATTGCACAGATGCCAGCGATTCGAATTCAATTATTCAGGGAATTCCATTAATTCCAAATTAGTTGAACGTGCCAACAGCTATCCATATCACCATAGTAACACTGCAGTGTGCTTAAAAGTGTGCCACACTCTCCATTAATAGCCAACAATCAAGCCAAAAAATCCTTGCTGTGGCCAGGACAACGTTTAAACTTTGTTTTATGCAAGTTTTTATTGTTTAATAGTTCAGTGAATGGCCTTCATGTAATGCCCAAAATCGAAGATGTCCTGCCAGGTGGATGACAAGGCGGCTTACCGCCAAATGACCGCAGCAGGCTCAAAGGGAGTGGAGTCCTGGAGGAGTCCTGGCCCGCCTTGCAGATTGCAAATTGCAATGTGTGCAGGTTCACACAGAAAGCTTTTGGGTAACCCCCATTTTTTCCCCTTCTTCCCAGGACGACACCCACCGGATATAAAGTCAGGGCGGACGACAGCGGCCATGTTGGTCGTATTTAAAGTCTGACCATGTGGTTGAGTGCGTACACTTTGGGTTAAATTAATAGCTGCATTACTTATTTCAAAAGTTTTAAAGAATTATGCCATGCTTGTCTGTTTAAAGAATTTATAAATACATTTGGTTAAAAATTAGTTTCATTTACATCACTCCAGATAAATAAAACTTATTTATTTATTTATTTATATATTTAAATTGCCAAGTGGTTCTTATTTTAATTGTACTAAACAACACCAATTAGAAAACAATGGTATAGAACTTAAAAAAATACAACAATTCTAAGAAATTAAAAAAAAAAAATAAGAAAGTTTTCTTGCAATTAAATCTTTGAATTGAGGGTGCCACAGAAACTATTCCAACCAAAGTCGGTTGGTATTTATATAGAGAAGGGGTTGACATTCGGTTGGAATTTGGTTGGATCGGTTTACGGCACCCCTGTATATAATATTTCAAAGTACTAACTGCTTTCAAGAGGATGCATTCAGCTTGCAATTTACGGCTTACTGAGTTGAGTGCTATTTGGGTGACCGCAGCTGTAGGTGGAATTGGGTGGCTTTTGGGCGGTTGAGTGGCTGGTCAATTCCTGAAACTGGACGCGAGCGGTAGAGGCAAAGGAGCCACGGGGACAGGTGGACAGTTGGAGAGGACTCCCCTCGGGCCGGTGGCGTGTGCATTTTTTATGCACCCACATTTCCACAGCTGGTGGGAAGGCTCACCTTCCTTTTTTTTTTTGTTATTTTGCACTTTTCGTTGCACCACCATCAGGTGTCGGAGCATGCAGAATTTTGTGGCTTTTGATTGGCTTTTTCGGGCGTTGAACAAAAGTTATAAATGGAGTTTAGAGCTGGTATAATAAAAGGGCGAGGGTTGTCTGCGGTCAGCTCATAAATACGTCAAGTGCGGTTGGTCCCTGCATTATGGATCAAATTCTCAAAGTAATTTTAGCATGCGAAGCGATGCGGTGGGTAAAAAACGGGAGCAGATGAGGTGGAGTGCCCATTTTATTTGCTCACGAACTGCGGCAGTGCAATGGAAAAACACACGGCAAATGTAAATAAAATCGCTGGGAACACAATGTGGGAATGTGTGCCAAGCCGCAGATAGCTGGGGAAAGGGGGAAGGGCGGAAAAAGTGGAGTTCCCGAGAACTTAGGGGTTTCCCCACAACAGTAAAAAGCAGCAACGCCAGCGGCAAATAAAGCGTGCAAATAAAACTAAAGCAAGCACAGGCAACTCGCGTTATTTACTAAATTTTGCATATAAAACAAAGCGAAACCGAAATGGAAGAAAAGACGGTGGCGAAACCATAAACAAAATCAAGTACAAATTGTTTAAATTAGGTTTTTAGACCCAAAGATGCCTCGTATTAAAGAAAGGGTAATTTGTAATAGTATAGGTACTTTGGTAACCTTTATTATTTAATTAAGATGTAATGTGTATCAAATAATATTTTTTTTGAGGTGTAATAACAATTACAACTTTTAAATTTTTAAAGGTTTATAAGTACTTTCAAATAGGTAGTAGAAAATCAAAATTATATTTAATTTTGAACAATATTTTGTACCAAAAATCTGAAAAAAAATATCGTACAGTTTTTAAAATGAAGTTAGTTATAGCAAAAATCTCTGTGTTAGATGTACATGATCCTTAAAAAGAAAAAATGAATTATCTTTTCCAATATGATACCTACCTTCAAAATGTATATTAAGCCAACGTACAAACAACCGTTTCTACTTTCTTAAAAGCTTACAAATCGACAAAAGAGGTACAAATAAAATCGTTCTGGGAATTTCCTAAAACCGCAGAGAAATCAATGGAAACTTACTGATTTACCGAAACAGAAAAAAATGTCTGCAAAGCATCTTTAGGTGCATTTTACAGTCTACTTTGTGGTAAATACCCAGGCAAAGATCTCTCGTTACCAAACAGCCAAAAAAGCCACAACGCTTGGCAAATAAAATAGTATCTGCTGGAAAAACAAGGGGAACAATAAAAATTTACAACCAGCCAAAACGGGCAAAATAAGCAGTTACCACCCCGGAAAAAAAGGGGTGGGAAAAACCTCCAAAAGACAAAGGAAAACAAGGGGAACTCAATAAATTGTCATGCAGTAAAATGTAGTCATGGGAGAAGGAAAGCGGAAAAGCGGAAGGAAAGAAACCACGCGCGACTTTGTTTCAGGCGATGAGAAATGGCCAGGGGATTTTCCCATGGTGCAGGAAAGGAAGGAAAGGAAAGGAATGGAACGGGTTCCCAAACCCAGGCAGTGCCACGTAAAATGCCAAGAAAGTAGCAGAGTGCAAGTGGCATGCAGATATATCCTGCTTTTACATATATCCTGCCCCCTCAACTTCCCTGACCGAAAATCACATGTTCTGCTGTAGCGGGAAGGATGTGATTCAAGTTGCAGTGCAACAGCGAATAAGTACAACCCAAAAAGCAACAAATGAGGCGGTCCTGCCTAAAGACCCACACCATAATGCCATACACCATGTGACATTTCGGTCTGCTGAATTTTTCATGTCCTTCGCGCGGCATAAACTTACCTCTACCACCGTTTCTGCCACTGTTTCGGCCTGTAAATTAAGGCTACTCCCGCTTTATTGGCTCTTGCTTCTCATGACCCCTGTAATGCTCTTGCTGTGGGTAATACAAGATTTTCAGATAGCCCACAAACCATAGTTTAACATACTTTACTTAATTTTATTTAAGTTAAGACTTGAAGTTATCTATTGAAAATAAGTTAGCCTCATTGTTAAGATTACATTTATGGCTTAGGCCGAAAAATAATGCTTATTTTATTTGTTTAAGTTTATATACATTTTTTCGCTTGGGAAATTCAGTGCCTAACGTATTTAAATGTACAAAGTGTACATTGTTTATTTTTAATTAAGTCAGTCAACCAAAAGTTAGGATAAGTCAATTATAATTTTGTATTATTGTATAATTGTATAGTTCTTACAATTTTTACATTAGAATTGGTCTTAATTTCCTCACATAAAATGAAGAAAAAAATAATATATTTATTAAAATAATAAATCATATTAAATTTACGACAGTATTAAAACCATAGTTTCAAAACCATATTTCCACAACCATCAGCACTGAAAATAAATAAAATTAGAGTATAGAGCATCTTTGAGTCACTCCTTCGTGTCCCAATTTTTGTGGCAAGTATCGTTGTTATTGCGGCTTCATTTGGCTTTCAGGTAAATGGTCTCTTAGCGTGGCTGTGCCTTTCGTTTCGAGTGCATTAATCCCTTTATATAGGAGGCAAGGAAATTGGCGCAAATTAAGTATACGTGGTGGGGGCCCATTTCTGGACGCGGCATTTACTTTGGCAAAATTGCATTAAAGTTGCATAAGTGCACACGGTTTTAATATTTAATTTGGCAAAAAGCTTTCCCAACACATCGCACAGTTGCAGGATCTCTGTCCTCTTGCCCCTTTTCCGACAGTCTGTCTGTCTGTCTGTCTGTCCTTTTGCCTTTCCGTCCTCTTATTTGGTGTCCTGCACTTAGAGCTGCCCTTACGATAACGCCGCTGACATCCACGCTTAATAATATCCCTTTCCTCGCTGCTGGAAAAACAAAAGCGCAGCCTTGTCTCTGTGATTTTTCCCCAACTGCTGCTGCTGCCGCTGCTGGAAAAAAAAGAAACGAGCAGCTCGCAAATGGAGATAAAAATTTGCGATGGGAAAAGCCAAAGGAAGCGACAAAAAAATAAAGCTAGAAAAAACAACAAAACAGCAGTGGTGCAAGCAGCAAAGTGCAGCAAAAGTATTTACAAAGCGTTATCACGCTGCGACCCTCTGTCACCTCCACCCACTCCGCCCACTCCCCTTTGAACTTTGAACGCCGCCCCTTTTTCACCACCCACTCAACACGTTCGCTTGTTTATTCTCGCCGCCGGCGTTCGCTTCTCTAATTTCTGATGCGCTGCAGTTTTATATAGTTAAATAAAAAGGCGCTTAAAGCAGGCGATAGAGTGTAATCATGAATCCCGAGAATGGATTCCAGATGTGGCCAGCGGGTGCTAAGAATGAGTGCAAAAAAAGGATATGGAGGAATTGGAAGCTGCCGAGGGAAATGCTAAATTAAATGCGCATTTATCTCTCGGGCAGGAATAATCCAATAAAAACGGATGCTTTAAAAATGCTCTCAATTCACTGAAACAAATATTGCTGGGAATTTGGGGCAACATTATGGTTTTTTAAGCCAATAAACAGTCTAGACTCTAGACTATAATTATTATCATTTTAATTTCCTTGTTTATTAGTTTTTCTCATTTTATATAAGGGGTGACATCTAATGATTTTTTAAAATAATAATTAGTGTAAAAGTAGGCATTCATATATATTTTTTTAAAGATAAGGTAAAACACTTTAGATGATAAAAGGAAATAAAATATTAGGTATATTTTAATTAGGTGAATTTATTGAGGTGTAAAAATAAGTTCGTATGGTTGCGTTGGTTAGCTAGAAATACTGACAACAAATTTAACAATTATTTAAAGAAAATATACAATTTTTTTACTATTTTTATTCCACTTTTAATAAAATTAATCATCATTTATATTTTTTATTAAGTAACCTTCTTCCTGTGCATTTTAAAAGCCCCAAAGCAATTTTAATCGCTTGTCTTGTCCACCAATTTCCGAGAATTGAGTGGATCCTTTGGAATCGCTCGCTGTGGGAGCATTTCCTGTTTTATCGGTCCACTTTGTACTCCTCTAAATTCAGCAGCTTGTTCGCTTGCCAACTGGCAGCTCATCTTCTATTCCATTTGGCCAAGCTTTACGAGCTGCTCCTCAAATTTAAAGCTCATCAAGGGATGGTTGTCGAAATAGTTTCGCATTTTATAACTCACTTAAAGTCGCCGGCAGGCAGCAGGCCAATTAAAATGGGCAGACGAGCAGCTGATTAACCTTGGAAGCAGCCACACCCACTCTCCACGCCTACTTTGAAACCTTACGCCCACTTTCACACACATAAACACTAAAAAAAAACATTTACTTAAATAAATCTAATAACTAAAACTTAAGTAATAAAATAAATTTGCGTTATTTAGTTTCTATACCGAATACTTTCAATTTTCTAGAAGTAATATTAGTTTATATGAAATGCATATTATCAAAATGTTACAAGAAACTTGTTTACTTATTGAGCGTCCTATAAATTTTTTTTTGAAATTTAAATTATAGAATATAGTTCGGATTTTTTGACTTTTTTCTTTCAGTGTACACTCGTATATGTAGTATTTAAAGTGAAGCCCAAGTGACCGTCGCCAGGTCACGTCGTCGTCTTTTGCTGTTGTTGCAATGGTAATTGTGCGAGTGCAGCAATGACGTCAGCATACACACACACTGAGAGAAAAAGGGGGTGGGAAATGGGGGCGGAGCTAGGCCACGCCCCTGCCCAGTTGTGGGCGTTGGGCGGTGGGAGAAACGTTGCCACGGTAATTGTGTACGCTGCTCCACGCTTCGGTTGGCAATATTGTTATGACCAAAAAACCAGGTCACAAAGGATCTGCATCTGCAACCCCCACTGTCTTGGCCTCAGCTTTCAGCGTGAACGCGCGCATATTTTATTTGATTTATTTATACAAAAAAAATTTATATATATTTAGAGAAAGAGACGTCATAATTTAGTAAAATGTTTAGCAAAGTTTGGGGCGAGGGGAGGGTGAAATCCCTGCTGGCAGTTGGGAATTTCTCAGCTTCAACTCTTGTGCTATTTTGCATTTAATATTTATGCCACTTTTCCCTTCTGTTTTGCAGGCATGCATCGGGCTCTCCAGCCTCTCAGTTCAGCTGCTCAACTCGTTGCGACTGAGACTTGTCGACTTTCGGCCCAAACCGCTGACCAGGCCAGGAGTACCCAAGGATCCAGGACGAAGCGAAACAGAACAGAACGGGACACGGACACGGCCAGTCCACAGCCATGGCTGCTGAATAATTAATGCAGTTTCGGTAAGTGCATTTGAGAAATACGTTCCCTTTTTGCAGTTTTCAGTTTTAAGTTTGCAGGTCTCAGGTCTCAGTTTGCCTTAGTTCAGTTTCAGTTATGCTTATGTGCCTTATTTAAATGCGCACTGAAAAAGTTGAGTAGTCTTAAATACCTATATAAAAATGTAAAGTGTTGATAAATCCTACCTTAAATTTATAACAAGTGATAAAGCTCTCAGCCCCTTTTAAAAAATTAATCATAAAAGGACAAGCCTTGGGTTTTCATTTCTCATTGTTGTGTTTCATATATATCCTTACTAGTTCTTGGTGAAATTCTACAACAAGAAAAAGTTCCTTCAATTTATAATTTATGATTAATTTAAAACAGTGTTTTTATCCATGGAAAATGTAATATTGAACAGTTTAATTTCTCTTTCCCTCAGACAATCTGATAGAACTTTTTTAAATATCTTTAAATACCTTTGTTTACTCAAATCTCAGTAATACTACGTCAAAAGCTCTGCTAAAAAATTGTCCATAGAGTTTATTTCGTCAGTGCAAAATAAAGAAAAATCGCCTTCAGCTGCCTTCGTTTTCTCCTCTTGCCAAACTAAGCTTGACAAATGAAGTGTTCACTGCTCACAGCCTTCAAAAGGGGGCGTGGCCCATTGTCGCTGGCCAGGCTCATGCATAAACCAATATGCGACATAGCTTCGATTCTCCACTTCACTTCAATTTAGTTCAGTTCAGTTCGCTTCGCGATTCGCTTTTTCTTTGGCTGCGTTCACGCGCCGGAAACGGAAATTGTCCAGCAACAATGGCAACAAAATGGCAGCGGCCGAAAGAATGGCCACCCACAGCTAACGGAATGTCTGTGAGTACGACAGAGAAAGAGATAGTGTGAGCGGGCGGGGGAGAGGGAGAGGACAGGCGGTCTGAAAAATTGTCCACTATTTTCACACATTTGTAGAGCTCATGAGGAGGTGGGAGGTAAACGAGGGTATGTTTTTTGGGTCACTCTCGAACCTGACTCAATGTATTTTAGGGGCTGGTAATGGGATTCCGGTTTGGCTTACCTTCAATGTAAATTACCAGAAGGGAACAAAGGGCAAAGACAGTGTTAAATTTATAGAATATTCTTTTCTTCTAAAAGTTAACATATTTTATTCCTTAATAGTCATTTTAAAAAGTAGGCTTTTCATTCAATAAAAGAAAACATTAAGATGTAATGTATTTAATTGTTCTTAATTTGTGTTTTGTTAACAGTAAATTTTAACAAGTGATTTTATAGTCTAAAAACTTAAAGTAATTGTTTTATTTTTCAGACTTTATGCTTACTTTAGTTACCTTCACAGCTTACTTCTTAGCCATCGCTTTATCCTCGCTGATAAAAAGCATTTTCCTTTCATGTACCTTGCCTAGATTATCGCGTGTTATCCTCTTCTTTGAGAAATACCTAACCAATTTAGCGCTTCACTATCTAGTCGTAAGGGATCTTAGAGTATCGCCGAGTTCGTCATCCACTTCGCTTTCCCTTTCCGCTCCTCCCCTCTTGATCTGCGTTATTTATGCCCTGATGCTGTTGCTGGGCTTATCTTAATGCTCTCCTGATACAACATTTTCATCGTTGTCGTCGCTCATCGGAGTTGTTGCTGTTGTTGTGTTTATACGCTTATTGCCGTTTTTGCTACTGTGTGAAAATGCACTGTAGGAAAATCTGTAATGTTTTTAAAGTTTTTTTTATTAAATTCTAACTACAAATAAAAAAAATTTAAAATATCTTGACTTTCTATCATGCACATTTTAAATTTCATTATAAATTAGTCACCAACAAAGACATATATTTTTAATTTAAAGCTTATCTTAGTTACAAAACAATGCAAGCTAAAAGGTTTTTTTGAAGTACAGTTATTAAACCAAGACATCTTTTTAGTTGCCTAAAGTTTCAGCGAATAAAACATTTAAAATTAACGCTGAAATTAAATGCAAATTATAAAATGACAAAAAAATATTTTCAAAAAAATAATACATTTTGATTAAAGCATTTTTAAATGCAGTTACACAAACAATATCGTTTTTAATAAAAATTCCTTTAATTTTGTTTCAATATATTTTTTCTTGGTGCTCGTTTGTGCATTGCTTATCCTTATCCACAACATTGCCTTGTCCTTCTCCTTCTCCTTTTCCTTTGCCACGCTGTCCGTCGTTTGTTTTGTCATTCAATTCAATGAGGCTAATGTCCGTTGAGGCCCCCGTGCCCCGCCTCCTTAAGGCCCCCTCTATACGCCCTTTTTCTCGGTTTGGTGGCTCTTCTGCGTCCATTGCTTCATGCTGTTGTTGAAGTGCCATTAAGTTTAGTTGTCACTTAGCCTCTTTGCTTTTATATGCCGTTCTCCTTCTTCACTTCTCTGCCCGTCCCCTCTCTTCTCATTTCTGTGTCTCTGTCTCCTGTCCGTTTGCTGCTTGTCGTCCTTGTTGTTATCCTTTTGGCTTGAACGTCTTAAGCGCCTAATGCCAGGGCCATAAAAAGTCCAACTAATGCTTTAAAGTGTGCCACACACACAGAGATAGAAAGAAGGAGAAAGAAAGATAGAGGTAACTACACGGAGAAAAAATAATCACAAGATTTGTAGTTGATACAGCTTTTAACATCTCTTGGTCATTGAAATCAGTTAACAAGGTGCGGTGTCTAAAATTATGCTGTGAAAAATAGAACATCGTAGCACCAGAATTTTAGATAGCATACTTTTAGACACTTTTATAGTCATTTCTGAAGCATTGACAGCTTATCACAATACCAAATCATACTTTTAAGAACGTTTTTTTCGTGGAAAACGATTTACTTGTAACTAGTTAATATTCTATTATTTTCTCGGTGCAGCAATTTCAGCTTTTGGCTGCAGGACAGCTAAAAATGGCAACTCTTGCTTCGGTTCGCAGGACCTCTCTTATCTGGCCGGCTTTATCGATTGTTTTGCGTGTTGTCTTTTGGCTGTTTGATTTTCGGCTTTAAGCGAGTCCATCCTTCCTTTTGCCACTTGTGTTTTTTATTTTTATTTTGATTTTTATTCGTTTCGTTTTCACTTGTCGGCCTGAAAATTGCGTGTTAATTTTCACACAAACGTAGACAGTCGCATTTTCCATGTATTCTGTTTGTGCTCTGCGGTTTTTCAGTCGAAATGTTGGGCTTTCGTTTAAATATTTGCATTTTTATTGTCACTGCTGCTTCATTAGCCAACTGTGTCGCATTTTATATTCTTTTTGGTTATCCCTTGGCGTATAGTGGGCAAAAGTTCATCTAAATTAAGTGCAAGCCATTTTCAATTAACTTTCGACGAATTCAACTTGCTCGAAAACTTGCAGCCAAAAATGCAAAAAGTTTTGAAGCAACTTTTCCGGCACTTTTCGTTTTTGTTGCCGTTGCCGATGAATTTTCATTACGCTGCATATTTGTTCTCCTTGCCAGCTATTTTTTTGTTTTTTTGATTTTTTTTGGTTTGCATGTAAACAAGCCGCGCCAATTTGTTGCCCTCTAACAAAAGCAGGGAGCACAAATTTTTCAACTTCAAAACTTGTCAAATTCTGCAGAAACAACAAAACCGAAAACCGATTCTGAGTGGCAGGACATGGAGGGTGGAATAATTTGTGAGGGCACCGAGTGGAATACATTTTCGGCCCTTTAATGGTAGTAGGAAGAAGTGCATTAAAAATGCAGATACAATGCCCCGAAAAAGGGGGAAAATCGGTTGGAAAATGGCTTTGGCTTTGGCTTTGAGGGCGTTTCACTGTGTGCTTGTGCAAATTTCAAGTTGTCAATTTATGATTATGGCACCTCATGAAGCGAGGCAAAATGTAAATTATACGCCAGCGTCGCAGCGAAATGAAAACTCAAGCGAATAACAAGCCAAATTGCATGTGCGATGTGGAAAATGGGAAATGGGAAGGCTGGCAGCTTTAAAGTTAGTTCGCTGGCTGGCTGGCTTGTTACATTTAACGCTTTTTAACGCCGAATTGACTGCACTCACTCAATACACTCACGAGTACACCGAGTAGTCGTTGTTATGTAAATGAGAATCCACTGCCACTCCCCCAATTTCCACCTGCCCATTTCCCTCTATATCGACAGGCAGCGCAGGTGCAATCAAATATTACGTATACGCCGCGTTGTGCACAATAGTTAGCAATAAAGTTGGCCAGGCAAGTTGGAGTTAAAAGAAGGTAGCAAGGCAGCCACTGACTTGGCTAGCAAACTGTCAATTTGGTCGTTGCCCTAACTGTTGTTGTTATTGTTGTTGTTGCCTTTATTGCTCTTTACCTTATAACAACGTTAAGGGGGAGGCACGAGAATATTGAATTACTCGAAATGTGTGGAAAATGAGTGGAAAGAAATAACATTACAAGGGCCAGCGGGACTTCATTGAAAGTTGCGGAAACTTGAGCTTTAAAATGCTATCATCGAAATGGGGTATTTGTGTCTTTTAAGGATAATAGCTAAGAACAAGGAAAGTTCTTTCAATCACACAGTCTTTTAAAGTTTGTTTTTCAGGTATTTTAAATTTTGTTAAATCTTTGTTCAAGGACGAAGACTCGTTACACCTTTAAAAAAGTGAAAAGGGGGAAACAAGATGTAAAAATCAAATTTATTGTATTAAATTTTTTTCATCTTTTGTGACAAATATATAGTATGTAGATAATATTTCTACCAAAGAAAGTATTACAAGTTTTCAAAGTACTTATGTTCAAATTATTCATCCCTAGTAAAACTACTTTAATTTTTTAAAGTCTCTTTAATATTTTTCATGGTATTAAGTTGCGGCAGAGAAAAGCTGGATAAAGTTTTATATAGGGAGAAAAATGGGAAACCAGATTCCCAAATATTTTCACCAAGAAAATCAGGAAAATTCATCTAGGAGTTTCTCATTCTCATCAAAGCCATCAACAGAGTACATTGGATTCGACTAAGCTCGGCTCTCAACTGCTTTTTCCGGCCAATAGTTGTTGTGTTTTGGCAGCGGAAACCGAGAGGGGTTTTGCCGTACGGTACGGACTCGTTTGCGTGAAAAGCTCTCCATTCTGCAATGCTCATGTGAGGGGCATAAAATTTGATTGTGATTGAAAGGTGTAGCCTACTTTCGGGCGCATATAAAATGCATGTAATCAAGCGAAATGGGAGAAAAAAAGGGGAGTGCATTTGCATTTGCATTTGCATTTGCAAATAACGCCCCTTGAACAATAATTGAAATTTGATTTGATTAGTTTCGATATTGCGGTTGTTGTTGTTGCTGTTGATGTGGCTGCCACTGTAATTGCTGTGGCTGTTGGGTGTCCGCCATTTCGTTAAATGAAAATGTCAAATTAATTTAATTGTATTTTTGCTGAAGCGCTTAACGGCGACGCCTTCTGCAAATCCCTTTGTAATTAAGTCGACGGCTGCGGAAGGAAAGTCATTTAACAATATGAAAAGCTGCTACGTTCCATAACGGTCATAATTGAACTATTTGGTTTTCATAATTGAAATTCTCCCCAGACAATTCAATAATAATTATACAGAGACGCTCTGTCTGTCTCCTGTGGCACGTGAAAAATTTAATTAAGCAACTTATTGCTATTATTTGCATTCCTTTCTGCGGTAAAGATAATTCGCAGCATTTTTTCTGCGAAACTCGTGCCTTTGTCCTCGCTGTAATTAAATAAATATTAAATATTTGGCGAGCGAAAGCGGCAAAAACTATCATTTAATAAAAATGTTTTCCCCTCTATTTTCCTCGTCCAAAGTTGTTCGATATTATTGCCCAGATATTTGCGCATATTTGAGCGCTTTAATGGGACCACATTGATAAGCAGGCGAAGGGGGGAAACCGGGGAAAGCCTGAATGGTAAATGATGAAAAATGCTATGCATTTTCCGCACCTTTTTGTGTGGCCAAGCGAAATAAAAAGGAGCAAAGGAAGAAGTCCAAGAAATAAAGAAGCCAACGCACAAATATTGGCTCGCTATTTTTTCGAATGAATTATGACTGCGCCGAGGGTCGTTGAGTGGGTGGAAAAAGGGGTTCCATGGGAAACTCAGTGGCGCTGAGGGCCGGAAGAAAGAAATTTTCAAGAGGGTCTACGATTGGACGAGTGGCCCAGCAAAAGGTGTTCGAAGGTAGTTGAGCAAATAGTTTTATTGAAACCGATATTAGCATATGCCTGGAATCGTGGGGGAACAAACAAAAGGAAAAGAAAAGAAAGAATGTAGAGGAAAAAACTGACAGTTTGTAGAGGAGCCAATTCGAAAGCAAATTATTTCTTTAATTTTGGGTAGTAGAATATTTAAGGTGCTAGTTTTAAAAGCATGTTATACAGTTTAAACTATATATACTGTTGAAACATCATATACCTTTTTAAAAAAGGACAAACTTATAAATCCTTTGCTTTGATGAACATTTAGTATATTAAGATCTTGTTGTTAACTACGAAATTTCTTTGATATCCTTATGCTTTCCTTGCCGATCCTGCGCCTCTGATTTCTTTGCATTGCTCTCGTTTTGAGGTTTCTTTTGTTGTTTTTCATTGAGCACGCGTTGGCCTCTTTGTTGTTTATTCGTCTTACACCTCCACCTCTCCTCTTTATTCCAGCTTTCTTCGCTTTCCCCGCCCTTTTCTTTAGCTGCTCCTGCTTCTTATGCTTCTTATGGCCAACCATTGTTGTTGGTTTCTTTACTGACAACATAATAATAAGTTTTCTCGCTCTCCCTCTATATGGTTTATGTTGTTTTCCCCCGTTGTTGTTGTTGTTGTTGTTGTATTGCGGCCAACACTCTGAAAAGGCCAACCTGCAGCTGCTGCTGCTCCTTCTTCTTCCCTTTCTACTTTCGTCAGATGTTGTTGTTGTTTGTACTCATAGTTGTTGTTGCTCTTGTGGTATTGAGCGCAAAAGTTTACAGAACGCAGAAAGCGGTAGAAGAATGATGAGCAGCGGGAGGAGTGGGTGAAGGAAGCTACAAAAAATATAATGCACGCACATACAGGACACTACAAAAAAATTAAAATTAAAAATTTTTGTGCATTTAAATAACTAAATTGAAAAAATGCCAAAAAAAAAAATAAAGATATTAATAAAATCAATTTTTATGTCATATACTTAGTTTATACTATGCTATTTTATGAATTCTTGAATGCGTGAATTAAAAATAGCCCCTGTTTATACGTTAGAGACGAATGCGTGTATTCATATCAGCAGAGTTGCCAGAAGTGTAATTTGGCAAAAAATGTAAGTAAAATCCGTTCACACTATTTGTATTGGCGTTGCCACCTAATTTATACAGTGTTAAGTTGGTAGCGCCTCTACATTTCACGCAATGACGCTGAATTCATAGTCAACTTTCGTGTGTTGCCGAATACATGCAATGGTGTTTATACACACCCATTTCATGAAATGATTGCATGAAATGGGCTACGTATAAATCCAGTAATAGTTTTGAAGGTTCATTTAAATCACATGCTTTTACATGAAATGACATACTTTTTTAAGCTAAATTTCCTTTTTTATTCAATTTATATTATCTAATTTAACTTATCAAATTTCAAAATAATTAGTGAGCCACAAATGACCCTTAAATCCGGAGTATCCATTACATTAAAACACCCATTATTTCTTGGTGTGTAAACAGAGAAAACTGGCCATAACTGCATGCTTTGTATGCGTGTGCGAATGTCCTTACATGGGTTTACGTGAGTGTGCGTGTGTTCCGCCGCCATTCCGCCAACTTGGATTTCCCATCCTTCGCTTCATGCTCAGCGCTTTATGGCGATGGCCGCCCAATGTTTTTCGCAGCCGTGTCCTTTACACACACTTTAAATTATTTATTTTTACACTTTTGCTGTAACACATTTGCCGCTGTCCGTGTGTGTGTGAGTGTATGAATTGTTGTTGCAGCCTACAAGAGCAGCCAAAGTTGCTCGCTGTATTTGTGTTTGTATTTGCCTTCGCACATGTTCTCTCACACTGGCTATCCTCTCTATCCCCGCCCCCTCTTCCTCTCTCCCTCTCTCTTCTGCAGAAACTTGTAAATTATTTGCCTTTTGCCTTTATTCCTTACACATACGCGCACAAATTGTCTTGAGTTTATGTGTTAAACTTTACATCCCATCCTTGGAAGGGAAGGGGGAGGGAGGGAAAGTGGGTGGTGAGTAGCAGGAAGTGGGAGGTCGGTGGGTGGTGCGTCATTGGGGCTGCTTCGTGTTCCCTAACTGTAAAAAATAATTTTAAATTTGATTTAAATTGTTTTTTTTTTTTTAAAGCAATTTAATGCTCAAAGGAATTACAAATAAAAAAATAGGATAGCCTATTAAATTGATTGGTAAAACAAATTCGTTTCGAAAGATAGCCACCAACACTCTTCAGTTACCGATGCTTAAAATAAGTACAAAAAGATTTAAGATTTATTTATTGTTAACAAAAAAAGACAGATTTTTGAGGATTCTGAGCTTAAAACCCATTTCTTCTTACCAGCTAAAAAATTAAAACAAATAAAAAAGTAAAAGTAAATAAAAGTTTAAGTAAGAACTTAGCTGATATTTGATCTCAGTGCAGCTGACTTGGCATGGAAATGATACGTTCCCTTCGGCCACGTCCAACGTCAGAAGATGGAAACTCAGAAGACGTCGACATGGTTGCCTTTTATTGCTCCTACGCCTCTGCAATACCAGCACCTCCCCTTCCCACCCTCTTATTTCACAAGTCCCTCTGCTTTGTTCAGCTGTCGTGGCCGTTGAACAAATGAACAACATAAATAATTGCAAAAGCACACACTCACACACATGTCCTATGGAAAACTCATACGCACACTCACACAAACAGAGTGGGAAAATCGCAAGATTCTCCATGAAACGTCTACAGCCTTCGAATTGAGATTAATGAGCAGCAAAAGTGATTCAAAGTCAGCATCCTCGCCAGCAACAATTTGTGCCCAAAGAACGTTAAACTATTGCGCTTTATCTTAACACATTAAATGGATTTATTGGAGGGAAAACTGAAAACTACTTCTAAAGGATAGAAGATACTATCTGCTCTTTGTTTAGAAACATGACGTTTTTCAAGCTTAATTCTGAAAACAAATTTAAAAATATTTTTAAAACTCAAAGTAAAAGCCTAACCTACTGAGTAGATTAGCTTAATGGTTAAATTAGGTAACAGTAACAGGAAATCATAGTGCATTAATAATATCCAAATAATTACATTTATCTTATTTATCAGATTTGAAATAAATCATGAACCCAAAAATTATTTGAAAAAATCAAAACATAATCCGAAGAAATGTATAAATCACCTTAATGGTTAAAGTAGGTACTGGGTGTTATCGCAACATCAAGTGGAGTGTCAGTCGCTATCAATATCCACATAATTACAAATACTCCTGGGGCACGCTTCTCGTAACTCCCCCGACTCCCCCTTTTTCGATTTAATCGGCACTCGAGAGTTGACACCCCGCCACTCTAATTGCAGCAACACCCTCCTGAGGTATTATGGTCTTACTACATATACATACATATATACAGATATATGTACCTGCCCACTTCCTCTGGCACAATCCAACTGATAACAGACCACAATCGAGACCGAAATCGAAATGGGAATCGGAATCCGAACCGAATCACAATCCGAATCACAATCAAAAGCCCGACAGTCGTGTAATTGCAGATACAAATGCGATTACACTAAGTAGCTTGTCTCGATAATAAATGTTGCGAGTTCAAGAGGTGGCAGTGGGTGGCAGGGTGCCTTGTCTATGTGAAAATCGGGTGTAAACCTTGCTTTCACTTTCCGCTCGCCTTGCCCGCTGAGAATCCAAGTTCGTTTTGTTCTCGCGTCGTATACGTAATTAACAACACGGCGTATGCTAAATATATTTCTTTATGGAAAACTTGTTTCTCTCTGGAGTTTTCATCTATTTTTACTAGCTTCTAAAAATATTCTAGGCATTCTTGAGGTAGGTAATTAGAGGCTTGCTTTTAAATAGATTGCCTCATAAAATTAGGATAAATGGTTTGTGTACACTTATATACATTTTATTTTGTTTACGAATAGAAATAGTCCTTTAATAATTTGTTTAACTTGAAGTCAATATTTTGGGAATACAATTTTTTTTTGGCTAGACTTAAGCCCTAATATTTTGTAATAATGTTTTTAATACTTTTCTTGATTCTAACGAACCTATGTTTGTTGAAAGCCATACTTACTTAAAAAACGTAACATAAAAATATAAAATTAAGTAAAAACATTTAATTGTTAACATAAACTCTTTAAAAATCTTTTAACAAATTTAAGATGTTATAAATATCGCTACTTATTTACAAGAAAAAATATATTTTAAACTTTGATCTACCCATGACACATGTTTTAAAGTTAATAGCTAGTTAAAGTTATCGTTTTTCACTGTACTTTACAATAGGATCAATTAAGTTTTTTATTGATCATCTTTTTTTCTAAAGAATCAACTTTTCCATAGAATCTTGGAAAGCCTAATGATTTTCTACAGAATCTTGGAAAGCGTATTACCGGCTTCGGGTGCTACTCCACCTCTCTCCCTCTCTCGCAATCGATCTACCTTCCCCGTTCCCGTTCCCTTTCCATTGTTTTTACCTCTCGCTCATCCCGTCAGCATATCACTAACAACTCTGGTCTGGCAGGTTTTACGGTTTAATTTCTCTCTGGCTTACGCTCTTCCACTGCCAATCTCCATAGCCCTCTCACTCTCCCACTCTTCCACTCCCTCTCTCCACGCTTTCGATGCTTCGTTTTCTTCAGGTTAACGCTCAGTTTTATCTGGAACTTTGCCGCCGTCAGTCAATTTTTAATTTCCAGGCGGTCGTGTTTCGGTTTCTTTTTTTCATCGAGGTGTAAACATTCTTAATTAGCCGTCGTTGTTGGTGTTGTTTTCAGTGCCGTCAGTCGTACGTACGTACGTTAGTTCCATCCAATCTTCGTTATCAGTCGCGTAGTGCTAATCGTCTATATCTCAAGTGCACTTGTCCCATAAAAAGATTCTTTCTTTTTTTTGGCTAATCACTTGAATCAATAAATAATTACGGGTTATCGCTCTGGGTGTATATTTAAAACATATATTGATGTGAGACTGCAGTAAAATAAACAAACGAGAGGTAAGCTATAAACTTCAAGAAGAATGTGTCTTCTCTCCTCCCTCATTCCTTTCACTCTGACAAGTGGCAATAACATGACATGAGTGAGTGATTGGGAAAGAGGGGAAGGAGCGGCGAGGAAGAAAGAACGCAACAAGATAAAGCAATAAACGAAAATTGCAACAAGTTTGCGCTTTTAAAAACAATTGCATTTCCATTTAATTTTAAAACGAAAATCACGATGCTGCACCAGCAACAACAACAACAAGCACAAGAACAACAACAACTCAACTCAATTAAAAACCTTCGGCGGCCGGCAAAAAAAAAAAAAAAAAGATGAATTGAATTGTGCAAACACAGCGACTGCAAAAACAACAAACATAAACTTCAACGCTGCATGCCGTTACTCTTTTTTCCCATCGCTTTTTGCTCACTTACATATATCGGATGTGATTACAGTAAATATCAAGTAACTGAAACAAGCGATTAAGAAAAAAATTTGTGTAAAAAATATTGCTTCATGGTTATCCGAACATGGAAATTGATTGCTAAAGATAATCTTAAATTGGTCAAAAAATACTTTATGGATATCCATGTTGCAAATCATGGTGTAAAAACATAGCCCTAAATTAATTTCCATAACCCAAAATTTGATTAAATTTAAATTTAACCATCAGAGTCTGAACTGATAAGATTTATTTACAGTACTTTAGTAACAAACATAAATTATATGAATGACAAAGTTTGCTTTATTGCCGAGTGGTTTTTGTTTGCTAAACGGAAATAGAATTACTGATTGCACTAAGATTGTACATTAAAGTTAATTGTTTAAGGTGTTATCACATTATTGCCAAACATAGAGCAAAAGCCTGCCATTTCTTTTAACAACGTGCTTTAGACTAATTATATTGCCTTGAAACATTTTGCTTATAAGATTTAAATCCAGCAACCTTTGATCATGGTTTTTTCATTTAATTAAGAAACAAAAAGTAGGTACTTCAATAAAAGTGATAATATTTAAACTATTGAAATTGATTTAACATGACGTTCCTCATGTTAATCTGTATTTTTTGTGTTGTTAAATAAGACTTATCAACGAATTACCTAAGAATTGTGCAATTTTTCTTCAAATATAATAATTGAGCCATTGAATACACTCCTAAAATAGGACAAATCATGATAAAGTGTTGTAGATAATACAATATTTGATTTCCCGTGACAGGCAAAAATGGTATTTTAATGATTCGACAATAATTAATCTTAGTTTTAGGCGTTCTTCATTGAGATTAATCAGTTGAAGTCACGTATTGTCCTAAAGATTTCAAGTTTACCTTAACCAATATTGATAGTGTTTCGTTGCTTTACTTTTTTGGTTATTAAATTAACTTTTTTGCTACCTTTCCGCAGTGTATAATTTTTATGGCCCTTCCAGGCGACTAAACAAACACCATCCAATTTATTGGTAAATCTATCAAAAACATTTCAAAAGCATTTCCCTGGGAAGTTTGTTACATTTTTTGCGGGCTTTTGGTGACCACAAAAAAATGCATTCCTATTTTGTGTTTCCATTTTTAATGCGTTATCAATTGAAATTCGATGACGTCAAAATGAAGAATATTTCAAAATTAATAAACAAAAATTTGATGCGGAAACGCTCACAAAATGTTGAGGGGTTGTTAGAATTTCATGAGCTGCTATGAATTCCCATTAAAAGAGCGGATTGATTGGCTCGGGGAACTCTGGGAACTTGACAATGTTATCGTTTTTAGGAAATTCATTGAGATATTCTGAGTGCTTGGTACGCACAATATGGGGGAAAGCGTTTCACCGGGACGGTTTGTTACACGTAGAAAAATTGGAAAAAAAGTTGTTTGAATAAAAAAAAATATACTGTCTAAAGGCATTCGAAAATATACCTATACAATTAAATTGTCCACGACAGTTAGAACATCATAGCACACAAAGCACAGATGAAGAATTGCCTCAAGCTTCTTGAAGCAAAGAATTTAACAATTCTAAACATAAAGTCTTGTTGGGTTATGACTAACCGAAAATAAAATTTTAAGGTAACATTTTCTCTCACTAAAGAACCATTTCCTCGCTTATGACACAGCTGCTAAGGTGAAGAGGAGCGAAATTGCAGCAGTTTCCCCCAAACATCGAATCATCAAAATTGCATTGAAACTATTTTAACTTTTCCGAGCAAAGCGAGGGAGGATGAAAGAGCGGGGAAAAGCTGAAACAGGATGGGGACTTGGTGTTAGTTGCTGTTTTCTGGCAACTGCAGAGACGCCGCTTAAAAATTCATGAGTGCGAAAAGCCACAGCAGGAAAAGTCGCATATAGAAGCAGTTGAAAGGGCGAGCAAAGTTTCGACAGGCAAACAAAAATCATAACGGAACCAAGGAGGATTGTGTCGGTGGGCTCCCATTCCCTTCGCTGCTTCTGCACTACATGGCCATAGGAATGAATGTTTATTGAAAGACAATGTCACTACAGAGCCAGAAAGAAAAGCTGGAAAACAGGGGGAGTGCAAGCGAAAAGGACGAAGGCAAGGATAGCGGAGAGCTCGCGACCAGAAAACCTCAAAAAGGCATGAAATGTCAGAGATTTGACGCCAAGGGAGATTCGGATAGTTAGGTCTTCTGGCCCCTCCAGGAATTGCTAGCTGCTCATATGCAAATCCAAATACAGTGGAATTTCACTAAGGAAAAAAAAAAAAATTGTCACCTCAAAATTAAAAATGTGATCCCTATGTTTTGGTTTTAAGAAATGATATACTCAAACATGTTCTGTTAGCATTTCTTATTAAAAATTAAAAATGTATTTAAAGATCTAAGGTAAACATTATTATTGCAGGATGTGTTCTCTTTTTTTGAAATTAAATTTATATGGGTAAACACTTAACAAGCTTATTAATTGATAACTTTTTTGGCTTATAAAATTTTAATATTTTCGTTATACTTTCACAATTCATGAATAAATGTCATTTGTCAAGGTAAAATGTTAAGTCAACAAATAATAACGACGTTGTTTTAACTTAAGCAATATTTTTTGCAAAAATGTATTCCGGAGTTTGTAAGCTCAGTGTAGTTTATTATTTTCCGAGCTTCCACTGTAGGCAAATACGAAAAATTGGACGGAGGTCTTCAGGCTCCTGTCATTGTCGTTGGGCAACAAAACAAACTGCAACAGCGCAAGAAAACACTGCAGAGTACGAATACGAAATCAGGGATCCCTGAGGAAAGATGAAGGGGTGTTAGGGGTGTGGGGCAGGGCTGGGGAAATTGGGTCTGGGGCAGACTTTTGCTTTTCATTCATACGAAATTACCTGCGGCCAAGAGCTTAATGCCAGTTGGACTGCAAAATCCACTTAGGAAGTTGATACAATCAGTTCCTCTCCGGCCAGAGATGCAACCACTCCGGGCCTCCTCATCCCCACTTCCTGCTCCTTCTTCATTTCCCACTGCATGCTGTGGCCTGCATGGATGCGGACGAGGATGTGGATGTGGATGTGGATGTGGATCTGGCTGTGGATGTAGATGTAGATGGATTCATTAAAACGAATTGCTGCGAGTTTTAAGGCCTGCCGTGCAACCAATGGCAGCCAACGATGCACAGAAAAATAATAGGGGTTTTGTTGTTGAAAATCTTTTTTTTTTGTAAGTAAAACATTTTAAATCGAATTATCTTAAAACACAGATGGTTGGTTTTTAAACAATATTTAATTAAACAATTGACACAAGGAAATATTAAAACTGTGTTCAGTACTAGGATTTAAGGTATAACAAAGCTTCTTAAAACTATCTTAAAACACAGATGTTTGTCTTTTTAACAATATTTAATTAAACAATTGACTCAAGGAAATATTAAAACTTTGTTCAGTATTAGGATTTAAGGTATTACAAAGCTTCTTAAAAATTTACATTATTTTAGAAATGTGCTTACCTTTTTTTTTCTCCCTGTGTTCATATCCTTGACTGTCTGTGTGTGAGTTGTTTTTAGGGGTTTTGTTTCGGGACTCATTGACGTGCAACATATATGGTGAGGGGGCGTGGCAGGTCTGCGGTATGCAACGGCTGCTGGTTGCAATTGCCCATGGGAAACTAGTTGGAAAAAGGGCTGAAAAGGGGGGCTATAACGGGGAGCTGATGGGTGGATGGCATTACGAAATGAAATTTGGCTTGGCTGCCTTATTTCGGTTAAAAGTTTAGGCCCCCGCACCCATTCTCTAACTGGCCACAAGTGGAAAACGCATTAAAACTGCAAATTAACTGGAGAATAGAGCTGATGATGATCAGCCACCCCACACCCATTATGTATACTCTGATAACCCGACTAATTAAAGGAAGAGGTTACGCCCTTCGAGTTGCATTCGTAAGCCCAACTCTGAGGTCTGTTAATTATTTATGCTTTACATTTAAATGCACAGCTTAGACTAAAACACACACACTCCAAACTGGGCGTGTTTCAATGCCCATTCGGAGCGCTTTGAGCTGCTCCATTTTCAAGTGGTGGAGGCAGCTGGGGCAACACTTCCGCATCGGGAAAAAGAAAGCATAAAGCATACAGACTCAAACTCGCACTCGCACACTGAGAAAGCCAGATAGGCTAGCATATTGTGCTTACGCATACATTTGCACAGACAAACAGACCCAAAGAGCATCCTACATCCTTCATCCTAAATCCTACATCCTGCGTCCAAAGTGGAACGGAGTCGAGTCCCCAGACCGACTGAACTCCATGTAACATGTTAATGAACTGCGCCAACTGTGTTTGCACAGAACTTAGTGTAATGTAATCCAGGCTGGGCACAGGATCCAGTTTGAAACCCACTCATGCACTGCGCGAAAGAATTTAAGTTAGTCAGGAATAACTCTTTGCTTATAGGATAAGGACATCCTTATTCTTCAATGCTTAAAATATATACGTTCCTTAAAATATCTTACAAAATTATAAACAACATTTTGAGAATTTCCTTGTGCGCAAAGGTCGCTAGTTACTGGACAAGCACCAAATATAAAAAAGTAAAGCTGAAATATTTTTAAAAACAGTACTTAAAATCTTGCACACTATCAAATAATAGAACTCATTAAATAATAAAAAAAAAAAGAGTAACTATTCTTACTTTAAATATATATATTAAATATTAAATTATACCAAGTAATGAGTTTTTACAACTGTCTTTTAAACTCAGTTGTATAATTTTACCTTTAGTTTTCATATTTTGTTTATCTCAGTGTACATGTGAGTGTACCCACGCACACCCACACACTTTGGGGGCCTCACTCACTCACACCTAGACGCCCGATGTGTCGAATGTTACGCTAAGGAGTAACTTTGACATTTACCATTCAAGGCTTATGAGTGCCACCGCAGAGGGGCAGGTCCTTTGAGCAGGGGGAAAACGTGAAAGGGATGCTGTAACCCGCCCGGGCAATTGCCTTATGGTTATTTTCATAGCCCTGGCCTGGCCACAAAACTGCGAGCCAAGTGTGACACCGACATGGCCAGGGAATGGTAAAGAAACTTGAATGGAGGCGGCTGGGCGGGTTTTAGTGGGTGGTGGTGGCCAAAGAACGAAAAACGAAGGACGCAGGCTGGGGCGAATAGGAAAAAAAAAGAGTTTGCAACGGTGACAATCCAGCTGGGATTTTCTCATTTTCTTCTTCTTGTCGTAGGGGTTTTTCCTTGCTGTTGTTGTTGTTGTTTTTCTTGTGTTAGGAAGGGACACGTAAGTGCAAAGGCCTTACATAGAGGACATCATCAGGTGGAAAATTAAATTGCATTTAAGGCAATTGACAGAAGAAGACAGGGCCACATGTGCTGATGAATACCTCTGGAAGGTGGAAAATGCCTTGCTAAATTATTGGGTGCAATTTGCTGCAAAAGGATGTGCACACTTTGCAAATTTGACTAGATTTTATTGATTGAGGGTATAAATACAAATTGAGGCGATATTTACTAAAAGCCATGTTAATCTAAATTGCTGGGGATTTTGTACAAAGAAGCCTATTTTATGTAAGACAACGTTTTTAATTATAGGTTTATTTCATTTGATACTTTTAACTTAAATTTAGTTTCTCAGAGTGCAACCTTTTGTTTTAATCGTTTACAAAGATTATTAAATTATTTACAGATGTTGATGAACAAGTAACATTTTCTGTTTGGTTTGAGGCTTTTATATTTTTCTGTAAAAATACATTGTTGAAAAACGGATTTTATTTTTTGTTTAACTTCTCAACTGAATTTTACGCTTTAAACAATGTATGGCCATAATAAATACGAGTATATATGCGTGAATACTGGGATTATCACCGTTTTAAAAGAACCATTGTACATGAAACCCATTGTGGGATTAACATCAAAAGGCAATTGAGGACTTAAACGTAATATTAATTGATCAAATTGTGAATGAAACAACAGGAATGAAGAACAACAGTAAAAGGAATTTATCGTTGTATTTATATTCGAGTATGTTATATTTCAAAGCTTTCTACCCAAATTAAGTTTAATTTTTGATGTTTAAACCTAAATGCTTAACATAGATTTCCTCTTTTAATAAGTGGAGTCTTTGTTTAATTTGGTTAGTCGCATTAAAAACCACTTAAGTGACAATGAAGGAGATGTCAGTTAAGTTTCTTTTATTTTTTTCCATATGCAAATCAGGTAATAGAAGTTGGACGTCATAATTATTCATATTGTCGGGCGAATGTCAGGAGATAAGAGAAGGGATGGGATGGTAAAAGACAAGTCCTGGCCACTTGCACTTGCTGCAGTGTCATATTAATTTAGTCAAGTGGCCACTTAAATTTTGCACCACGACAACGACAACAGAGCGAGAAGGGGATATTGAGGGTGAGAGAGATGGGAATAGGGGGTGTAAAAGAGAGGGAACGAGCGGAAGGATGACGAGGACGTTAAATGTGCAAATGGCAGTGCCAGGGTGTCCTGTCTCCCTTCTCTTTCTTCCATTCTCCTGCCGTCTCTTTCTCCTTGAGGTTAGAGTGTCTGTGTGAGATTTGCATAAGTGCATGGGTATTAGTTTGGGTAGAATGTCACTGACTTTTGTCAGCCGCCTGTCAAATGGGCGCCCAAAAGTGTGCAAAGCAATGCAAAGCAAAACGAAAGCGGTGAAAGTAGCGGGAGAAAGAGAGTGAAAAGAGACAGCGACAGCCGCGAGAATTCCTAATGATTACAAATTGCCAGTGGCAATTTTAATAACCGCCACGACCGCAAAGCAATAAATAAAATTCACAATAAACACATTGCAACACAATAGGATGGAAAAGCAGCGGAGGCAGCAGGCTCAGGCAGGAAAAATCTAGAAGCTAAAAGCGGCTTTAATGCATAGCTGCGATTAATATTAATTCCATGCGGTGCAGCGCACAGTTGGAGGCCATCATCATCATCCAAGCCAAGCCAAGTCAACTCAACTCAGCCCGTCGTCAGCGGGGGTTGGGCTCTGAATGTTGGATAAAAGCTGCGAAATGCAGTGCTGCTGATGAAGATCCAGATGCAGATGAAGTGAAGTTGATGGGCCTGGCAAAAGGGCAGAGGATAGGGGAAAAAATACGAGGACAATGCCGCCACATCATGCGCATCATTAGCCGAGATGCACAGCCAACTGTGGAGGAAACCAAGTGTACACTCTGAAAAAAAACTATAAGAAACTTAAAATACCTAATGGAACAAAAAATTTAAATTTAAAAAAAGACTAAACTAAATAAATATTAATATACTTTCAATCTACTTTTACTTATTTTCATAGTAGGTAAATATGCAAGAGATTTAGCAATTAGTTTCCTTAATTTTTTCTGCAGTGCAATCACATTCATTGCAGGCGCTGTTTCGTTTTCCCCCTCGAATTTTCCAGCTCATTTCGGTTGCAAGAGTTTTCCCTTGTTCAGTTTTGTGGCTCACTGGCAGAAGACTCATCGCAAATTTGCTGCTCCGCTCGATTCCAGATAACCAGATTCTAATTGGTATCCATAACTGTGGGGCCACAACCTCCGAAATTTGATATACTCGAGAGCTCTCGTCTCGTCTTGTAGGTTTCCACAAAACAGCACTCACTAACACACACTGTTTTCCCCCATTTGCATATTCATTTTCCACATAATCATCATCATCATCATAGTCAGCCCCGTGTGTGATCCGCACTGATGGAAAACTATCAAATTCATGGAGTAATTAACAAAGCTGCGAGGGGGGGAAAATGGGAAATTGAGGAGCGGAAGGGTTCGCCAGCATTTGGGCGCCTAAAAATAGAATTTAATTTGACTTTTGCCAGTTGGCAGCCGTACACCTGTGGGGAAAGGGATGGGGCTTGAGGACGAAGTTCCCCCACTGATGTGCTGACAGCATTCATTTCTATGCGGTTGTGTGATTTTGCTGGTTGGGGAGTCGGTAAAATGCTTAAAGCCAGGAATAAACATTGAAAATTAATTCGGGAAAAGCCCTTAACCAGAGTGTGAACTGTCGATTATGCGTAATAGGGATTTTATTCAACCAAATACAGAGCTATGCAATTTAACTAGATGCAACTTGAAAAATTAATTATACGTAACTCTTTGTACCTCAAATAGCACTTTCTTGGTATACATCTATACCAAGATATGGTTGTTGTGTCCAAAATTGTTAAATTGTTAATGTTTGTGGGATTTCCGAGTCTTGTTTAACTTTTGTTTAAACTATTCGTTGCTTTACGACTTATTTTAAAGTGGGTGAAAATATTTATTAAATAACTTCTGCAGTTTAAGCTTGAGCTTCGTTTATAGTTTATTAAACAACTTTTGCTGAAGTGAAACACTTTAGCTAAAAGCAAAAATTAAAGCTGGTGTGCTAATGGAATCGGGTGATTAGTGCTGAGAATATACAACCCCTTTTAAATAAACTGCACCTTAAAAAGCTGCAGACACGCTGCACTTCTGACTCATTCCTCTCGCTTTATTCTCTTTTTGCAGCTCACTGATGCACGGCAAACGGCAAAACTAATTTATGGCATTAAAAATGCATATTTTCTAGCAGTGCGTCGCCAGTTTTTATCATTTGCCCGAAAGGCAGAAGGCGCATTCCACCAGCAGCTGTGCCAGAAAAAAGCAGGAGGAAACGACAGCGGAGGAGTTCAGACGACACGTTGGTCGAAAATTGGATTTGACTGCCGTGGATTTTGAATCCGAGTCCGAAAGTTCTTTAGTCAGCATCCATAGGAACGTGAGATAATTCAGTTTTATTTCCCGGGACTGGCAACGAAATGGCTTTCCTATGTGCACAGGTAAGTTTCTCTTTCGTTTTTTATGAAACACATCCATACATCATGACTCCTGATACTGCAGTAAAATTATAAAGAAATGCTTTGCACTTATGGCGAACATCATTCTTAACGTGCCATACGCGGCGTATGCGTGATATTATCCACATTAAACTTTTCCGCGCTCGTCACTCTTCGTTCGCAAGTGATTTTAATAATGTGAAAAATGTCAGATCGTTATGGTTAAACTGCCGCATGAAGCACACGATAATACTTGGTCCCAAACTCTTGCATTGATGGATTGCAGGCATCGAAATTAATCATACGCCGTGTGTGCTGCAACAGTTATGCCTCTTTAAGTGCGCCGTATAATGCGGGTTGAAGTTCGGGAGTGTTGACAAATAAACACATGCCATAATACGTGCAAACTCTGGCAGGAATAACGAAAACAACAGCTTCGGTCGAATAGATAGAAGCCGAAAATGGAGAGTTTGCCTTGTATTAACAGCTGCCCGCACTGTCAATATTCCTCGTCGTCGATTCGAGGATCCCGGGGATGCGGGGCGTGTCATGTTGGCGAAAGCAACAAGCAATCACAATGGCGGCATTGGCATCCCAAAAGCCAACAGCCAAGACAGACTAAAGGAGGCCCATCTGCTGAACAGTGGGACATTGAAAATGTCGAGTCCTTTCAGCAGGTGCTCTGCCTTAAAAACGGATTTAAATTAATTACAAATTTAATTAAACGACTGCTGGGATTGCGAGATTATTTTCCAAAAGAATCCGAAGTATATTATAAGAAATACATGTTTTTTTGCAATAATTGTTTTTAAAGTAAATTTCTCGCAAGCCTAAAAGTAGGTAATTTTTTTGAAAATTTGAAATACAGTGTCGGGTATCCAAAAATAAGCTAAGAAATATTTATTTATACAAGCAAATGTACTGTTTGATAAGCTTATAAATTCTTCAAGATATGTTAACCTTTTGGAAGTGTTTTAAGTATTTTTAATGCAGTAATCATTGAAACAAAGCTTGGAAAAAAGTTCTTCCTCACTTAAAATGTGTGAATGTTTATGAAACCTTTGTCCATTACTAAAAGTATTTACCCACTGTGAGCTGATGTAATTTTTTCTGTGTACACTCGCCACTGTTCGAAATTGGAATCTTTCGTCTGGCTATCCCTTTTGGCCGTGCCGTCGTCTGCCGTCTGTTGTGAGTGCTGATTGTCGAGTGCTCGACCCAGACACGTGCTTACACAGCTATCCAGTCCACAGCAACTGCCCTGCCTCTCAATATTTGTTGAATTTCGAGTTAAGCAAACGTGCAAGTGTATTTAATTTGTGATATCATCGAGGGGCAATGCAGAATCCTGGCAGGAGTGAGGTCACTCGGCTTACCTGAACTTTGTGCATGGGTGTGCGTTGTGATTGTGTGTGTGTGTATGGCCATTAATGCAGCATTTAAGGATTTTGCGGTCTGAGTTGCATGCACTTCAATCGGAGGGGGGAGGGGAGAGAGGCAGGGGGCGAAACAATGCCACATTCAAGTGCATTTGAGCAGCAATAATTTTTGCGGTGAGCAAAGACAAAAGCCTATTAACGAACACACAACAACAGCAGCAGCAGCTCGAATATCCTGCATTATATCTGTGTGTGGTTGCAGGTGTGCAGAGGGGCTTTTATATCATTTAATCAATCATGCATTTAGTTGACAAAACGTTTAAGACAAAAGCCCCCAAAGAAGCCCAGTTAAAAGGCTTTTCATCATTGAGTTCGTATATGATTATGCCCCTGAATGCAAGATATATATCTACTTATCCAGGGAAAAGGGTGAGGGTGAAGCCCCCACTCGGTTTGTGCGTCTAGTTAATTGAATTTTAAATTAATACCCCCTCGAAAATGATTAGCGGCCCCTCATGCATAAATAAGTTTTCAATTCTGTTCGCTAATATGATTTGCCGTCGAAGGAAGACTCAACCACTGACAAAGGGTATCAATTATAGTGGCCAGCCCAAAAGTATGACACAAGAATTGCATAATGCCCGATTACTTCCCGGAGGGAAGGACGAAGGACGAGTTGGAGGCCCAGTTGGAGGCCACTTGTCATAACTGCCAGAACCGGCCAGTTTGCAGTCGAGGACCTAAAGGAAACTTTTTGTCAACGACCAGGCCTCAAAGTTAGTGCACAATGAGAAAATTGGGGAAACACAATTTAGGAAATCTAAAGAGAGTCCTTTTTTTTTATAAATAAACGCACAAGTGTGAGTCCTTGTTGTCAAAACTCATAACAAAAAATACATGCCTAACTCAGCAGCAGGTTGAAAAAGAATAAAACAAAAACATATCAACAAAGGTAGAAAAAAACAAAAACATATCTTAGACATTTTAAACGAATTATAAATGTTGTACAAATAATCGAGTTTATATTTTTATAAGAATCACACTTTAAAACAGAAACATTTTTTGTTTCATTGGTTTTGTGTGTACATATACTACCCAATTTATTATAAAATGTGTATAACAAAAGTTTTCCATTCAAGATTTGCAAGGAAATTTTCATTTGAAACTTAATGATAATATATTTCTACCTTTTGTTTGTTTGAACATTTTATAGCTTCATCTTTTTTTTTTTTTTGCGTAATCTAAATAAATTTGTTAAGATAATAAGAATTTCCTTAAACTAGAGTAAACCAACACTTCTAAACTCCTTCACGAGTTTCTGTCTAATAACTTTTGCCTTTTTGACTTTATCAGCTTGAATCTTGATTGGCTATAAAGTTTGGACTAGCAGGTTATACTTATATACGAAATTTGTGATATGTTTTTCTGTGTGTGGAGGAGCCTTGCACTCACACATGAGCAACTGCTCAATGCTCGCTCACACACACACACATATTCATATGGTTGACTGCTTGCGTCATCAGCATCGTCAGTGGAAGTGGAGTATCAGCCTTGGCATGCAGTCAAAACGCAGCTTCACCCCCTTTTTCAACGATATTTCTCTGCCATTCTCCCCAACTATTTTTCTATGTCAGGGGAGGGGGTCAAAGGACATGGGACACAGGACATGGGACGCAGGACGCAGGACAGAAGACTGAAGACAGGCGAACTGAAGCGGATGCAACTGGCCCAGACTGCGACGGAGGCCATTGGATGTCATCAACTTTGCTCTGCCGAGAGTCTCCGCAAAGGCAAAGGCAAACAAAAAGCTTAACCTCAGCACAAATTTAAGCAAATATTTGCCAGGCCTCCACCTTTTCCCCTTGATTTACCCATTTCTCGAGGCAACTCCTTGTCCTCGTCGACGTCCTCGCCGTCGTCGTCCATTTCCATTGATGCAATTGAAGCCGGAAGCAGTTTATTTTTATTTTGACTCTTTCTGCGGTGTCAGCAAAAAGCTTAACATTAAGCAGGTGCAAGGGGACAACAGAGAAAAAAATATGTACAAAGTGTGAAAACTTACAAAATGTGTGCAATAGTACCTTAAAAAATTATTGTGCTTTTCATATGGATGTTAAGAAACACTACTATTGATCTGGGAAACATAAAATTAAGAGAATTATATTTCAGAATTTCAAATTCACTTTTAGATTTAATTTTAAATGTGACCGACTTGACCAAAAAAACACTTACCATTTAAATATATCCTTATTGGTTTAGCTGTATAAAATGTAGGGAAACTTTCAGGCACTTGGTAAAAAAGGATTCTTCAAACATGGTACTTATAACTTTGAACACCGTACAGTTTCAAGAAACGATATAGGTATATTAAATTAAAAAACCCCTTTAAAAGTGTAGATATTTTTTTCACCGTGCTGGGGAATTCCCCTGCTCTCCAGAGGAAAAGATATTCGCTTGATGCATGCACGATTTTAATCGGTTAAATGCCAGGGGGAAATGCAGGCCATATCTTCCGAGCAGCACCAACTAATGATGCGCAAAATGTTTACAAATCATTTTGTCAATAACGACGAGGGCATAAAGAGTGAAAAGAGGTGCAGGGTGAGGGGGATTCCCCTGTTGGGCCCATAATTTGCCCACATTTCTTGCATTCATCCGTTGGATGGAGCGGCCATGAAAAGGTCATTAGTGTGTGCGTGTGTGCCTCTCTCTTTTTCCCCATGTACCCAAGTGTGTGTGTTTGTGTGTGACACAAATGGCCATTCAATATGCCAAGAAAATGGAGGGGAAAAGGACATAGGGGGGAAAGGACATGAGCTAAAGCCAAAGCCATAACAGCCACATGCTTTTTTCCACAACATTAACGCAAATTGCAAATAATAAAAATTCAAAATACCGAACCGTAGAAAAAGCAGCACGTGTTGCTGTTGTTGTGTGTGCCACTATAATGTATGTGTGTGTGTGTGAGGCTCAAGTGGGTGGTAAAAAGGGGGAGGTGGGAGGTGGATGGAGGGACCTAAGGCAAACCACAACAACGAGGAGCCATGGGCACATTTATCGCAGCCAACGAGGCATTTTTTAAGTCCTGCAAAGGTTTACATATGGCCGATGCGAAAAAAAAACAAGGAATAGATGGATAAAAAAATCATGCAGTATGCAAAAAGGAGAAAATTGTGTAGGGTTTCTCATGGTAAATTTCCTGCTATTGAGCCCTGATTGATCCTTTGCGATGAAGTCTTGCGAAAACTTTAAGTCTCTCAGTTTGACCTGCAAGTATACAAGCACTAGAAAAACAAGGACCACAAAGTGTTAAATGCATTCATAGTAGATCAAATAACTCAATGAACATCTAACTGTTTATTGAAATGAGACACTTATGGAATAACGCAACTTTTACTTTAAAATATTTAAGACACTTAAACCTTCATTGTGACTGAAAACAATCTGTGTCTACAAAAAATCTTTGTTGGCCTGAAGTGCAAACCACGTTTAATAAAATTAATCGTTGTCTACCAGTTACAAAAAAAAAGTTACATATTTTTTGATGAAACAAAATTGTAATAGAGTTTTTTTTATAAGAAAATATATTATATTATATATGCAGCAAGGTATCCGGGATATATCTTTACACACCGCAAGATTTTCTTGAATTTTTTTCTGTTGCTAGCGAATCAAAATGGAAATCTATTTTACGCAGAGGCACGCCTGGCCAAATCCTCCGGATCGCCCTTTCCGCATATGTGGATATATGGACTTTTCTCCCTTTCTCCGATGAGTCTCCAGTACGCTCTCTTTTTCTCCATTTTCTCCGGTCCGTGATTGTCGAGGCGTTGGCGTAAATGCTTTGCGTATGCATCCATGCATGCGACGCCATCTCGTGCAGCTGCCTTTTGGTCTCCATCCTCCTCCGCCTCCTACGTATTCCGTTTTTCGTATTTTTAACCGGACCCGGATCCGGACCTGCCATACAATTTATGTGCGAAATATGGCGCCGCACACCTTTTACTTTACTTCGCGCTGCCTTTTCCCAGCCATTTCCTTTGCCTTCGCCTTCAGCTTTTCCTTGCCCTTTTCCTTTGCTGTTGTTTGTGGCCAACCTGCCACGTGCGGGACAAAATTAAAAGCCTTTGCATGCTCCACTTCCAACCTCCCACCCACTGTTAGTCCAAACCGAATCCACCTGAGTTCGCAATGAATGCAGCGAAGGTGGCTACACTGGGGATAAACTATGTCTACTATTTACGAGGTGTTAAAATGTTAAGTTAGGTTCTCAGAAAATATAATCTTAACTGATTTTAACTGAAAAAAAGAGAGATAATAGGTTTTTAACAAGCCTTTATACATATGTCTATCAAAACAATTTTTGGTTTATTGAGCAAAATGTAATATCATCCTAATGGATTCGTACTTTTTTTCTATTTTTCTTGAACTTTCGCTGTTACTTCGTATCGAATTTAGCTGGCCAGAGTAATGACATGGCGACCATTGGTGACATATCGATGATCTCACCGCCCACGTCTTCCATCTCTACCGAGCAAGATCCGTTTGGACTTGGACAGCTGCCACCGCTACCACCGCCACTGCGTTCCACCCAAGTGCTCCAGCCGCTGAGCGTGTTTCCAGGTGCCAATTTCGAGCCAATTATTTTGGGATTTGCCCGCTGAATATTGTGCATTATTTTCCGCATATATATTTATATATGTGTGCCAATTTGTATTTGTTCTTCTCGTTGTTTGCCTGCAGTTCTTTTCCCCTTTTATTTGGGCTCCATTTGTTTGCTTTCCCTCTTTTTTTTTAAATTTTTGTTGAGTTTGCCAGAGTTTTTTGTGTAGCTTTTTTGCCCATTATAAAGTTACTGTTGCACCTTTTGTAAAAATATATTTTTGGTTTTCTTTTCTGTTGTGCCATTTCCAATTGATTGCAACTTTAATTGGTGTGTAGATTGGGTTCTTTGATTGGTGGGTTTGTTTATTTGTTTTTCTTTCATACACACAACACAACACACATCACATACCGCCTGCATCACGAACGCACACTCATCATAGTTCACCTGTGCAGGTGTACACCTGTACGAATACCACTAGCTACACTCGAACATTGCCACAGAGAACCGCATTTTGTCCCTAACTTTTGTTTAGCATTTTCAGCAGCACTCAGTCAATCAATCAGTCAGTCAAATCTCGAAAACCAATCAGTCAAACAGTCGTCCATTAATATATCGACACACACTTTTCCCTCTGTCTCTCTATTTGTCTAGTTCTACTTTCTACTACATATGTATTTGCTTGACGTTTGTATTGCCACTTTTTGACTATATAAAATAACAGTTTTTGTTTGTGTTTGCCACAAAAACCAAAAGATTTCAAAGTTTCGAATTTTTCAAGTAGTTTTCAACGCTGCTGCCTTTTGCCCTCTGTGTGTGTGTGTTCTATTTTGTTTATTAGAGCAAAACCAAAAAAGAAAAGGCTTTGACAGCCGCTTTTGTAACGAGTTTTTGAACGCAAAAATTTACCTGTGTGTCCACCTTTAGCTGCCTCTTTTTGTGTGCTGTCCAAAGTGAAAATCGAAAACCCAGCTAACAAACTGCCACATTTTGTGCTCTTTATTCTTCCATACAACCAACAACAACAACTACAACAACGAACTATGAACAACAACAATAACAACAAAATGATATTTAAAATGAAAATGACAAAATCTCGACAATCAAAATATTTGCCTTGGTTCTAATGTTTATTTTTAATGTTTGCCTTATTTTATACAATATTTGTGTATCATGTATAATGTGTAGAGTGAGTATACGAAATAACGAAAAAAAAAATAACAAACAGTTTGTGAAATTATTTTAGAGTTTAGTTTAATTTCGGTTTAGTTTTGAGCAGCTCTGTGTTTTTTGTGTTTGCTCGCAAAGAGTGTTGTGTTTGGTTTCGAAAAGTAATTCTGAATTCTCCTCATGCCTGGCAGTGTCCAATTTGAGCGAAGATTCCTACGATTATGTTTTTGGTGGTCGACGTAAGACTCCGCCCACAACAACGTCAACACAACTCAAGCTGACCTCACCGCCCGTGCGCTTGCGACCCGAAGGTGGGTAGATTTGTATATAGATTCGAGCCCTACATGAGTCCTATATTGTTTTTTGTGATATCATTTGAAGAAATAGCTTTAATGAAAATGTATCCTTTTTTTTTAAGTATGACTATCTTAAACCTCTACCGATATATAGTCTTCATGCAGGGCTCTACATTTACCCCTTCACAAGATCAGAGATTTAACCACCTCTACTCATTTTTTACCACCATTTTCTGCTTAAACAAAGACGCCTATCGCGGAGGTAACGTAAACAACGGTCGGTTCTATCGTCACTCCTTCAGCTACGCCCCCAAAAGGCAGCGCCACTCGAGTCGGGATGATCGAGACCGCGAGTCTAGGTTGAGATGTCATGGCGAGGACGAGGCCACACTGCGCCAATTGCTGCTCGAGTACGTAGACAGTAGATCCCTGATTGCCTTTTCCCTGATTTCTGATTAAAAGTCCAAGGGCTATACATAATAAGGGCCACATCCTCTGATCCGCTGCCAAGTGACCTCGTAATGGACTCGGTGGCTTTTCGGGGCCAGGAGCTCATTACGGGCCATTAATTTAGCAGGCGTGACCGAAGGATTGTCGGCCATAAATATCCGCTTTCAGTTAGACAAATAAACAGCAATTATTTGTGTGCGCCATGTTTATTTAATTTATTAAACAAATAATGAACGATATATATTTTTAGTTTGGGCGCAAATAAATTGTAATTTCCATTTAAATTTGTGTGCATTTGTGTGCTATTATTATTGCTGCGGGTGTGTTTTTCTACTCGTAAACAATGAAAAGCCGCTCAACCCTTTTTTTAGTTTCAGTTTCAGTTTCAGTTTGTTTCTGTGGCTTGTGATATATTAACGAGCAAATATGCAATGTATATGTTTAATGTTCTCCTCCCACACAGATTTGCGCAAGTTATGTTCAGTTAAGTGTCCTGCGTGTGTCCTTAGACTGTCAATTATTCATTGAGGGCCTTTGTGTTGTGTTGTTTTTGTTGCGCAACCTCCCCGACAAAATCAAACGAACAAATATCATATGTAAACCCCAATAACTCAACCGCGGCCACATACGACATTCACCAAACCCCGAAAAGAAAAGCGAGAAAAGCGAATAAAAAAGAGAAGAGAAAGCAAAGCAACTATATGTACCAACTAGAGATATATACATAATTGTAGTTAAAAGACTCTATATACATAACGAAATCAATTTCAATCGACGGAGTCCAAAGAAAAGCCAACAAAATGATGGGCACAATGCCACCCAGGTACATAACTATAGAGTTAATATAAAAATTAATTAACATTACATATTAACAATAGCGACCAGATCGCAAAGCGATTAAAAACAATTTGAACATCACTCATACGCCATGTATGCATATAGCACACGTTTGGATTTATTCTTTCGTTTCATTAACCATCATCCATCGAGCCGATTGTGTGTCATATTAATAATTACATTCATGCAAATTTAAATGGCTTCTCATCCTTAATTAAAAACAGTTAATTAGCAGCGTTTGTTTGCCGTTTGCTGTCTTTTGCTTTCACCAAACCGCCTTTGTTGCCATGTCACGCGCTGTACAAAATTGCAACTCAATCGAAATGTATTTACTTTGCTTAAATGTCACCGAGTGATTGAGCACATGTGTCCGTAATTTCATATCCACACTGCCTGTCAATCACTCGAGTATATACCAGGGATGTATTATACTAGAAGAAATTTTGGTTAAGTTATATTGCCCATAGTCAATATTAAATCGTAAATATAGGATAACAGTCAATACAAATAATTAAATGTAATTTATCACGCAAAATACATGTGCCAAAACCATGTTCACATTAGGTGACAGATGTTAGACGCACACAATAAAATATTAAAGTAAATTATTTAAAGTATACATCTGATTTGGGCTTATTAAAATGATAATATCTTGAAATAATAAATCTTCATCCCTAGTATATACCATATATGTAATTTCTCTATCTGTATATGTCTGCAATTGCCGGAAATGCCTTTCGTCGAATGCAAACGAAGCAAAATCTCTTTGAGAATCTGTCAAAATGCATTTCTGGCATGCACCTCATAGACCTGCCTCACATGTTGTACAATGTCTATACGTGTTCTTTATCATCCAATTCCCAAATGCCCCTTGAACCACAAAAACTGCCACAATATGTAACTATATGAACCATGAACAACAACAACAACAACAATCAACCACCTGAAACAACAAAAGCCACACGCAAAGTGGCCTGGTATTCACGCCACTCAATGAGTATGCAATTACAACCAACTAACTTCAATTACGAAACTAAATATTTTTACTCCCCCCTCTTCTCCAATATTGTAATGCAATAATCCAAATAAATTCCCCCCTTCTATCTCTCTGCACTCCACTCGCACTGCTCTCTTTTCGGCACTCGTAGCCCATCAAATTGATTTGTTAATTATTAGAATATTTACCCCAAAAACCAGTCACTCCGCTCCCCATTTGCATGCAACGCAATTAGAATTCAATTATGTTCAAATAAATTAATTTAGTTTCCAAAACGTGCTCATCATTTGGGTTGGAAAAGAGATAGAGAGAGAGAGAGAAAGAGAGTGCTGAAATAGTGTGGGTGCGAGTGTTAATTTCCCCATTTGGCACTACTCGAAAAGCCCTCGAGAGCAGTCACAACAATCTGCTGCTTTTATCTCCACAGAGAAAAAAAAACACACAAAAAAAAATTAAATTTTTAAAGATTATTTTCAAGTGTCATAGGTCAAGAATTGTATTTTATGTCTAATTAAAACTTAATGTTAAAATAACACCATTACATTTTTACAAGTTTTTAAATAAATCGTTGTAGCTATACTTTTAGAAGGCAAAGTAAATGTTATTATAACTTTAAAAACTTTGTTTTCAGTCTTTGTCTATTTTTATTTTCCGATTACTAAATCACTGCATAAAAGAGATGTTAATAAATCTCCGAAAAATAGTTAGGGCCCTTCAAAATGATTTATTTTTCTCTGTGCGTGTGCCAGGATGTTGTGTTTTTTATGACATGCCAAAAAGTGTTTGAGGGCCATTAAGTCGCTGTTCGCACCATACACGCACACACACAGAGACACACTCACCCACAGGCATGTAAAGCCATTGACAAACATCCTTTGGCCAGGCAGTCAATCAGCCTGCGGTTGGCCACTTCAGCAGCAGCTCTCTCTCTCTCTTCCTTTACCACTCTTCACCCCCTGCATGTCATCAAGTTCATAATTAGCTTAACCCCTTAAAGCCCCTTTTCGTACGTAATCCCTTGCCCAATGCATCACTCAGTCAGTCAGTCAGTCACACAATATTTTCAGGATTTTTCAACTCGTTTTTAATGTCCTCCATTTGCGTTGTTTGTGTTTTCGTTTTCGGTTCCATTTGTTTTGTTGCCGTAATGAATTACTGTACACTTTTTATGGTTTAATGCTCAATGTTTAAAGTTTGCATACAACAGACTAATTGGCGTAACGGTCCCTTCACCAAAAAATTAACAAAATTAACAAAACAAATAGAGAGAAAAACTGTAACAACCAGAAACTACAACCACATGACGTTTGTAGAGACATTTGTTTTCCGTTCCACCGTTCATTTGGCTTTGCATATCTGTTCTTAAAGCGAAAATAAAACAATTTCATAAACCAAACAAAATGTTAATCATGCCAATCATAAAATATTGCCTTGAAAAAAGCGAAATCAACACGAGACAACCGCAAATAAATTTAAATTGATATACAAATGCCATCGCAACGCGGGCTGTGCAGCAAAAGTTTATGAGAGTCAACTAAAAACAGGCAGAAAAACAACAATTTGCTACGTTTGGTGAATGTCCTATATGCCAATTGGTTTGATTTACCCGATTTCCCTGATTTCCCGACTCCTCGATTCCCCGATTTCCCAATTCGATTCTGATTGATGTACTTTGCATATACAGCTATACTATATATATGAGATGTATGAGAACAATCGATTTTGATTTTAATTTATTCACTGAATTTATTGTGTGCACTGAGATCTGAACTGAATTTTATCTGTAACTGAAGCGGGACTGAATATTTGACGGATGCTGTAGCTCTAGCTGTGGACTTTGGAGGGTTAATGTGATTGAAATCCTGCCAAAGGATAACCCGCTATTGTCTTGTCAAAAATTTGATATTCCTAAAACTGCGCGCAGCTTTTTGACAAAATGAACAGCCCCAGCCCGAATGGAATCCTTTTAGCCAACAGGACGCACGTACTGCAGCCTTTAATGAATGCACACAAGCCGGGGGGATGGAGAAATTGGCAGAAAATTTATTAAATGCTCACGTATACAAATCCCTTACACAAAACCGAAAATTCCTGCATCTGACAAGCACACACACACACTGCAATTGTTTTCCCAGAGAACAATAACTTGCACAGGATGCGCTCGAATCGAATCTCTCGTCCTGGTTCTGGTCCTGGTTCTGGTTGTGCTCTCGATTCTGTTTCGGATTCGGATTCGGCTACGGTTTCGCTGGCTGATGTATGCATAAAATAATCCTTTTATGCTCCGCACAACAATGTCCGTGAAATGCAAAACAATAACAGTACTAACGATAGCAATCCCCCGCATTTCCCCTGTGCACCAACCCCTCTTTGGCATAGGCGTTCGTTGCATTAACATAATGCGCAGGCAACTCAAGCACGGAATCGCATCGCCCGCCAACGTGGCCCACGTGTCGTATGCGCAACGTTCGAGGCACTGGGGTGGCGGTATCGCACAGCCACATCGCCATCCGCTGGCAAACTGTCGCCCACAACTTTTGTTGCCATTTGATTTAGTTGCCACCCCCCAAACAAACAAAGCAGAAGGTGAACCTATGGATATAGAACAGATCTATACAGTCGAACTTATCTAAATCGAACTTTTATAACTTCCTTAACTTTTTCAGATACAAAATTTTAATATTATTAGCTCATGTTTTTGACAATTTGAGGTCCGAAGTTTGCTTAAATTTTAAATATAATCGTTTTCGAGTAACGCAACCGTTAGAAAATGTTCAGTAAAAGAGAATATTTTTCTTTAAAAAATTTATATTTCTTTAAAGACTGTTTAAACCATTGAAACATAGGAAATTGTAATAAACGTAGAAGTAAATTGTACACACATTCAAAAACATTTTGATTAGTTCACAATGAAATAACCGGTTTACATTAGATGAAAGCCAGATCCGAAAAGTAAGAAAACAAATGTTTTCATTTCTAAAACTTTGACTGTGGCACAGGCTATTTGTTTCTAGAGGCCTTTGCGGGAGATGAAAACGTAAATTTGATGCATTTCAAAGGGGCCCTAGATATATAAACAGGATTATAACTACAACTTTGGCAGGGTCTATCCACCTACATAGTCTCCAAAAGAGTTGCCAGCAGAAGAGTTAAAATAAATGGGGCGACCATCCCAGTTAGAGTTCAGAGCTCAGCTTGCTTAAGTATATATAATGCCGTCAACTTTTCATTCTCGTGCATTGTACTATACATTACTCTTGCCTTAACCTTAACGAAATATGCCAACAATTTGCTTTAAGTTACTTTTTATGTACTTAGTGGCCCGACTCGGTTATTATTGTTGTTCCATGTCCGCCTCCCTGGGCCAACACAGAAATCCTTTCTTTATTTCTTGGACTTTTGCCCAAGGAGCTGAGTGACTAAGGAACTCGGCAACTGGCGTGCGTTTTCGGTTTTTGGTTTCGGCTTCAGTTTTTCTTGTTTCTTTTTCTGTTTTTAGTTTCGAGCTGTGGCCCATAAAATTTATGTTGCTTCATTCCTCAATAATTGCATAGCTCAGTAAATTTTAATGCAAGCGGTCATAAATAATTTCGTTTTGTGTGTGTTCTTCGTTTACGTTTTGCGTTTTCTTTTGGGCCAGAGCAAAATAAATTACGTATACGCTAAATAACTCAGTCTCAGTCTTGGTCTGTGTGTAGTAGCGACTGTAGTGGAATAAGTACTATAAGGAATGAATGAACAGGCATTCCCCGACCAGCGTACAACTAAAGTGCATTTCTGCTTGATATTTTCTTTGACTGCGAATTCCTGTCGTGACCCATGACCCACGACCCACGTCCCACAGTTTGCAAAAGCAAGTTAGCGTGATGAGCATGAATCTGTCAGCGAAACTCGATGAGCTGCAGCGGGGAGATCGACACCTGGAGACGACGGTCGCACTATGCGAAATCCGCACACAGCTCCAGGAGCTGACCAAGTCCGTGGAGAGCTGCCAAAGCGAAGTGTCCGAGGTGAGTGTTGAGATTTAGGTGAAAATCATTGGGGTTTGTTGTAGCAATTTTAAGCAATATTTCATCTGAGACAATTTCCAAGAGCCACAGTTTTAAGTTCTTAAATTAAAAATATTTGTTTAAATGTGTACATTTTGTACATAGAATTTCGTTACTTGGCAAACTTAATTATTAGCAATTTATTCATAATATAACAAATACCTGCTGAAACTCTATTTGTTTTCATTATCTGAAAATAGAGAGTGTTGGCTAAAACAAACAACACATCTGCAAATTATGCAAATTATGTTAGAAATTATAACATGCATATTTGCATGAACAATGTTTTCCATGGAATTGGTAATGCAGTAAATGATTGAACACAAATTTATATAAAGACATCCTTTGTTTTTAATTCTGTTAATATATTTATTAACTCACGATATAGTATATTTTCCTTTTTTTAAAAGGTTAAACTACTAAACATTTGGTAAAAAAAAATAATTTTTTTTTTGTGTTTATTATTTTTTAAAAACAAACCAAACAAAACAAAGAAGCTTCCTCTGAAATGTTGCTTAATATTGTCCAGATATAACCATATCCTCTGATTTATTGTGCGAAAATTTATGAAATAAAAAATTCTAAAAAACATATAATACCAAATTCAGGTGAAGCGCGATATGGTAGCGATCAAACACGAACTGGACACCGTGCAGCAGGTGAAGGAGGAGATCGAGGAGCTGCGCGAATACGTCGATCGACTGGAGGAGCACACGCACAGACGGAAGCTAAGACTTTTAGAACAAGTTTGTAGCTTAAATTATTTGCCATGTTGTGTAATTAAATACTTGAATTTCATTTCTCTATTCATGTACAAACCGAAACACCAAGAACCAACTACCAACAACCCAGAGCCAGACAACCACACGACCACCCACCCAACCACCCGAACATCCATCCACCCAACCACACTCAACCTTAACCACTGACAGCAAAAACTGCTACCATGATAGACAGATGGAAATGCTCTTTAAATTGGTTTCAGTTTTTGTTTACACTCAAAACAGTTATGCAAGAAAACATTGGTATATTTCTCAAAAACTACCAATTTGGAAAAGTTTAAAATTAAAACTATTTTAAATAAATCAGTTTTACATAAATAAAACTATAAAAAAAACTTTCAAAATGTTTTTAAATCGATTTAAATGAGACAAATTATTTTTAGGTAGTAAAAGTTTAACTCATTTAACGAAACAACTATGTAATAAAGCTATCAATAAGCTCGCAAATTTGTAAAATATCAATGATTTTTTTGAGTGTACTCTACACGTACAGACGGCTTCTTCATCAACGTATTTTAAAAGAAACTTACGATTATTTATTTTTAAGTTTTATAGCAAAAATCAATTAATAAATATGAAAAGTATTGATAAAATATATTTGTTTTGTTTGATTTCTTTGATTTTAAGTATTGTTTCCGACATCCAAACACTCTCATTCATCAGACTTTATCTTATGATTTTTTTACCCCTGAGTTTCTATTACCAAATTGGCCTTATCCAAAGAGTAAGCTTTGGTTTCCTTGCCGCACACTCGTTTGCAAAGCGTTTGATGGACCCGCCCGCACAGCCCCCACCGAATCCCCATCCAAATCCAATCCCCCTCCAGAATTGTTCACCACTAATATTACAAATCGAACAATTGCAGGGTCTCACCTTCTTCCTCACCTACTCGATATTCTCGGCGGTGCTGGGAATGCTCCAGTTTGGCTACAACACCGGAGTGATCAATGCGCCCGAGAAGAACATCGAGAACTTCATGAAGGATGTCTACAAGGACCGCTACGGCGAGGACATCAGCGAGGAGTTCATCCAGCAGCTCTACTCCGTAGCGGTCTCCATATTCGCCATCGGCGGTATGCTGGGCGGTTTCAGTGGCGGCTGGATGGCAAACCGCTTTGGCAGGTTAGTTACTTATTTAGAAAATTTCTATTAAAAAATTTAATTATTTCACCTGATTATAAAAGTAAAATACAAAAAAAAATCTATATTTGAACGCACTTAGTATGTCCGACTATATTTAAAATTATTTTATGTAGGAATTACTTTATTTAATTATAAATTAATACTATTTTCCAATTACAGAAAAGGCGGCCTACTGTTAAACAATGTGCTCGGAATTGCCGGCGCCTGTTTGATGGGATTTACCAAAGTTAGTCATTCCTATGAAATGTTATTCCTTGGCCGATTTATAATTGGTGTTAATTGCGGTAAGTACCTAGAATCAAACAAATCGATTCAAATTATATATTTATAAATTTACAAAAGGCCTCAACACGTCGCTGGTGCCCATGTACATCTCGGAGATAGCGCCACTGAATTTGCGCGGTGGCTTAGGTACTGTTAATCAATTGGCTGTGACTGTAGGTTTACTATTATCCCAAGTGCTGGGCATCGAGCAGATCCTGGGCACCAACGAAGGCTGGCCCATCCTTCTGGGCCTGGCCATCTGCCCGGCAATCCTGCAACTCATCCTGCTGCCCGTCTGCCCGGAATCCCCCAGATATCTGCTCATCACCAAGCAGTGGGAGGAGGAGGCACGAAAAGGTCTGTAAATTTAACAGATATAAATTCAATGTAATTTATAATACAATATATATTGGTAGCCCTGCGACGACTGCGAGCCTCTGGCTCCGTGGAGGAGGACATCGAGGAGATGCGGGCCGAGGAGCGAGCCCAGCAGTCCGAGAGCCACATATCGACCATGGAGCTGATATGCTCGCCCACCCTGCGTCCGCCCCTAATCATCGGCATCGTGATGCAGCTGAGTCAGCAGTTCAGCGGTATCAACGCCGTCTTCTACTACTCCACGTCCCTCTTCATGAGCTCGGGATTGACTGAGGAGAGCGCCAAGTTTGCCACGATAGGCATCGGCGCCATAATGGTAGGTTTTTATAGTTGTAGGTAGTTTTTAATTTAATCTTTTACACAGAAATATTGACTAAATTAATAGATGTGTCAGAGTTGTTCCAAACCAGATTATTAACACATGATTTTACCCACAGGTTGTTATGACCCTCGTCTCCATTCCGCTGATGGATCGCACGGGTCGCCGGACCCTGCATCTTTATGGCCTGGGTGGAATGTTCATCTTCTCCATATTCATCACCATTTCGTTCCTGATCAAGGCAAGTATAGGGGTTTCCAGGATACTCGGCTTCTGCTCCAGTAAATTTTAATGTAAAAGCCTGCCTGCAAATGTGAATGCTAAAGTGCCTGCCTGTTTTGGGTTTGCATTTGTTAATACCCCCGTCCATTTAGTGATTTGCATATGACTCTGAAGTTCTAGAGATGCTAGAACATATCCCATTTCCCATACTCCCGAATGAGTGCGTGTGTTTATAAATATTTGAATATTGATATAAATATTTTATGCATGAAGTTGTGTTTAACCCAGTCGAGTTCCCAAAAAAAAACACACTTTTACCCACTCACAGACACTCAACACTCACCAACACACAGATACCGAGCATGACAGTTGTCCCGCGCGTATTTTTTATAAATTATTGATGTGAGATATATATTTGAATTTATAACAAGCTGGATTTATTACCCTCCCTCAGCCATTATATGTAACTTGTTATTTTCTGTGTTTTGCGTTGATGCATTGCATTTAAGTCATAGACGTATGTGTGTTTAATTTATAGGCCAACACTTGGTCGCTTTAGTTATTAATTATGTCCTATATCTGCGATTTTAAAATATGTTTACGCAGATTGTGGCTTATGCATGATTAGATACCATTTGCGGCTTTGGAATGCTTTAGTATTAGTTGTATTTATTTACGAGTTTAAAAATAGACAAACTGTTTTACATTTATTTAAACACTTTTTGCACGTTGCTTGCCTTTAGATATATTAAAATTTTGATTTGCCTAGACTAAGCTGTTGCAATGGGGAGCTGGAAGTTTAAATTTTAAATAGAGTCCGGCACTTGTTTCTTATTTTATTAAAACAACAATGAAAGACAACTGCCTGATTGCAATGTCCTGGCCAGCCCCCTTTTGCAACTGTCCCGACCTTTAATTAGAGCTATTCTCGACTTGGCAGGCTTTCGCCCCACAAAACACTCACTCGAAATCGGTTGACGAATTCGTTCTGTTTTTGATTTATGGCTTTATTTTCGCTAGAAGCAATCCACACAGTTTCAAAGGCAAGCAAAAGTTTCGAAAAACCAAAAAACAAAATCAACACACAACTCTGCAAACGTTTTCCGGGCACCAGTTCCACCAGTTTCCTCCCCGAATGGAGAAACATAGAGCAGAGCACCGCGCTGAACTCGCTTTAGAGGTCACCACCTCTCCACACACGAATCTCACACAGAAACACTCTCAATGTGACCAGAAGCCTTTATTTTACATTTTTTTTTTTTTTTAAATTTGATTTGGTAATTGTGTAAGATATAGCTTACTAAGCATTCCTAAGCATTCTCAGCCCCAGAAAGACTCGAGCGGCAGTTCAGAGGTCAATTCTTTGAGAACCAAGAACACGAGACCAGCCAACTCCAATTCTTTTAATTTACTACTTTCAATACTCTAACTCTAACCAACTCATGCATAAAAGAGATCAGGTTTATCGGGGGGTCATTTACCTATATTATTTCGGTGACAGTTCGTTAAACGCGAGTAGAGAAAAAAGCCTACATCGAGAATGCGAGTACTATGCATTTTGTATAGGAGTTTTTTGGCTATGTGCAGGAAATGATCGACTGGATGTCCTACCTCTCGGTGGTGGCCACTTTGGGCTTCGTCGTCTTCTTCGCGGTGGGACCCGGCTCCATTCCCTGGATGATCACCGCCGAGCTCTTCTCCCAGGGACCCCGGCCCAGTGCCATGGCCATTGCGGTGCTGGTCAACTGGATGGCCAACTTTGTGGTCGGCATCGGATTCCCCAGCATGAAGGTGAGTGAACAGAAATTAGAAGACATCGTATCATAAGCTAAAAATCTTAAAAAAAACTTTAAATAAATAAGCTAAGTATGTAGACTTGTCATTAAAATGTTGACAACTTTGTTTACCAATTGAAAATTCACTTAGAAAGGTGTCTGCAAGAAAAATTTGGGAATACATTTAGTAGTTTTTTCTAAATTATGACTTTTCTAATCTCTTTCGCAGACTGCCCTGGAGAACTACACGTTCTTGCCGTTCAGCGTGATGCTGGCCATCTTCTGGATATTCACCTACAAGAAGGTGCCCGAGACCAAGAACAAGACCTTCGAGGAGATCCTGGCCCTCTTCCGGCACAACAACGGCAGGTATGTGCCTTTTTCATTACCCCATCTCCCAGCTCAAATTCTGCACACAAATCATGGCAATATGTCGAATAGTTCTTCAGCTCATAACTTAAACTCCTCGATCTCTAACCAAGAAACACAAGAAACGTGAACCACAAAACTGAGAAACAAAAACCGAATCCGTATACTCTGCCCTCGATTACCATTACTTGGAAGTTTATTATGCGGTTTGCATAGCTCTCCCCCTGATCCAGTGAACCGAAATGTTTCGGATCGGTTCAGGGTTCAGGAGTTTTGATTTCTTTCCTTTTGAAATTTGGTTTCTCTTATGTTTTTAATGCACCATAAGTTCGAAAATAACCCTCTGACTTGAACTACGTTCCATGTATGCCCCAAGGACCTTTCGAGATAGTAGACTGTACGGGTAAGTTGCATGAAGCCACCGGAGACGATCGATAAGACTCTTAAATTCCGAACCTAAATGCCCCCCACTATCAAATCCGATTCGATGCGTTTCGCTCTTGAAAACTTCCACCTTTAAACGTAGCTCGTATTGCTGTACTTTATTTAGCCACTTTATGTACAATTTGTAACCGACTAAAAATCAAACGAAAGTTAACCTAATCGAAACGAAAAATTGTTAATTCCTGCGCTCAAAGTTTCTATGAATTTTTCGGCATGTTTGCTTAACTTTGCCTGTACTTTGTTACAACTCGTTACTTTGTTACTACAACTACAACCCATAAACAACTGGCTGCCGTTAAAGCGAACTAAATAAGACTCATTACTAGCAAACTATATAAATACCCAACTATTTAATATCAATTTTAATACTCTACTCTTCAACTCTCTCTCTATGCATAGCTATACCGTTACCTATACTTACTACTATAATTAAGAGTCGCATCTCATCTCTCTGTGCCCCCCAATTTCACGTCATCTGATATATCAGAATCGCTCTCATTGCGTTACCCCTTAATCCCCCTCATCGATCATTACCGAAATAAATTGGTTAGTTTAAACTTTTAAAGTGGTCCATCCATAAGCCCATCACTCACACAGCCACACACGCACACTGATTATGTTGCCCGATTTTTGTCCATTTAGCGAGGATAATGACAACGACAACGACAACGAAAACAGTGTCACAACCGCGGACATTGAGTTGTCCCCGAACGATGTCGATGGCACCGGCAAAGGTTCCACGCACCCCAAAGCGCAGTGAAGCTCCGCTAAGACAGACACAACACATCCCAGATATACCAGTGACACCCACCCCGTCCGACCCTTCCAAAATAATTTATAAATATCAAACCACCTTCACTCATAGCAATTCCTGGAAGATTCTGGGACGGATAACGTGGGAGCCATATTCCAATTTAGTACTAGTGCTAGCTTAAATCAAGTTTATTTCACGTTATATGTTTGATTACAAATAAATGTTATTAATTACAATTTTGATTTGATTTTGGTTTTTTTATTTTCATTTTTATTTTTAAGCCGCGCCTAATAACTTCCAAGCAGCCTTGATACACAAATAACGCTACAGAGAAACTTTCACTCGAAATATCAAAGAAAAACCCATTCAGTGTTGTAGCAGACTCTTTTTTCGGTGGTACCTTTAAACAACAACCAGAAAACCCCGACAAAACTCTCGAAATTGCTCTCATTAGTTGCAAAGAAATTAAATTTACCAAATACGTTTACACTTAAAACATAATCGTAGAGTGTGCGAATTTCAGGAGTATGCTAAACTGCACAAATAGCTTGGAGCCACAAAGTATGAATTCTGGCATCGAGCATGCCGCCTTGATGGTATCTGAGGAGAAGACCCAACATGACTCACGTAAGAATCCAAAACACGCCAACGTTCCACCTAGAACACCCGAATCCTTCACTTCCACCTCCACATCCTCATCCACATCCTCTTGAAATCCCATAACCCTAAAACCACAAAACCACACCTTGATTGCGTTTCAGTTTCACTTTCGGTATCCGTTTGAGTTTTTAATTTCCTCGTTATTTGTTGTGCAAATTGCTCGAACGACACATCCAATATTTGCATATCCATATACACACACAGGTTATGAAACAAACACAAGCCATGTCCTCTAGGTAAACATACATATAAGAACCCTAATTTTGTTGTTAAATGTTCAAACTCCGCACAGTCACACAATCAAACTGAATATATCTATGTAAATTGCCTTATAAACAACACTTGTTCAACGTGTCGCATAATTAATTTTTTGTTTGACACAACCGAACATTATGCCAAAATGTTACCCCAAACTGGGCACAAAGCAATCAGGGTGTTAATAAAATCTGTGGGGACTTAAAAACACATTTTTTTTGGTTGAAATAAAGTATGCAAACATGAACTTACGTTTTATATATTATAAATTAAACATAATAAGAAGTAAAACCGATTTAAGAGATTTTTTAAGTACTTTGTAATACACAGTTTGTAAACCTACTTAACTTCAATAAAACACAAACACTTACTTATATTTTAAACTCACTCCTACACACTTTTACGAGCAATTAGCAAAACGTTTAATTTACTATTATATTACAAAAAAAATAATGCATAACCCTGATCCATCCAAAATCTCTTTACTAACCTCAATCATCTCCACTCATAAGTATAAATGTGTGCGTATATATAAATTTTCAACTGTTATTGTTTGCCTAGAATTTCTAAGTTATAGTTTGGAATGTAATGATCTTGTGACTGTCGTCCTAATTATATAGCTGCTTGTTCTTGTAGAAATTTGATCTGTACTGTTCTATTCTAATCTGTAACTAAAAACTGATGCGATGCTCGCGTCTCTCTGAATAAATTAACTATCTTGCATTGTTTATTTCCATTCGGATTTATGAATTGTGTTTTGAATCAAACAATTTTAAACATTGGAAACCTATCAATCAATCGATCAAAAAAATCAACCAACCATCAACTGGACCTAATACACAACCAATTCTCAACTATTGTATGTAACCAACTCGACAACAACAACAACCAATATTGGCGACTATCTGATCTTGCATGAAATGAAAAAACCAAAAACCAAAACCAAAATATCGAGAAATCCTTTACCGTACTCTGTAATAATCAAGTGTTTGGTACGACCTCGTTTTCCCTGACGGTTGAAGGCATGGGTCCCTATCCGCTGAGCGATAGCACCAATCTCCTGGGCCCCGGATCGAGTGGCTATAATCCGGGAGGAGTGATAGGACTGGCTGGATCCGGTTCTGGGTCCGGTCAGTGCTACACGAACTATGGCACCAATCTGCAAACGCCGCAGCCGGCGAGAAAGTGCCACTACGATGAGGTTGACGACTACAGTTTCCGCCGACACTCGGCTCATGGAAGGATGTCATGTAGGTTGACCCAGCACCGCTAAATAATAAGCCACCACCCAGCTAGTCAGCCACTGAGCCACCACGCAGCCACTGAACCACTCAGCCAATTCACGAAAAGCATTTACATGAAAATGCCCAAATGACCAAATGCACAATATATCTATATATATATTCGTATATATCCAACTAGGCTAAGGCTCAAGCTGACGCTAAAACGAACCACCGACAGTTCGGATCTGATGAACCGTAGCTTATCTTGTTTTCCTTTCGTTCCTTTATAGTACGCAAGTGAAGGGGAAACTACTGAACTTGGGACCAACTATCAAAAAGAATCAAGCGAACCGATTGGCTAAGTAAAGAAAAGTCGCACAACTCTTTGAACACAAAATCACCAGACACCCAAGTACACCCAATTCACACACTCGCTCAAAAAGATCAGAAAGAAATGTGCCAATAATAAATATTGAAACACAATTAAAACCCAAATCACTCAGACCTTCAGACTTTTTCATCTAAAAATAATTTTTTTTGTTTTAAAAGCCAGCCAATTAAACAACAATCATTCGTTTTCATGCCTTTTAAATAATAAAAAACACTAAATAGCTATTACTTAATAAATAAAGAGGCGGTAAAAATTATAGCTTTAAATTTTGACCATAACAAATGGCGCCCGAGTAGGGACTTTGAAATAAATACCAAAACGTCAATAAAAAAATAGATATTAATGCTGGAATTTTTGCCGCAACTGACTAAAAAAAACTACAAATGAAAAATCATTTCGCTAAATTAATTTATCAATCGATCAGACCATCAATCAAGCAGCCAAGTTCATCAACGTCATCTGAAAGTTGTGTTTTGTTGGTTTTACAGACTGTGCATGAATGTTTGCAAGCGATTGCAATCGTTTTTATCGCTCCCCCTCAATTGCATGCGTATTACTGGCATGGACTTTTTGCATGCACTGTTTTAATTAGCAGCAGTAGTGAATGAATCGCAGCTAAAAACGCCCGAAAAGAAAAAAAAGAAATTAATGACCATAAATTAAATACTAACGAACCAATTTGGCCTACCGTATTAATTGCTTTTTTTCGTATTCTCGACTTTGGTTTTTTGTTACGCCACCATTTCGCTGGTTAGCTGCATCCGAGCGATTTTTAGAAGGCGGCCGAAGTACACACCAGGGCCGGAGCGCTGCCTCTGCGCCCCATCACCCTCGTCAGCCTCCACCTGTCTGCCCGAGCAGCGGGCCTTGACTGAGGAGCGCCTCGCCTCCTGACTCTGCCAGTGTTCGTTCCACGAGTCGCGCTGAGGAGCTGCAGCAGCAACAGCAGCATCAGCAGCAGCAGCTGCTGAGCCACCACCAGCAACAGCAGCCGCAGTTGCAGCAGCAGCAGCAGCAGGTGCACCACCAGTCCCGCTATCCCACACACGAATACGTACACTGTAGCTATGAGAAGGAAGTCGTATGTGATCAAGCCAATCCCTCGCTATCGCAACAGCTAACACAACAGCCATTACAGCAACAGCAGCCGGTACTACCAATGCCGCAGCCACCATCGCACCACTGCCAGCAACAGCAACGCAAGCACAGCCATAGTCCGCACCACAGTCGCCACACGTCGCCGCACTCGCACCACTCCACATCCACGCATCACCATCACTCGCACCACAGTCGCCACAGACGACGTCGTCAGGGCAGTGGCAGTCTACCCGGAGCCCATCAGGCCTCCTCCTCTGCCAACCACTCGGCGGTGCGTCCCTCGATCTGCACCAGTCGTCGTCATCGCTCTGTGACGGATATATCTTCGAATGCCTGCGTGGATCCCGCCTGTTCGGATCGGGAGGTTCAGGAGATCTTAGTGCGCAGAACCTGCTGCAACACTGCCACCAATAGCTCCTCTCGCACTGAACTCGCTCAATGTTTTGCCGAAGAGCTTTATGGCTCATCCAGGCGACCGAGTAGCTGTTGCACGAGCTCTGACTACTGCTACCAGACGGACTCTACGAGTCTATATGGCTCCCGGTCTTCCCTGAGCCGCAACAATTCCATAAAGTCCGCTTCAGCATTGGTGCGCAAGCACCACAGGAGCCAGAGGAGCTTGCTACCGGAGCATCGCCAGCCTAGTTACACCTCCATTTCTCTGAGGGGTCTAAATGCGAGTCACCCAAATAGCCAGTTGGGTTCTTTGACTTCAATCTTTGATAGAGCCAAAAATATGGCGCACGAGCAGGGATCCACGCTAGAGCGTCAGAGCTCGAAAGGTGCTTTGAGCAGCACCGAACTTCCCGAATACGCCTGCTCACCTTCACCGATTCGCTGGAGTTTTCTGGCTGATGGCAGATCACCCTCCGAAATGGAAGGAGCTGTGGGTGGATCTCAGGAGCTGCCTGAAAGGGATGTGGAGGACAAACTAGATGCCTGGCAAGTACCCGAACCGGAACCCGAAAAGAAACCCTGCAGGAAGATCACCAGCAGCGAGTGGAAGAGCAGTACCTCCGTTTATGATGAGGGTCCCAGCACTTCGGCAGCAGCGGCTAGAAAACGACGCGGCAGCAAGGGAAGCAGGGGAAGTAGGGGCAGTAGGGGCAGTGGCAACTACCATTGTGAGTTCGAAGATGAGGCCACCACCACAGTAATGTTCCACCAGGATGCAGGCGAGGCTTACAACAATTGCTGCAGCAACAACTACAACTACATACAGTGCAATAGCTACTTGGATCAGGACCTACAGATCACCAGTGAGGATATCCATCAGTACCTGTCCAAGGGGGATGCCACGGCCAGTGATATCCTGAACAACTCCAAGAACTATCCCTTCCAGCCGAGCAATGCTTTGGAGTTTCAGTACAAGAACAACTTCCAGCAGGGTCAGAATGCGAATAACAATAATACGAACACCACAAACACAGCTTCGAGTGATGCTGGAGAGTGTTTCCAGAACTACAGAGCCAACTCCAAGGAAACGAATCTCAACCAGAGTTCGAGTGAACAGCTCTCACCCACAAATATTAACTTGTCAACCAGCTCGAACAATATAAACATAGTGTTTAGCAGCAGTTTGGAGAGGAATGCCAACGAAGTGAAGTTTATCAACAACAGAAGTGGTGGTGGTGCAAACTCCGAGGTGGGTTGTGAGAGTCACCATGCCGGGTATTTGCCCTACACGTATCCCAGCTATGACTATACGAACATGTCGGGTAATTCCCATTTTGACAAGCCTTTGGGGATAGACGAGTTGCCCAAGGAGTTTGCGGGAGCAGGTGGCTTGGGCGGTGGTGCCTCAACGACCAGTGAGCACTCCTCGTCGCTGCCATCGCCGCAACCACTGACGCACCACCAGCAGCTGCACCACTTCGAGTCCTTCGATGCAGCCTCCGAACATAACTTGTTAGCTCAACCCATGTCACCGGGATCACCGCTTTCGGGGTCTATAAACCCCGCTGGCGATGACTTTGTGCAGATGCATCACTACCATCACGCCTCATCACCGCACTCGCAATCGCACCAGCACCACAACCACAACCACACCCACGGCCATGTGCACACCCACTCGCACCACCTGCTGAACCACCCAAATTACGACCTGACCGAGGAGCAATTCCGGTTGGGATCGGCCCTCAAGCGAGTGCGCAAGCGAGCACGCAAGTACACCGACTTTCTGCGCAAGAAGTGAGCGGCTCGAGGACTCACTGAACCCTGATCCTGTGCCTCCTTTAGATTCACCCTACTTCGGCCGCAAGTATCTGGTGGTCTCGAAGCGACGATCGCAGAGCCTGGACGAAGACTAACACTCAAAATGTGGCGACTGGACAAGCAATAACTCAAGCAGAGGTGATGGACATGCAAATGAGAACCATATTTAAATTTAATTAAAATTTTTACACTGCCAAAAACAAATGAAGAAAATTAAAGTTAATTTTGTGCTAAGCCAAAACTCTGTTTAAAGCGAGGATCACACAGAAACACGATTAAAACACACATGCACAATGGGGAGGATGGGTTTTTAAAGGTTTTTAAATTGTGGGCAATGAAATAATTCTTTGGAAAAGTATAGGAGATGTTTCTTGAGAAATTAAAGGGGTAAAATAGCATTTTACCTTTTCCAAATTATTCGAAATATTCTAAGAATTTTCCAATGTGTTACGTAAAACCTGTAACTATTTTACCTTTAGAGACACTGATTCCCCCTTCAGCACAAATCACACATACATACGATTCACATCAGCTACAAACACCATAGGAAGAAGAACAACGACTATTTTAAATAATGAAAAGAAATACTTAAGCTAACAGTGCGTACATACATAATAAATACAAGCGATTGGTGGGGAGAACATTTGTATATTCAACTAAACATTAAGCGAAGGTTTTGAATTTGCATATTTAAATTGACTAAACCCATATACATAGTTAAGAGCCAAGGCAAATGGAAATAATAATGCACACCTACTCAAGCCTAGATGATAGACAACCAATCTAACATACCAGTTAATGCTAGCAATAAGGATGCGAAGGATCAGATCGGAGCAGCGCCACAAGATTTAGAGTTTCAGCAACCGCAACTGCAAACGCAACTGCAACTAAATATTAATATTAACCATTAATTAACAAACCAACAGAAAGACAACAGCAACTGTAGTTTGGCACACTAAAGGCAACAAGTTTAAAGTTACAAGAATAAAAAAGAGTTAAGATTACACAGGAAAGTGAGAGTTTTGTTAGCATTTATTTGATATGCGCGTTTTTTCAGGGACTGCTTGCGATTTTTGTAATAAAGCAATAAGCCGTTTTGCTCAAGGATTAAATACGTTGATGTTTTTCCAACCCCACAATTTTTTTTTAATTTTTCCAATTGTGTTTCACGTGAATTATCCCCAACAACTGTCTTCCAATTATACTTTCTAGTCGTACCTCTCTGTAGCCTCAGTTGCTTTCGAAATTTTACCAGACTTAAATGTAAACTAAGCACTCCAACTTAATTTATTAGCCGTTGAATCAGACGTACCTTGCGTGAGAACAAAACGAGAAAAATTGTAAATAACTGCTGTTGATTAATTAATAACCTAATTTACGAGTAACTAACTAAATGAACTTAATTTGTAGTCATTAGCCGAGGCGAATCATTATGAATTAGTGAACCGAAAATAATAAATATAAATGCACTGCCAAAAACAAAGGTTTTAAGTCAAATGAACAACAAACAGATCGAAGTGGAGACTCCAAAACAAAAGACGAAGTTCGCAAAACCAAATCGAAAAAGAAAACTGCTGTAAATATAAGAATGAATACATATAGAGAAATCATAGACATTTTTTAAAGGCACATTAATTAACGAGGAGCATGCAATTTGCAGATTTTTTACATTATTTTAATGAACTAAGCAAAACAATAATGAGTTAAACGGGAATAACGTAACCGAACAAACAAAAAATTTAAAATGCCAAGCGGCCGCGCGATTTTGTAACAAAATCAAAAGACAGAATGTTAACATTGCGTAAAGTTAAATCAAGACAAAAAGTATAGACATAAAAACAGACATCACAAAATGGCTAAAACGAAAACGATAACAACACTAACACGGCACCGGAAACGGAAACGGAAACGGAAACGACAACTTGGTTGTGAGTTCGATCCGATGGCCGGACTGGTCTTAAGTTGTGTGCACTATTCTAACTGTAAATAACAGATCAGAAGTCGTAACAATTAGCCGTAATTAAAAAAAAAAAAGAAGAAAAAACACCCCCAAAATGAAGACATTATCCAGTAATAGGAAATCGACTACGGAAAATAAATAAACCCGAGGCATACCCTTTTAAAGTTCACGTAGCAAAAACACAAACTTACCAGTTACCCTAAAGACCCTTGAATCGATGAGATTTCGGGCCACGATAATCACACACCAAAAACCAAAGCCAGCTGCAAGAATTAGTGAGATGCCGTTTGAAATATATAGCTGAATTAACACAATTAACAATGACATTATCCCCTAGCGATTTTTTTACCTGTTTGTATTTTAGTTTGTGGTTCGGATATGTTATAGCATTTGTCATAGCCACATATAGTTGTGTACATAACTAGTTAAAATTTTGCATACAAAACGGTTATCTTAAGTATATAAATACACGCAAAGGTGAATATTAGAGAGACCTCCCCCCCCAAAAAAAAAACACACTCAAAAACCGATACAGACTTGACACAGATTCAAATTCTGATACACTGAGAATCGGCCTGGAGGCTGAAGAAGACAATGCGCGGGAGATAATGCGAAATAATAATTATATTATTAATATACAACAATAAACTTGAACTTAGGTATATGATTCTGAATTTAAATAATTTTTAGTAAAACAGAACAAAGAAACCAAAAGCAAAAAAACGGAAACTCTAAACACTTGAATGAAATTAAATGACAACTTATTAAAAATACAAATAAAAATTGATGAATTAAGTAAATTAAATTGCTCAATTTAGCAGAGAGTATAAATAAAGAATTATACGTTAAGTAATAATTTCAAAATACAAACTCGTGTTTTTACTGGGAGGTTTGGGCAAGAAATAGCAGCTAAACAATTTGCTTACTTTATTAAAAATATATTTCTAGGTTAAATCTTTTTTTTTAACTGATAAAATTGGGTAAATGTTGAAATTGGGAAAAAGATCACATTTCCATTTAACTAGGATACAATTAATAAAAGTTATAAGTTTTGGTTAAACAATATTTTTGGAAAAATAAAACTGGAAAATATAATTTTTTATGTGGGGAAAAAATTCTTGTAACAAATAATTTTTTAGAACACTAAAATAAATTACGATAAATTGCGAGGACTGGTTGCGATACTCATCGATAGTCAGGATTGTACTGCGCATGTCCAGGATGTGTCAAATTTCAGTGACAGTTCTGTGGGCTTTAAGTGTATATACTCGTACCTTCAATGGGGTGTGTAAACGAATCGGACAAAATGGAAATCTTAATTGTTTAAAATGCTGACCGCCCTGCGTCGAAAAATTCGGTTTGGAATGCAGCGCACGGTTTTAATTGCGGTCCTGCTGGCGGTGGGCATTTTTAGCTACGCCTTTCTCAACCTCAAGTTCTGCTTCAAATTGATGTCCCACCGGAGCCTCAACCTGATGGTAAAGTAGCCTCAACTATTTTATCAACTCATTACTTTATTTATTTGTAATATCATAAACAGTGCCAGAAGTATGAAAAGCACGAGTACAGCGGCTCTTTATGTGATGAACTTTGTGGCTCGCAATCTTCCTTCGACAACTTCCAGTGCCCACTGAACGATATGAAAACTATACTCTTTACGGCCGAGAAGAATGGTGATATGTATGCGGTGAAGGTAGGTCGGATTTTTCGGCTTTGGTTGTCATGACTACGATTTCACTATTTCTTCTTTTTTAGCTGGCCCGGCACAATGACGATGAACTGAGCTGGACAAACAGCAAGGGAGAGTCAATTTATCCCAAGATTGAGGAGTTTCATGAGATTGTAAAACTCCACATCATACTGGCCTATAACGTCACCCTAGATGATAACATGGTAAGCCTTGGGAAAGTTACAATTAGAGCCTTTCTTAAGCACCTGAAACTCAAAAGCTCAATTTGCATAATAATTATATATTGTTTTAATTTTAGATACGCGCTTTGGTTAACCAGGAGATAGCGGATGATAATTCGCAGCAAATGGTTAGTTTTTGGAGGCTGTTCAAGGACAACAACTACATGATGGGCAAGCTCTTCGACGAGGAGTCCATTTTCCCGACAGTTCTGGGCTCCTGTGGGCCATACTATGCCACTGAGGGATTGCAGATCGTGCAATCCAACCCCAGCATCATGCAGTATCTGTGAGTCATTTACTTTATTTAACCCTTATCCCCAACTAAATTTTTACTTTAACAACTTTTATAGAGCCTCAAATCGCTTGCAGCGCCTAAAACACGCCCTAAATATTATGGAATATATTTTCCGGCTGGACGAAATGAAGCCCGAACCTCTGAAAATGTGCAAGATGCAGGTGAATCGCTTTGGGACCGCTACTGAGCGAAGGCTTAAATACCAGAGCGCCGAGCACGTCTATGTGGAGAGTCAGTTGGACAAGAGGTTATCAAGAGGCGTCAAGTGTCAATCTAATCAGGACTGCCACTTCCACTCCTGCCGAGGAATGTGCGACGGGGAGAAGCAATCCTGCACGCACATTCAGCAGAACAACAACTTCCAGATATTCTGTGAGCACATCCTTTTAGGAGGAGGAACCTTCCAACCTGGACTTCTCAGTGGAGTGCGTCTTTCGAAAACGCTGCAAAAGCTGGTGAAGATGTGCGTGCAGCCGCCGGAGGAGCATCAAGTAGCGGGACGCCAGCAGGCGCCCAACATGCAGCTCGCCTTGAGGCTCTACAACGAGCTGAAGCAACTGCACCAGGCTGCAGCCACGGCCGCAGGATCCGAGATCTCCGACGAGGGGCAAGGACAACGGGGAGTCTGAGAGAGGCTATGGGAATTAGTCCCAGGTAGATCAATTGGCGCACAGCTTGCTCAAAACTGATAGCATTTTTACATTTAGTGTTAATTAAATAAATCGAAATAAATCATAAAAGGCTTTTTATTTAACACAACTACCAAAATAAATGAACAATTTAACAAAATTTATGACAAAATATACGACAGTTGACAATATTTGGTATTAAGATGATGCTACTAGGGATATTTTTGTTATTTTTTGGTGTCAATTTTGTGTCACTTTGATATGCATCTTATAAGAGATTTATTACCAAGCAGAAGGATCACACTGATGTCTAAATAGGAGAATATTGATAACGATTAATTCCTCGCTGTATTTTGTCATGACCACAAAACGTTTTGGGCTCATCGGGCAAGATTTTTTTTTCTGTGTATGAATAGGTAACCTTCATGACTGCCTCATCAATCTCTTCCACCTGTAAGTTGACCATTTTTAAAATTTGTTTGTCTGCTATTTTCATACTTACATCAAAAACTTTGTAAATAGCGAAAGGGTTGGTGACTATATGCAGTTCAAAAGGACTTTGAACGGTAGGATCCCGTATTGCCTTCAGAGTTGAGTAAACTTTGCTCACAAACTTGGTAGACGTTTCCGAATTAAATTCAAACGTAGCGCAATCGAGTCTTTGACAAGCTTGTATAACCGGCAACACCATCAGCATATCTATGTTTACACCCAGATTTAAGTAAGGATCTCTTATATGCAACGATTTAAGTTCTTTTAGCTGTCCTAGGTCAGACAAATCATTACACTTTTTGTAAAGGGACATTTTTAAGTTGACTAAAGAGTTAATGAGCGATATTTCACGTATTTCATCAAAATGTTGAATTGGTGCATGGAGTTTTTGTATCACTGATCCACTTTTAAGGGCAAAAGCCCGGTAAAGTTCACTTAAAGAACCATCTGCATAATCGATAATCAATTCTTTAAGACTCTTTATATTTGCTAAGACTTTTATGCCCGGATCCTTGCCAAAACTGCATTTTAAAGACTCCAAGGTTTCAAGTTGTGTCAAATATTCACATTCACTGGAGCCAAGCCAAATATTTAATTCCAATTTCCGAAGAGTAAACGGTAATTTGAGTGACGAATCCTTCAACGGGGTTTGCCGATACAGGCTATCCCTTCCCTTTAAACTTAAACTTTTTAAACCATTAAGTTTGGAAATTTCAGTTTTTTCTATGTTGCTGAGTTCCTTGTTCCGTATTTCCAGGTGCTGAAGTCTAGATGTATCCTTCGACGAAAATGCAGCAAACAAGATATGAAGAGAATGGTTTGGATTGGAGACTGAAACAATTAATTCTTCAATGCACGAGTTGGCTAGTTCTGACACCGATTCCAAATCTTGCAAGTTGGCAAAATGGCAGTCCAATTTTTTTAGCGACCTGATTCGAGTAACCATTGAAACGCTTTGTGGTGGGAGTCCTTGAACTGAGTTCCTCGGAGGTTTTATGGTCAACTCCTCTAGTGTTTGTAGACTGCACAATTTTTCAATGTCACTGGAATCTAAACAGGTGGAGCATATTACTTTTTTAACACTCTGGATTTGAGCCATTTTGTATATATCTTTAAAATGCCTTTCATCCAACTTGTAAATATCCAATTCTTTAATCGTACTTAAGTTGCTGGTGGCGAAGGCTTCGGAGAGTGAACTAAGAGAACCCAGATTCGGATATCCTGAGATTTGGAGGGTTTCTATGCCTTTAAGTTGAGCAAGTGGCGTAAGCAAATCGGCGTCGAAGTTGGAGTTCATATGAATACGAAGAATTTGTTTCTTTTTCTTAAAGTTTATATAACCGTCCCTGAAAACGATGGTAACATGCACCTGGCATGTGGTTAGCAAATCAAAAACCTTTGAAGCAATTAAATTCATGGATTCATAGACATCGATAAACAGGTATTGCAAGTTAGTAAGTTGATTTAAACACTCGATCGAATACCCATCTGAAAAGCGGCTCGACAGAAATCGAATTGATTTAATTTTTGCAAGCGCCTCGGCCTCCAGTAGATCTATTCCTGATCGTGTATCAATTTTACATGATTTTAAAGCAAATGAATCATCCGGGTCCATTATTTGAAAAAATTTTAAAGGATTACGTCCTAAGTATGTCGTAAAAACCAAGCGACTTATATTAAGTTGTTTCGACAGGGAAACTAATGTGCTCAGGTCGAACTCTTTACGTATTGTTATCTTAAGCTCTTCTTTATATCTGTCAAAATAAATTTCGCTACTTGCATCGAAAGTAATGGTTGCAAGGGATTCCTCTAAGTCCTCTTCCAACATTTCACATAAATTGTACTTGGTTTTAAAACAACTCCTGCGAAAAATATCAAAATTAAATGAAAAATCCAATGACTTAAAAGTCGCAAAAGTAACAGTGGGATTAAGGTCCGTTAAATAATCTTGAATAGTAAGTGTCAATGGTCCCAGATTTTTTGGTCTGTGACTTTCTCTTAATTCATTGAAAAATTGCACTTGCGAACCGCTTTCTTGGACTCCACTGATAACTAGTGATCTTAACTTGGGTAACTTTGCCAGCGGAGCAAATTGAGCAGCACCAGACGGTGCTTCCGGGCTCAAATCAATCGTCAGTATCTCAAGATAATCGCAGTGAGGTGCGATATCGGATAGATTTCCACTGATTAGTTTTCTTTCAAAGTCCAAATATTTCAAGTTGGGGCTAGAAATGCAGATATCAGCTAACACTTCTGTGGTAGTTTCTTCATTTATTTGTAAAATCGCAGTGGGTTGGGGGAACTCTGCAAAACGAGATGAAAGTTTCAAGACTTGATGACTACGAAAAAGGAAGTTTTGTTTGGGTTAGCAATACCTAAAGAAAAGTGTAAGTCATAGAATAATGGAAACTATTTTGGCTTTGACCATATTTTTAACTTACTTTTTTTCTGAATTTTTGTTTTAAATTTAAACACAAGTCCAAGATCGATGTGGGTGAACTTTTTTCTGATAGCATGAAGGTAGTTTCGCCAGAACAAGTCCTTCCCTTCGCTCGTTTTTTTGTTGATGCGCAGATCGATTAGCAGTTTTGTAACCTTCTTGAATAAATCCAACTCAAGAGACTCGTACAATTTTGTATGATGATTCATTAGCAATTCCAAGAAATGTTCGTGGGCGAGCACAAAGCAAATTAAAGTTGTATAGTCATTTGATTTGCAATCAGCAATGATGTATTTTATTATCTCCAAGAGACAATGGACATTGAGAATAAAATTGCCACTTTCATCCATTTCCTTGACAAATGAACTAAGCTCTTCAAATCAAGGCAATTATTTTCACTGAAAGAATATAGTACGGTTAAGTATTGAAACAGGAAGACAAAGGCAGTCCAAATCGTTTATATTTGTTATGTGCAAAATGCGAAAATCAGATAGTGCTGTGTTGATAGCGTCAGATAACTTTTTAGATAGATTAGTTGTGCCAAAAGAGCTGGTTCCTGAAGCGCATTGACTCCAAAGTGAACCGAATTTAATCCCAAAAGTCTTTGGGGGATAAGGAAATGCGAAAAATGTAAAGCCAACAAGAAACAGAGACCACGGAAATTTTACGGACTTCGATTTTGTTTTTGAAAGGGAAATAAATAAAGATTTATTTGTTATTAAAGCAACCAAAGAGTGTTCCAAATGCCAGGGCTGAAGAGCACCCTGCCCCAAACTGACAAAAAGCTCGGTGATTCACAACCAACCGCCAAATTCAAAACCATTTTTGTTGAGTATGTTAAGTTATTCAGCTACTTTTGCTTTATTATTATTCACTTTGAAAATTTTAAATTCAGATTACATGCTTTGTTGGTTACATACAAGTTGCATATTGGTTTCTGGATATATTTATATTTGCAGCCTACGCCCGGGGGGCCAACTGTTGATCGACAGGCGTTTTCCGAGCGTTTTTCAACCGTTTTCCGAATGAAAAGCCTCAAGGCCCCGGCCAGCTGTTGCTTACTTGGCTAAAACACAGATTAACACGTTTACTTCATGCTGTTCGCATTGCACTGGCGTACATGATGTCGTATATGTAGGTAATATTTATATTTAGTTAGAGTAATTAGATAAACTAAAACACACATTTCAATTACCACAATTATCTAGAATTTCGACTGGGGGCTTTAAGTACAACAATTAGTTAATCGGTAAGTGCCATTAATACAATCGAAAAGAATTCAGTATGTTACATGTTGCGGTCGATCGATCGGTTGTGAGTTGAGTAGCTCTACGAGTAAAGTGCAAAAATGTAGAAAATGTTGTGGCCATTTGAGTTCCTCTCACTGTGCGTTTGCTTGTCTCCTGATCCATCGGTCCTACAATCCGATCCGATCCGTCGTCTCGCGACTTTAACCTTTAATTACGAATTATGCCGGAGGTTCGTTTCACAATTTTTGTAAAAAAATACATTTCATGTTCGCTTCCTACATTTAGCTATGCTAAATCATTATTGTTATTCTTCGCATTGATATATTCAAATTGCATTCATATTCATGTCCCAGACTGTAGCCGGTGTATCTGTGTGTGTGGGTGCTTTCAGAGACAAAATCGATTTGAAAGTATCGTGTGAACAACCGCTTAGTAACTTCGTCTCGTGCTTTATACATTTAATCGTTTAATCAAATCCTGGTCCTTTTTGAGTACTTTGCTTGCGAGATGTATCCGACTGACACTGACTTATCCTCGTATGCTACACTGTACATTATCCTTACTGCCTCCTGCTTACCAACTAACAAAAACGCACAGACACCAAAGAGATATATGCTTCGAAAAATTGATTGGGTACACAGTTTGGATTCGCTTAAGTGGTATTTTAAAGGTATTGGGGTTCCAATGTTGATGACTGCTTACTCTACACGTGTTATGTTGTTCTTTGATTGAGTAGAATAACTGAAAATGGGCCAAGGACGTGAAAAACCAAAATCAAATTATATCAGAGCAGGCGCTTGTTTTATTTTGGGCATAATTTAAAATTAGGATAATTAAAAACTTATGGTTTCTGGTTTTGATTACGTTTAAAGCTTACATATTTTATTTGTAAAACATAAAGTACAAATACGATTTGCATTGCATTCATAAACTAAAGTTAGGCTTAAATTATTTCACGAAGTTGACGCACTCGAAAAAGTGCCATTACACAAATCTCTGCTTCAGTTTTCCAAAGCAAATCAAGTAACTATAAGTTTAAACTATGATTAACATTAAGCAGTTAAACTAAAACTAGGTACCGAACTAAGGCTAGAATAACTATACTCTTACTCTGCGTTTAATGCGAATGCAAATACGAAACGAAAATGTAAATTGCTTTTGATTGTGAGTAGTTTTCGGCTGCCGTTCGTCAAGAAATCATTTGTGGTAAAGTAAAAGCAACAGGAAAGGGGTCTAAATTAAGTTAAAAATGCACACAATGTCAAAGGTAATCTTGAGCATATAATACTTTGCGTTTCATATACACAAATCCGGAAACGAAAATAGAATAATACAGAACAGAAAGGCGGCCCAAACTAGGTACTAAAGGTGGACTTATCGCAAACGCAGGTGATGACAAATAAATAAATTACAATTACAAGTAACATACAAATAAGGATTGAGTATGCGTGTGTATCTGGGTGTGAGCAAAACGATCAGTTATCAGACGCACAGACGGAAAACAAGTGCGAGGCAATTGCTCACTTGGGTGGCGAAAAACCCTTTGCCCAAAACACCTTACAATATCATTTTCTCATACTTTCGTTTGTTGTTCTAGCTTGTTTACAAGCTTTCTTGATTTTTCATTTGGAATTCTTTTTTAGAACGCGTTCATTTGTTTTTGGTTGATAGGGGATTGGAGAGCATGAAGATGAGGTCGTTCTGCTGCTGCAGGATCTTGTTCAGCATGTCGCGCCATCCCGCGTAGCTATCCTGCGTTTCCGCCTGGCAGATCATCGTGACTTCCGGGATCTTGTTGGGATCCGTAGACTTGATTTGGAAGCGACAGTCGCCCAGTTCCTTCATTTGCATGTGATTGAGCTAACGAGAAAAAAATGGAAAAGGTTATTAGGTAACTAGTCATCAGACATAAACATCGCAGGTTAGAATTTATGTGTTTCAAAGAAGTCTTATTAATCTAGTTATTTAAAAATTTATCTTACCTGTATGTGCGATCGGTATTTAAATGTGGGGCTGGAGTACTGATTCTTTGCCTTCTCAATATCCGCAAAGATGATGATCTGCTGAAAGAGGAACACCTGCAGCTCGCGCTGCTTTTGCCCCGCATCCATTAGACAGTTCATGGGACCCTGCATTAACAGGCTGCCTTGGGCGGTGATCTCCCCATCAAAGTCCTGCAGGCTGCGCAGCACCACCATCATGTCGTTGACCGTCTTGACTACTACCTTCATCTGCTGGTAGGCCTCCTGCAGCATGGGCACCTCCTTATACAGGCCAGCTCCTTCTGTAGCCTTGATGATCTCCTTGATTAGCAGCTCGTATTTGGTGATGCGCTGCACTGGCTTGATGATAAGGTTGCTCAGCTGGTGGTGAAAAAAAAGGAAAATGGTTAGTTACAATCAACTAAAAGGTTTTTTAAAGGTTTTCTGATATTTTACGATACAACATTTGGTGTTCGAGAACCAAATGCCATTTATAAACCTAATTTAGCCTTAAAAGTCAACTTACATCCAGGCGATGTCCCAACTTTTGGCGTATGCAATCGAAATACTGATAGTGGGCGCTGACTATATATTCTGACAATGGCTTATTACTGCAATAGGTGTAGTACAGGGCGAACTTGGTGGCTGATCGCTTGATGAGCGGGCCCAGATCCGCCGGTGATTTTTGGCAGTTGCGCAGGGCCCTCAAAAAGAAGCTGGGAATAGAAAAGTTATATTAAGTACGCTTTTTATTGAGGAACTTATGATTTCTGTACTCACTCCCTGTGCCACTCGTAGATGTCTTTGATATTGTTGAAAACCAACTTCATTTTGCCACCCTTTAAATCCTCGGGCATGGGTATATCACTGTTCGTGTTGTTGATTTCTGTCATGTAACTGAAGAGGAAAAACTCAAGTTAACTATAATTAGCTTTAAATAGCTGAGTAATAGAACTTACCCGTTGACTATCTCATGCAGATCCTGTACATACGACTCCTCTGTGGACACCAGCTCCGCAAAGACGCACTGCCGCTTCTTGAGAGCTGTAGCTTTGTCTGGGACTGAACTGTGGCTCTGTGGGGGATAAAAACAATCGTTATGGCCGAACCAACAGGTAAGCTCTCTAATCAGGTGCTCACCTCTTCATTGTTGTCGTGTGAGCGTCCATGGCCATTGGTGCTGGCATTCTCGGCTCCTCCACTTCCATCCACGCGACTGTTGGACTCGTGTTGTTCCTGGACAGGAGAAATTCAGGAAAAGGGGGTTAGTTAGTCCTGCTCTCTGCACCGTCAACTGGACTAAAGCACTCACCGTTGTCGTCTTGACAATTTCTTCTATTTCCGATAGTGGATTGCCATCCATTTTGCCGGTGCTGGCCTGGAAAAACGTTCAAAATGGAGGAAACTCAATGATGGTCAGGTCGAATACATAATGAAAAAGTTTGAGCAACGATTATTGCATTATCCCCGTCTCGTGGAAGCGGCTAATTGAAAAAGTTTTTTGCAGGCCAGGGAATATGGCCTGTACACTTGATTCAATAACTTTTAAAGGCAAACAATCTGTCTATCTCTCTATTGAAATTGAATAAACCATCGTTTATTTAATCAGTCCCCTCCACACATCCCGCCCAAGCTCCGTGGCCGCAAATAGAGTTGAGGGAAAACCTCTATGATTTTGTGGCAATTTTCAAAATAAATATATTCTAGAGGTTGCATGTTTAGCTCGAATTGAATCACTCGCTTATTTTTGTTTTCCCACTCGCGTACTCGCAGGGCCGCAATTAATTTCACTTGCATAAATAACAAACTTAACTAAACACAAACACACAACCGCAATAATAACCGAAATTTGCTTTTGGGGGGACTTGGGTGAAAAGTTCTGTAGACATTATTGTGTAACTATTGTTTTTCTTTTGCCCAACTTTCCATTCTTTATATAGTACTTGCGATAAGATTAAGAACAGTCAGCTGTTTGGGCTTGGCGAAATTTTGGAATTTGTCATCGAAAGCAAATTACAACGGGGGAATGCAGCTTACAAATAAACGGAAAAAACAGCTCATGGCACGTGTTGCTTAAAATTCCCGGCGCACTGTGGAATTTTTTTTTATATTTCGGCTACCGTTTATGGAGAACTGTCTTTCGAAAACGAATCAAATGTGGCCTTTATAGGGATTTTGCGACGGCGACGCATTTTGAGAATCTCGACAAAAAGCGACTGAGCGCCGAGCGATGAGCGGAGCGACTGACTGACTGGCCTAATAGTTTCGCCTGTTGCCCCAGCATGTTTAACATATGTAGGCACGACCCCCAACCCATCCACCCACTCAAGCATACACACTCACTCAGTGGTTACCCCCCACACCAACCCCCTTGCTACATCAAAAAGAAACTCTCAATCAACGCTTGGCCAACAATTTCGTCGCAGTCACTTGAGGAAAAGCGTTGAAATAATTGTATGGCATATAGTATCGAATGAGCGAAAGCTAAACAGAGAGATATACCTAGAGATATAGATAGGGTCTCTCTTTGTATTCCCCGTGTGCGAATGTATTTTGTATAGCTTTGGTTCGCACTGTTGTTGTTATGAATTCTTAAATACATAAATTAATTCGCATTTTGCGGCGTCGAAATATTCTAGAGAGTGCGGGTGCTCACTGATCGACAAGGAAATACCTCCTCCGCCTATAAAGTCTTGAATAATATTTGTATCATAAATAAGGCATTTTAAGGAAATTATAGCCAAATCTTTTAGACTTATAAACTTGGGATTTTTAATTGATTTGATCGAAGTTTCTTCGATTGAGATTGAAGTTATGGGTTTGCTTCTTAGAATTTAATAAATAAAAACTTAGTTTTCCGTTTTTCCAAGAACTCTTTTTCGTTTAAGGGACAAATTTTCAAAAATCAAGCTGTTAGGGCTATCTTAAATTCTACATACCAAATTTTTATGTCCCAAGTAAATATTGATCTTAATAAAATGTTTGTTTTTGGGGGATAAGAAGTTAAACAAATATTTATTCTATATTAGACCATTAAATCTGCTAAGCGGCAAGGTCACAATTAACCTATTTTAAGGTACAAAATTTTTTCAGGGGATTCCTAACACAGCAGGTTTAAGTTTTTGTATACTACGAGGTCTGATATCAGCGGACGTTGAGGTTTTACATTAGAATTTCATCAGCGGGACAGCGACAATAAAGGCAACAACTAAAAGGAAGAACAATAAAAGCTGAAACCAAAGGAACAACAAGTCGGCCACGTACCCACGCAATGACGTACCCACATTTAAGTGGTGTGACATTTAATTAGCCTGTTCGAAAAATAGGGGGAGGAGGGATGGTATCCAGCAGTCGACTTGCAACGGCTGATGTCACATATATCCATGTACACAGTATATATACCACTCACAAAGGGCACGAAATTCGACAAGGAGAACTATTAAAAATTAATGACAATGCAAATAGGCGAACTAAACAAAGGTGGCACAGGAATAAGGCCAAGACCCGAATGCCAAGTAGGCCAAAAAGTTAACAGTAAAGATATACAAAAACCTAACTGGGTTAAGAAGTTCGCACCCAGGCAAAAAGAAAAAAAAAACAGTACAGAATTTGTAAACAGGAAAGAATACAATTATATGTTGACGCATCAAGGCAAAGCAACTTGTTCGAGGCAGCCAAAATTTACATGGCTGGCGAATTCGGCTAATAAGCCATCATCATCAGCGGAATAGAGAGCTCGGAGACCAGACGACATTCAATTTATTGACGGACAAAGTGGCCATAGCGATGGCGACGTTCTGGCGACGGACACATCGGGTTGGAAAAACGGAAAACGTTTGAAATGGATGCGAAACAACTAAATTAGGGAGCACTCCAAACAGAAACGAAATGAACCGAATCATTAATCAACTTGAGGGAGAGCCAAGAGCAAACTTTAAAACCCAGAAAGTGCAAAATGCGAAGAAACACTAAAAATATGCAGCACTTGGGGGAAGAATTTATTTGAAGACTTTTTGATAAGTTAAATGGCTGCAGTCAAGTCAGAGAGCTGAACTCAATTTTCTCAATTAATTCTTGTTTTGAGTTGGGAAAACTATTAAAGGTTGTTTGGTTGGTAGAAAATGTCCATACAACTATTTATTATTATGTTATAATTTATTCATTAGGCATTTTTAAAATGGAAATGCCTAAAAATATATCGCAACAGCTGGTCAGTAGTCCACATTGTAATACTTTTGTTGGTAGCGCAATTATGTCTGCACTACAAATAATGAGTAGAGGTAAAAGAAAACTCAAATAAAAATGGCTTCTGACATATTTTCTACTTTTTGTGAGACCACAACCCCGCACTTAATTAAAATGCGAAAAAAGAGAGGAAAAAGTAGGATAAAGAAAAAGCTTGGTTGGCTTTGTTCTATCCAATGAGAAACCTCTAAGTATGAATTACTTTTTGCATAGCTCATGATTAGTTAGGTTACTACAATTGTATGTTGAACAATACAGAAATGGAAAATATAAAGAAAGAAATTTGTATGGCTTTATTTTCAGCTTTATGAGGAAATTTATTGGTTTTTGCTAGTTTAATCTTGCCAAAAACAGAAAACATTCTTTAATTTATTGTGTTTTGCTAGTTAAAATTTCGACATAAACAAAAATCAAGTGATCCTAGCTTTTATTAAGTTTAAACCCCAATGACTATTTTACTGCAAAGACTTTTTTATGGAAGCTTTCAGCAGCTCTTCATTTAGTTTAGTGCCACACGAGTTGAGGCAGTGCATCAAATTCCGCATAATTTAAGGCCACATTCGCAACCATGAATCAGCCAGCCAGACTCATTGACTATATCCTTTCCCTGTAATTTGCTCTCAAAAGTACCAGCCAAGTGGAAGTCCCGCCCCACGCACAAACTCACTCACGTCACAGAAATCCGACAAAGTCTGTGGGCTAATTTGACTGTCGAAATTTATGCGTTGTATCTGCGAGTTCGAGTATCGTTCAGTATCTTTGTATCTGTATCTGTGGTGCGGTCTATTCACTCCCCCTTTCGCAGCGTCTATCTCCTCCTTCTCAGTGTGTAAACAAAATAAAGTGGCGCATTTATGGCTAAGGTGGCTGGCCCAGAGAACGAAACGAAAGGAGGAGCCTCTACCCCCCAATAAGAGGGGATGTGTGCCACCATCTGCTCTCTAATTGAGCAGAGCCCGTGCTCGGATTGCCGATGACGTCGATGGAGAAGAGAAGAGTCGAGTCGAGTCGAGTCGGCCGGGCCAAAGTCACAATAAACCGCTTTGATTTGTGTGGGAAACACATATTAGAGGAGCTGCGTGCTAAGCAAACAAACTTGGATCCAGCAAATGGGTGGCTGATTGGACGTGGGGCACTGGGAATATCATTCACGTTAGGGTGGGTCAATAACTCAGAAACAATTTATTGGAAAAAGAAGATGACCTTCTTATCCTTTCCACTTCTTTTAAATTTCAAATTTATAAAACAAAACTAAATTGAACTCTTAATAAAAAATTTTTAGAAATGTTTTCAACACTAAGCATCACACGTGGTTTAAAAACCGATTATTTTAGGACTTCCTTATCATTACAGGTTATTTTTTATATATCATATTTAGTTTTCAACAAACCCGCCCCATTAAATTCATAGGGAAAATCTTCAGGTATCCGTGACGGACATAAGAACTCACCAAATTGGCCGAGCTCTCCTTAGCGTCCTTGGTAAATGCGGGCGGTCCGTTGGCAATCAGGTGCGGCTCCTGGATGGGTTTCATGGGCGGCGGCATCTCCAGGCCGGCCTCCTCGTCCGGCTCATAGTCCCCGGGTCCTCCCGGCTGCTGGGTGGAGCTGGGGAACTGCGACGATGGGACCACGGTGGCTGGGCTGCCACCTGGCTGATGCTGCTGCTCGGTAAGCTCCTCGGCGTGCTTCTGGGGTGTCTGAAAAAGAAAAAACGTCAAATGATATAAATAAACGCTCGTTAAATGCGATGAGTGGCACACTCACTCTCAGGTTCTTCTCCGAGGGCTTCTTCACCAGCGGTTTGCTGTTCGGTGGCTTGTCCGCACCCTTGCGGTTGATCAGCGGCAGCCAGTTGCGCCTGGAAAATTCAAAAACAATTCGACAGTTAAGTGACAGTTTGGATACTTTATCGAGAAGTGGTGTGTAGCTACAGGAACTTGCGAATCGTTGTTGTGCTCTGTACAAATTCCTCCATCTCATGACGTGAGAAATACGAAAGAATAAATAAAACAAAGCGAGAAATGCTTGATGGCTGTCCAGCTGCGCGGCCAACATCAGACTGTCGCCAGCATCGGCTGCTAACTTGGAAAATGGCCCGCTGTTCGGTTGTCGCCGCTCGCACAGTGGGCAAAATTCAATTTCCCTATCACCGTTTTGCCTTTTTAAAGAGCTGCTGCAATTGGTTTTATGATTTCAACCATTTTAAAGCCAATTTTACGTTTATATCTTTTTCATATCGCTTTTTATGCTCAAAGTTTTTACCGCATTCGCCATAAAAAAATATTCCTTTCAACGCTCCTTTGATTAATTTGCAGTCAGAGCAAAGTTTATGGGTCAAGTTTCGACTTTTTGTGGGGCGAGTCATTAATCAGCCACAGTGAACACTGTCTAGAGAGGACGGCTTAGGTTTCAACGGCTCATTTGGGGGGAGGAAAAATGTTCTGGGGCAGGGAATATTCTGTGGTCTGTGGAAATGCAGTAAGGAAAACCGCAAACTAAGCTCTGTTTAAATATGCCATTTATAAAATATTAATTAAGCTTAATTAACGAGCAAAATAGTCCGCCTTAAACGCTTCGCAAATCGATATCAATTAAACAAAACACAAAAAGAGTGGAGCAGCAAAGTGGCCTGGGGAGGCGGAACCCAATGGCATGTAACATAATTCGAAGTAAAAATAAACATTGACACAGACAACAAGGAACGGGGACCCGGTTTTCGACAACAAGGACTGGTCAGTGGAATTAAACGAGACCAGAGTTCGGTTCCAGGAATTGTATTTAATTTATTATGAGCTTGTCCACATTCAAAATTCATTTGGCTGATGTAATGTTTTAGGCAAATAGCCAAAGTGTCTTCTTTTCTATGAGTGAAAGTGGTCGTGTTTGTTTGGGTGTGTATTAATGGGGCCGCCGCAAAGTATGCAACAAAGTAAGCCGGCAAATTTGCAGTTTCCGCCTCCTGCTATTCGACAACAAATTGTGCACGGCAAAAAAAATTATATAGTATAATTGTGTTTATCACAGAGATAGAGTATAAAACTGCAGATGATATATTTGCAATAAATAAACTAATTTGAGTAGGAAAAAATACTTCTGAGGTTGTCAAAAAATAAAACCTATTAAATGCATCCAACAAAGTATGGTTTTCGTAAAGAAAAGTTCACATCAAAATATTAACATCATTGAAGTAAAGTGTAAATAATGTTTTACCGTTTTTTAGATAGAACTGAAAATTAAAGTGCTAATTGACTTAGTTTCTATCGTTATTTCTTAATTTGGCGGTTTTGGTGACATGCGAATTCAAAAATGTCCAATGAATAAATATCAAGTAATGAGTCACTATTTAGTTTACGAAATTAAGATAATTTATTCTTCCAGTTTAATACTTAAAGTTGCCCAAATGTTTACATAAACCAGGCAATTTAAAACCTTGGATTCCACTTGTTTAAATTGAGCAAAATATACATTCAAATTATTAAAAACTTAGCCATGAAAAAAATATTTTTTATGTTGTGTGATTGTGATTGTGAAATACTTTCTTTTAAGGAAAAATATCAAGAAGCATTTAAATAAATTGAGCTATGAATAAACATTATTGAAAATTGAGCTCTGAATAAATTGAGAAGTTTGTTTCTTTGAATTGTGAAATACTTTTCCAGTGCCATCCTGTATGTGTGGCTCAAAGACAAATACCGATATATAGAGCAAGTCCATTTGGTTCATTGGACTTGGCAGCACGCGCTGCTGAGCAGGATCCTCAACCCCACATCCTGATAGCCCCCCGATTCCTTTGCATATGTCCTGGACAAACACACGCGCATATTGACACAGTGCTTGAGACAAAGAGTCCTGACCAAAGTGACAGCCAGAAAGAGCGACAGAAAGGCAGGATGTGCCAGTGGGTGACTCGGACAATAATCTATATTCATGTTCGGCAGGAATAAGGCGATGAAGAAGCAGATGTGCCACTACCATCACTTAATGCTCACTCGAGTGAGCCAGCAGCAAACAAAGAGCCCAATTAGTGTGCAAATATTGAAAGTGTTGTTGTGTAATATCCACAGAGAAACAGAAACGAAAGTAATGCATACAAAAAAATAGTTCCCAAGAGAACCTTGCAGTTGTTTTTGCCCACAGCTAATGCTAAGTGCGATAAGATTGTTCAAAATGAAAGAGAGGGCGATTTAAAGTTAAGTTTCGCCTCAAGGCGTAATTATAAGAAATCGCTAGCGAGTAATGCCGCATTGAAAGTTCGATATCAAAACAAATCAGAAATCAATCAGATAGGCCGATTCTCTCTTTCTTTGCGGGTACCACAAGGCGTATGATTAATACGCATGGTCTCTTATCGTTCAAGTTTTTTCCCCTACACGCTTATCACTCTCGTGTGCTCAACTAATGACGAAGTCCAACACTGACTAAGAAAGGACAAAGACAGAACCGCATTAATTTAACTTCCCTGCAATGCCAATCAGCAATAATATTTAATCGCTTGCAGTGCTTGCACAACAGGTTTTGATCGAAGCTCCATTAGATAATTGCGCAATTATCATAAAAGTCGGTGGGAAAAATGGAACCGGTTGCCAAGCCATAGAATTTATGGGTAATCCCTGTTTGTTTTGGTTATTAGCATGCGAGTGGGGATAAAAAGATGACCCAAAACAGAGCAAAGCATTATACTTTGGTTACATTTGAAACGCTTGTTCCTCACAAAAAACGGAAACCCCAATAACAACAAAAAAAAATCACCAGAAAAATAAATATTCCAAAAGCGTCTGAAGCTTAAAGATAACGCTGTGGGGGAAATCCTAAAGCAACGATAAACCTTCTTCTCGTTTATCTCACCCAAAAAAAAAAAAAAAAAACTAAATGAAGCTCAATTGCTTCTGGACAAACAACAAACAACGTGTCTGTCTAACAACAAACGAACGTGCCGGATTCGTAACTGCAGCTGCATAATGAGTGATAACTATCCGGATTCAACATATGGACTACTATTACACATTGGTGTCGATAAATCAAACTCACATATGAATCTTTCTCTGATGAAGCTTATTCATGACAAAATAAACAGAACTTGAGGATACGAAAAGAAAACATAGTCAGGGTACAAGTCAAATCTTTGAATACTCTACCAAGTAGAAGTAAATGTCTCAATTCAAATGCATATGTTTTGCAAATACAAACTTCGTTTACAGAAAATAAATCACTTTAAACGACAGCACAATAGTTTTTAAAGTAATAACAATAGTAACTACTTGGCTTATTGACTTCAAAGTCGCTTTAAATACGTAAACAGTGGAAACTGACAGTTTAATTTATTAAAGGCAGTTAAAAAATAGTAAAATAGTAAAGTATGTGGTTCAAACTTTTTATTTACTTGTTGTTCTGTTTATTTAATGTTTTGTACAACATTAAAATTCCTTTAAAAACCGTAAGCAACGGAAATTTTTTCTTTATTTCAATTAGCAACAGTCCAAGGTCGTATATTTTTTATATATTTCACATTAATTTTACATTATTTCACATTATTTTACTTTTTATAATTCCAACTCAGCTTAGCAAACCTCTGGTTAAATCGGTATACCCTCCATTAAAGGTATTACAAAAACAAAAACAGAATTAAAGCTGATTTAAGTTGGGCAATTGAGAAGCTGATGAGGCGCACGAAAAACATGAGCCACATGATACCCAAGAGCTTGTTATTGCAATTGAGACGAGGGCGACTAATTGAAGGCTAACTCACAGGAGACTTATGGGTTCGGGTTGGAAATGGATACTATTATGGTGCTTTGTTTTATTTAACTCTTGGCTAGTTAAGGAAAATCCCTGAGCCTTAGATTTGAATTTAAAACGCAGTCCCTTATAAAATAGACATCACATTGAATTAGCATTTGATGGTACTACCCAAAATTAAATATTTTCTTGCATCCATAGCCTGGGGTTTTTCAAACTTAAACAAGCTAATAAGGGGCAGATTCCTCATTTAAAGTAATCTCTGATTCCGGGATTAATATTCCAATCTAACCTGAATAAAGAATATCGTCGCTCCTTGTTTTTTTGCTTCTGATCGACGCCTTGTTCGCAGCAAACACAGGTGAATCCCGACTTTCCGCCCAGGGATTGCTGATGGTGCAGTGCAGCGGCAGATCCATTTCCGTTGCCCTGAACACTCAACGATATGGACTTGAAGAGCTTGGGCATCGATTTGGATCGGGAATGTGTGGGAACTGAACTACGTTTCATTTGAACTGCATTGGAATTAGGACTCGAAGTCACATTGTTGTTATCGCACTTGTCTCCGCCGCAAAATGTTTCGGTTCCTGGTACCGAGGCGATTTCAAAATGGAAACCATTTTCGGCCAGCTTATCTGACCGGCTCCTATGACCGCAGTCACCACTATTGTTGTTGTTGCACATGGCAGATAAGCGAAGCCCACGGAGGTGAGCACTTCAAACTCAAACTCAAACAAACACTGTGGCGTTAATTGTTAATTGTGGTTAACCCGCTAATACCGGCACCGCAAAACGAGACGCTTCCAGCACTGCGTCTAATCATAAACTGAGCGGAAAGCCAGCGGCGAGCATCGAAAAAAGGTTCTCCCCATGGGGCTTTTCGTTTTCTGGAGAAAAAGCAACGCAAACTCGCACTCGCCCACAAAAACAAACTCACAACTTGGTAAGGTATTTTCAACTTAAGAGAAGTAAAGGGAGAATACACTTAAAAAAATTTAAAGTAAAAATGATATATTTATTTTTCCAGCAAAAGGGATTTCAAGATAGGATGTCGCTTCTTCATTTTATAAGGGGTAAGAACATCATTAAGAAATTATTAAAATATCATATTAAACATGAATTTTATTTAAAACGCTATACTAAATACAATGCTTTTAACAAAAATCACTCGGATGTTCTGTGAATGAATACTAGCAAAACAATTTTATAAATTGTTTAAGATACTTTTTTCAAGTGTAGAAAACTCGCCTTCAAAGAGCGAAAAGCCAGAGGCAAAAAACAATAACAATGAACAAAAACTGGGAGCAGCTGAGCGCCTTCTTATGATTCTTGTTGTTTTCGAGCTTTTTTGTGCTCACAATTCAACTTCTCATAACTGCTATTGATATTGTTGTTGCTGATTCGCACTGTTCAGTGTAAATGTGTTTATATCTTTATGGCTTGTGCCTGAGCACTACGACACATAGCCCAGTGCAAAAAGGTTGGTTGGTTGGTTGGTTCGCATATTCATAAAAAGGTTAATTTTTCTCACTTTTAAAAAAGAAAGTGACCGAAAAACATTTAAACCAAATTTTTTGGCACATTTTATTTAAATGTTTCAAATTCTTTACTCTGGAAAAGAACATGGGTAATTACCATTCCCCTTTTGGAATCGCGGACTTGAATGAGTCATAAGATCGCTCCAATTTAATCCAAAAAGCAGCACAGAATGCAAGAATATTTCAAGATACGTTCTCTTATATCTATGACTTGATTCCCTTTTATTAAAAACTCTTTGAAGTTCGGTATTATGACATTTCCCAATGACGCACGACACATGGATAAACTTGAAGCAATCACATTGCAAGCTAAATACAAGATAAATCGGAGTCAAGAAGTGCTCCTGCATTCATACCAGCATTGCAGTGTTATCTGGTAACCCATATGACGAATACCGGCTGCGTCTTGATTAATATTATTAAACGATTTATGAATTTGTTTTTCTCACTCTGACCATTTGGACAGCCAGTGCAGATAAAGCTATGAAATAACTTGATACCTGACTAGACTGATTATAATGAGATACAATTATTCAAAACAAATAATAATACCTAGCTAGACTATTTTCAATGGAAAAGATACAATCCATTAAGATTAAAACTTAACCGACATTATCCATATTCGGAACTCAAATCAATCAGGCGGTTCCCAGAAATTTCTTTCAACCAAACTGCAATCACAAAAGGTTTATTTAAAAAAAAACATTTTGTTTTATTTCTAATCAACTTTAGGTTAAACCAAATGAAGCAAAAAACTCTAGGGATTCCTGATAAAACTGAACTTAAAATAAATTTACTCAAATATGACGACACTTCTTCTTATCGGGTAAAATTTGTTTCATTTTGGAATAAAAAACTCTGGGGAAACAACATAATTTGGTACAAAAAAGATAAGCTTCATAAAACTTTATAAAAATCTATTTTTTAGAAATAAAATTTCCTTGTTGACACAAGTGTGCAGGAAATTTAAACCACATTATGTTTTCATTTGTTTTAAAGTATTTCAAACAAAGGCTTGAGCACTCCCATAGCTAAATAGTTAAATAGAAGTTCGCTGACATGGATTTACGATAGTTTTGGTATTGTTTTTATGACTCACCCGCTGAAACCGCGACGTTTGGTGGACGATGAGAGGGCATCCGCCTTGCTGCGATTGCCTGTTAAAAGCGGAATAAAATGGATTCAAAAAGCTCATTGAGTATATGGATAAGCGAGGGACTTACCCTGATCCTGCATGTCGGATTTCTGAGAGCCGGCTGCTCCGACTGAATTTGCACCGGATCCGGAATTATGTTTGTGTGCGCCCGGCGGCGGTTTGAGCACTGAAACAGGAACGAGGCCCTCCTGCACGGCGGCATCGTCGTGCTGCGGATTCAGGCGCACCAGGCAAAAGTCCGGCTCTCCGGCTGAGGGCTGCTCGATAATCTCCACCTGCTGGCCCTTGCTCACGCTCAGCTCGTTGCTGCCAGCGCTGGCTATAAAGTCCGCCACCACCCAGGTGGCCTCCTGGTTGCCCAGCTGGAAGGGATAAAAGAGTGAGAGGACAAGATGAGTATCGGGTGACGCTTTTAGTTATTGGGCAGTTAACCCAATTTGGTCCATGAAATATATTTTAAAAGGCCTAAAAATCTTAGATTACGTTTGAACTTTTCAAAGTTTAATTTTTTAGAAGGTTATCTAAATTAAGGGGGGAAAATCCCATTTTCGTTAACTTAATTTTTATCATAATAACCCTAGGTCATCGACTTCATTATCTTACAACACACAGATATGCACGTTGTACTTACATTTGCAAAATACATTTTGAAAAAATGTTTACAATTAAGTATTTAGTTTCTTAAAAATTAAATTGCTTTTCCTAGAGAAGCCACTTAAAATCAGTATTAAGCTAAATTTGGTTAACAATAAAATCATAATTCAGGAAGTAACAGGCAGGTAGTACTAGAAAATATGCCCATCATTGTGCTAATGACTAAACGAGATTTTATGAGCCATAATGGAGGCATTCCCATGTGCAGCTGACATGTCAAAGGCGCCTTCAGAGGGTTAACATGCTCGGGTCGAGGTCGAGGCCTGGAAAACCTTATTGATTGACCGCCAGAACAAAGGCCGAGGACTCCGAGGGCCTCAAGGATCATCGGCAAAGCGAACGAACTAATTAGAAAGCCGTTCGAGCTTAGCACACGTCCATTGTGGTGCCACGGAAAACAAGGAAACACACAGAAGCGAGCGGAAGGAGGAGCACTTCCGTCAGATTTGATTGGCGGCAGGCCACCAGAACAACCCACCTAATCAACCAGGCACACAACCTCCAACCCTGTGCATTAATAATTTATAAGTTTATTAATTTACATGCGGCCTTGTCGTGGGTGTTGATGTGTGGGCGTCTATCAGCTCTTTAAATCCCAACGAGCAGTTCTCCTGGGGCGACAGGGTGTCGTTGGAATGATGGCTGCTGCATGGATAAATTTGTCGTTAATCACAAATCGATGCCACTAAATTCCTCAGGGCAATAAAAGGTGCACAGAGCGAAAGGCTCGATACAAGTCTTTGACAATTAAGCACTTAGAAATCATTAATTTGTGGTGAAGACGTTTACCCAAATATGGTTTATTAGTAACAAACCAATTATGCCCTTTACAAGCCATAATAAAGTGATAAGTGATAAACTGATAAATAAAAAGAACAACAAGCATGATAAACCGTTTATCACATTTTCGTTCAATATGCAAACATATAAAAAATATTAATAATAAATAAACATTTGCGGTCAATCATTTTGTTTAAACTAAAATAGCTACAAATTAAACCTTAAAAGCTGAATATAAATTGTTTATCAGCCAATGATACCGAACCAAATAACAAAAATATTCCTTTAAATAAATTACTATTTTCGGTTCACTAAACTTTAAACAAGCTCCCAGTGACAATTAAAAGCCTGAAAGTACTTTACTTTTTTCTGTGCACGTGTGAGGCTGAAATACTTCAGCTCTCAGCTCTATATGAAATTCCCCAGCGCGGTGGAATGATATTTATTTCACATACAATATTTATGTGGGACACGCCATAAACTGACTGAGGGAGCAGGCCGCATGGAAAACACCTGCCAGGTGGGCTCGGGGCATGGGCCAAATGGCAAAATGATGTCGCCAGGGCAAAAGGGCGGGTGACGGGGAATGGGATGGGGAATGGAAATGGGGTGTGGGAAATGAGAAATGAGGAGGGGTAGCTGCCGCTCATAAGCGCAATTAAATCAACTTCATCAGCGGACAGGAGCAAGAGCAGCGGCAGAAAGAGCTTAGTTTATTATGCTCGCCTGGCTGCCCTTAGCCACTGCACTGGTGTGTGTGAGGGAGAGAGGTGCTGTTAATTTTATACACACGAAAAAATTTTTAACACTATAGTATTTTTAAACTTTTAAAAAAATGATTAAAATTATTTACTCACAGAAATCATTTATATCTGAAACCACTACTTTCATGGAAGAAAATCACAAAGATCGTGCGGGTTTTGAAATCCGTTTATTGATTTTTAAATGCAAAATTACAAATTAAATAACAAAAGAAAATACCCATTTTGTTCCACAAAAATATATATAAAACAGTTTAAATAAAATTTGGGGATTTTATTTACAGTGCATGAGCACACATACACACAGGGACTCAGTTTCCTTCTAGGAGCCCCAGCCACTGTGCTGTTAATTAAGCAGCACTGACACGGAAACGTGCCGCGCTTCTGTGCGCGAGTATTAGTGGACGAGTGTATGTATTTGGGGGTAAGGAGAGTTTGTGTGTGTGTGCACGTTTCCGCTTGTAATGCAATTAGTTGAAAAGTTTGCGAGGCAAAAAAGTTCTCAAAAAACTTTTTCGACAACAGTTCTCGCAAGAAAAGAGGCGCAGCTCCTCAAGGGGGCGTGGCCTGCTGCCAAATTATTTTTTTATATTTTTATTTATCTTGGCTCTTAAACTGCCACTCGGCCTCAATGAAAATTGATTGGCGGTTAAAATAAAAAAAAACGAATCAGTTGGAAATGTTTTTAAGTTGCCGTCGTCCAGTATGCTGCAGTTGAAAGTTCTCCCATAAGTGCTGCAACCGGTGGCGTATACGTAATGCGTATACGCAATGTGAGACTCATCATCATCATTATTGTGGGCTGCAAATTACTGCAGTCACGCACATCCACCACACCCACTCTCACAATCGCACTAATAAGCTGCCATCAGTTGGAATTTCCCCCCGATTTCCCAGCCTGTGGGTGGAAAAGTGAAAACTAGGAGCAAAAGCAGCTGTCAGGAATCAGAAACTTCAACTGGCAGAGTGGGGGAAATAGAGAAGCTCTTTTAAATCGCCTCAGCGCTCAAATTCTTCTCAATTTTCACCGAAAATTAACTCGGCTTTCCATTTTATTGTAGCTACAAATTAAGTTCATGTTCGCTTTTGTTCTTCGCTTTTGTTTCGCCTTCTGACCGAGTCTCTTTCATTAAAATAATGAAAGGAAGAGAATGGAAAAATCGAGCAAACGGAGAGGAAAATCGCACAAGTTTTTCCAGCTGCCAAATGCAATCAGCACTGCCTTGTTGGGTTTCATCTTTGCCGCCTACGTTTTCTGCATAAAATAATTAACGTAGCTTACAGTTTCTTTTGCGCATTTCCATATTTAATAGGCAAGAGAGCAAGGCTACCAACTAAATTTAGAATTCCCCTCTTAGAAACGTGGAAGAACGTGGAATTTTAAATCTATCAGGACCTCATCTATTTTCCATGGCAAATTGAAAACTTTCCAGGCGGTTTTGCATAGCTGAATAGGGGAAAAGCAAACAAAATGAGAAAACCAAGCCCAGAATGCAGCCGAAATTGGGAAAAAGTTTGCAGATTTAAATCCTGAAAGACGAAGTCCAAGGACGAATTTCGTTGACAGCACGGACTTTTTGCAGTCGACACTCGCATTTCGAGGACAAAGTTTTCCCTGTGAGTTTTTCCCACTCTCGCTGCTGATTACATGCTGATAACAATAATAGCTTAGACTCGGAAAACAGGCTCAAAGAAAAGGCTCAGCCGGAAAATGTGCTCCTTTCTTTGCCGTTCTTCTCTGGGCAAATTGTAAAGCGATTTGGCAAAATGTTTACGTTATTATTGATGGGTTCCCTCGCTCGCTTTCTCCTTTTCTGTGTTCTCTGACAGGCAGGATTAAAGGAGAAGGCGGAGGAGTAGGTTTTCCTACGTGGATGTAAGCTCATGTCTTTGCCTTCCTTCGAGAGGCATCGTAAAAACGCAATTGCTGCGACGACGACCCAAAAAGCCATCAATTGTTAAGTCATTAAAAAATATGTTTAGGTAACGGGGGGTAGGGCAAAAAGGCACATAAAAGCGAACGTCAGGGTTGTCAAGTGAAATTACAAACATCATTTAACTGATTGGAATAATGGGCGAGAAAGCTGTTCCTTGCACTGAAAAAATGGGGTTCCTTAAAAGGATTAAGTTATTAAATTTAGGAAAATAAAATTAGGCGTGCAGCTTTCATGAAAACGAGTGTGTTAAAACCCAAAAGCGGATGTAAGTAAATTCTTTAGTCAAGAAAAAATAACCCACACAAAAAATGAAGGAAATGATAAGAAGGCTTATGTTAAGCTGCCCTTATATTAGTAAATACAAAATATATAAATATACAAGAGCAGAAAGCAGGAGTCTCAGTTTTCAAAGCTAAAACATTTTTTTTGTCAAACATTTTGACTCTAAATTTTAAAGTACCATTGAAGAGCACAAGTTCCGGTTAAAAAATGTTGCCAACAATATATAGTATAGGCTAATCAACAAGACTTCAATAGTCAGCCACATGAATCCAGAATTTTAGTTCACTTAAAGCTCTCGTCTGTAGCAGTTGCAAACACTTAAAATGTTTAATAAAGGAAAATATTTTTTTAACCTAATGGTTATTTTTTGTCTATTTTGCGTGGCTGAGCAACACGACCTCCAATCGCAACTGGATAGGATGGAAGAAAAACTGTTTTTCTTACAGAGAACTCTCGATAAGATTCAGACATTACTGGAGACAAAGGAAGTGGCCGTGCCGAAAAACCATCCTCGATCGTTCGAACAGATTGGCTCTAGATACTTCTACATCGAAAAGGATCTTAAACAAAATTGGACTACTGCTCAAAACACCTGTCGTCAAATGGGCGGACACCTAGCGTCCTTTAAAAACCAAGAGGATTTTGACGCCGTTCAACCGAAACTTGATTATATGGAACATTACTGGCTGGGCATTACCCATCAGGGCAGATCGGAGTTTACATCTTCGGGTACCGGGCAGGCAGTCAAATTTTTCAAGTGGCGACATGGAGAACCGGATTACTCTGACAACAGGAAGCGATACGGATGTTTAGTGCTCGGCGAAATGGGCCTCAATTTTGGTCCCGCTGAATTTAAATTTATTTGTCAAGCAGACAATAAGGTTTAAGTGAATTTATTAAAATAAAATACATAAAAAAATTTGCCTACATAGATATAAAAAAGATTCGTTACGTTTTAAAAACTGAGAGATTATGTTAAAAAATCCTTAAATCTGTATTTAAAAAAGTGATGAACAAATTACAGGCGTGAAAATGTATTTTTTTCAACATTCGATTTTCCGATTTATAAATTTGAATTAATGATGCTTCCTACATTGCTATTTTTTTTTAAAGTGTAATCAATGTTTTCAGCATTTATCAAATAAAGCTTTAAACACAACAAATCTGTAAGATGCTTGCAAGGCAGTGGAGAATGGAAACATCCCATCGATCCATTTGATTTGAAGTGAGATATTGAGTGGAAGGGAGAAATTTTAGACAGATTTTGTATGCCAGTTGTTGCTTGGCCGGAATTTGTTCGCCTAAATGCCCTCATGGGCGCCATAAATCACACAGATATGCCAGAAAGGAAGGGAGACCCCTGCCCGCAGATATTATATACTCATTTGTGTGTAAATAAATGTGTGTACTCATAGATAGCCGCACTCTGGCTGTGTTCTGGGGTACATAAAACATAAACGTCTATTATTCAATTAACTCGCACAGTGGGTCCGCCGGCAGGTGCAGCAGTCAGGGGTCGATTCCCGGGTCCCGACATCAATTACGTTGTGGCAAAAACATCCACCCAGTCGACAAGATGGCAAACACCAGAACACCAGGAGCAGAAGCAGGATGAGGATGTGGGCCAGTAGCTATAGCTCTGCGGTCTGGTAATTGTACGACAACATGTTAACACCCAAAGCAGCCGCATTTCCCCTCCAATAAACACCCACGACCCACATCCGCCCACCCATCGATAGGCCCATTGTCTGACCCGCCTGCTAATGTGAACCAGTAAATGTGGGTGGAGTGGAGGTATTCCAGCCAAGTGCTGAATGAAAGTCATTTACAGTGCAAATTCAATAATGTTCTAAAACAATTACGTGCAACTACGACATGATCGATAACAGAATCTAGCACAGCAAAAAAAAAACTAAATGCTCTTTACCTAAAATGTGCATAAACTTAGTTGAAAGCTGCCAAAGACCTTAATTGTTTTTAAACACTTGCTAAGCCGATTATTTGCCCTTGTTCAACGAGTTTTTGTTGCAAACTCTAAAGCTTCAATAGTGTAATTGATAAAGTTTTCACTTTTAAATTGGTAAACTAGGGGAAATATAATCAGTATTTCAATTACATAAAAAATAATAAACTAACATATTGAAGTAAGCAGTCTTTGTGGGTTAATTTAAATGGTTTTAAAGGTTGCTTGTAGTTCACACACATATTTACTCAATTTTCGCAATAGGTTGAAACTCTAAACTTCATTTTTGTTGTCTATCTTCATTAAAGAAGTGTTTTTCTTTGTAAGAAAAGCCAAGAAACCACAGGACAGTTAATGACTGATGAACGCAACAATTAATGAACTCTGGAATGGACAGTTGGGAGGCAGCAATCGGATTTTCTCATCTCATGGACAAATCAACCCGTTGTTCTAGATTCCCCATCGCATCCCCACGAGCACCCCCCGAAAGCAGGACAAACAATTTGGTGCGAACAGCAGGCAAACAAAACCAACAACTGACTGCCGGAAGCCTCGGACTGGAACTCAGAGGCTTCAGCCTTGACCAGCCCAAATGCTGTTTGGGATTTTAAAAGAGTTGGCCCCATGTCAAGTTGGGTGCCCCTCCTGCCCCCTCCCGATCCCCCTTTTAAAACCAGAGAGCAATCAATGGGGGGCAGAGGACAAACTTTTGGGGGGAAACAAGAGCCAGGACATCGGCAATTTGTGGCTGGCAGAGACTCGCTCATGTCCATTGGATGGGATTGCCAGCGGGAACTGTGGATGACAGATGGGATATACTCGCACTCCCCCGCTTTTCCGTGGGGAGCAATTGTGTGAGAGGCGGCTTTTGGTTTAAAAAAAAAAAGAAAAGAAAAACGATGTCTGTCGGTGGGCGTGTCACATTGATTTTATGGCCAAAAATGCGAGGCGTTGTTCCAAAAGATGTGAAGAAGAGAAAAGAACAAGCCTAAGGCATCGAATTCTAATGGTCATTCTAGTGGCATGTGCAGTAAGCCTTATTGGAATTATGACCTACAACGGAATCACATTTCGTTCACAAAAAAAAAAACATTTTCATTGAAATGTTTGGTAACTTGCACAATATAAATTATTTTTCAGGGTCTGCAAAAATCCATAAAACAATTGACTCCTGTTAAATATGTTCCATAAGCTTCCCTTTAAATCACGATTTTTGATTTTTTGTGGCTTTTGTATTTTCTGAGTTTTACATATGTTTTTTTTTATCATTCGTTATTTTCAATCTGTGATGTGAATTTTTGGATTTCTACAAATTTATGCACATTTGTGCACACTCGTGCACAACATTGATACATTTGCTCATTCAATTCCTTGAATTTGAGTGATTTGTTTGTTATTTTACCTTTTAAATCTGAATTTTTAAATCTGAATATTTATTTCCCTCCGCCTTCAATTCTGTGAATACGTGTTGTTATTATTTGTTATTTAATTTCTGTACTTTAAAGTGAGACAAAATATTTACAGAGAGACTTCCAAAACTGTGTTTACTATGAAAATGTTTATGTAGGCCATTTACAGCATTAAATCTCTGGGTTAAGTATGCCCTTTGACTCTCGTATTTGCTCTGTGCTCCCAATGTCAAGAGTCATGTATCTTGCGGTTTTGCAGTCAACATCTCGAGTTCTGCTGTCAAAGCATACTTCTGAGGACAATTTAGTAACAAATTTGTTTGTCCCTCTGCCTTCCAGCATCTCCTGAATGCTTTGTCTGCTATTTTTCTGTAGTATTTCTCGTTTTTTAGCTGCTCAAGCAAAGCAATTTGCATATCAGTGTTGCCATTGAGGAAACTACGACAAGGGCCCACAGAGCTTCCTTTCCTGGCTTTGTCTGTTTGCCATGTTCTTGACGAGCGAAAGTAGTTGCTATCCTCAGGTAACTTTCTCCTCTAGTTTTGCAGAATGATGAGATTTATTAAAATTGTTCTACATTTTCTGCACTTTGTTTGGCCGCATGTTTTGTGCTCAACTACAAGACTTTTCTACGGTTTTCTCAACGTTTTCTCATCCGACTAAAAATGTATTTTCCATTGTTAAGAGTGCCAGCATTTCTTGTGGCTCTTGGTACCAGGAAAAATAGAAGAGAAGAGCGCTCAACGATGTAAGCCAACTGCAGTTGACAGCAGCAGCACCACCATGAGACATATTTTCGTGTGGCAGCAAATTTCCTTTTCAACGCGCAAACAGAGAAATAGAGAAGAGGGAGGAAACTGAAACTGCTTCTCCACTTCGCTGGCTGCGATTTATTTTGCGTGTGCGCTCAAAAGTATGCCATAACAAAATGCATAAAGCATACGCCCCGTAGACTGCGCTTCGCATCTTCGCAACTTTCAATGGCTGCAGAAGATGCCCCACTAAAGTTTATGCATCGTACAAATTTGCTTGGGAAATTTTCAACGAGCGCATAAATATTTTCGTGACACCAAATTAAAATGTTGCAGCTTCCTGCATGTGCACAGTGAAAAAGCAGACTATTCAAGCTTTTATACAACTTTAATTTAAGGGTTATTTAATTTGATCCTATATCGTCAAGTAAATACTTAGTACAGGTTACAGGTTTAATAAAATATGACTATTTTAATTAAAAAAAACCTTATTTGAATTAAACGTGCTGCTTCAAGGCCACATTGCACTTTTCGTGTAGAAAAATGTATAAATTAAATTGTATACTTTGGATTGTAAATTCCGCCTTGTGCAAAATATTTTGCTCTGTTCTTTAATGAACTCTGAGCCCACGACAACAACAGGAAAACTTAAATGAAGCAGAAATTTATGAAAGGCCGACAGCAGCACAGCATCAAGTAAATTGAGTAGAAAGGGCAAGACGATTATGTGGAGCCCAGGAAGCTGTCTACTTCTCGGCGACATCACTCAAACCCCGAAACTGACAAAGGAAGTCAGGGGAGCAAGGAAAATGGGGGCAGGGGCAGGGGCAAGGTCAACACAAGACACAATGCAGCACAGGAAGCGCAAATGGGGAGCAGAGTGAAACAGGGGGAGACAACGATGATGATAAGGCTTACATGGCCTGATGAAGTGATAAATACATTATGTGATGTGAGCAAAAAGGCAAGAACTAGTTAGGGCGTGGGCGATGGGAAACGAGGAAAGTAATTGAAGCAGTGACAATGGTGAGTAGCGAGCAAATAAATTAGCGCGCCACACTGCGTATGATTAATGGGCTTATTAAACGGAGTCGCTGTCTGCTGGGGTCAACAACCAGTTTACTGGCGACGCGGCTACTTCCACAACTAATCGAAATAAATAGCACAACATACAAAAAAGTCAAAGACCCTTAGCTAAAAAAAGGAAGAACTGTCAAAAGAAAAGGGAGAGTGATAATCTTCAGCTAAGCAGCAAGATTCCCGCTGGCAATATTCCGACAAGATAGAGGGTTATTTCTTAAATTAGCATAACTATTTTCCAGCATCATCAGTGTAAGAGAAAATAAGTAAAACGGAATTCAGAATAAAAAATTTAATAAGAGTTCTTTAACCAAACGAAACTATGCATTCAAAGCATTTGACTAATTTGCTAATAATATTTTATGTCGGATTTATTTTAAATTTATTGGCCATCATGATAGTATTTATTTAAGCTATTAATTAAAATCTGACACGTAAATTACAATAGATTATGCGGTTAGGCATTTTAGGTTGGCATAAAAGATTAAAGTGCTTATAATTTCAGTTTTAAACGAACAACTTTAGTGGTTTAGTAAACACCAGCTTTAAATTTAAACATTTTGGCATTTAAATTCAATTCCATTCAACATTTTCCCTGAGTGACTTGCATTTCCTGCAAAAAGAAAGCTTTGAGCAACATTAATCGTAGGTCAAGTCACGGCGCACTTATCGAACCGCACTCAATGGCTAAAACTGTCGCATGATTTGTAGTGGGAGGTTGGGGGCAGTAAATCCAAGGATATCTCGACCACAAGGAAATCCGTGCCGCAAGCTGGTGACCTTTGCACTTTGAGCCGCCAAAGGAGGCGGGGTGGAAAACTTTTACCACAGCTAAATAAAAGATAAGCTGGCCAAGTTCCCGATAAGGTCAAGGCAATCGCTGCCATGTTTAGCATTAATATTTGATGGCACGTCAATCCGAGCGTGGCATCAATCGAACCCTTATCAAAGGAGGAGCAGTCGAATCATTGAGAAAAATCCGCATTAAGGTCAGGAATAATTTTTGGAAATCAGGAATAACATTTTCTTCAAAGTCATTTGAGCAGAATATATCAATATCTATTCACCTGCCTGTGAGTTGTTCCTGAATTCACCTTTGATAGACAACTTATAAAATTGTGATTTGATTGTAAATATTTTAAGGAAACATATCTTATCATATTATCTTATCTAATTTATCTACCCTTTAGTTTAGAAGAGACCACTGATTTGATGATTATAAAGCGTAAATCTTTGGTTTTAAGGGGTAACCTAAAGTATACCTTGAGTCCACTGCTGCTTGGCTGCCGAAAGAATCGGAAGGAGCTGGGCGTATCGATGGTATGTTGTCGGGCCAAAACTCCGTGGCCAGTGACGCTGGACTGCCGAAACCAGGGCAGCGAGATCTTGCGGCGACTCTTTCGCTGAATCGGAGCAGGATTGGGGGCGGGATTGGTAGAAGAAGGAGAAACAGTGGGAAAGGTGAACGGGGACTGCTCCTGCTGACTGTGGCCATTCTTGCCAGGTGGTCCAACTCCTGCTGAAGCCGGCGGTGGGGATGTGGAGTCGTCCTCCTGGAGGGTGCAGAGTGGAGTGTTCTGAGCAGAGTCCGCTATTGAAGGAGACGGCGAGGGATCTCCCACGGCAATAGGAGCGCTCATGGGCAGAGGAGTATTGGGCAGGGAGACATAGCCCTTGGTCGGGGTATCCTCAACGCATTTAAGCCGCTCCAGCGAACTCTTCTTTCCGCCAGTGCCAACACCATCAGCGGAGTCCACACTGTTCATCCGCTCAGTGAGAAACTTCTTAACACTCTTCATGATTCCTGGGCTCCTTTGTCTCCTCCTTTTTCCTCTTATTCAATCACTCTCATTTTTTGGTTAAATCACAGTCCAAAATAAGGGGGGCGGTGGGTTTTCTTATTTTATTTTTAAAACAAATTCGGGGCTTTGTTTCACTGCCAGCCGCAAATCGATAAAGTTCTCCGACTCCTAGACCAAAATGTTTTATTTTTATTTTCCAGCGAACGTATGTGCGTGTGTGTGCAGGAGAGAGTGCCTGATTGGATTTTACATCCTGCAGGATATTCACACACAAGCACACACGCACACACACCGTGTATCTACATGGATTTCACTTATGGCGTTGACAGTTTGCTGTGGTTTCGGTTTTCGCTGTCTTTGACTTTCAATTAGTGCAACGCGGCGTATGATCAATTTTAAGCTCACAGCGTGCACTTTGCATTTTAATTAATAGTCATGTTTACACAGGCTGTGCTGCATTTAATTATGACTTTAATATGATTGAATCGTTTAACATAAAATGATTATACTGTTCTTACGTAAGCAAACAAAGCCACACAGAAAAACATATTGATTGGATATTAATCGTTTCCAAAAAAAACTTGACTTTGACAAAAATAACAAAACAAACTTATTTTTAGCATCTATGGTTTTCTTTCACTCTTTGGTATCAGTTTTTACAAAGAGCTTTGAGGGGAAAAATATGGACAGACGGTAAAAATTTTAAGATGACTTAACTATTACTATAGTATATTAATATATTTTTAATATACTTCTAGTTGAAGATGATTCAAGTTTTTTCTGTGCGCTGTAGGTTTGTTTTCATTTATTTACACTTTTTTTGGCTGTTCTTTGGTTTTTACTTTAAGTAACAAATTCTTTAGGCTGTAAGTTTTCCAATTTTATTATTAGTCATGAATTTTTCATTGAATTGGTTTGATTATTGTTCGAAGTAAAGTGAATTGAGTAAATTAACGAAGCTCTTAGCCTTTTCTTGTTAGCATAATTCCACCAACACTTTTTTCTTTTATAGTTTATCTGCTTTGTACCACTTCTCCCGCTTCTGTTTTGATTTCGCTGTTTAGTTATACACGCATATATATTTTATTTATTTTGTTTGCATAGATAAAAAGCTGGCCACCGCCAAACGGGCGCACAATTTATCTTGAATTTTCTTGGCGCACGTTTGTTTACCCCGAACTATGTCCGTATATCTATGCCTATATCTATGCACATGGGTTTGTTATTTTTACACATTTCTGTTTGTTGCTCGTCGGACGTTGCCAGGCGTTTAGCGCGTGTTTCCGAAAGCGGCACAAAAACTCGGAAGATGCGGCAGGTGCGCCATAGCGACTGCCACTTCATTCAGTTCGCCGATCTGAGAATCGCGAACGAGCAATTATGATTGGGTTTTTCTTAGATTCGGTTTGCTACAACAATAGTTTAGGGGAAACCCATTTACGAAAATCGGTATGAAAGCATAGATAATGAAATTACCCTAAGGGGGCTTTCTTAATAAAAGGAATCTTGAAAAATGTGACTGAATTAAGATTTTTAAATCAAATTTCATAGACGCAATCTTTCAAAAATTAAAACTATATGTCAGAAGTTTTTTTTATCTCTTAAAGATATCCATTAAACATTCTGTGGTAAGCTGGTTGTGTTTTTAAATACTTGATTAATCACAACAATTTTTTTGAAAAATAAGCTTGTACAGTACTTCCAAACTTCCAAATACACATAGAATGAAAATAAATAAAACTTTCCAGTTCATTTACCAATAAGAATTTATTTTTCGGCTGAATAACAAAATACTTTGATTTGCTCAACTTATTCAGATATTTTTATTAGTTTAGGCATGGAACATAAACCCGCAATGGGAAGGGTATTTGCAAATGTTCAGCATGAGCTGCCCCGTGAAAATTTGCATACGTTCGAGGAAATTCGCAGCGACCATTTGTGGGAGATTGTGTGTGTGTTTGGAGGAGCAGCTGCTGGCTAAGTGGCGGTCCCATCACTTCTGGCCAGATGCTGCTGGTTTGGTTTCTGCTCTTGATGCCGCCGCCTGTGTTTCAGCCGATGTTTCTGCCTTTTGCGGCGAACGGCATTAAAAACTTTGCTACTTTCTCTGAACGAGGGTGTGGGTGTGTGTCACCCACTAAAAGGACTCGTTGACATTTTGTGGCGTTGACAAAATGCCAGAAATATTTTCCGTTTTCTTTGCCTCTCCCATTTTGTCCTAATACTTTCATTCCATTCATTCAAAAAGCCAACCTAATTCAATTTTCGCAAATGAATGAGCACAGAGTGAAAAATAAGGGAGAATGGTGTGTTGTTAGAGCAACGACTTGATTTCAAACTAAATTTATTTAAGCCTTCCTTGAAAACCTAAAAAAAAGGCTTGGTAATTTAAAAGAAGTGGAAAACCCTTCGTATTTAAAATATTTGAATTTTTTTTTTACACCTTTTCATTGTTATTTTATAAGAAAGACTTCAGAACTTAATTGTTTACTAAATATTTCAGTATATGTATTTTTTTAAAGCAAAGTTTAATGTTTTTTTTTAGAATCGCTAATCAAAAAAATAAAGTTTTGTCGGTTGGAGAAGAAAACTTTCATTCAGTTTTAACCAAACGGCAAAATACTTAAAAACACAAAACTGATTTAATCCCTCCAGCCAAACTTAAAACAAGCTTTGCAACTTTTAATAAAAATAAAAGGGGAAAACTCTTTGCGGAAAAAAGCATCCAACTGCAGTTTGGAAAATGTTTCTAACCAGCATTGAAAATGTGTTTCCCTTTGTTCGGTTTGGTTGGGTTAACTAAGCGCTTTTCACTGGCACGCGTATGCTGTTTTAATTGCTTCCGGCTGCAAATTGGATTAGATTAGGCCAAACTGGCCTTTGGCCAAAGGGTTGGGTCCATTATGGAAATGGGCGAAGGAAGGAAAAACCAACGAGGAGTACCAGTGACAACTGATGGATATATTGGAAAGGGGACAAGGTTGGACATTGTACTCGCTCCGTGTGTTTGCAATCCACCCAACTGGCACTCAAATTAAATTGCAATGCATCGACTCGATAATTATAATGACCAAAACATGTCGTGTCTACATCAGTCGCAACTGAAAAAAGAAAATAAAATGAAAAACCCACAACACACAGGGAGAAACCGCAGCACCAGAACCGCAACCCTATCGCGTTGAAATAAATATTAAAATGCAATAGATAAGCGTGAAATTAATGGCCCCAACTCGGGTAAGTCGACTCAACTCAACGCGTGCCCCAACAAATGGCCATTTCAAGAACAAAGCAAGCGGTGGTGTTAACCATCAGATACCCTTTTTGGAAAACGGCAGAAGATGTGGCTGGGGAATTGGGATGAAAGCAAAAACCCAATTCATTCATTTAGATAGGATCTTTAACCAAATAGAGTTTTTATTCACAAGGCGGTAGAGGTAAAGCAAGGTGGTTAGCCAAGATAGTCAAACATTGAAATGCTCTCAAAATAGTTTTGAGGGTTTTGGGAGGATGTAATTGATATCATTTAATTTGTTTTCCAAATGAAAATGTGTCTAAGCTTACGACACAAAAAAGTGATGCAAGTTAGGCCAACAAAGAAAGTCAGGCTTTGAAATTGGTCTAACAATATATTTTTAAGGTCGTACGGGGGTGCTAAAAATATACTTTTCTATTTTTGGTTAATGTAAATAATTATAAATTTAAAACGAATTTAACTTTACAGTTATATTTTTGGAATTTTTCCCAAAAGAAACTTATAAAAGAAAAGCCTTCTAAAGAAATTTTTATAAATAAAGTTATGAATATAGAACAAGTATCCCTTGCTAGATTTTATCTCAAGGAATGCTAGCGAAAATGTTCTGCACATGATAGCTCTACACTCTCGTTACACATTCACTGTGCGATCGTTTTGCAGTTGACAGCAGTACTTGAGGGTTTCTCTTTTTTTTGGGGGCAACGAAACGTCTAAATGGGGGGAATGAAACTGCTACTCAAGTGACTGAAGGCGTGAAAAAGGTCAAAGGCAGCAGCGTAGGAAAAGTGGGTGGAAAAGAAGGTGGCTTTTCGCCTGCGGCTGCTGCAGACATTTTCATCCTCAGCTCATTTTTTTGCCCTCGCAAAAATGCTAAAAAGGGTTCCCTCTTCTCCCTCTCGCCCGTGTAGTTTTGGCAGCAAAAGCAGCTTTTTATCATATTTATTTGCATTACTCGGATTGTTGTTTCACTTTTTTGTTTCTAGTTATTTATATAAGCCAGGTCTTTGTTTACAACCTTTTGTGGGACAGTTTAAGGCCTAAATAAGAGGCTGTCTTTTATGTAATCCGTGTGTTTTTTTTTACGTTTTGTTTAATTTTTTGCGGCATTTGCGGTATAATTGTTTGCTATTTAGGCAAACAATTGACTTTCTTTTATTTTTTGAAGGGGAGATTGCGTGGTTGAATCTTTATCTTTATAGTGCAGTGCTATCATGGTTGTTCTTATCACTGTGATTATAGGCGATTTTCAATCACTTGACCCCCGAAGGTGGTTGCTTTTCTTCATACAAATTGTGGATGTTGCGATTCTGCTCCTCTAAAGTTGGTTCACTCAAGGAAGAGGAAAATAAGTAAGTTTCAGTTTCAGAGTAGAAAACAGGAGATGGCTGCAGCTGCGTTTGGTAGTTTTTTTTGCCGGGCGGCGCGCATCTGCAGGCAGCAGGCGATGGAAAATCCGAGAGGAAAACTGAGCTGAGGAAAACCGAGGAAACCCGGCGGTGAGCGAACGAACCTCTTGGCTGAAACTCTGCGGAGCAACTGGAGCAGCTGCCCCACACGAATCCCCGAGTCCACGAATCCGCATATAAATCCACGAGCACACGCAGCGACGAACGCACCGAAAACATTCGCAACAACAAATGCCTTAACCCACTACCCACAAGGGGGGTTAAATTGGCAAAAAAAAAAACAAAAAAAAACAAAACCGACAAAGCTTTCCACGAAAACTGAGAGAGTGCTTCAGAGTGCCCAGAGCTTTCATTCGCTCTCAGGTTGTTATTGTTGGGGTCTTTGGGTTCTTAGCTGGGCGGGAATATTTGGTTTTTCCTAATGTTAAATATATTTTGAATTTTACTTATTTTCCAGAAAACTATTGTATATTCAAACAATATAAAAAAGGCAAAGCATTATTTTAACACCTATTATTTCTTATTAAACAGTTCCCACTTATTTATAAATATTTTTATAATTGAGCCATTTAAACATGATTCAAAAATAAAATAAAATAACATAAACAAAACCATCCAATATTTTTGTTTCAAAAATCTAAGTACAGAAAAAATTTAAAAACAAGTAACACAATTTGTATTCTTCGAAAAATATATTGAATAAAACTCAAAAAAATGTTATTAAATGTATGTGATAAAATAAACAAGGGAACTACATTATTAAGTTTTATATGATTTGAGTCAATTTATTAAATTAAATGACAGCCTGAGATGTTACATTAGGTGAGTCAAAAGAAGTATTAAGATCGATGAAGTAATTTCCAGTCTAGTACTATCGTGTGGCAGCCATAAAATATAATTAAGAAGAAATAAACACTGCAAAATAGTTGTAGAGCGTTAGGAAAATCCTGAAGGCATAAAAAACTAACACAAAGTGAAACCCTTAACCTCGGTAACCTCCTGCACATAAGACAAACGGTTATGTCGGTCGTAAAACCGTTCGAAATCTGCGCTCCTTAGCTTTAGTATTGGCCCCTGGCGAAATCTGGTCGGGAATGCCGAAAACTCTGCCCGCTGACAGTTGGAGACGCGGGCAGACAGACCTAACTATAAAGAAGTGTCACATAAAATTTACATTAAGCAAATGTAACGAAACAGCGCTAAAAGCAGTCATATATAATCCAGCACACACTCGACCTAGAGCTGGGATCCGTCCGTGTGCGGATACAGACTTCTGCTACTGGGAACTGTCGACAGCCAGCGGTCTCGAGGATTTCCACGCACCGCACACTCGGCACGCAGCAGCGAGGAAAATCTCATTAAGCCCTGCTATGAATTTTAAACATGTTGCAGGACCCCGAACCGAACGGAGCCGAGTCCTGGCGAGTGGAAAACTAGTTCAGCTGGCCAATGGCAGCAGCATCCCCGATTAAGGGGAGAGATGGATGTCTTGGATGGGGATGGGTGGATGCAAGCTGTTTTCATGTGAGGCAGGACCAAAGGGAAAGTTATTTGAGAGCTTAAAGCTATCTGGAAAATACGGGGAAACTCACATAGAACAAAACCTAAACTGAAATAATGGGAGCACTCAAAAGCTGTCCCAACGTTTTAAAACTTGTGTTTAAGTTTATTTTTACAATATTTTAAGATAATTTGTATATTGCCATATGTCATACTTTGGAATAGTTCAGTTCTATAGGTAGCTATTAAAGAAAATCCATTTTAAACTCACCTTATTATCACTATCTGTGGTATTACCCGATCCGAAACTAGCCAGAGAACAGCGATCATGGTCGTTCTCCGTGAGCTGTTCATCCAAATCACGTGAGGATCTTTGCGAGGAGCCCGAGTGCTTGGCTGGAGACTTGGGCAGAGTCAATGAGGTACCCGAGAAGCACGTCTCCTGCATTACTTCGCGCAACTTCTTCACCCAGATCTTAAAATAGTACAGGAATTAATCAAAGAAACTAAAGAATCTCTAATAAAGTATCAATAAATCAACACACCTGCTTGGTTTCCAAGCTAGTTGCTTTCAAAACGATCCTGCAATCCGACAGCATGGGTGAACGGCCAGTCCACACGGCGAACTTGGTCTCATCGCCTTCGATGTGTTCCGTGATGCCCATGTCCGTGGTCATGAGCTTGCTCTTATACTGGTACTTGACTACGCCAGACTCCTTGACCTCCTTGGCAAAGAGGAGATACAACTCAAAGAGGAAAACTCGTCGCTCTCTACCCTTTCGTATGATTTGCTTAGTGTCCCAGGCTTGAAAGGCATCCTGCAGCACAACCTCACCCAGTTTGTCTATGGAGACATCACAGTTTTCCAGCAGCGAAAGATGCATGGCATCGTTGGCTTTTTTCGGGACATTAAGCATCACTTCGAGACCCTCCTTGATTTCGCCGTGGCTCTCCTCGCAGCAGGATAGGAGATCCTTAAGTAACAGCTGGTATTTGGTAATCCTCTGCACGGGTTTGATGAGATAAGCGGGCAGGGGATGTTCCACCTCCAGGCGCCGCTGCAGCTCCTCAAAGAAGCTGCCCGCGTGCTGGACTAGCAGATTATTCGATGTGGGTTTGTTCTTGCAGTAGTGCACATACATGTCGAACTTGGAGGCCCAGGTCACAAAGCAATGGCCCACATCCTCCGGCATTGTTTCGTATTTCTCTAGCTCTCGCAGGAAAATCTTCTGATGGAAGTGGTGTATTTCCCTGATATTGCCAAAAATCACATCTTCTTGACCCACAAGTGCAGGTGGTACATTTCTTCCACCTCTAAATTCCTCCAGGAAACACTTGATGCAGGTGGCAAGATCATTAACATATGCCCTTTCCGTTTGCATAAGTTCTGCCATGATGAACTCTTTCCTCCTCGCTGACTTTCGCTTCTCCTCGTTTATTTCCTTGTTCTCCTTATTGCTGCTGTTTAGCTTCGCTTCCAGCGTGGGATCTGAATGACGATCTCCACTGCTGACACCCGAGGAGGAGCTTATCGAGCTGTTTCCATCGGATCCCAAAAGTAACTGCTGCTGGGACATGCCCAGAGATTTCTCCAACTGCTCGCAGTAGCTGTCCATGCGGTTGCTGAAATCTTTGTAGCGCTGATCCACCGATGCCACCCATTGCTTGATGTCGCTTGCATGTGCATGACCCTTTTCCACCAAACTATCAGCTAGTTGGATCAGGAGCTTAACCCTTTCACGCGTCTCCTTGGCAGTGCTGCGGAATTCGTTGTGCTCTTTGAGCAAACCCTCCGTCTCCTCTTTGCTTATGCCCACCAAATTTGTTCTAGAGGATAGGTATGCTTCTCCGGTGTTGTGAATCCATTCGATCGCCTGTTTGGCACTTCTCTCAAAGAGAACAAACTGCTGACACTGATCCAGCGATTTCTTGCGCAGCGTCCAGTAGTCAAGAACTTGATTTTCCTGGGTCAACAGTTTGTCCAGCTTGCTCTTCACATGGGCTTCACAGTTTCCTTTGTACTGATAACACTGCTGGGATCGGTTTGCATACTTCAGGAAAGTCTCCGCCGTGCGTCGTGCTAAAGTACAGGCTTTTAGGAAAGCCTCCTTCTGCTCCTGATGCTTCGAGATCAGCTGGACGATAGTTTGGGCTTTATCGCTGCCCCCACCACCGCCACACCAGTCATCCTCCCGCTTGTACTCCCGCTCTAAACTATCCAATACCGAGCACACCTGCTCGGCTGTTTTATAGAAGTTTATCGAGGCTGTCACAAGTTTGTGTCGCTCCTCCGCGTAGGTCACCAGCTGTTGCCACTTCTTTGTCACATCGTCGCTGATCTCCCTGATAGATTGCGGGTCGTAGTGGTTGGCATTGATCAAAGCGTCCGCTCTGTACTTCACCTGCACCGCCGATGTGTGCGTCTTCTCAATAGCAATCTGCATTGTAGGAAAGTATTAAAAATCATGAAACAGTATCCTAATTGTAATAATCCATACCTGAAACTGCTCATGTCCCTTGCGCAGCTGCTCGGCCTCCTGCAAACTGTTTGGGGTGACGAAGCTGGCCACCAGCATGGCTTCTCCATTGCGGATCCACGAAATCACCTGGTTGGCATCGTTCTGGAATTGACACAGCTGCACGGCTTGCTCGAGTTTAGCACGCTTCGCCTCGGACATCTCCTCCAGATCAATTTCCCTTTCCCGCAAGAAGTCCAGCAGATATTCAATCCTAGCCTGAGCCGTGTGCGTGGCATCCGCCATGGAGATAAAGCCAGCGTTCTCGAAGAGCTGCAGCAGGTCCTGACCCTGCTGGAGGACCTCGTAGGTGGCGTTCTGAATGTCCGTCACCGATTCGTTGTGCATGCGAATGAGCTGTTCGGCCTTTTGGTAATCCCTGGAGAGATCCGCATGCTGGAGTTCTTCGGACCAGATCTCCAGCTGCGACGACAGCTCCATGGCATCCCGCTCGAAGTAGCGCAAGCGCAGGATGAGATCGGCGCGGAACTTGCGTGCGGACCAGAGCTCCTCCAGCTCCAGTTTCTGTTTGCTCAACTTTTCGAGAGTAGCTTCCAAAGCAGCAATGGAACCCGTATTGTCAGCGTACTCCAGGGATCGCATTTCCTGCAGTAGAGCTTCGCCCTGGGCAATGGTTGTAAGGCATACGTTGACGGAGCTCTCCTGCTGATCCCTCTGATACTGCTGCAATATGCGTTCGATGCCCTCGAGATTCTCCTGCGAAAGACGCGTTTCATCCGTGCTCACATCCGTTCTTAGTTTATCTATCCAGGCGGTGACGTCCTTTTCGTGAGTATAGAAAATAACAGCCATCTCCAAGCGACGTCTTCTCTGCTCCACTCTCTCCGCAAAGCTGCCCACTTGCAGCTCCAATTCCCTGGCCACAGAGTATATCTCATTTGGATCAGCTTCGCCACTTCTGGCCAGTTCATCCGCAGCTGCCAGGAGCTTTTGGGCATTGCTGTAGGTGTTTTGGGCCACGTTCTCGAAGTTATCATGCGAGGTCTGATAAACTCTGGCCTTGTGGAAGTTTCTGCCTATACCCGTATTTTTCCTCAGGAAAACTTCACCATGGTTTTTCAGCCAATCCAGGACCTGCTTTACATCTTCTTGGAAGAGTCTAAGAGCTAGGGTCTGATGTAATCGTATCCTTTCCTGATGCCACTTGGCCTCTAGAGTGCGATGGTGTCCCAGGATCTGGTGAATCACAGCCAACACATGACTTGCGCCCTCGCTGTAATCCGCAGCTGGATTTTGTCGCTCGTACTTGTTAAAACTACCACCATTGCTATTCTTTCGATGATCGGGAACACCAGGAGGCGGCGGTTGATTGCAGACCTGCACCAAGTGATCCAGCTGATACAGCAGCTTCTTACTAGTCGAGTGCACTTCCGTATAAGCCTGGCACATGGCTTCGTACAGTGATTGGTGTGTCCGGATGGCCGTTTCCAAGCTCTGGATATCCGAGGGCAGCGGTTGGGAGGCCTGACAAGCGGCTGCCCAACTGGCCACACTGTTGCAGTACTGCTCCGCCTTGTGATGAAATAGAACACTCAATTGGAGGACAGCAGTTCGCTCATCCAAGCCCGCTGCAAAATCCTTCCAAGTTCGGTCCAATCGTTGAGCTAGCGTTTTAATATGCTGAGCAGCATAGTGTTGACTCTCTATCAATCGAGCTGCCACAGCCAAAATCCGATCAATATTCACGGAAACATTCATGGAGGCCACGGCAAACTTCTGGTGCTCATCCTGCAGAGACTTGGCCACTGAGTAGTTGTGTCCAATCTCCACGTAGCTCATCTGGAACACATCGCGGTTGTGCAGGATCCAGTCGAACATCTTCTCGCAGTCCTGCTCAAACAGCCGCCACTGGAAGCACTGGTCTAGTTTCACCTTCTTGTGCTGCCACAGCATCAGCAGCTTCTCCTGCCCGGTGTGGATGAGGTCGATCTGCCGCAGTGCTTTGTTAACGGCGGCTGACATGTCCGGATTGCTGCTCACCGAACGAGATTGCTGCGAGGGTTGAGATTGCTGTCCGGCGGAGGACGGTCCCGAGTCCATATCCGAACCACCGGAGCCGGCAGGCGGCTGTAAGAAATAAATGGTGGTTAGAGGTTTTTTTAAAGGCGAATAAATTTCAAGCAACTTGCAATTAAGAGTAATAATCTAAATGTAATGACAAAATTCTGTTTGAATTCATTTAAATCAGTTCCTGTTAATTAAGACATGGTTAAACATTTTAAATATTTCACAAACTGTTTCAACAGGTTACGTTTTAATAGGACAACAATTATTTGCAACACCTAGGTCACTTTCCGAAAGGCAAAAAGCTACCCTTTTAAATATTTATGAACTACTTTTCAATAGAAAATGGATCACTTTGCTTTATTATTATGCAATTAAAGTTTGAATAATTCATTTTGATTGATTTTGTAAAAGTTTGAGACAAAAAGGCCTGCCTATATAAAACAACTCTAAATGTAACTAATATGAAATCAATTTCATGAAATTTCTGCCCACCTGATGGCGAACAAAACAACACATTTCCATAATAATACGCTGACTTTGTATAGAGATCTTTATTTTGGCATACATTTCCGTAAGGTGTATGCTAGGCAAGAGGCTATTGACTTTTTCTGTTAAATATGTGAATGTTTATTGGGGCCGAACATGTTAATGATACTCGTAATACTTTTTTATTTGTTTACATTTTATATTTACGGAAGAAGTTCTAGACGTAACCAAATAAGTAAGCATAGGGATCACAAGTTCTTTTTTAACCGCCTTACGATTCAGAGATTTATCACCTGGAACACGATCAATATTTATATAAATTCTCAGAAGTCTTTTATTAAAAAATATTTGAACGATCCAAGTTAAGAAACTCAACTGTAATTTAGGTTGTTTGGTTGATTTAAGCCTCAGCTTCTTTTTGATTAGTAAAAATTTAATTGCGGTTGCTTGAAAGGAATTCTTTGACAGACTGCTCACCTGACCACCTGGCGGTGCCACTGCGTTTATCTTGGCCAGTAGCTTCTTGCCCTGCATATCCAAGTCTTCGATGGGCAGCTTGGTGATTTTCTTGCGCATTTCGTTGTGGTGATCGATGGCGTGCCTGGCCAGCGCCACGTCCTCTGCGAAGTCGTTGCGGTTGAGGTCCTCCTGCAGGTCATCGATTCTATCCGCCATATCCCCGGCCTGCCAGAAGAAATCCTCGATGGCCAGGCGGGCGTCTGTCCACTGCTGGTGATCGTACGGCTGCTGGCCCTCAAAGTCCCCGGTCAGCTGATGGCTCTCCGCGATCTTATTCAGGGACTCGATCGACACCGTCGTCGTCTCGAACTTGTATTTGTGCGAGGAGATCGAGGCACGCTGCTTCTGCCAAAAGTTGTCCGGCTTGATGATCACCACGTTGTGGATATTCGCGCTGAAGTGCTCCTGCAGCACCTTCAATATCGTCTTCACGTTGGTCGAGCAGTTGCCATTGCCGCGCATGTCAATGATGACTGTGAATCCGAGGTTCTTGGCGGCGTCGCTGAAAAACAAGCCAGGTGAAAGGTGTGTTCGGTTAGAGAGAGCGATCGCAAGAGAACATAGAAATGGTGAGAGTACACTGGGGAATATTATTGTCTAATATGAATGTTTAAAATTTATTTAAAAATATTTTTATTAAAATATATTTGAAACTCTTGCTAAAACCTTACATTAGTTCTAATGTAAAGTGTGTTGTTTGGTTTGAGTTTTGAAGTAATTTTATATATTGTTTCCAAATTTTGAAATGTTCAATCTGATTAGTAAGGTTTTATACCAAGATAGTTTTCCAATCTTTAAAAAAAAACATACTTAAATCCCATTTTGATAAACCTGATCCTAACTTTCAAATGTTTTTTCCGAGTGCAGCGTGTTTTTAGAAGTACGTGAGTGAGAGTGTCGTGAATCGCTCATGGTTCGTTGCTCTGTTTACGTCGCTTGCATAAATCATGACAGCACGGCTTCATATGGTCTGAGGTCGGTTTCTAACGCTCTGACACCAATTTTAGCTAATAATTTCCTACACACCTCCCCTTAACGACCGCCCAACGCTCTGATTTGCATTCCATTTGAATTTTAATCGCTCCATTAACTATAAATATTTCTTTCATTGATGTGTGCGCAACTCCTCCTCCGATTCCGCCTATTATTCCTATTATGCCCTCTCTTTTGCCGCTATTTCTTGGCCGGATTGTGGCCGGTTCTGGATTCTTAGTTCCCGGTTTTAACCACGTTATCTTCTCGTGTTTATACATATGTCGTGCGGTTGCTTGATGGGCATTTCTAGGGGTTTTGCCCCCCGACGAACAATGCGAAAGTGAAGAGGCGTCTGCTCAAATGCATTTTAAATTCGTCCAAGTGGAAACTTATTCGTTGGGAACCCAGAACTTTGTTGCTCCCAATGGTTAAACCCTCAAAAAGTTCTCAAACCCTCCCAAAACTTCTTATCGTGCAACATATCTGGGAGTTTGTGTATTTTTCTGGAGGCCTGGACAACTTTTTTGATGACTAATAAAAACCCTCGAAACGGGCTATTAAAAATCGAAATTTAAGCGGAGTAACAGAGACAGGGAAAAGTGTCGCCCGCACTTCAAAATCGACCAAAGAAAGAAACCAAATACAAAGTCCAATCGAAAATCGTTTATTTAACCCATAAATCTGAGTGTTTTTGGTGGGAAGCGGGGGTGGAGTAATACCCCAAAAGGAAGTCCAGGGAAATTTACGTGTCTAAAATGCTGAGAACTCCCTCGATTCACTCGATTCACGGAATTTGCATTGACGACAGCAGTAAGAAGACGCCTTGACTTCAGTTGCCAATTTGGCCGAGTCTCGGGAACACAGAGACAAAGGAACAGAGCAGAACAGGCCGGAGAAATAAACAAAAAGTGTTTCACGCCAAAGCAAATAAACAAAAACAAAAGCGAAACATAAACGAAGCCAAAGCAAAACAAAAAAGAAAATTATACAACAAGAAGCGAAGTTGGGAATACCCTTTAAAATAATGGGCTAAATAATTTGACTTAAAATAAATTAAAAACATGATAAATACACTTTTGATTAAGCTATAGTAAGCTTTAATTGATCAAGATGAAATTTAAGAAATAAATAAATATATTACACAGCAAAATAATATTTATTTCATTAACTATTTATTTTAAATGGTCAACTTATAAGTCTTAATGTATGGTTTATTTTATCTGTATTTTTTTTTCAATCAACACTATCAACTTTCAACGATTGTTAAAATTAGCAGTAACATAACAATTATTCACTGAAGATAAGAGTTTTTAGCAAAGTTAAAATAATAATAATGAACGAAATATGAATTTAATTATTTAATTTACTTGTTTCAAATAAAATCATATTTCAATAGCCTTAAAAACCCTAAAAAAGGGTATCTAAAAAAAATCAAAACCCAAGTCAGTGAGAAGCATAAGAACCAGAAGAACCCCACCGAAGATAGGATGGTAAAAAGAAAAATCAGCAGATAAAGCGCACAGTGGGCAGACTGCCAGAACGGACCGCACATTCCGTGGATGGCGGCGATGAGATAAGGGAACCCCCAGTTCCAGTTTCAGACCCAGTCCCATTTTGTATATTTGGAATTGGAATATGGACTCCGACGTCGTCGGCGAGTCGATTTGCTTATCGTCCGAACCTGAAGTGTCTGCCATGGTTCCATTACTTGTGTTGTTTCCGTTTTCCTGGGTGGGGGATCCAGTGAAATGTGGGACACTGATAATACAATACTTTGCTTGTTACCCGCGCTGATAACAACTGAATGGGATACGGCGTGGGAATTTGCCTCCCAGTGATTCATGGCTGGCGAAACTTGTTAGCGCTTCAATTTGGCTGAAATATCTCTATATCTTGCCATGATTGCGCCAATGAGCATGACTAAATAAGTGAGGAACGTGCGTTTCTCCCTTTCTCAATGATTGGAGAATGTCTTTTGCTGCTTTCCTACTTCTTCTTCACCAGATACTATTTTCATCAGATACTCTTGTCGTGTGTCGCAATCTTGGGTCGCCATCATCATCAACTGCGGGGTCTGATTATCATTCCGAGTTTGTTGCCGTTGGCAAACATCTCGATAGCTCTTCGGATGCCCTTATCTATTGGACAGGTCCATTGACTCTACAAGTTTTTTGGCCCAAATCAAAAGCTGTTCTATTTTATGGAATTCTAAAGTCAAGTTAAAGTATTTGTTTATTTTAAACAAATAATTTCAGTATTTCAAAAAAAAACAGTGTTGAACAAAATTTGTATTTATGTATTTATTAATCAGATTTTTTTTGCTCCACGTTGAATGATACAGGATGTAAAGAATTATATGTTGTTCTACAACTTGATTGACATATTATAAAATTAAAGGGCATTTAATTTAATTCGACGCACAATTTTTCATTGCACCGAATCCAACATACAATCCTTTTAATTGTACTAAAAAAAATTTTCCCCCGGCTTACCATCAAGAAAATTAAACTATTGTTTATTTGAATTGACCGATTAATAGCTTTCAACTTTTACTTTTACCACCAAATAAATGTCTTTGTCTTTGAAGTTTATTATTATCGAGGCACCACTGTTCGCCCAAATTACCCTTTCTTTTCTTTCTTTCTTGTTTTATGGCTCATTTTGGTTTTTGTTGTGGTTTTTTTGTGTGTTCGAGGCAGCAGCAAAAAAAATATTCGCATTCTTTGAGCTTGAGCTTGGGTCTTAAAGTCTTTGGAAGCCGGTCCCCGGGTTTTTGTACAAATGTGCGTTTGTATCTGTGTGTTGAGCTGCTGTTTCTTCAGCTTCTTCATCTCGGTTCTTACAGATTTATGCAACGTTTGTTGCTGCTAGTTTTTATTTAAAAAATCTTTACTTTTATGACTTTTTTAGCCTCCGACTCGCCCTCTTTTTTTACTCCCCCTTTAACCCCCCTTTGCGAAACCATTCAATGTCAACAGCAGCAGTGAAAGAGATGGGTATAGCCAAAGTGAAAGAGAGAGGGCGAAGAGCAAGAACAATGTGCGTGCTGTTCTTGCAATCGTCTGACGATGATGATTCATAAAAATGCGACTGCAGGCGGACGACTATAACAGGAAAATCAAGTGGAATGTGGCACTGCAGCTGCAGCAGCTGCTTCCCCTCCTTTTTCCCTTCTGTAAACCCCTCGCACATCCTCCCCCTATTCAAAATATATATGTGATATAGGTGCGGGTGAGGCGAGGACGTCGCGACTCTGCCGAAATTGCAAACGAAGCGCAGCCAGCGACGTCGCGACGTCAGCTGACACAATGGGTAGCCATTGTGCTGGTACAGTGGTCACTGGTAACACGAAACTTCAAGCTTGTGTTGGCTCAGAGAATTGTACAGAACTTAACAGTGTCGGTTTCATAAACATTACAAAAGTCTTGAAGCAATTATTTACTAGAAAATGTATACATTTTAGCTTAAGAATGAAAAAACTTTTGCAAATTTCCGTGTTTAAACGTGTTTAAATTAATTTAAATTAAAAGATTCATTGATTAATTAAAAAATATAAGAACTCGACTTAAGGTGAATCACTTTAAAATACTGAAACATATTGAAGCTAATAATGTTTTAGTTTTAAAGCGTTTAACCACAAATTTCAATAACGAGAGATCACTGTACAATAAAAACACGAAGAGATGGAGAAATTTCCGACCAGCGCCGCAGCCAAAGGCAACATTGCAATATAAATATCTAAAAACTTGACGTTTTCAATTCACACAAATTGAAACTAAAGCTTGCAATCAGGCAATACACTTTAAACGTAACCTTTGAGTGTAGGAAACTAGTCTGGCCGTTTTTATAAAGAAAAACGTGATCTAATAAAATCTTATCGGTTGTGTCAAATAAAAAATTTAAATTTTTACTAGGTGCCACATGATTTGGGTGAATCATTATAAGTTCTATGAATTCCCTGGGGTTTATTTGGTGGACGTAAATATTTGTGGTGATGAAAAAGTCTATAAAAACTTAATTGCACATGCCACAGATAGTTTCGACTAGTTTGACATAAATCCAAGAAATAACGTCAATAAAATAACGTATTAAAAGTCTTATATAAGAATGTTAAAATAATAACTCTATAAATAAGAATTATCTTTTCTGCATTTAACCAATAATGATTGCTGCAGTGATCTTATCTAGGAAACCTTATCAGTTTGTTGTTATGTGTTTTTCTTATCATTATAAACCATGATTTAATTGTTACTATTAGTAAAATATCAGATGTACTTGAAATGCAATACAAATAAATAAAAAGGAATGCATTAATGCATAGGCTTTAACATTAATAGATCGATTATATTGTTGTTTTAAAAATTTAATTACATTTGTCAATTTGTTGCACTAATTAAAAAATTATTTAAACCTTTTAAATGATAATTTTATTTCAAATTATTTAGAGTGCTATTTTTTAAGGTCCTAAAGAGAACCCTTATTTCCTATATGCTGCACAATTGGAATTCTGTACCGATTCTCACCTAGGAATGCTAACATGTTGTTGTTTTACACTCAACATGATCAAATAACCGCTTTAATATTTATATTAACCCAACAAGGGTTATTAAGTGAAATCCTGAATTAAACACTAAATGCTATTCCTGACTAGTTTATCAAGGCTACTGGACCAATTCTCACCTGGGAATGCTAATCAGGTAGCTGAGCAGTCGTCGCAGATCCTCCGGCTTCAGTCGGTCCCTGCGGGGCGTGGCGGGGAAGCAGAGGAGTGGTCCGCCCCTACGATCCCGCCCACCCGTGAGAAAGACGACGCGCTCCTGCAGAAGCGTCAGCAGATCCCTGGCCCGCTGGCCGTCCATTTTGGCAACAGGGGGTGGAGGGTGGAGCGACGAGGGTTAATTGCTGGAGATCCGATCCGACTTTTAATCCAACTCTCTTGGGCACTGCAGCATAACGAATATCCCAGCCCAGCCTCGAATTTCACTTGGCCAACAGTGTGTTATTAGTTATTATTATGATCCGTTGTTATTCATTGATTTTCGCAAATTTCTCGCTGGCATTTTCATGGTCACTCTTTTGATGTTGTTGCGGTTTGTTTGTTTGTTTGTGTGGGTGGAAAACGAATGGAAAACGCAGATACAAATTAGCAATGGGTTTTTCTCTTTATTTTCTACACTTTTTGCACATTATTTGCATATATTTACGCTTTATTCGCGTTTTTGTGATGGAAAAGTGGAGTTTTTTTCTTCAGTCACCCTCGCGTTTTTGACTTTATCGTGGGAGTGGGAGGGAGAGGGAGATACAAACAGACACACAACACACACACACACGCAAAGAGAGGGGGTGCACATACACTATGTGCATATGTGTATTCCCCTCTTAAATGTCATAAATCAACTCACGCCGTCACGCAAACATAAAAACATAAAATAAAACTCGCACGCACACACATGCACCTACTCCGTTCTTATTTTTAAAACACACACTCACACGCACACAGATTTGTTGTTGCAAATAGGCAAAAATGCACGGTTTTTTTTCGCTTTTAATTGCCTTGAATTTAACACAAACTCCAGCCTTAACACACACACACACACATACGCATGGAGATGTATATAACAATATATACATATATATCTGTATCATCACATCATCCGCAAGCAGTTCTCTACGTCTTGGCTCTTCTTCTTGCCACTGCTTGTGCCACCAAATTGATTTTTTTCACTCGCGCTGCTTTTGTTTGCCCCGTTGTTTTTCCTAGGAAAACCACAATTTACCGTTGCTCGCGAGTTGCGGAAAATGTAGTGCTAAACGCTCATTTTCATTTTTTACACCTGCGGCGATTTGAACGAAGGGCGCTTTTTGGTTTGTTTAAACAAATTGGGTCCGCACTGTTTAGCCTTTTGGGCTAGGGATGTCAAAACATCGATATTTTTTGGATGTTCAATAGGGATGTCAGAAATAAATAAAAACATCGATATTTTTTCTTAACAAATATTATCATAGCGGTATTTTTTCTGTTAGGCTAACGATTGGCTACAAAATAAATTAATTATTAGGGGTCCGTACTGCCTGGAAATTAAAAAATCCCGCTCGATTCTTAAAGTCGAAAAATATCGATGAGAATTAAATCGTGCAACGACATCTAGCGACGACTGGCACAAACAAATAACGGCCTCGAACAGAGGGCGGCTTTGTTCACCAGCTGCTCGATTTTAGGGAAATTTTTTTAGGGAAATTCACGTTTTTTGACTACGTGGCATCCCTGTTTGCAAAGGCAACAGTCAAATGGCACTCTATACATTATTACCTATGCATTGGCCTCCTTGCAGAAATTTGGATGGGAAAAAGAGTCGATACTGTAAGCGATACATCGGTATTTTTTCCTTTAAAAATATTTTCAAAACGATATTTTTTGCCGACGATTTGAACGAAGGGCGCTTTTTGGTTGTTTAATCTCGTCACGAGATGTCGCTTTTGTTCGACATTTAGCGGGGTTTCATTTTGTCACGGTTTGGATAACATTGGAGGAATAAATATTTAAGAATAAATATAAATAATTAGTAATCCGAAACGTCATTTTCTCAAAATGTCAAAACATCGATAAATTTTGCCGTTGTTTAATCAGGGATGTCAAAAATATGTCTAAACATCGATCTTTTTCTTTAAAAATATTTTTATAACTTTATATTTTTGTCGAAGATATCCCAAATTGATATTTTTATGACATGATATTACCGTAAAAAAGGCTTGCGAAAGAACTCTACAACGATTTAAGAGGAATTTCCGCTAAATGCACGTTTTGCAATAAATATTTGTACCAGAATTAAATTAAAAAAAAAAACATTATGCAGTTTTTACATTTGGGAACCCCATTTTGTACAAATCAAAAACAAATTTAACAAACATTTTTAACAATACAGTTTTAACTCTTTCAGCAAAAGTCGCAACAGCGGACTCGCAGTCTAAGCAAAGTCGCAACATTTTTTTTTTTAGCTGCAGTCAAAATATCATCATATTAATATCATCAAATATCATCAATACGATGTTTAAACAATTTTCGACCACTCTATGGCCAGTTCACCGGCAGTTTTTTTCGTATATCTTCCTCACTATTCGGCCAGCGAAAATTGAGATGGTAACAAGAATTCGCTTTGTAATTGCAGTCGCGACTATCGTGAGTTTTCCATCTCAATTGTGTTTTTTTTATTTTGAATTTGAAATTTGTTCACCTGGGCTTCAGAGCAACCAGCTCTTATAAAGCAGTGCTAAATCATGGTGGATTCTTTTAAAGTCGTGGTGGGTAATCGAAGTTCACCACACTCGAGTGTCAGAGCAACCAGCTATTGACTTATTAAATTTTAGCTGTCAAAAGCAGCTTGCAACCCAACCATTTTGGCGCTAACTTAAAATCGAAAAAAAAAAACAGAAAAAGCCAAAATAAAACAACAACATTTGGGGAAACAATAGAAAATTAATGTAAAATCTTTACTCTTCGACTGGTTCAAAGCGTTCGAGGGCAGAATTCAAGATGACTTGTCGTTCTAATAGCAACTGTTGCATTTCCGGTTCATGTTTCATGATGTTTCGGATTTCCTTGAGCAACTCAGCTGCGTTTCTTAGCTTCTCCTCGCACTCCACAGAATCGTCTGAGCGCAGGGCCTGTGCCACCACAGCCTCCTCCATGTCTATGAGAAGATTTCCCCGGAAAATACTCCAACCACCATCAAAAATGTCGGCCAATTTGAGGAGTTCCTCACAAAGTTGCACTTTCCTTGAGAGTGTTTCCTCAGTAAGTTCTAAAACAAGAGATACTTTAAACTGTTTCCCATTAAAATCGTTATTAAAATTATATTACCCTCCATGGCAAATCCTGGAGCACTTCCATATAACTGGGTGAGAGCGTACTTGGCTTGCAGAATATGTGTGTTGGTCTCGTGGAGATCAGCACGATGGCGATATATAAACTCCTCGAGAGCTACTGGGTGTGGTCTTGTCACACGATTCCAATTCCAATTGTAGCTGGGCATCCGAAGTGACCACTTCTTTGGCTGATCTTTTCAGATTGCAAAGCTGACACTTCCAAACGGCAGAGTTTTGAAGGGGACTCTGGGAGATGATCTACGTAGATATTGAAAATATAAAAAACATTTTATAAATTTTGGGTCAAAAAGTACAAGAAATACATTAAAGTTTAAACTAAGAAAAGGTTTTTTATTTTAAATTTTGACGAAAATTTTAAAGATGATGATGAAAACTTTTTTTGTCACTTTAAAAAAATAAAAAAACATTTTTAAATCAATTTTAAAACTGAGTTTTTGGTTGTAACAATGTACACCTAACTTACATTTCAAGTTCACAACTTAGTAAATTTTTGTTGATTAAAATACAATAAAATGTTTTAGATTTTTTGTTTATTTGTGTTTAAATAAACACTCACCTTTCCTGCCTTGCATTTGATACATGTTTGAGCCCCTGCAAAGCTGCCCAGCTCCTCGGGATCCTGACACCTGGCGCAGGAGCAATCGAAGCACTTGGCCTGCCTCAGGTGCACCCTGCGTTGGAGGGTGCTCCTCAAGGGCTGGGTATAGGAAATACTCAGGATCTCACCCTTGGCTATCTTCCGTTTGGCCAGGAACACAATGTTCAGATCGTCGTCAAAACGATGCCTCATATTGGGCACACAATCGTGCGAGATCATAGCGGCTCCTGGAAATAGGGCTCGAATTTTTCTCCTTTCCCTGAGCTGCCTAATTTCAAAGGTGTTTGTGTCCAATATGGCAGCAATGCGCAGGATGTCCATCTCCGACCAATCCCTCATACCCAGCACTGTTTTAATGAAGGTTATTAGGTTCGCACGTAGCACTTGATATAGAGGAGTTTCCAAGCGCTCCTTGAGATGATCTTCTAGGCTGTAGAGTTTGCTGAAACCCTCGGGATCCTCGGTCTTCAGTTGCATGCAACGGAGCAGCATGATCACACAATAAGCGGACTCCTTTCGCTCTTCTTCGCCGGGTATGTAATTTATTTTGGACTGGAAGTTGCTGCCCGACATGAGCTGACATTCAGCTTGGTGGTGTGGCGAATCTTCGCACTCCTTTCCACATAAAGGCCAACTGCAGGAGCTGCATTTGTAGTAGTTTCCCTGGGGCTTTCCTGGGGCCAATAGATTCCTGTGGCAGCCCAGGCAAAGTGGAGCAGAGGCGACTTTGGGACCCAACAATAGTGGAGCCTCCTTCAGGATTTGCTCTCCAATCTTAATGTCCCTGGTGGCCTTCAGATGCCTGCCCAAGATTTCATTGGTGGCTATTTCAAAGCACTTGCATTCCGATTTGTGACCTTTCTTCCAATGTTCCTTCTGGTGCTCCCGACTGCAGTAGACCACATTCCTGCAGGCCGCACACAACTGGGAGGCTCTGGCCTGACACAAGGCACAGGATGTGAGCGAGCTGGAAGCCATTGAAAGCGATCTTCACCAGCAATTCGGAGATTTCCAATAATGTGTATATCTCCCAGCTAATCTCCCTGTGTTTGCGTAATGCCCAGCGGTTGAAAATTCACTGGGGAGACGTTTAAAACAATTTTCAGTGCTCGGTCTTCGGACTCTACGCGCGTTCTGATTGCGAGAACATTTTCCTTTGTGTCTCCGCCTGCTGCCAAAAAATAAACGCTCGAGCGGATTCAGATCTCTCTCCACATCCACATCTCTGTCACATGGCGCACGACGATTTAAAATTAGACCTCTGTGTCGTGGTGTCTGAAAGCGAAGACAATGTCCAATTTGTTGGCAGCCGGTAATATTTATCCATGCCTAATGTTAATCTAGCTCTATATTAAGAGAGTGTGTGCAACAGGCAGCTTCTGTCAAGCTGGTTTTATCTTTGATTTGAATAGAACGAATATTACAAAATAATTTAAAGTTATAGATAGTTTAAGTGTTTAATTTTACAGAAAACATTAAACAGAAAATGTAAATTATTAGCATATTCTTGAGTAAACTTTAAATATTATTATTTTGGGAAACACAGAAATATAGTAGAATTTTAAATAAATAGGTATTCAATTTCCTAATTCAGTTTACTTTCCCTTTAGAATGTTACGGTTAATGTTAATTCTTTGGTAATTCTTCTCAAATTATTTCCTTGTTTTTCTTAAGAGAAGAAACGATTAAAAAATTTTATTTTCTAGGTAAAACAATAGTAGAAATTACTTAAGAAAACCAGCTCTAAATCTTTAAAACTTAGTTGGTTAATAATTGTAAGACTTACCACACTAATAAAACAGTTTCCAAGAAGTTGAGTCCCGAATAAAAAACTCTTCAAACACATTTAATTTTAGCAATTCAATAATTTATTTAGTATTTCTCATAAATTGTCTATATATATTTATATATATTTTTTTTATTCATATGCAATTAATTAATATATTGTTTAATTGGAAATCAGTCTTTTTTATGTAAATAAGAGTTAAATGCATTTTGTTTTTGTGCTTGTTTCGTTTGATTTGTATGATTGGATTGGGTTGGTTGGTAACTTGATTGGTTGACAGATGACAAATTAAAAATAACAAGTTTTTAAATAATAATTGAACTACAATTTGTGTGTGATGTTGTTGTTTTTGTGGTTTAGTATTTAGTTGCATTGTTGCTTGTCTTGTTTGGGTTAAGTGTTAGAAACTAAAAGTAGTGTTTAAATTAATTGGCTTAGATAACATAAATATACACGATCAATAGTTAACCTAAAACTGGCGGCCATAGTTCCACTGTAATCATTTGTTGCCCTCCGTCTGAACACTTAAAAAGCGGCGCATAAAATTTTATATCATAGACAACAATTTCATTTAATAATTTGCACTAAACAATAGTTTTTCTCCCATTTAGTTTACACGTACACACACGCACAGCAGCAGCAACACAAAATGCTTGGGGCAACATGCTGTTTCTGATAGTGATATGTGACATTAGTTGATAGCGAAGCGGCGATTCGATTGTTGCTAAGGCAAAAGGCGCATAATTTTTGTTTTTACTTTTCATTTTCTGCATAAGCTAAAGAGGCTACATAATTTCTGGGATCAGTGGATCGTACAACGGGTGAAATCTTCACTGAGTTTGGTTCTGAAGATTTCCCCAAGCGAGGGTGAAGCTCTGAGTTTGGTTGGGGATAAATCAAATTTCTAACAAATTGTTTCTTTACATATTTAGGAACCTCAAAGTATTATTTATTTACCCTCTTTTATTCATCTATATTTACTTGAAAAATTATTCAAAAAAAAGTGCATCATAAAGTATGTCAAATTATACAACAAATTATTTATATTTATTTATAATTATTTCCCTTTCAAACTCACTGCTTCAACCCCGCTTCTTGTGGCCCTAATATCGTTTTTAAATATTTTCTCCTTTTTTAAATTGAAGGCTTTACTTTAAATTACAATTCGCGCTACATTAATCCATAAACAGAAAACATAAGCAACATTCAAATAGTTTAGTCGATTTAGTCTAGACGTCCTGCTGCTCTTTGAAGTGGTGATAGTGATGGTGGATGTGCTCATGCACATAGCGATGGATCATGGAGCTGGAGGCACTGGTGTCCAGTTCCAGCTCCTCAGCCTCCAGAGCCTGTTTGCTACCAGTTTCTGTGACCGCTTCGGCCACAGCCTCACCCACATCGTCGTTCAGATCGATGAGGGTATCGGTGCTGACCACTTTGCTGGGCGTACTGGTGAGCTGGGGACTGATTGGGGCCAGGTCCTCCTCCTCGCTGGCCAGCAGATGGGCACACTCCACGGCATCGCCGTAGATCTTGGAGCCAGCCGAACTGGAATTCGAGGTGGGAGGTCGCTGCTCCGGCTGCGAAGCCTCCTTGTGCTGCTCCTGCAACAGCTGATGGTGCTGCTGTTGCTTGTGCCGGTGTCGTCGCTGCTCCCGCTCCTTCTGCTGCAGCTGCTCACTCAGCTTGGCGTAGATGAGATTGCCGTAGTTCTTGTAGTCCTTGCTGCTGCGATGCTGCTGCTGCTGTTGCTCCTGTTGCTTCTGTTGCTGCTGCTGCTCCAATCGCTGGTAGCCCTTCTGGTTCTTCTTGGGTATCGGCTGAACCGTGGCCACGTTACTCGGAGTGGCTGGTGGCGAGTGGCCTCCACAGATGGTGGCATGCAGGAAGGAGTCGTAGCCACAGAGGTTCAGTTTGTTGTGGGCCGTATTGTGGGTTTGCTGGGCGGCCAAAACGGCCGGATTAATGGCCAGCTGTTGGTGGTAAATGGGGATGTGCGGTTGGGGATGCTCGTGGTGGTTGTGATGGTGCAACGGCTGCTGCTGCTGCTGCTGCTGATTGCTGCCACCGCTGACCTCGATGGCCACTAGTGGTGGTGGCGCCACTGGAATGCAGGTGGTGTCCAAAGTGGGTGGACTGCAGCTGAGCGGCGACTGCAGTGCGACTGGACTGTGGTTGGCAATTAACGTGGGTATTTTCGAGCCCGTATTGCAGCGTTGGCGTTGCTGTTGTTGTTGTTGTGCTGCCGGTTGCCGTATGGGACTCACATTGGCTTGGGGTTTTCTGCAAAATCACAAACAAAAATTCAGTATCAATTAGTTGTCATTTGATGGGTTTTTGAGGAATTTGGGGATTTTCAGGAGGTCAAAAGTCGCCATTAAGTTTAAAAAAACAAAATAGTTGTTTAAATAACTATTTAAAATACAGAAATTAACTTTATTTTAAACCTACAGTTGAATAATTTATTTATGCTTGGGTTTCTAAGAATTTAATAACATTAATTTTGTCGATAAAAAAAAAAAATGAAACATTTAAACAAGAAAATCGCGAAAAATGTAAGTGAATACTTTCCAACAACGATGGAAAATTGTATTCTGAACCATTTTTTGTAAGCTGATAAAAAATCTTTAATGTTATGAACCAAATTACTGAACCAAAGCACTAAATAAACAAAAGTGAAAAATCTAGGTACTCAAAAGGGTAATAAATCATTTTAAACCTTTACTATATGTTTGAAAAATCAGCAGTATGCAATTGTTTTTGAATAAACATCATCATTTTTCTGATGCAATTGCTTTTTGGGAAATGTCAAACCGCTGCCATGAGCACTGTTGATTTTGTAGCCTCTTTTCAGCTAACTCCGCTCCTAATTATTGTGGACTCGGGGTGGATTCATCGCGGAATTGGCTTACCCATTCAGTTGAAAACACAGGCGATTCTTCTCCATGCTCTCCCTGATGATGCTAATTAAGTCGTTGCGATTTAGCGCTGATTTCCAGCATTCGGCTGATTTCCGTTGCTGCTGCTGCTGCTGCTGTTGTTGCTGTTGCTGTATATGTTGCTGGTGGGTGAGGGATTGGGGGCGTGGCTGTCGCAGCTGCACACCATCGAGCATCATCTCACCACCATTACCACCACCACCACCACCACCACCCCCAAGTGGCGGTGACACCGAGGCGCTTTTGTGGTTCAGCGGTTGGGTGGTGGGCGAGGCAGCTGCCTGCCCCACCTGTGCTTGTTGTTGTTGCTGCTGCTGCAGATGGCGATTCTGCCAGGCGGAATCATTGCCCACTGAGAGGCTCCGCTGACGCGTTTCGAGGCAGTGGTCCTGATACTGATTAATGTCGATGGGTTAACCAAAAATAATAGGAAACAAAATTAAATTATAATAACGGAAACAATAAAGTGCGTTGAACGTGCATGGTAAGCAACAAAAGAATAACAAAAACAAAAGGCGACATTTTTAGGGGGGAAGGCGGTTAAGTTGGGAACTGCTGCCAGGCAAATAATTGTTTCTTTAAACGCTTAAAGCTTTTAGGTTCCTTAAATTCAGCTTTATCTATTTTGAGAAACATCACATAACAGGTTTGAAATATTTTAATATTTAAATTTATTTAGGCTGTTTTAAATGTATTCAAACAAGATTTATTTTTATAAAACTTCTAAACCATTTAGAAGAGGCAAAGCAATGGAAAAGCATTGTTTCCATTCAGCAAAGAAATTTAGTATATAGATATTTCAGTAATAAACAAAACTGTTTGTTTTCAGAAATTATAAGATTAATAACGAAATTTCGTATAACATATGTATTTTTCTATAGAGTTGTTTTATGTTAGTAAAATTGTCTAAAAGTATTGAATTAAGTAACATTAAATGCAAATTTGTGAAGCGTTAAGTTTGACCTTTGTTAAATTATCATTATGCATTACTTTGTGTAAGTCAAGCTGGCAGCAGTTTTAGAGTAGTTTGAATAAATAATTAATTTGTTTTTGCCATGATTTCGTTTGTTACCTTGTGCCTACCTTTTGTTTGCGCGCCCTCCGCAACATCTTGACCCGCTGGGTGGCCTGCTTCATGTAGATGTCCTGCTGCCGCTGCTGCTGGTGGTGCTGCTGGCGGTGCGAGGGGCAGGTGTCCACCTGGTCGCTCTCCGGCTTGCAGCATTTGAGATTCAGCATATTCTCGTAGGTATTGTGTCCGTTTTCCGGCGTGTGCTGCTCCGCGCAACATTGCTGCTCCGGCTTGGAATTGCTCTTCTGATGGTACCTGCCACTGCCAGCCTGCTGATGATGGCTCTTGCCTCCTCCCGATTTTGTCCCACTTCCGCTGGGCTGGTCGGGATGGGATGGGATGGTGTCCTTGTCCTTGTCGCTGTTGCTGTCATCGTCCTCGTCATCGGACTTAATCAGTTTGCGTGGTCGATAGCGATGCTGGCGGCGGTTGCCGGCGGATGTCGTTAGCACTGTCGCTCCGGTGGATCCCACGCCCACTCCACCAGCATTACCCACACCCACACCCACGCCCAGCCCCGTGGGCAACTTCTTCAGTTTGCTGAATGCAGCTGGAACTGGAACTGGCACTGGCACCACCGGCTGTGATTTCGATTTGCCCTCGGGACTGACGGTGAGCCGCACGTTGATTGTCTTGCTGCCGCAGTGGGGCACCACCACCGACTTGCCAATGGACTCGTATATGGTGTACACAATGCCCACGATGTCGTCCTTTGTTATCTTGCCGTGGTGCCCGTCCAGGTCGTAGAACGTGAACGAGAACTGCAGCGGCTGCGATGACTTGCCACCCTCCACGGACACGTCGCAGGTGAACTCCTGTTTTCGAATATGAAGAGAAACGGGATGAGTGATGGCTTCGCAGTGAATTTGATTTTAATCAAGTTTGTCAAGAAGGGAAGGGATGGATGAGTGACGGTTTCGCAGTGAATTTGATTTAAGCCAAGTGTGCAAAACAAACACACTTTGGGAATTGAATTTTCAAGGGTAAAGAACAAACTTTACATTGCTTTAATTAAAGATTTTTGTTTTAAAAAATTTTAATATATACATAAATCCTACAAAATTTACTTTATTTTATTTATTTTATTTATTTAAATTGCCTTATTCAAAATTTATTTCTTTATTTATTTCCAACTATTTGGAATATATTTTATTTACCAAAAAAATAACCATTCAGGTTTCTTAAAATATTTGGCAATAAAATTACGCTCGTACACCAAATTACTTGTTTATCGCTTCTTTGATAATAAACATTTGAAATGACTCTTTAATTACCCATACATATCAAACGCAATTTAATAAAGTGGTGCTTTGCCTTTAAGCTTTCAAATAGTTATAAATTACCATGCAAACAAATTAAATCTCCACTCCAGCACCTCAGACAAATAAAAACTATTTCGTTCAGAACATTCCACTAACTCAAAGCCTCAAATGAATTCCAAAACTTTTAACCACAAATTTTTAACAGCCACATAAGCCTAATGCAGTGGCAAACTAACTTAAAATAAACAAAAAACTAGAAACAAAATTCTGCTAATAAACTTTGCAGCATAAAAATTTCCCAGCAAAATTTCTGACCAACCTGAAAGTATGCAACACTTTTTGCAGATGCAACATGCTGGGGCACCGGAGACTGCGATGCTGCACATTTCATGGGGAAAAAAGGAGCAGAAACAGAAGCCACAGCCAGCTGCCACTAAAAACAACAATTGAGAGCAACGCAAGACCACTAAAACCAGTCGAAAATTGTGGCCATAATTTGACTAAATATTTAATTGGCGCCTGCAGAAGCAACGAGAGCAACATCAACATCACAGGGGGCAGGGGGCAGGGGCAGAAGGGGCAGGAGGAGCCATTACCATTGATAAAGTGGCAGGGCCCAGCACCCAGCACTCCATACTTTGCTGCTGCCCCTCAGTCGCATACAAATAAATATAATTTCCTTTGCTGCTGCTTTGCTTGGCTTGTACGAGATTTTTAATTGCCCCTGAGTGCTTTTCGTGTTTGTTGTTTTGCTTTTAATGGTTTTTATTGAATTTTAATGTTTTGATATTTTCTGTGTGTTTTTTTTTTTTTTTTTTTTTTGCGAACCTGGCACAAGTACATAGAAACATCGTCCGAAACAGAGAATGTTCTTCCGCAGTGGGTGGTAATGGAAAATTGCCGGCGCCCTTGTGTTAATGAAATATTTTTTCCCTCTTTCTCGATTTTATTTTTCGTGGGTGTACTATACATACAAGTATATGTAGCACGTTGGAACAACAAATGAAGCTTCAGCTGAAACTGAAACTGAGGCCATCGCGGTGAGCGAACAGCCATTGAAAATTTAATTAAAAGCACATTGAAATGTTGAGTTTATGGTCGATGTGCGTTGTGCCCAGTGGGTCATGAGTTATGGCCAGGAATCGTGGGTATGGCCAGGGGGTGGTAATAACAGCCAGCCAGTCAGCCAGTTGATTAAACCTGACTAAACACCTGGCTGGGGGTAAAAGCTAAATCTAAAGCCGGCAAATGGAAAACCAAACATCATTTCATTTATCACCTTGTATTTATAGCCAAACGATTGTTGGGCTAATTGAATCGGGCACTTTGGCTATGAATGCTCTATTAAAAGCTACAATTGTAAAAATATTCGATTTAATAAGTTTACAAGCTGGAAACTGAAACTGTTTTAAATTGGGTGCTAACTTTTATTTACTTCTTATTTGTCAAATAATATGTCACGTTTTCATTAAAATCTTATTGCCTTTTTGGTTTATCTTTTAAAAATTAATTGTTATTACAGGTGTACATTTTAATATACCTAATCCAAATAAAATGTCCTCAAAATAATTTTAAAATTTTAATATTAATATTCAACTGCCTTATGACCAACTTTAACTTAATTTCATACAACCCTCTTGAAAGTGCACAGCAATTAATGGCTCCATAAATATTGGTGTTATTAAACAATGAAAACAAGACAAATCCCATCCATAAATTCATTAATAAATGGAAATGGTAATTGAAATCAGAATGGACTATAAAATCAAATGTTTATGTGATTGGAAGATGAACTTTGACAGTGGCACTGGGAATTCGGATAAATGAGGAAGGGAGTACTCACCTCAAGCCGGATGCGCTCCTCCTTGTGATGGTGCAGGTGTCGCGAGTGGGTGTGGCCGCCATGTGGCTGTTGCATGGAAGCAGCTGCATCCACCACATCCTCGTCCTGCTGCACCTGCTGCTGCTGCTGCTGCATATTTGAGTATTTGCTGTGCTTGCCGTTGGAAGTGCTGCTGATTCGCAGATGTTTGCTGTGGCTGCCACCGCTGCTCATGTCCTGCGGATTCCCATTCCCATTCCCCGACTGGTGTCTACTGCTGGAGTGGTGGTGGGGATTCGTCGTCTGGTGGTTCTGGTGATGATGATGGGACTGCTGCTTGGTCGCCGAACTGGAGGCATTGCCCGGCGGTGTGGTGATTATATTCACCACCGGCGATCGCAGTTGAATATTGTTGTCACGTTCGCTGACCAGCAGCAAATCGGGAGGGGCGCTGCAGGAGGAGGAGGCGCGCACCTGGTGGTACATCAGCTCCTCGGAGTCTGTGGTGCATTCCTGGACTGCAACGACAAGAAGGGTGGGATACTTTTAATTAAAATGCAAAGTGGCATGAAATTGGCGGCATTAAAACAGTTCCGGGCCTTCCCTCTTTGGCTATCTAATCCCCCTGGCTTTTGTCGGCTTTTTTTTGTGCACTGTGACAAAATGTATTCCATATTTTGTAAACTCAAATAAGTAGCTACCGTTTGTTGCGTACTTGAATTACATTACAAAAAAAATATTTGGACCAGCAGGAATTTATTTAAGTAGTTATTTAAAGTCTCATAAAATAGAAAAATCATTTTTTTTCTTTTTTATTATTATTTTTTGTTTTTCTAGGTTTGCTTTTAATTTAAAACCCTTCATGCTCGATAAAAACAAAAATCAATTGTTTATTGGAGTTCAAGAACTCTTTTTTTATAAATATTACTTTTCCACAATACCTAAAACACATTTATGTAGTTATTAAAATTATGTTCTATGTTATGTTATATATGTAGATCAAGTTCCAACTTTTTGCTAACATATAAAATATTAATATTGAGGATGAAGTTGATTTGATTTTAATAATTTCTTTAATTAAACAATATGAATAAAAAATGTAGTGTCTATTTTTTTTTCAGTGTGCCTTTCGCTGGCGTCTTGCAATTTATTTGCAATTTGCACAAAGCGCATTACAGCAGCACAAAAAAGTTTATGCCTCGACGCCAACACAAAGCGATGGCGACCAGGCGGCCAATGCCGTTCCCACCTCCCCTTCCCCTGCCCCCACTCGACCGCTTGCCCCCCGCCAGCACCCAGGCTCTTCGATCTCTTTGAATCCAATCCCCAATCCCCTCGAGACACTTGAAAGGCGACTGCTCCGAGAGCATTCCTAATTAATGACGTCGTCGTCGTCGGCGGCGGCGGCACTCAAAGTTTTCTTTTCTTTTCGGCTTCTTTTTTTTGTATGTTTTGTTGGTTTCGGTTTTGTTTCTTTCATTTTTAATTGAAATGGCTGCAGTATTATCTGGGCGGTTGTGGCCACACGGAGAGATGAGAGAGCTAAGAGCCGAAAGCTGAGCCGGGAGATGAGCAGTCCACGGTCTGCGGTCGCTTTTGGCCCATTCATTACTCATTACTCATACGACGCGTGAACCGCACCAAAGCGAAGCGAATCCAACTGCAGCGACTGCAACTGTTTGATGTTCGGTAACAGTGCGAAAGTGGAATTTATATTTTAAATATTTGGTGTATTTAAATTACTTGCAAAGAGTTTACGCAAATGCTTTGATTAAACTTATAAGCGGTTGCTTGATGAATTTGTTTGTACTAAATTTAAACAGTAGTGCTCCAAATAATTTAATATTGAAATTATATATTTTACTTTATATTAGTGCCTTGTTTTAAAAACTGTTTGCTTTTTGTTAAAATATGATATAAGTTTTATGGGGAGAATATTCAAAGCTTTATAACTTTAATGATTGTCAATGATTAGGTACCAATTAAGTACTTAAAAATTTGATTACGTAGACAGGTAACTTAAATACCTTATTATAATTATGGCTTTTTGTGTAAGAAATGTTTTACATTTGACCTCTCAGCTGACCCTTATTACACTTCTATCTTTGTGACCCTTTTACCAACTGCACAAGGAAATCAATTTAAAGAAGAAAATGCTGTGCTGCTGCATAACCCCCACTTGACACATAAATCCCATTTCCACGACGCCTTTCTCTGCAGTAATTCACTTGGGTTACTCCACTCGGAGTTCTTCTGCCGCACTATCCAATCCTGGTTCTATTGTGTACGCTTCATTTTAATTAATTAGCGCGCTTAAAAAACGAACGGGGAACCGGGGAAAATTTCCACTTCTCGCCCGCTGACCCAAATTTGCGGTTTAGCACGCTTTCTACGCGCGTTTTTCCATTTTTCATTTCGCTTTTCATTTTTCATTTGTGTGAGCCGCGTCCTTGCCAAGCAAGGAGGACCCCGCCCCATTTCATTTGAGTTGAGTTGAGCTCAGGACATGGCTTTTAATTGCATGAACATTATGCAAGCAAAGCAGTCCCAAGTCTCCATTTTGTATACTTTGTTGGCAGCCTTTCCTTTTGCCTCTTGCCACTTGCCACTTGCCTTTGTTGTTATTCCCCAGCAGGGCAGAGGATTGCGAAAAGAGTTGCTGAGGTGGCGACAATTGAAGACAATTAGCCAAAGTGCCAGGGAAATGAGCTAGTCATTGAGTCCTGCCAAGTCCTGGAATTGTTTACACTGCAGTGTAGGTGGGAAAATAATGGAGGGTACAAGTGTTGACCCAGTTTTCCATCGACAATCGAGATAAAAGATAATTGTGAAACAAAAAATTACTTAAAAAATTAATCTGGTTTAATCTAAATAATCTATTATGCATACTTATAACCACAAGAAATAGCATTTTTTTACAAACAGTTAGTTTTGATACTTAGTGAAAAAAGTAAAATTTCAAAATAAAAAAAACAGAGTACTTAAATTAAATCAAAAAAGGCTAATCCAGCCATTCAACTAATTATTTTAGATCCTTAAAGTCTCTTTGTAAATTATAGTCTATGATGAATTAAAAATGTTTAAATACAATAAAGTAGTTGCTCCCAATTAACTTTAATTTATTCCAGATCATGTTCAACTATTTCTCATATAAAAACCACAAACAACATCGCTGATAACCACTTTTTTCCCATTTTAGCTTGGCGCCAACTTAATTCGAAATCAGTTAACAATAGTAGTTGTCAAATGCCACCTGCTTTCTAAGCACCCAATGTTTGTGTTTTATTACGGACAATTTATAACGTTTTCATCCAATTTATGCGCATTTTTGATTTGCACTACAAAGCCCAGCCACAAGCACACTAATTAATTATGCAAATCTCTGGACAACTTTTATCTACAGCATCAGCGGCACACCAGTGACTTGATAACACAAAAATTACACAGCATACAAAATTAAGATAAACATATGGACATGGTATGGTAAAGTATGTTAATGAACATTATCTGAACTGGGCCTAAATTCCATAGGAAGAGCGGCTTCAAGTGAGCCCAAGACCAAAGGGAAGTTTGCACGCATTACTCATTCGCCACGTAGGCTGCATTCAATTTCGTTGCTTTTCTTTTGATAGATAAGCCGCTGGCCGTGACGTTCCATTTATCATAGAAAATTCATGAGGCTGCGTTCGTCCATTTCGACACTGTGACCTCACCTCTCAGGTAAGCTTGAGCCCTTGGGCTTGGCCTCAGTCACTCCCTATAAAGAGATATATACATCTTTTGCGGTTGGCTGCGGGATTGAAGTGGTCTGTGCGGGGCCGTAGCTAATCATTTTCATTTCGTCTGCCCTACGCACCCATTACGAAAATGCACAAATTCAATTCCATTCAGCATAGGAGCCTCGAGGTGAAGTCTCTTGGGTTTCCTAGGCTTCCTAGACATCTCAGGGCGTGGCCCATCGCATCACAAAGTCAGCTGAAGTTGACGGGAGAGCTTTCTCTGGTTTATAATGGAGGCTTAACATCTTGTCCACCCTTTAAATTTTAAGTCAGAGCTCAGATAATTATTACAACTATAATTTTAAATTTAAAAAAAATTAATTTCTACCTATTCCATACTGTATCTTTACTGTAAATAAAATAAGTATATTTTATGTTGTCCTTTATTGATGCCTTAATATTTAAAAAAAATAAAAGATTTCATTTTAAATTTATTCAAACTAAATTTAAAGTTTAATAATGTAGGTTTACAAGTTTACCACATACTCTAAATACACATTCAAGATCTAAAGAAATCCTCGTTATACTTTTCTCTACAGATTTTTTATCCATTACTTCTTTGCATTAGAAATACTTGAATGAATAAGGCAGCTCTTTCTCATCATACATGATATTCTAGAAATTCCCTTTGTAGGTCATCGGCAAGTCACGTATGCCTTTGTTGTTGTCCCCGGGCAGTCGCCATTCAATTTGCGCCTATATCTGTTTGGAGTGGCTTAGGCCAAAGTTAATTTGCAAGGCGGCATGTTTCATATCAGACGCCAAAATGCTTTCTTGATGACTCAACAACAACAACAACAACAACAACATGTTGATTCCCCATTGTGTCGGCCACTTGAGAGCAAAACATGTTCTTTTGGTTTATCTTGGCGCCACGATCGTCGGCAAAAGACCGCGGTATTTGCTCAGAAAAAAAAAAAAAAGAAAAGGCAACACAAAGGCGATAATTAAACGCAAAACAAAGCGGCCAAGAACAGAAAAAAATCGGAGAGTCAGAGATCCCAGGCACATCAAGCGGTCGACTTTAATTAGAAAAGGTGTACAAGCCAAGTAACGAAAAATAAACATACAATCTCCAAGAGAATCCATCTAAGATGATCACAAAAAATTAAAAATTAGAATGGAAAATAATAGCTTAAAAATGCACAGAAAATTAAAAGATTAATTACTATAGGTAAATTGGAAAATGTTATTTATTTTATATATGTGTACAACACATTAAAAAACAAGTCTTATATGTTTTCTGTGTGAAAAAAAAACTGTGTGAATAAACTCCATCCAAAACCAACTCGAAAAGCCACTTGGCAACACAATTTATTAGACAGATGATGTGGCCAACATGGCCGGGCCAAGAGTGTTCGTAAAAGAAAAGATATAAACCAAAGATAAAACTTCATAATTGCGTCTGTGTGGCCAAGCTGAAAAGCGAGGGAAAAGGCAGCCAAATAAACCGAAAAACAAAAGTAGTTGTGGCCAGAGATATCTCGTATCTGGCATGTAAGTGTTAATGAAGTTAAGTGTTTTTGACGCGAACGACCGGCAATCACCAAAGCAACAAACAATTAATGAGAAGTCGCATACCATTGAGCCAGCCAAGTGGCGAGAAAACACAAAAATGTTCTCTACGATTAAGATCAACAACTGCCAAAAAAAAGGGAAAAATGTGGGCATCCAGAGTCAAAAATTACATACACAGTAAAGCAGTTCAGAAAAATGGTTAAATGAAGTTAACACGTGCGAGAATGTAGCTAAGCTGGATATTTTTTGGTTAACAAGGGTCTTATAAGCCACTCATAAATAAATTCAACAGAGGTGATGCTAATAAGTTATTTAAATAAATATTAAATTAAATATAAAATAATTGTGAACCAACTGGAAACTTTGTAACATTTAAAATAAAGTAAGTGTAAGTAAGTAAGTGTTTAAATAATTTAATTGCTTTAATTTCATTCCTAACTTCCAATAACTATAAATTAGATAATAATTGAATATTTTTTGTCTTACATTTAAATTTGAACAAATCAATAATTGTGTAAGTCCAAGACTCTTTTGAGTTTAAATGACTTAGCAAATATGCATAGTATTTAAAATTAATTTAATTTCATTAAAATGTAGAAAAGACTCACTTTTATTTAAATACCAAAGCTATTTTTGTACACCAAGCTTAATCATCCGCCTGATCACAATTACCAATTTCTGTTTTTTACTATACGGCTCTTTTTTTTATAATATTTTTTTGACACTTGACAATTTACAACCACAATTTGGCATGGCACTTATCGAGTCGGGGCAATAATACCGGCAAAAATCAAACGAGTCCTAAAAAATTATTTCCTATCAGCCAAAGAAATCTGCCTCAATTTTTGTTACCTACTTTTATTTGGTGAGTGAGTGTGTGTGTGTGTTTTTGTTTTCATTTTACCGGCACCATTCACGGTTCCCCGGGTTGGAATCTTATCAGGGGGAACGCTTGCTAAATACCAGTAGCAATTATTTCGAGGGGACGCGGGGAGTGGGTCTGAGGAGTGGGGAAATCGGGGAACTCTGGGGTCTCTGGTAACGTTTAATTAAAAGCCGATAATCGATGCGCCTACCCAAACAGTTACACGATGGACTTATCAGCGTCTGAAGTTCATGGCAAAAAAAAAATAAAGCTAAAAACAAAACAAAAAGTAGTGACGAGGCGGGAAACCATTTGAGTTGCACAGAGTGAAGGGCTGTTTGCGAATGGATAATGCATTATTTGTTAGCCTGAACTGGCCCCGATCTGTCGGTGTTTTTATAACTTTTCTTTAATGTCACAAATCAAGTGAAACACAAATGCCGACATCGAACAGATCGAGTGTGCCTTTTGTCCGATAGGCCCATATACCAAACAAAAGTCCCTAACCCCCTCTTATAGCCCCCTCCTTGGCCGCCCCTGCCTCCCTTTTGGCTTTTACCTTTTAACTTTTAGCTGAGCCCCAGCTCAGCGCGTGTCGGTTTTGCTGGAGGCCTTCATCTCTGCCGCTCGCAACGTGTTCGGAAAACGGGTTTTTGTATCTGTATCTGTTGGATTTTGTATCTCTATGAGCCAGAGATGGGCATACCAAATTACATATGAAGTTGGCTAATATTTCATACTGGAAATACTCTTTTGTGGAACCTTGTGGTATGGATTTTAAGGAGCTTTAAGTCCCTATATGGATTATTAAAAGGTTTCTAAATAACTTTTATTTACCTAAAACTAACAACATTAACAATAAAACATGTTCTACTTTTTTTAAAAGTAATGTTGATAAATTACATCCTTAAGATATTTTGTTAAATTTAATGATTGAGCTAAGATAAAGGTTACAAAGAATAAATAAATACCATTATAAATTTTAAAATATTTGATGGAATAACAATAAACCAATTGATTTTCCCAATTTGTACTAATTAATTTAATTTTTTAAGTTAGTATAACCTCAGGGTCATTTTTGGTTTAAAATAAGTTTAACAACTTTTTTAGTACCAATAAACGTAAGCCTAGAGCATAAACACCTCGTCATATCTTGGCTATATTTGTATATTATGAATGTGTGTGTTAACTTGGCTTTGTCTCACCATCTCTTTCCCTCTGAATATATCTCTCTCCTTCTTTGTCTCCTGCTGTGGTTTATTTAAGTTTTGCGCCCAAGTTTGCTGCGGCTACACACAAACGGAAATTAATTACAAACAGCGCGTTTAAACTCGCCAAGAAAAATACAGAAACAAAAAACAATAATGAATGAGCGGCACAATAAACGAAGGCTGTATGGGCAGATGCTGAAAGCTGAACTGCTGTTGCTTTTGGCCATTAACTCAAAGGCGTTTAATTTCCGACATAAGCAAATTATTCGCTGCCTTCATACCACTGTGTCTAATTTTTCTTTTTTTTCTTGCGCTGGCGCCAATTTTCTGGAATTTAATCAACATTTTTCGAATGTCGCCGGGCAAAAAGTTTCCCATTCCCATGGCAGTTAGTTATGCGTATTCCTATATTCGTTCTACATAGTTGTTGTTGTTGTTTTGCTGTTGTGTGTTTGTCAATCAAATGTCAATCAAACAGTGCTCCAGTTTTCACGCTGTCATGCTGCCTCAATTGTTGCTGCTGTTGTTGCCCAGTAATTTGATTGCTAAAGCGTAGAAGCTGCAGCGAATTGTGTAAATATGCATGTACTTTGTATCTGAACAAGGCTGGTGACACTCGGAATGTTCTCAGAGTGCTCGGAACTTTTAGACAGATGATAAGATAGGGTAAGTCTCGTTTTGGGAAGGCCTCCCACCCGCATGATGCTGCGAGGGTGGATTTAAAAATATGTACCTACAGAAGGTAAAACGGAAAGGGACCGAGCCAGAAAAATTAATTTAAATTCTTTCTTCAAAGTTGTATTTTAGCTCTTGTCAAATTTTTCTTTTCAGTTTTTTTTTTAAAAGGTATACAAATAAATTGCATGAGTTTTTCCTATAAAACATGAGGTTTTTAAAAAAAATTTCAATTTCCATGAAATATAATCACAATTTAGTAACAAAAAACGCAAGTGGGTTCCCGACTATAAGATGATACCATTTCCCTTTTAAAAAAACAAAACGAAAAAAGATAAGCGCCACCTATAAAACAAAACAAAAAAAAAAAGAGTCGCCACTATGGGGCTACATTAACTACATATGTATAAGGCATAGCAAAATGTTCTATAACTTCTTTATTATTTATTAGAGCACAAAATGGTTCGGAGTGTAGTAAGACAGTGCACATATCATTATATTTCTAACTTTTAAACCGTAACGATTGCATAAAAAATGAGGGCGCCACAGATTTTCGCGGTTTGTGGGCGGTAAAAGGGGCGTAGTTTTGAAACAAACTTGATCTGCGCTTGTTCTAAAGTCTCCCAAAATTTGTGGTTCTAGCTCTTATAGTTCCCGAGATCTCGACGTTTGTACGGACGGACGGACGGACGGACAGACGGACAGACGGACAGACAGACATTTGATCGTTTACAGTATTTGCTTACTCTTCGAGTATCGCAAATAAATACTAATCCTAGTGTATTTATAAATCATATTCCCATTAATACTTAAGCTTTAGTTTTATGCTGACATCAATACAAACATAAAATGTATAATGAAGATGTTAAGCTTAATTTACACAAAAAATATGTGGTGTGTGAGTTATTTCCTATAACTCACTTGCTTATAAGCTTAAAAAAACATGAACTTCGTTTTTGTCCAGCTTAAACACTCTTTAAGTTGAAAACTTCAACCTTTTTACCCTGAACATAAGACCCAACGCTGTCACTCCAACCAACTGGCACCGAAAAAACTCTCAAATATCACATATCGCATATGCCTAGGCATTTACGTAAATTATTGTGCTGTTTTTTTTTGTTTTTGTTTTTTTAGGGCTGTGTTTTGTTGTTTTTTGTGGTGTTGACTTTTTTGTAGCTTTTGACTGTTGGCCCTTTTTATGGTCATGTAAAAATTGCGAGACAGATGGACAGAAAACAGAGAGCCGAGTGAGACGACATCTCAAGTTTTATGCTCTTTTATTATTACAAGGCGGCACATTTTACGAGCACCTGCAATGCCAAATGCAAGATAAGAGATAAAATTTGTATAAATAATTTAGTAAGAAATTTACGCATAATGCGCCACGAAGGAGAGACAATAAAATTGTTCAAATTATGAACTTGAGGCGTGTTTCGACTGAAACTCTCGCTTTCTGCCCGTGACATATGCACTCGAACAGAAATACTTGAAAAAATTATTATTATATATTCTCTTATTGTATTCCCTTCTCCTTCGACATGATTCACACTCGAAGACACTTCAAAAGCCTTCGTAGTCTTCGCATAATAATAAAATATATATACACAGAACTGAATTATTATGCTTCTTTCAACTTTTGCGAATAATTCACACTTTGTCCTCCTCTCCAACATCGTTCTGGTTGTGTGTGAAAATTTTATGTATTGCCTTTAGCAGCATCATCAAAAAAAACAACAAAAAAAAATACAACGCATCTGGGGGAATGGGAAATGGGTAGGAAGATTTCCCCCATCCGCCAAAAGAAGACATCAATATGAAATTTTTGTCACGTTTTCTAATGTGCTGAGGGGGGGAGGAATCCGAAGGTTGTAGGGGGTGCCCTCGAGCAGTGGCGTTGTTCAAAGGGGGACTGGGAAATATTTATGGTTTCCCCTCAAGCAAACACATGCGATCTGCAATTTCGGTGTGAAAATTGAAAAAACGGTGGAAGGAGGAATACTCTTAAATGTCTTAAGGCTCACAAAAAAAATGCAAATTCAAATAATGAAATATTTGTTGAAAATGGTTAGAAATTAAAATGAATTTATTTTTGGTGCATTTGTAGTCAAAAAAATTGAGGCTTTTATTAAAATATAAAAATAAAAAAAAAACGAAAAAAATTAATACTCTTTGTTGGTTTAAAAACGTTAAAAAACAGAACAAAAAAAATCATCTAAACAAATAAAATAATAGGTTAATATAAATTCCATTCAAAAATTTTTACACATTTATTTATTACATTTTATATTATTACTAGTGTTATGTTATTTTTCCTTTTACCAATAAATTGTTCGTTCCACACTTCACTTGCACTTCATCTGCCAAACATTATTCATCGCCACGTAGAATATTACAATCTATCATATTTCAATAAGATCATCAATCATCATCCCCTTCGCCCGCCGCCCCTGTCATTTCTCTCTATCATTTGCAGCCATCAATGTTTTTATGTTATGTTTTGCCATGTGCTATTACTTTAGCATTGGCGCACAGTCTTCGGAGCACTGGGGGGTAGGGTAACCCCTGCTGAAGCCCCCTTTTTATCGCTGGCACCTCCAACAAGCCATTAAACGGACAAACACATAGACAGCCAGCAGATACATCCCACAGATACAGATACAGATATGCAGATACAGATACATTCCCATCCCAATCTCACAGAGCCACGCATGACTATAAAGTATATTTTAGCATGTCAAGCGTTGCGCATCCGCTTTGATGTTTATTTGACAGTTTTTATAGCGGCTTTTATCTGCCAACTACTTGGCCATGTCCCCCCTCCCTCCTCCCCATTTATCTCCCTTCGCTTAGCTGATGCTGCTTTAAGTTAGTTGGCTAAAAACAACAATTTCGCCGCTGCTTCTGTTTTGTTTGAACTCTTTTTCATTTTGTGTTTTTTGCCAACAAGAATGCTTTGAAGATTTATATTTTGTTTTTGTTTGCGTTTGTTGTTGTCTCGGCTTTGACTTTGAGAGCCCCAGAATGCGTCACACGAATAAATTGTTAATTCATTTTCAGTTTTTTGGAGAGAAGCTATCTAGTATTAAAACAACTCGATTGCCCACGCAGCCAACCAACTCATTCAGTAATTTCTTGGTTGTATCTTGTGGCGGAAAAATGCATCTCAAGTGCATGCGGCCTAGATTTTCCATTCCAACAAACACGCACACGCTCTCCTTGTATCTCTCAGATACTCTCTTTGTGCTGAGAATTCTATTTTGTATACTTTTTGGTTCACTCACATCTGGTTTTCTAGTTCTCTTGAATTTTCTCAAAAATCTTATAGAACAACGAGGAAACAAACAATTTTTAATGATTATTTTTTTGTTATTATTATAGTGGTTATAATTTTTTAGAGATTTCACTAAATTAATTTACATGTTAATGAGATTTTATTAAAATGTTAAAGCTGATTAATAGTTTTTTCTATACTTAAGTTTTAGCCCTTAAAAAGGTTTATGCTCTCTAAAATAGTTCCATTATTTTTTTGAACACTTTTGCAAAGTATTTCACATATTTTCATAGTGTTTATGGTGTTTTTATGGCTACTGTGCCAAGAACGAAGTCAACGACAAATTCAGTGTTTTGTACCCCGCCTCCGCTTTTGATTCTGAGGCTCTTGCCACTTTCGTGGGCCAACAGTGGGCGGTCCCCGCTGCCACAATTTGTTTGCACAATTACCTCAAACACAAACAGACAGACACACAGCCAAAATGCAAACAATTTTTGTGCAAACGGCGGCAAATTAAGTTTCTGCACATAAAGTCGAGGATGGATATTGGATTCTGAGCAGGAAAAAAAAATACAAGGAAGGAACAAAACTGGCGACCATTTGGCTAAATATTTAATGAAAATATGCGCATTTCCCAGGCATACGACTCTGGCTTTGTCTTTCGATTGCAATTACATTACCAGTTGGCCAGGCCAACAATAACAGAAATTGCGTATACGCCACGTTGTACGAAGAATATTTGTACAATTCAACTGTTTGTGGATTATTCATGCAATGGCCAGGACGATTTCATTATTATAAAATCAACAAGGATTTGCATAAGCTGATTGCATCCAGTCGTACTTCCTTCCCTTTTCCCCATTTATTATTAATATTCCTTGAAGCAAACAAGAAACTTTTATTAAATCAAGTTTTTTTTTGGGCTTTCTCTGAATGTGAAACTTTTGGTCATAAAATAGTTTTATTGCTCTGGCTCTCTGGAATTGTCGCCATTCTTTGTAAGCCACTTGCCACTATAATTAACTATTTTTCGTCAGTGCCACAAACAATCTTGAGCCAGGGGGGTCTTAAGTGGAATCCTTGGAAGTCCTGAGAAGTTCAGACGTGTGCGACACTCGCGAGAGTTAATGTGAAGTTTCGTTGTGAGTCCTTAACTATGTGAGAAAGTTGAAAAGAACCAGAGGTAGTCGGTGGAAATTTAAGAAAGGGGTTTCAGGATCGAATAAATAAATAAATAGAGAATTAAATACCTTTCTTTTTTTAATTTTTGAGTTAAGTTTACTTGCCAGAAAGTTCTAAAAACCTCAAAAAATTAATAATAAATACCGCTTAGCTTCTAAAATATAGAACTTATCCCAAACAAGTTTTAAAATCCCTCGCAACTGCTGCAACTTTTCCCGCCAAGACGCTCATTTGCATCTAGGTTATCCTGCTGTCCCCTTAGCCCACGCCCATGGATCTCCTCTTGTCCTACCATAATTTGCCTCTTACTCGACTCTTTGGGCCTGGTTGACTTGACTTGGCCTCCTGGTCTGTGTGGGCCTGTATTTTTGTTGCCTTTTGCCTGTCGTTTGTTTACTTTTCATATGACAAAGTCAACCGACATCGTTGTCGGCAACTTCTTGGTAACTTTTTGTTATTTCTGTAGTCGTTTTTTTTTTTTTGTTTTTTTCGTATTTCAAACAACAAATACTCCGCACGCAGCACGTTCTCCAGTCGAGTTTGTCGGTTGTCGCTGCACGTAGCATATTTAAAAAATAAGAAAAAATAAAAAGACAAAAAGGACGGAGAGTGGGAAACAAAAAGCCTCCAGATTTACGTACTTGGAACTTGGCAGCCGCACATGCGAGACTGTGACTGAGATTCTAGGGAAGTTCAGGGGGGGATTGGGATTGGGGATCGGAGTCAGAATCATATGTGGGCTCTGACAAGGGGCTACTGTTTGGTCGCTGGAGGTTTTCCTCTTTTTTTGTGTGCTTTGTACTTTTTCCACTTCTTTTCTTTTTGCGGCTTGTGTCGGCAAAAAAAGAACCAGTAGCCAAGAGGCAGCCCAAAACTTGCAGCCCGGCTCCTCCGTGCCACGTTGCACTCGAGTGAATGCCAAAAAGTTGAGGTTTGTTACTCGTTATACTCTGGCACTCGAGGGGTCTATCAATTATGGAGTGGCAAAAAGTTCTAAAGAAGCTGATGCCTTTGGTTGACAACTTGGACTGAGTTTTCGTTTTAAAATATTCAAAAGGTTATGTTTGTACTTAGGTAAGCCAAAATATGAGCTCTGCATTTATAATAAATCTACGTGCTGAAAGAAAATTTATTTCGCCGATTTTTTGCTTACTCAAATAATTTCTCTAAATAATTTTTAATCAAACAGAAGTGAGCTAACCTGTTTAAAGTCTAAAGTCTATGTCTAGGTATAACTCTACTGTTGATTATAAAAGAAACATTCACCTTGCATACACCGTGTTTGTATAAATAATTTTATTGACCATCTTTTCTTCCTTATTTATAGTTATTTGGTGTATGTTTTTTTACTTTAACTTTTAATTTACTACAGGGATTTTTATTACTCTGTAAAAACAATTAAAATATGGGCTTCGGGGTTTTTAAATGAAGTGTAATTAATTTCCTGACTAGTTTTATCTACCTTCAAGTATTGGAGGAACCCTCAGAGTATCTAAGCTTCGTTCGATAAAATGCATAAGTTTATTTAATTTGTTTTTTTTTGTTAAGGAAAACAGCAGATTGTTGTTGTTGCTGACCCTCCCCGCTGGAGGCCAAAATTAAACTGGCTTTTGGCCTGGCCAGCAAATATTTGTGGTTTGGCTTTTGGGCTCCAACTCAAACTCCAGCTCAGTACGAGTACGAGTTAGCCGTGCAGCATTCTCGGCTACAATTTGATTGCATTTTAACAAGGGGTTCGGTCCGGCCAATTTCTTCATCGTCTTTGGCTGTGAAGCTGGAAAAACAATAAGCAGCATTTGAAAATTCAATTGTTATTGCTGGCTTTTTATCTGTCTGTCCTTTACTATTTTTCCTCTTTCATCTCTTTCATCTGCCCCGGCACACAGAGAACACAACACAGTCTAAATTGTTTTCCATTATTTTTCTGACTCAGCACTGAGGAGGAGACGGTCTTCATCAGCTTTTGATTGCTGTTGTCCAACTGCCTCTTGAGTTTTTTTCTGATTTGTCATTATATTTATGAGTTACAACTGCTGTCGCTGTTCGCCATAACATGATTTCCGTTTTAGGAGCTCTCCAGACTCTGCGGGCCAGCAATTAAGCGACCACAACACAACATCTTGAGCGGAAGTCATTTGGCTCCGCACCGTTCTCAAGTGGGGCTCTGTAATTGATTTTCTTGTTCCATTCTTATTCCGATTCCGGCGAGAAAACCATTTAATTGCCCTCGTACACACACAGACAGAGACCGCAAAAACGCACCAAAGTTCTATGCAAATACCCATTTCCTAGGCCCATATCCATGTCCATGTCCATGTCCACGTTCATGCCTTATTGGCTTGTAACTTGACCCACTTTATGGCTGTGCCCCGGGTCATTACAGAATGTGAAAATGAAAAAAGGAAACTTTAACAAAGTTTACTTTGGGTCTGGATGGAGGGTATGGAGAGTCCATGATGATTGCGAATTGTTTTCTCCCAAGACTGCTTAAAAAGACCCAAGGCCTTCTGGGGGATGCTCGCCAGCAGCTGTTGCAGTTTTCAAATATCTCAAATACTTGGTTTTGCACTTGGTCTATTTGCTAAACTTGTTAGGGGTTGAGTTTAACCACTGCTGGTCAAGGATTCAGGGTCGTTTAAGGTTTTAAGCCGCTTTGAATGCAGTAATTATTTGTATGTAGCTTGGTTTATTGGGTATTTTTAATTTTTTTGTATTTTATATTGTTATATTGTTATTATATTGTATATGGTAAAATAATTAAAAGATCTGGAGTGGTAAATTTTTTCGCGGACCCATCTTTGCATTTTCATTAAGAAATGTTTATAATATACTGTTTGTTTCGTTATTATTTTTAATTTTGTTAGTTTCTCGAATATTTATTTGGTCTAAAAATTTTCATTTCCTTAAGTTAGCTTACTTGTAAACTTATCAAATATTTAAATTCCTTTAACAACCAAGGTTAGTTTTCCCCAATTCGAGTGTCTGGTTTACTTATCCACTTTCCTTCTTCATCTCAAAAATCAGAAAACGTGACAAAAACTCAACAAAATTTGCACTCAATAAGCCGCATACTTACTTAAACATTCTGCCCAAGGACTGAGGGCCAATCACTTTTACCCTCCCGGCTTAAAGTGTCTTTTGTCGCTGGCTTTAAGCTTGATTGAAAATTGAAAGCGACATTCAGCCGAAAAGGAGGGAAATGCGGTTTCCCAGATCCCACTGATAAAGTACTGCCAAAAATATAAAAAAAAATTTAAGGGAAACCGAAGGAAAAAGAAGAACAACGTTTTTAAATACACTTAAGCTAGGATGGATGGTTGGCCAGGTTTTTGAGTACGGAGTGAGTGAGTGTCCTGGTCAAATCGGCCACGACTTTCAGTCAAAAGTCCGAAGCTGCTTTGAACTTTTACCGCCCTCCTCCCAACACCTCCCAGCCCACCCACTTCCTTTCGCTTTGGCAACAAAGTTAACTTGATTGAACTTTGTTTGGCTTTGCCTTTAGCTGCTTTTCTTGTTTTCCCTTACATTTTTTATGTTGCCCACCAATGTTTTTCTTGTTCTTCGCTTTTTCTTCCCTCTTGTTGTATGTTGTTTGCGCTTTATAAAACTAAATGGAAAATAAATTTTGTTTGCACTTTGTATGGCGCAAAAAAAAATAGAGGAAAACTTTCAAGAGAAAGGAAATGGCAACTTGTGAGTGTGAAGGAAAAAGTTTTTCAAATGCCTGGGGCGGTTATCCCATTGGACTTCAGTCGGCTTCTGATGGACTGGAGAGTGTGGCAATCCCTGGCTTAATTGTGGCGCATTTCCTGGAACCCTTTTCATTATTTGATGCATTGTATCATCAGCAGACAATAAACTGTGAAATTCGAAGAGAAACTCCCGAAGGCAGTAAAATCCAGGCGGTCGAAGGAAAGGAACTGCGGCATACACTGGGAGGATGCTTAGTTTTTATTTAGGATAATAGAAAAAATGTGTTTCCCAATTTTAAAAATATTTAAAATTTTTGTAATTGGTTTATAAAGATAAAATGCAGTTTAAAACCTAATTTTACCTAACCATTTAAACGGAAAAGTGGGACTTTTTGTAACATTTAACTTGGAGCTTATTTTGATTGTTATTTATTGTTATGAAATAATTTTAAAAATATATTGAAATATTTTATGTTAATATTTAAGTAGGGCACTATAAATTTTTCTTTAATTTTCTCTCCCTAGAAAGCCATAGCTCAAGGGGTTCTAAATTCTACTCGTATATTTCGCCAAGTGCTACCATTCCCCGTTTCTTTTTTTTTGGGGTGGCTTCCGTTGCAGCAAACGGCCGCCTGCAGTCCTAGCGATAGCAATCCCAATCCCAATCCCCGACCCGGCTCTTGTCATATTTCCTGCGCTGTCTGGCGCTGCTTTCGGGCTCTTCTAATTTGGGGGCGTTTAAGCCGGTTTTATTTCGCTGGAGTGGTAAAATAAAGCCAGGGAGTGGGTTCTAAGGGTTGCTTTAAAGCAACGTACGTGACTCTGTTTTTGGTTTTTTTTTCTTTTCTATTTTTCGGGGGCTGTCAAAAGTCACCCTCGGTGATTTTTTCACTCGGCGGCAACTGAAACTAAATAGCCAAAACTGCTGACTGCCTATCGATTTTGGTCATTTATCGCCATAATGCGATTATAATGCTTAAAATATTCCCGAGCCAAGTTCTCTCCAACTGAGATTGCCCAGTTTGTCAAAGCGTGAAAAGTACAACACACCCCCAAGCCAGAAGTCAGAAGGAAAAAAAATATTGGGAGCTTACGACGCCTCTAAGGGATGGATGACTCCTTTGATTTGAAAGCTGGTTCGGTACACACCTGCAAGGAAAAGAGAAAAAAAGGGTTGCATTAGTCAGGGAAGTTATGGTGGAAAAAAAAGCCGATGATAAGGGGGATGACGACCCGATGAAGGCATCAATCAGGCATGCCATCAATCAGTTTATTTAATCAACTAGAACGTGATGGAGTTGACATGTAAACATTGAGATGTGCTTAGGACCAGAGGAATCCCCGGGAGGATGGGACAAGATTATGTTTGGGTGAGAGAAGGTTTTGTTATTTTCTTGGTTGAATTACGCCTCGGTGCATCTACAGGGGTTTTTTTTCTTGATACTGGACTAACTTAGATACTAGATTTCTTTCATCTTTGGGGTTCTTTTTCAAATAAAACTTACTTTATATTAGTTTTCTTTCATCTTTTCAACTGCAGCTATTTTCTACCTTTTATTTATTTTGTTGTGCTCTTGTGTTTATTTTCGGTCTCTGATTGAATTTTTTTTCATGATATTGATATTTTTACTGAAGATGAAGGTAACGAGAGGATTTTAGATTCGTTACTTTTTGACTACGTCCCTTTTATTATTGAAATGTTTCGAAATTAGGAGTTATTCAATTCATTAGAAAGTAATTTCATTAATATTTAAAATTAAATTTTCCCTTATTTTTAGGGACTGTTGCTATCAAATATTTTTAATCTTTTTATTTTTTTAATATTTTAAATTTTGTTTTTCATTTACATGGAATGCATTCCATTCAACATTCTCTAGTAATTGCATAACTCCTGATCACAGTCAGTTTTTCAGAACGTTTATAACAATTTAGGCCCCCTTTTTGGGAGAAATCTCATCCAGAATTTCCCATTTCCCCCGTCGTATGTTATGGCCATTAGGCCTAATATGCGTTAATGCTATAAATAAGGCCTCGTCGCCGTACGATTATGGCATACTAACAAACTTCGTTTTGTTTTCGTTCAGAATCTCTGCGTATTTTTTTTTTTTTGCACATTGTAGGAGAAGTGTCGGCTTCTGGAGGGAGGCATCTCCAACATCGCTGCCCCCCACCCAGATCTTCTCCGCTAATATGAAATGTAATTTACAGTTGCCGAGGAGACAGCGTTGACAACGCACAGGGCCAAGAGTCGAGTCTTTAACGTCTTTAATCCAATTTCCCAGCGACATGAGACAACGCAGACCGAGAATGAATACAAATGTGGCGTACGTGTTAAATTTTCCCAATTAAATGGGTTGGCAGAGAGTTATTTTTCCCCGTCATTTGCAGCTAGTCGTCGTCGTCGTCCTAATCGATATTTATATTTTGTTTGGGCCATTGACTTAATTTCTTCGCCTCTGCTTTCTGCACAAAAACACAAATTATGCAATTCAAATTAATGCTGCCATTATCGGGGAGTTGAGGGTTTTATCCGAGAGGCTTCCCCATTGTGTCTTTTCTTTTCTTCTCTCTTGTTATATTTTTTTTTATTTTTATTTTTGGTGAAATGAAATTAATCCAGCTTGGCAAATGCCAGGCACGTATCCCTGTGGATGAGTCTCCATTTCTGCTGTGTTTGTCTTTTGTCTTTCGTTTCTTTTCTTGTCGGCTTTCCCACTCTACATGTACATAACATATATGTGTGTATGATTTTTCAATAGCTTTTCATGCTGGCCAAAACCAATCCATGGGCATAGAACAAAAGGCCTCCGGAGTTGCCTTAATTCTGTGTGCTTTGAAATCGAATTAGGGTACTACACAGACACATATATGGCAGTAAGTGTGGGTACGTGTGAGATGACCCATATGCACAAAGAAAAAGAATATTTTCTTATAAGACAGCTAAGCTACATTACAAGAAATTTATGAAAATAATTATATATGTAACCAAGAAAATGTTTTAAAATATATTCGAGGGACAGAAAATATTAAAATTTGCAAACAATAAATTTTTATATTTAAACATTTAAAAGTAGAAGATATTTTAAATAGGAAATGTGTCGAATTAAATATTTTTCCCTGTGCAGCGTTGTCATCTCGGTTTTTGGTGTTTTTCTGTTTTTCGCAATTTTAGGTGAGGCTGGGGGAGTGGGCTAAATTTATGCCTACAACCCCACCCACTTCGACTTTCACACACGTAACCTCCTGGTTGACAGCTGTTGCCCAGGGCGAACTGCGAGGGGGGATTGGGGGGAGGGATTGGGAGATGGAGATGCTGCTGCCATGGCAAAGATAACAACGAAAAGGCGAAATAAGCAAAAATATATACAAGTATATACTGTAGGACACAAATAAATGTTGGGGGAGTGGCATCGTTTTGTAGGCCTGGCATTGTTAGCAGTTGGCAGTTACCTTTCGGTTAAGTCGGAATGAGACATGGCATAATTGGGCTACATTGCCAGTTCACTTTTGGCCCAACTGCTGCTGCTGTCGCAGAAGAGCAAGAAATCCAACAGCAGGATGGAAAATAACAAGAATAGGTTGAGAGGGACCAACACAAATGTGAGTGTCACACAAATGGCATTGAATTGACCCAGTTTCTTGGCGGGGAAAACAGGGCTAAGTTCAGCAAAGACGACTAAAGTTTCATACTAAGTTTGAATTTAAGATTAAGGTGCGTTTTATCCATTCTCAGTTTAATGAAGGCGGAAAAATTACCATTGTAAAAACTTATTTTATTCAAATTATATCATATGAATTTATATTATATTTCATTATTTTTATATCAACTATTCTAAAAAAAATTTATTACAAAATATTTGCACATTATCTCTCAACATTTCTTGTTTTGTGCCATTTAAAATTGATTACTGCTTTTAAATTAAGCATTTTATTTGCACACATTGTATTTGAGTATAGTATGTGATCTACCTTTATCAATTCCCATTTAATTTTTCCTTTATTGCCCTGTCTAAACTGTTTATTGGCATAGTAAATCTACATCAACAAGACATTTTCGTTTATTTTTCCGCCCACGTCTTTTGTTTTCCCTCCACATATCCACACATTGACACTGACATCTTTGTCACCTGAACATCCTTCCGCTTCCTTTTACCTTCCTGTGGGGTTGGATCCCCTATTCCCTTACAGATTACGCAGAGCCACACTCCCTAAGAAGAAAAACAGAAAACCTATCTCTATGGCTTTTTGTTTGTGCTGAAAATTGCTTTCCCCTCCCCCAAATTGGCCATCGTGTCTTAACGGAAATCTTCGCTGGCAATTTTCACACCAAAAAAGGAAAAACACTTCCCACTTCCTACTACTTTAGACAATCCCAAATACCTTCATTATATGGAGCTGGAGCCAGGAATCGGAATCCGAATCACAAACGCAATCGAAAAATGGCATCAAAATGCCCTCCAGAGCATAAGTGTCTTTTATTTTATTGTTTTGTCAACGCTTAAAAGAAATGTTTTTCCATTTAGCTGAACACTTATGAGTATCGTGCTCCCCGGATACGTTTTTGGGATTTAAAGAAAAAGCAAAGGCAATGGCAAAGGCAAAAAGAAAATATGAGGAAAATGCGGTTGAGCTTATGTGCGATGTGCGATGCCATTGACGACTTTTCACGCCACATGAAAAGGCGACGAGGCGAGTGCACTCAAGTGTATAAACAATGGCGTTAAGTGTTTAAGTGCACGGAAATATCAGAGCCATGGATTGGCCTCGAACTAGAAGTCCTAAACCCCCTCAGCTTTAATTTCATTTTATGGCATTAGCAATTTAAAAAGGGGCAAAGCAGACACACAAAGTTTAATTGCTGGCAACAGCTTGGAAAAAGTTACAGATATAGAGCGGGAGCCGCATAAAAAACCGCATTGGGAATGGTCCACACCAACACAAAATGGGAAAAAATAAAAAAAGGAAACCATGGACTAGAAGAAAAAATACATATATATAGAAGAGCAGAGCAGATAGTCCAATAGAGACATTGGTGTATAATTTTATTGGCGCTCTGCGGATGCCAGATGGCGCCCAGAGCTCACTTCCTCCGTTCCCTGTACTTACAGGTGGCTTATGGAGGGGTATTTCAGGGGGAGAGGGAGGAGGGGGCTCCTCCTTCAGTTGGCTTAATTCAATGAAGCGGCTTAAGGCCAACATCAGCTGCGGCCAGCTTAAGTTAACAGTTTAAGCTGAAGCGTAAGTAACTAGAGATGGTCTCTAACCTGATTAGCTTAATTAAGAGAACGTGTGAGTGTGTGTTGGCCAATAGATTCCCCTTGGATCCTATCAGGTAATTAAAAAAAAGGAGGGAGAAAAATAACTGTTGATGGATTGCCCATTTGATCGATGAACACGTCTCACATTTTAATTCAAATGATTAGACACTTGGTAGAAAAATAGTGGGGTATGGATGATAAATTACTTGGCTTGGCCGTTAAATACTGCAGCATGCATGGTTATTAAAATCAATAAAGGTCATTAATAAGTTGTATGTTTATAAATACAACATTTAACCTAAGGTTTTAAATAAAAAGGTAATAAATAGTTGTACACTTCAGTTTTAACACGACGTTTAAATACAAAATAAATATTTTTTTTTTTAATTTTCAACTTTTGTTTCATTCTTTTTTCTTTCATTTAAAAGAAGTTATGTTTAGGGTTTTAAAAAATTATAATTTAATTTATGTAACTTCAGACTATTCTAATCTTTAGATCGTTCTTAGGACAATCCCTTCTAATCGCTTCATAAAAATAAGTAAGCTAATGGCTAACTAAAAAAACATTAGCTATAATGGCTTCCCTGGTCTGCTAACTTCCCGCGTTTTTAATTGGTTGGAAAATGCCAACGTAAGTAACAGTTAATTGCCTCTAAGCAGCCGTACCAGAGTCCATACCCCCCAATAATCCCTTCCCATCGAACCTAACACACCTCCAATCCCCCCAAAACTCCAGTGCAGTAAATAGTTTCCACGTTTATTTTACTTTTTGCCTTTGCTGCTGCCCATAATTAGATGCATGACTTGGCAGGGTCTTTTTATGTGCGGTTGGTTCGCTTGGTCCGTCTAAGAGTCCGTCTAAAAGTCCATCCAAAAGTCCGTCCATCCGTCCCTCTATCCGTCCGTTTGGAGCTGCCGGTGCCGGTGCCGGTGCCGGCTACTCAATTAGCCAGAAAAGACATTAAACTTTCGCCTGGGGCAGCTGCAGAAGTTCAAGACTCCGACGTCTAATGAAGTTGGTGCAGCAGCCGCAAAAAAACATAAAAAATAAATGCAAAACATCACCACACAAACATTTTAGAGCGCCACTTTTTAAAGCAGCTGCTGAAATTGAAAATCAACTTGAATTCCCTTCGCCACCTTTTCGCTGCTAAACGTCTGCCATAAATAAAATGTACAATTTTTTCCCAAAAACCAAAACAAAATTGCTTGGTACGTGGATGGAAAAAAGGGGCGGGCTGGGGGCGTGACTGCGGTGGGTGTGAAGATTGCTGGCTGCACTTGCCCGTGGCTCTTGCATAGTACGTGACTGGTTATCCCGTATATGTAGCATACATTCCCATGCAAACCTTCCTGTTGCCGCTGCTGCAACACATTTTGCGTATCAAATTTTGTGCAAAATACTCACAGCTCGATGAAATTCTATTGGGAAATATATTTCAGCACGGCTCCCAAAAGGGTATGGCCAAAAACTGCAGGAATGCTGGCTATTTGAAAGTGTCTGGTGCGCTTGAAGTATTTTACATGTTTTTTAAACATTTTAACCAGTTTTAAAAACTGATTCCACAACAATTTAAATCTTATAAAATTGAATAATGATTTTTTGAAAGCCCTCATATAATACTATTTAGCCAACATTTTTAAAAGTCCTTAATCAGACTGTGTTTAACAATTAAGTTTCATATTTATTTGTTTATAAATCAATTTACTTTCTATAAAGATCTTTTAATATCATCAATTTTTAATTTAGATTTTTCTAAGCCCGCTTAATAATTTTTATTTAATAATGCCCAATTTATCCGTAATCTCCACTGACAAAGAGTGTATTACTGGGTTACCTTATCACCCGGAAACACTTGCCATCAATTTTTCAGCAGCAGCTCCCTCGCCCTAAATCTCCCGTTCTCGTGTGGATTTGGGACTCGATCTAGGTGGCTAAATTTCCGCAGCTCTCGTCCGCTAAACTGCATGGCCAAGCCATTAAAAATGAATTGCTCGGGCATATTTTATAAACGAAAATAATTTTCAGCCGAGCAAAATGTTGTTGTTGAAATTACAACCAGGGGCGGCGGCGGCGGCGGTGGCGGCAGCAACTATTAATAACAAAGTGTGGAGAAGTGGAGAAGTGAGGACCCCGCGAACTCCCCTAATACAATCATATAAATTACACTGCCAGAGCAATCAATCAATGTCAAAGTCAGACTGAGTTGCGCTTATAGGCCCAGGGTCGTCAGAAACACAGAGATGGAGATGGGGTTTAGGTTGGGATTGGGGGCTTATGTCGGGGTAGATTTAAGCTAAGCTGCCACGTACTTGGTCGCTCATCAATTTCAATAAGTCAGCGACCAAAGAAGGTCCGAGTATCATGGACTTGCGACCACCAGCGAACCATTAGCACCTAGGCCAAGTGGCAGCGGCATTTGTCAAAGTCCCCCGATATTCCATATCCCAGACATCGCCGACATCCTCGCCTGTGTTTTGCATTTTAAATTGTGCCACAAACGAAATTGAAAATGGCTGCTAAAGATGTGCAACTATGCGACAACAATCGCTCAATTGCCAGCAACTCCTTTGTCTTGGGTGTGTATCTGTATCTGTATCTGTCGCAGTAACTGTGCATGTATCTGTATCTGTAAATGTATCTGCGTGTGGTGTCAACAATGGTAGAACACTTTGGGTGGCATTTCATTGACAGCAAGTCATAAATTTTACAAATGACAGCCGGCAAGTGGCAACTGACAGTTGAAAAACCCAAGCGAAGATCCACATAGAACAGTTTTGACTATATGCAAATTTCGTTGTGTTAGAAGTTGGGGTCAAAGGATAACTAAGTTTGCCTATCTTGAGTTCCTTAATCCTGGTGGAAAACATTTACGGTACAGGGGGAGTTAAATCTTTATAAAAATAACAGAGGTTGACAAAGCCTTTGTTAAAACTTTTAATGTGAAATAAAAAGATAACTTCAAAATAGTTGTATTTTCAAAAATGCTATACCATTATTTAATCCCTGGTTAATAATACAAAATTTACATTTATTATATTTAATGTTGTATTAGTAACTTAGCTTAGAATTTAGTTTGTCTTTTAGTTGCTTCTTTATTTGTAGCTTACATGTGTAGTTAAAATTATTTAACACAATTTATTTGGTGGAAACTAGTAATATAATAATAGTTTATATAATTAATACTAGTAAAATAAATACAATTTTGTTTAAGCTTCACCTAAATATAATAAAAAAAAAGGGATATTTCCAGACTTTTACTTTTATTTTGTACAGGTAAAACCAAGTAAGCTATACTTGTTCCAGATTTAGGGGTACTCTATGGTTATCCCACTCAATCTTGTCAATAAGTACCGGCCTAAACCTTTCTTTGCTCACCACAATGAAAAGACAATACTATAGACAATACCTTGAGACTTTCCCAGTACCATGGACTCGTTCTCTATGATCTCTTTTATAATCACTCTCAACTCCAGTTTCAGACTGCTGGCCCATAAATCAATCAATCACAATGAGGTCTTTTCAAAAAACAGAAAGAAGAAAGACAATCACTTCGGAGGTAAACCTTTCATCCCGCTCTAATGACAGCCGGGCACTTACGGTATCTGGGGAATCAGCTTAATCGGACCCTTCCACTCGGAATTGAAATGTAGTTTGGTTTTATAGCTGGGACCACACCTATGGCGATTCCCTGGAACCGATGGAACCGATTTTAACCGCATTCGAAGACCACAAACTGTCGGCATAACGGCAACACCTGCCCATCACCTGAGTGTGTGTGTGTGTGTGTGGAACGGAAGTGCATAGAAGCAGAGCTAATGGCGGCTGAGGAAAAGAGAGGGAATGAAGCAGGATCCGAGCATCATCAAGGGGAGAGGGAGAGGCGAAAGGCGCCGCATTTTGGAGCAGCTGTGGATGCGGTTTATTCTCCGACAGAGGCTGCAGCGGAAGTTTTAACAACCGCCGCACACACACTCACAGACACTGAGAAAAAACATGTATAAAACAAAAAAAAAATTAAGTTTTTAACATATTTTAAACAGATTTTTCAAAATGTCTTTGTCAATTACAAAGCTGTTTTTATTTCGGTTTAAAAATATTTCCTTAAATTATTGGGTATCACAGACTTTCTATAAAATTTGGTTCATTCAGATTTAAATATTCTTTATTATTTTGTCACAAATTCATTGCGATCATTTGATTATCCACAAGTAGTTAACTTTTTTATATTAGGAAATATTTCTTTAATTTCTTTAAAAAATATAACAAGAAAAGCTATTTAAAGCATCTAATAAATATTAAATGTACCTAAATATTTTTGAAATAGTAAATGTTTTAAGAACTGTTTAATGATTAAATGAGTAATTTTCGCCAAGTGCAGCCGCAAGGGGACACAGACATATGGAAATTAAAATCAATTGCCATTGGAGTGGGATGCGGAGGATACGGAGGAATCTCCGAAAGACACACACGACGCTCTGTTGCCATCATTAGCTGCAATCGAAATCGTAGTTTTGTTGCCGTGCATGTGTCATGCTGTTTGGCCTGCCATGAAAATCCCTTAAAAGATTGTGCTCGCCATGTGGACGACTATGGACTATGCCTATCCGACCATGGATCTCCTTGACGTTTTTATGGCTGCTAACAATGTGTCGGGTTTTCCAGGAACTCCGTCCGTTTGGGTTTAGCCCTGAGCCTCAATGCGGAGCCTCTGGAGCGGATAATTAGGCAAATGTTTTGCCTGGAAGTTTGAATGAAATGCTGGATGAGTAAGCGTCCAAATATTCGTGGCAGATATACGCTAGATCTGCGATAAAAGAGGGTTCAGTCCGACAGTTGATGTATGGGTATTATCTCATATATTTCACGAAGATCTGTAGAGGAAGTTGGAAAGGTTGCTTGGAATGCAAATGGTGGCATCTATATGAGACATAAGAATGTTGTACCACCGAGATACATTCGAGAGATAGAAAAATAAAGTCGAATAAAAGATGACTTTATAAGAAAATATTTGTGACATGCTAAAGAAAGTTTGAAAAGTTGAAACAAAATACTATCTACAAAAGGTTAAAAGCAAACTATCTGTCCATTAAAAAATATTTTAAAATATTTATATGCAAATCAAGACGCTCTCGTTTTCCCCTGTAGTTGCCCATAAATTCCCTTAATCCCAAGCACCCTAGATAGTTTAAGCTTCTTCAGCTGTTTTCATTCATTACGGGTTGAGACTTTTCCTCGTTCATCTTTTTATAGCACCTCAAGGAGTACCTCCAACACTAGCAAAAATTGCATTTCCATTCCCCTCGCCTCCCCACCATGACTTTGTGCATATTTTTGGCCTCCTTCGGGTACCCTATTTTTATTATCGGAATGGGGGCCACACAAATTATGCGTAAATGTGCGTATTTCTTGTTTATCGTTTTGCGAAAAGTCAATTTTTATAACGCACAGAGACCAGCAGCGATGGGGGCCAGATAAACCGATCCGTACATACACATATAGATGTGTATATAAGAGTCGGAAAAAATGATTTGTGGTTGGCTGAAATTGGCGCAACATTTCGAGGCAGGAACCCCAGTGGAGAAGGTGGAATGGGGAAAGAATATGTAACAAATTTGTAATTTGAACGCTACAAATCATAATTTTGCATAATGATCAATTCATAAACGTCAAAACCATGTTATTTCCAGTGGCCTGTGAAGTGAATTATGAACGCTCTTTTATTTATGGAATTTTTCGGTTATTTTTAAGGGTGAGGAATGTATGTAGGTGTAGGATGGCTGTCGCTATTGCGAAGCCGGAAATGTTTACCCAAAAGACAGCGACAGACACATGATACCCTGCTCAAGACCAAAACAAAAAGACAGGCAAAAACTTCCTAGGAAAACTAATTAAATAAATTTCATTAAACAGTCGCAGAGCAGTTTGTGTAGGGCCAAAACAAATATCTGATTACGAAGCGAGTGAAGAAAAATTTTTGTTGCTTTTTTGATAAATTTTAAGGTAAGATGATGTACATTGAAAATAAAGGGGATTTAATGAAGTGATTTAACACAAAGTGTAAACTTTGGTATTAATGAAATTTACTCAAGAAAATAATTTAAAGAGACTGTAAAATATTTTTAATATAGAAGAGTTTTATTAGAGTATTATCTAAGTCCCTGAATAAGAAAATAAATTACAAGAATTTACATTTTTAAAGTATATTCATTAAAAATTCTATTTAAAATTATGTACAAGTAAAATTCATCAAACGACCCGAAAAGTAGGGCCATCTAGAGAGAATTTGCCATAACTCCAACTGACAGATGGCTCCTTCTTGCTTCCTGTTCCTCCTCCTCCTCCACTGCCACTCCCCCCTCCGCCCACTCGGTTACCTTCTTGGGCAGCCTGCAGCATATCAAACTAACACAGACACGACGACGTCGAGGACCCGGGTCTGTTTGCTGCCCATTAACTGTAGCACTTTTGGGGCACGGCACCCCTTAGTTACTCCCCTTTAGCCTAGCAGCTTCAATTTGTTGGTCAGGTTTTACACATACACCAAGAAAAAGGGTTTACATTCGCCTCGATCATAAAAACTTAAAATAACAGAACATAAATAAGTTTTAAAATGGCTAAGAAATATTACTTAATATTCGGATATATTTGTAACATAAAAAAATGATAATAATACAACTTTCAACTTTTCAACCACATTTTTGGCTGACCTTTTCATTTAAAAAAACAATATTTTGACAGGTAATTTATTCTGTAAAAATATTATTTTAATAAAAATATATCTGATGGCTTTTTAGGTATATTTTTTCCCTGTGTGTGCTGCTTGTATATATGTGGCTTTTTAATGAGCATCGTGGCCGCATCGGGGAAACTTTGAGGCTGAATCTCCGACTGACTGGTGACTTCAGCGATTCCGAGACAGAGAGTCCCGGCCAGGGCAAATTACAGGTTCTCTTTCCCTTTTCTGTTTTTTTTTTTGCCTCCAAACCCTGGCCACAAAGTGTTGCGTTGCACTCATATTTTGCCGTGTGCACCTTAATTATATGGCCGCCGACAGAAATTCAAGTGAAAAACGTTTCTCCGATGATGAAAACGAAGCAGCAGCCGGCAGAGAGTAGAGGAAAATCAGAGGAAAAGGTAGCCATAGTGGTCGAAACCTAAGCCTATTCCGTGCCGCTGTTTAAACCATGAAAATTTAATGCCAGCTTACGGCGAACAATGCCCAGTGGAATTTACAGAGGGACTGAAAGAGGGTATTCGAGGAATTTTTAGGACCGCATTTCCGCTTAGGCTCAAAAACGCCCGCACCAAGTATTAATTATGTACGCATAAAATATCTTTTGAGACCCTTTGAACCGCTCTCAACCCTTTCCTTTTTTTTTGGGACCAACATCAATGGGATGCAAATTAACTGTACAAACATAAATAACACTTAAAATTCTCCGTAAAGAATGGATATATATACATGTATATATATCAGCGGGTCTCTCGGCATTTGTCAAAGCAATAAAAATTGCTGGAGCTTCTGTTTGATAAGAGTTTTTTATCATCTTTGATGTGAGAGGGTTCCTTCGTCCCTTCATTAATTCACAGGCACGTCGCAGTCCCTTTTTTGAAATGTTCTCTCATTACCCTAGATACTTTTGTGCTGACTTTTCCGCATCCGTATCTCAACGTGTCTGTATCTGTATCTGTATCTGTATCTGTGACCCAACTTGTTGCTGCTGCAGTCGGTGCCACTTTGTTTCCCACACATCTCGCAAAGACTTTAATGAATTGGAATTGACAGTTGGTTGACATTTTAAATGTACAAAGCTTATATATATTTTCCGTATGCTCATTTTTAATGTATCTGCAAGATGCATCATCAATTATTCAATAGACTGCACTGCAATGCAGTCAAACAAAAACTTTGCCCTGGAAGTCCCCTCTGTCCCAGCCGCTGGATGAGTGATTAATTGGCGCTACAAATTTATGACGTTGTACGGCCGATAGCGAGTTGAATGTATGATAAAGCCCGGAACGGAACGGCTAGGAGTTCACCCTCCATCACTATATCACTATATCACTCCACTCCATCCCCCCCAAAGCGATTAAAACTTTTCGTCAGTCGGGCAAACTTCAACTTCGTAAATACATTAAAGTATCCGCATGTGAACGTGTTGTACGAGTTTGTTTTTGTTTGTCCCGTCATTATGTTTATTGTTATGGTCCCCTCTTTTGTGCAATAAATATTATATAAATCATGAAAATAATTTATATAGCTATATTTACTCAGTGGAAATAGCCGAACTCCTAACGAGGTTTCCATAGATATTTTCTGTGTTTGCGGTAATGGGAAACTTTGATATATGATCGCTTGAAGGTTGGCGTATTATTCAGAGCTTGTCTTTGAGTGATGCTTTTCAGATGGGGTCCTTAATCCTAACCTACTTAATCCAGGTACTTTAAACTAAGATAAAGTAGAAATTTTTCTTAATAACATAATAAAAATATACTTTCTCCAAATGAACACTTCTTGCACCTTGGTTAATGAACGGCTCTCTCTCTCCATTATGGCTCCACTTTTTCACAGTATTTAAGTACTTGCTATGAGCATGTTTTATGCTGTAATTTAACGCTTTTTTATGCCGCACTGACCACACCCACAACGGCAACAACAACAACGAAACCCTCTTCCACCGAATTTTCCCAGTTGGTCAGCGGTACCCTAAAAATCTTATTTCCGGCAATGAGGGTCCATTGTTATTATGATTATTTGTAATGTATGTGAGATGGGGGAAAGCTCAGTTCAATGCTTTTAGGTTCTATTTGGGGCTGATTGTCTCCCCTTTGGCCCTCACATCTCTCTGGGGGCTGATGCTGCCACCGGGATTGTGTTAATCATGCTACATTGCAGCCGTTCCACAATAATCATAATAATCGAGACTACTACAACAACAACAAAACAACATCATTATTTTGGATATTTATGATATTTATGTAAGCTGTGGGATGGGCAACGATTGTTGTTGCCATGGCTCTTGATAAAAATTTAATGTAGCATGTTAACAAGCGACCCGTTATGATTACCCCAAGCCCCCAGCCCCCACACAATACTACACCCATCCCATCCTACCCATCCAATCCAATCCAATCCCGACAATAACCAAAACCGAGTGGAGGGAATGGAAAAAAAAAACTATTGTACAATACAACACAATCCCGGCAATTCCAATACGAAAATTCTGCAGTCCAATTTACCATTTCAATGATGATGATGATGATGATGATGATGTCGGCCCCACAGACGACTCAACTTAACCCATGGCGAACGGGGAACGGGGGCCAGAGTGGGTTAAGCAATCCCAAGCCACCGAATTGTAGGTGCGGCCAGACCAAAAGCTCAAAATAAAGTTGGAACCTGAAGCAGAAGCTGAAGCTGAATCTGAAGCCCGTCGGTTGGTAAAGGAAATGAATAATCAATAATCACAATTGGAAACTTTCTATAAATTGCCAAATGCCGGCAACATAACAGTTTAATTTTTGTCTGGGGCAGACGATTGTAGGAAATGGTTTTATTTTTCGGAAGAGTGTGGGAAGCTGGTGGATTTAATGTTAACTGAATTATGCTTTTCCTTTGACAAGTTTTCTTTTGAAGCTGCCTTTTGATGTTACAAATTATATTAGTAGGAAATTCTGGTTTATTTAAAAGGTCTTTGAAGCTGTAAATAAGAAGTAAATACATAAACTTTTTTAAAATGTAATCTATGAGAGAACTTAAACTTCAAACAAAGTACTATATATATTTGAGTATTTTACTGAAACTTTAATGTTTAACGAACATTTAAGCAGATTTTCACGCACTCTGACTAACTATTTCCGGCTGGAAAACAATTCCCAGCAAATTTTCATCGCCCGGACATCCACATGGAACTGCAAGCCATCCATTATCTATTCTCATTCCCAAAAGCACTTAGCTTCTGTTGTTGCGGGGCTTTTGCATTTTAAAGTATACACCCACTTTTTCACTGTAACACGTTTTTATCATTTAACTAGGGGACAGGATGGGGCAGGATGAGGTAGGATGAGGGCTCAGACCCCGAAAATAAATCCCATCCAGAGGAGCGGAGAACTCTCGCATCAACAGCGTGGGAATTAATATCAATGTCGTTGTCGTTGGTGCTGCTGCTTTTCCTGCTGCTATCAGCTCTCAATTTTCCGGCACAGCCACCACGGCGTATGTGTAATGCCCTTTTTTCCTATTTTTTTTTTTTGCTTTTTATCAATTAAAAGCCACTTCAAAAGCGGAAAGTGTCTGTGTGTGCCGTTGACACGCATACACAAAATGTGGCAGAGACACCCAAATACCCATACACTGCCAGATTCTCGCACACAGATACAGATACTACGGGTATTCATAGTTCGCTTTGTTGTCAGTTGGCTTGGTTTGCTGGTTTTCTGTTTGTTAGCCGCCTTTTGTTTTATCACCAACGAACGACCCCCTGAAACCGGCTGACGTTCCACTTTAGTGAAATAAAATGGAAAAGCATTAAATACTGATCATTGCTATATTTTGCTGGCTATGGTAGGTAATTTAAGTATACCAACATATCTTCTTACTTTAAAATCCTTTAAAGCGCAATATTGAAGTAAACAAAATAAAATCGAAATTTATTAACACTATTTTCTTATTTATTTAAAAAATCTGGTTAATCTGTGTTTTTGTTTTAAAGGTTGATAATAAAGAACTAAGGAAAGAACTATTTAACAATGTCAAAATGTAACGTTTCAAATGTATTTTGTGCACAACATTATTACTTATGATACAACGACTCCTAAAACTTATTTAAGCTTAAATCATTTTTAAACTTTATCTCTGCATAACACATTTAAGCGATCAGCTAAAACGAAATTCCTGTCACTTAACAACAAAAGAAGTCACAGTTTCCCATTTTGGTGGGGGTCTTCCCCAAAAAGTTTTCCCAGGCCGCTTTCCTCAAAGCATTTATCAAGGGGCAGGGGCACACATGTTTGGCGGCTTTTTCGCTTTGACATAATCAAAAAACCAACCAACGAAACCCAGACCAAACGAACAAATGACGCGACGATCCCCGAAAAAAAAAAAAACCATACACATATATAGAGATACTCGAAAGCAGCGGTGGCGGCGTCCACTCAAAGCTAATGACCGACAAAGCGTTTTGTATTATTTTCAATTTCATTTTCACTATACACAAACTATTCCCCTTGGCCCCCCAATACCCCCAATCTGTCTCCCATTATTTTCACCCTTTCCCCCTTGGTGACAACACTTTTTTTCGCTTCGGCTTCGGCCTCGCCACGCTTCGCCTTGCCATGCATTAAATATTATTAAGATAAGGCGGGGGGTTCGCTTATCAATCAGACGTCAGAGGTACCGATTCGAAACTCTCCTCCAGCACACACACTCACTTCTACCCATAGTATAATTGGCAAAGAAGAAGAGCTAACACGATTCTTCCATCAGAGTTATTGAAACAAACCCACGGCACACAAGTTTTCATAAATATTTGCTTAAAAGGTGTTTACTTTTTCGCTCTGTGAAGAAAGAGGTTTTCTGCTTGAAAATCCATTTAAATAAGCAATTTTAAAAGTGCTTTGTTTTGAAATATAACAAGTAAAAATGTTTTCTATATAAAAAAGATAAATATTACAAATTTGTGGACTTTACTTTAGCATTTTCTTTATTATTGTATATATTATTTTAGTTAAATAATGTATCTTTAAAATACAACATATTTTAAAAGAGTCTTTATTTTGTAACCATTCAAAAGATGTTACGATCCTCTTATTTAAGCTTAAACATGAAATTTTAGACTAGAAGTTATGGCCAGGTGGAAGAAAAGTGACACATCCAGTGCCCAAGTGCGGCATAATTCCAAGAAGAGACCCGAGAAGAGCCAATTGCTAAATCAACACAAACAAAAGCCGATGACCAAAACAAAAACCTCAAAAGTCATTACATATATCTTGAGTGGCCCCAACCCCCGGGAAGCCTGCAGAAATGCAGAAGCTACGAGCTAACAGCTTTTTATCTTTTGGCACAAGGCGGTACAGCATTGTTTTGGTTTTGGTTTGGCAGCCGCCTCTGCCTCTGCCGTCTCCAGTCTCAAAAAACCAGTCCCAATCCAAACTGAAAGCCAAAAACCGATACAAACCGAACCGAACCAAACCGACCATATAGGGTCGCTGGCATGTCGAAAGGCAGAGCGGCAACTTCCTGGCTAATATTACGAAAATTGCTTATACCAGGCTATTGCTCCCTGCTCCTTCCTTTCGCGGCTTCTTCCTCTGCGGATCAGCCAAAAAGTGCCAAGTCAAAGTTGGTAGTAGTTGCAGTTTGCAGCTTGCAGCTTGCAGAGAAGAGCCCTCTTCCCGAACTTTAAGCGCGGTTCGAGCCACGTTGGCTTGCTTTTGGGCCAGTGCCTGTCATGCTGGCAGTGGATGCGATTCGCCTGTTGCCTTCTACCGTAATTCACAACAACCACAATAGCAACAACGTCGGCCATAATAATAACAGCAACAGCCACAGCCACAGCACGGCATCCAAGTCGAAGTCGAGGAAAAGCCAAGGCAAAAGTTGTGAAACCCGCATAAGACACAGTGGTCACAAACAATTTACTAAAATCAAGGCACTGAAGTAAATAAAATCTGTAAGTTAGTTAACTTTATAACTCAAAACAACAAACAAAATAATTGCAGCAAACAAAATCATTAAACTATATATAAATATGTTAACAAAATCAACGAAAGCCTTGGTAGTTATTATTTGTAAAGTGGAAAATTTTAGTGAATGTAGGACATGTAAGGACTTCTAATGTAAAACTAGTACACTAAGTAAAAAATGACTTTCTACAATTATTTTTAATTTTTGTTACTTGTAATAAAAAAAGCAATCGAGGCTAAAGTGTGTATTTAATTGAATTTAAATAAAAGTAATAACTAAGCATTCGAATGTAGCAAATAAAAGTATGAGAATAGGAAGTACGCTTAGATACATATGTAGGCATATGTAAATAAAGAAAGTATAAAGTTTATTAACAAAAAAAAGCATTGTACAATAAACTATCACAGATACTTAAATTTATTTGTAATACTTCAAATTCTTTTAAAATGCATTTTCAAAGGAAAAAAAGAACAGCTTGTTAATATCCATGTACCATAAAATAAATTATTTAAAACAGCTTCGACTTATACACCCAAAAATGTAAATCCACCCTTACATGGTGTCTAGTAAATCGTATTTAATCTGCTTAAAATCACCCGAACCTCTCAGTTTCAGGCACCTCTCGGTCTCAGTTACACTCATATAGTATAGGTAAGTACCACCGATAATCCCCATTCAAACACACATTTTCGAACCACTGTGAACGACGGCCTCTGGTGCCGCGCCTCAAAGCAAAAAGCGCATCTTTTGAACACGGAGCGCAAAGCGCAGCTTGGCAGTCGCGCAGCATCGGCGCGGTGTGTATCTCAAAGATACAAAACAACCCGCTGGATCGCTCCGTCCGTCCGTCTTTCGGTCTTTTTGTCTTTATGTCTGTCTGTCTGTCGATCGTCGTTTGGTCTCTAAACCGCTTTTGTGAAGCCGCTGCCGAGATGTTTGGCATAGTTGGCCTGGCCGCGGAACTGGTTGGATGTGGATGTGGATGTATCTTGGAGATGAAGTGGAGTTGGAGCTGGAGTTGGAGTTGGGGAGTTTCTGAGTTGTGGATGGAGATGGAGATGGAGATGGGGAGAGCTTGCAACGACTCCTGCCGACTGCCGCCTGCCGCTCAGTTATTATTATTTTTGCTGGCGGCATCGGCTCGTCGGCTCGACTTGCTGCCGCTGATGCCCAATGTTATTGTTGTTGTTTTTGTTGTTTTATCAACGTGAGGGTTTTAAAAGGTTTTTGTGTATGAGTCGGTATCGGTCTTGGCCTCGTAGCAGCTGCTGCTTTCTACACAGAAAACAATTTGGAAAATATAAAAAAATTATAATTTGATAATGGGTAATAATGACCAACCTAAGAATGTTTGTTATTATCCTTTATCAACTTTGATTTACCATTAAAAAAATTTGTTTTAATCATTTTTATTTAAATTAAAAACAATAATTTTCTAAGGACAATTATGTTTATGATAAATTAAAACTCGAAGATTAAAGTAATCAATGGATCAAATGATCCTGAGAAACTACAGGCCCAATTTTGCTTGTAATTTTCCTCAGTGCACTCCATCAGCAACGGGCAAACTCCACCTCCATCGCGGCATCGACTTGCCTTCGGTTTTACCTGCAACAGGTAAGAAATGTTCGTACGTTGTTTTTAAACGGCGTCGGCATTTCAATTCGCTTTATTTTCATTTTTTCTGTTTTTTTTTTGTTCCACTCTCTTCATCTTCATCTTGTTGTTGCTGTGTGTGTAGTATTTTTGAGGCTGCTTTCTTTGAAGTTGCATACTTCGGTGTGCCTTTGGAGGTTTCCTTTGAATTCCCCCCGCATCTGCCAGCAATTAGTGTACGGGGCTTGTCGTCGTCCTGCAAAGGGTTCAAAGTGTTGGCCTGGCATTTAATTGGCGCAGACCAATTGCCAGCTGAATCTCTCTCTATCTGGGGGCCCTCAAAAAATATAAGTATAACTCGGGAGGGGGGAAGGGAGGAGCCCCAGAGAATATTTCCAATGAATTTGTGCACAGAGGCAAAAAAAAAGAGGGAAGGAACATTGATTGATTGATGTTCCTTCAGCGATTCGGACATCAACGTCGCAGAAAGGTCGTCCGTTCGATACAGTATTCCATTTCCAATTCCAATTCCGATCCCACTTTGAGAACGGAATCGAACTCGGTCCCCTCTTGTTTATTTACGCTCATGATATGTGCTACCCAATGACTAAGGAGGCAATTTCTGAGTTTCAGCAGGAGCCAAAGCGAAACGTTCTATTGATCGCGATCCCTTCGCTTCGATCTGGTTTCACAAAAAAAAAATTCTATTTATTTTCCATGCGTCGTTTTTTTCTTTTGATGTTCTCTGCCCGATTTTTCGTTCTATTTTTGTGTGTCGTTTTCCTACCACTTCCATTCTCCTCCCCCTTTTTTTTTCCTTTTTTTTCCAAAAGACCACAAGCGAGCGGCTGTGTATCTTCTAGATAATAAAAATGCAGTCGGGGGATTGCCTACATTTTATTTTCAACTCTTAGTTGTTCGGCGTAATTATTGGAAAAGGATGTGGGAGAAGCCCTTGACTGAATGAATTCTGAATAGCAGATATATGTAAGTGTGTATGTGGGTATGGGTGAGCAATTGTTTGGTAGAATATTTTAGATCTTTCTCCAGATAGCTGAATGTTAATGGGAATGGCCTTCGATAAGAGGCAACAGGAGGAGAACGAATAGGGAACACAGTCCGCATGGATAAATGGTTTTGGTTTTAGGTAAATAGTATTTGGTCATTATTTTTAAAAAGCAATTACAATCTACGAAGAATAAAGTGTAAATGTAAAATATGGAAAAATGCATAAACATGTTTTTCATTATTTTTATTTACTATTTTCTTTTTAATATTTTTTTAATTGAACCCTACTGAAAACATTCCAAAAATTTTGCTAAACATTACACAGAAATATCTTATATGCTTACAACAATATTTTTAAAACTCGCAATAAACCACAGCTCATTCACTCCCCATTTGATGACCCATATCTCCGCATCGCACAGTAATTAATACCCCATATTTAAAAGATTTTGTTCTCAACTTCAAGGGAAACCCCTGACGCATTTAATCTTTCAATTTAATTTACTTGGGGTACTGCAAACAAATTGTTTCCCTGAATGCTATCGCCTTGCTGTTGGCCAGTCCCCGAACTTTGCCACTCCCCGAGAGCATTAACATCCATCTTTTCCATATCTGCTGCCAACTATCTGGAAATTCACTAAACAAGTTGAGGACGCTTGGCTTTCGCTTACCTGAGAATTGTTTGTAGCCGCCGAGAATTTTATGCTTCCACCATTTGACAATGTTGCCCGCCATCTCTGCACGAGTGTATATATATATTTGATTCTATATATAAGTAGGTTGAGGATGCAGTTACTTGGCGGTGTCTTGGATTTTTCGGCAGCTCCCTCGGTGTTTTTGTTTTTGTGTTTTTTTTTTTTTTTGTTTTTATCCACCGTGGTGGTTGGGTTGGAAATTTACGAGTCCTGGGAGGAGGAGGAGGTGACCTGCAGCAGCCCAAAATGTTTTACGGCTGTTCGGTGTATGTGTGTGTGTGTTTGCTATCCTTTTGTGTAAGGATCTAAGGACTGAGACTAATATACTCCAGGTAGAAAAACTTTATGCTCTGCCGCTGGGCGACCTTAATTTGTATCTGGTATTATTTTCGACTGTGCGGGTGGCAAAGTTGGCAGTCGTGGGGTCGTAAAAGTTTTTACAGCTCGAATGTGCTGCATTTTAGTTTAATTTGCGCATATTGCGCTGCTTTATTTGATCTCAGTGCTGTGTGTTGTGTGTATCTTGCAGATACCTTTTGTACCCGCTGCGCGCGTAATTTTAATTGTAAAACATTTTTCGCCGACTCGATTTATTGTTGTTGTTGTCGTTGTTGTTGTAGCACGACAGACACACAACGACGTAAATAACTTGGCGTATAAACAACAAAGAACAACAAATGCAAAAACACGATTTATTTCCAAACGATTGCGACTGCGACGTCAATTTTTCGGATTTTTCGGGGGGTGGCGGCGGCGTTGTACCGTACCGGTTGTTTTTGTTATTGTTGCGGGGGCGGTTTTTCGTTTTTCCGATTTTCGCTTTTGGTTTTTACACTTGGCTAAAAATTTCACTGTGTGTATCTCGAGGATACATATATTTGATTAATTTCCCATTTATTAGGATAACTTCACTTGGTCACAAACAAATCATTTCGGTCAGTAGTCGCCTTCAGTGAGCCACCAAACTACGCGTATCTTCCAGATACTTTTCGATGTATCTCCGAGTTCGAGTTCACGCGCTGCACACGTCTGTTCGAAATGGCGGTCCGACGTTCTTAGGCTGAAATTTGAGTTTGACTCGACGCCGTGTTCGATGCTCGTGCTCGACTCGTGTTCGAAATGTGTGCTGTGTGTTGTGAGTTTCGTCTGTTAACCTAACATGAACATTTTGAGCGCAGAGAGAACAAGTTCGAAAACTGACTGAGAGCGTCGAACCTTTCGAACCACCGCATGAACACACACTAAGAAAAAAACATGGACCATTGACTGAAATATGACTATATTTGGTTAGAAACTATTAACTTATTGAAAGTCCATGACAGTGAAGCTTGTAACGTAATTAGATAAATCATCAGTTCATTATTAACATTATGCATCACTTATAAAAACATTTATTCAATTTTAGTTTTTAATTCATTTTATTAAGGAAATTATTTTCTGAGTGTTGTGGTTGAATGTTTGAGAGTGCCTTCTCTTTTCGTTCGAAAGTCAAAAAGGTAAAGAACAGATACTTTTCTCTCAGTGCTGCAAAGAGAGTGCTGGAATACGATGTGGTTTTGTTTATTTAAGAGCGTTTTCGATAACAGTTTCGTGCTCTTTGGGGCTGTGGCAGTGGTTTCGAAAATTATAATCATGGGTATGATGGAACTTTCAGTTGACTTGCTTTTTTTGAAATATAAAAAATAATTTTTTTAAATACAAAACTTGATTATTTGCTTTAAAGTGTAACGTATATTTTTTATTTATTATTTTCTTGCATTAAAGATGCGTTCAATAGGCTGGTTCAATCCCAATTCCCTAGCTTTTATAGGTCCCGAGATTGAACTGACGGACAGACTTATTAGACTTGTTCATATACATTTATGTATTTTAACTAGTCGAAGTACCAAAACTTTTGAAATTCAATTCTTTGATTTCACGCTGAATGTTCTTAGATGTTGCAAATAAAAAAGCAATTATGCGAGCAACATCTTCAATTGCACCGATTGCCACGCCTTTAAATCGGAGCTTTCTTTTTGCCATACACCTTACCTGTTCCATTTCGACCTGTTTTGTCCTCCTTCCACTTTTCACAATTTTTGATTACACACATGTTTGGATAATACCCGGTTTTAATTTGGCTCTATGCATAGCCGCAACGGAGAAAAAATTTTGATTGTTTTTAAATTTGATCTCGACCGCTCCCCCTTCCAATTTTTTGTTACTTCGCAGAAGAAGCCGCCTGCTGAGCCCGAACATCAGGGCAATTACCTACCAGCAACCAAAAAAAAAAAAAAGTAACCCCAAACTCAAACTCAAAACCCGCCGATAATAACAGAGCAAGGAGAATCCTGAATTACGCTGCAAAGAGCAGGGCAGGCAAAAAAAAGAAGGAATATAAAAAAACACAGAGCTCTTTCTTTCTTCGGCGATCGAAAGCAAGTGGAAGGAACCCGCGGAGCGAGATCGTCTCATCTTTAACCCTCTGAGGTTCGATGTGGCTCGTCAGATACGTTGGTACATTTGAGGTTAATTATTCAAAAATATCACTTTTTAAACGCTTTATATTAGTTTCACTTGTGGCTGGCTGGCTATCTGGCTGGCTATCTGGCTGGCTGGCTGCGTAACTCCACTAAGCTCTTGAAAGCTTTCGCAGCCAAAGATAGATGGCGACAGCAACGTGTGTAGTTTCAGCAATGTCCGCTATTGATAACACGACACCACATTTTTAAAATAAACTATTTTAAATATAACTAAAGTTTAAAGATTTAGAAAAAGAACAAATTGTATTTTTTAAACGCTTTATATTAGTTTCACTTGTGGCTATCTGGCTGCGTAACACCACTAAGCCCTTGAAAGCTTTCGCAGCCAAAGATAGATGGCGACAGCAACGCGTGTAGTTCCAGCAATGTCCGCTATTGATAACACGACACCACATTTTTAAAATAAACTATTTGAAATATAACTAAAGTTTAAAGATTTAGAAAAAGAACAAATTGTATTTTTTAAACGCTTTATATTAGTTTCACTTGTGGCTATCTGGCTGCGTAACACCACTAAGCATACGATATATAGAAAACTGTAGAACACTCTAGAAATTTTTAGAACGCTTAATAAAATTCTAGAACATGTCCCTTTGTGCGTTCGCATAGTATTTTGTAGATCCTTCTTGAAAGTTTTTCTAGAAGTTTCTGTTGGCTGGCTGTTTAACACTTTTTGGTTTGCATGCAGGCCTGCCAACTTATTTTTTTACCGATAATTATCAGTACCTACCTACCTAATTAAAACTAAAAAGTATAAAATAAAATGAATAGTTTAAAAAAAACCTTTATAGTAAATCCAACCAAAAGTAAAAAATAATGTTTAAAATGTTTAACGATAAAATTGATAGATTCCCTGTCGGAACAACGGGCCGGCAGAGTTGATGGTGTTTAAAGCGTTGGGATGCAATAAATCTGCGTGCTGGAATATAACTCGCACTATATTGATGAACTAAATCTCCATGATGGAATACAACTCCCACCATATAGATACACTAAATTTACATGCAGATTTATAATTTGTACTATGTCAATGCACTAAATCTGCATTTTAGAGTACACGTAGCAAGAAATTATCTTCATTTGGCATCCCAACGCTTTAAACACCACCAACTCTGCCGGCCCGTTGTTCCGACAGGGAATCTATCAATTTTATCGTTAAACATTTTAAACATTATTTTTTTACTTTTTGGTTGGATTTACTATAAAGCGTTTTTTTTAGTTTTTTTAAACTATTCATTTTATTTAACTTGAATATGGACTCCATAAATTCAAATAAAATTGTAAGCCCCAAGAAATTGTTTATTAAATTGTACACATTATATTTATTTTATGGAGCTATGACTAGTGGAAAAAATAAAATCCTTCAGGACCAGGATTCAAGAACTGTGAGTGATTAAAAATAAATAAAATAGTTTAGTCTGTAAAGATGTCATTCCTCACAAAGACCATTTAGTTTTTACTAATTTCTTCTTAACTCTTTCTAAAATACAACCTGAAAAATACCTTGGAAATCTAAGAGTTAAAAACTTTATTGATTGGTATTACTTATTATCTGAAACATACTTGGGACTGTTCCCAGATCGTTCTTATGGTAGATATAAGAAACTTAAGGCCCAGTTTTGCATAGCTGGTCCGATCTATTACATAATCTTTAAGCTGTTTGTAAGTATACATTTTATTTAAATATGGTTTTTTTGTGAAGAAAATTTAAATTCACATTGAACATGGACCCCATAGATTTAATTCAAAATAGGCTCGTGAAGGGTTAACTTGGCCCTCGGGGGTCCTCCGGCTTTCGCACCGTAAAACGTTGTCGGCTTTCGGTATAATGGCGCTGTAATTGAAGAAGAACACGCGATCGAAGTGGGGGAGGGGGAAGGGGAGAAGGGGATCGGGGATCTGACAAAAGGCGGCAGAGGGAACCTCCTCCTAACAGAAGAAGGGTTTCTGTTCTCGGTCTTTTCTTTTATATTGTGGGACCCTCTTTTGTGCTGCCTTCGTCATACATACTTCACATTGATCCATCGTCTTAATTTCAGGAGGCTGCGTCTCCTTCGCTCCCTTTTATTTTGGATGCGGGCAACTCTGATTGATGTCGGGGATCTGTCCGCCCTGCTGTACGTAGTACGTACCCCCGATATTGATTTATGTTTTCTCCGGTTTCGCATCCCTTGGCTGAACCCCTGCTGAAATTCGCACATCGGTTTGCAGCTCTGCGTTTGACAAAAGTCGATGCACACACGGGCTGGCAATGGCTGCAAATGTAATTACCCAAAAACGAGTGCCACATGTCTGGCGGCTCTGCATTTTGGTCATTGGTCATATGTAGGGGTTTTTGACATTTGCCCCGACGATGACTGAGTGACGGTCATGGCAACTGTCGCTGTAATTGACAAGGAAGCAGTATTGGATTCGCTCTGTGTCATTTTCCCTCGGCTTTCCCCCCACTTTTAGCCGCCTGCTCCACCGAAATGTCCCTATCTTCACACATATTGGCAATGCTGATGAGTTTTTGAAGGGTTAGACGGGTTTAATCGAGCTTTATGCGGTGTGTGTGTGTGTGTGCTTGTATTAGAGAGTTGATTAGGTTAAAGGGGTCATTTTAGCTACAGGAGATAAACATAATTGGCTTGTCTCGAACGGGATTAAATGGAAAATATTTTGTAGGAAAATATTAATGGAGAAATTTGATGAGATTATATTTATTTAATATAATTGAAAATAAATTTAATGAATTCTTCAAGCTCAAGGAAATTTATTAATTTATTTTTCAAGTAAAATAATGTTAACTAATATCATAGTAGTCATCAGAAATAAATATAAGGTACCAACCTAAATGATATAAAATAAAACGAAATTGAAAGTTAATCAGAGAATGCAACTTTCCCATTACAGAAAATCTTTAAAGAATTACCATCAATAGGTTATAAAATAGTAACTACATATTTTATAGTGAATTTAATACGTTTTAAATAAATTTGTTTTTACATTTTAAGACACAACAATCTGTGTCTAAGAAGTTGACTTAAAAAAATAAAAAACAGTTCCTTGAAATATGTTTCTAATGGTTTATTTTCCTTCAAAACACAGTATTTTATAATGCTCTTCAACCCTAAATGTATTTATTTAAATTCCTAGAAGAAGCTCATCTAAATTTAAGAATAATACAAAGCAATTGATTATTTTCCCGTTCAAATACCATTAAAACGTTCAACAACATCAAGGCGATGAGGCGCTCCCAATTTCCCAAATATTTTCAGTAAATTATGGGGTGAACATAAATTAGATAAGCAGATATATTCCTACATAGTTTGCGTCACACGCAGCAGCGCTGGATCGTTGGTAAAACTCATTATAAAATATATAATTTCAGTGATTCGATCGACGAAGAGTTTTAAAATATTTTTTTGGAAGTCGTAAACATATATAAAATCAAATAAAAACCGTGCGTGTGTGTGTGTGAGTGCTGGAAGGGTCATGTACATCGTGAAACTACCAAATAAATTAACTTTGTTGTAAGTGCTGGTCATAAATATTTATATTTTATAGTATGTTTGTCGTAAAATTCAAATGAAGTTGTCCCCCGATGATGGTCGATGTGTGGGCCGCGTTAATAAACAAATTTCCAAAGCAATTATGAATTGTAGTTTTTTGGCATTCGTGGACTGACTGACTGACTGACAGGAAATTATATTGTAAGGCCATAAAACTGGCAGGCCCAGAGAACCAAATGAGCCCCCGAAGAGATCTTCAGTCCCTTGGTAACATGTGCAACAGGCCTTTTGAAGTCCCCCCACCCCTCTCTGCGCTCAAATGACTTTTACCCAGAAGTCGTTAAAAAAAAAACGACGAAAATTTCCAATTAATTTTGATAAACGCGGGCCCAAAAAAAGCAAATAGAAAAAATTTTCCTATCGGCCCAAAACCAGGGCCGAAGGAAAATTTGTTTGCTGCCCCAAAGCGGAAATTGTAACTGGTCATTGATTGGAATAAGGGGAAAAGGGGAAAACCAATTGTTGCTTATTAGGCCGAAATCATTAAAAAATCTATCCAAACAACAACAGCGACGAAGCAACAAATTTTTGTCTACGAAATGAAGCCATTTCAATCAACCGTTTTATGACCGTTTTTTGGCTGGATTTTTATGATTTTACATTTACAAGACTCTGCCTTCGTCCATCGATGTCCATCAAACGATTAGGCCCGGCATCTATATATATACTATATATAGAGAGTGTGTCTGTTGTACCGGGGACTAGACTATGTTCGCCGATGGACTTAATGACCAGATTGATGATGCCAAAAACATGATGGGAAGCGATAGATTAAATGGGAGCCATAAAAGCGAATTAAGTGTGGGGTCTTGTGGGTTTTGGGGGAATTCATCTAAAGGAGTTGATCAAAGAACACATTGGAGCATCATTAAATGTCTCGAATATCTTAAAAAGAATTTTCCAGCATGTCATTTCCAAGAAGTTCACTTTGAAAATATTTAGAAAATGTAGAGCTCTGGTCTGGTTTTCATTTTATGTTTTTCTTCTTCTGCAAATTCCTCTTTTCTCTTGTGTTGTTCGAAATCTTGTAATCTTCATTTTGTCACCATAGTTTGCAAAGGTTTATTAAAAAAATATAAAAATAAATTAACACGACTTCTATATTGTTTATTTTCTAAAATACCAAAAAACATTTAAATATTATTTAAAGTTAATTCGCAATTCAAAAGCCAAGTAAACAAATATGCAATATACACCACCACCAACATTTTTTTATTTAATCACGCCCTCATAAATTTAATTGAACATTTTTAGAAACAAATAATAAATAATCAAATCTTGCAACACACAGATATCTGAAATTGCCGCCAAACTCAAGTGGAAATCTTGGTCGCACCGCAGCAAAAGAAATAATAATTTATGCATTTTCATTTATTTTTCCACACGTTTGTGTCCAAAATAAAGTTTTCCATTTATTCTGCGCTCCACTCGTAATTTACAGACAGCTGGCATGAAGCGGAGGTCGGGGGATTTCTTTTGGGGCCAAGCAAAAAATAAAAAAAAAATTATTTTTAAAGTGCTGCCCAGAAATAGCATCTAGTACCCCCCAATTCCCCAGACCAGACTTGTATCTTGCATTATCTACGCTGCCGTATCTGATAATGATCAACTGCTGGCCGACGCCTCAGTTGCCGCCTTTTTTCTTTATATATTTTTTCCTTTATTTTGTGTTTTTTTTTTTCTCTCTCTTTTTTGTTGCCTTTTAATTAAACGCTCAAGCCGCAAGCGGAGCTCAAGTCGCTGGTGGAGTCGTGCATCGGCGGCTGCCCCTTTGAGAGAACCCTCCTCCGATCTTATAGAGGTTGCCGCCTCATTCAGTCATTCATGCCGTCATTGCTTCATTATCCATGCGCACATCACTCAACTCCCCATGAACTCGTATATTTAGGTTTGTACACCCAGAATAAAGCCTGTACTTAAATCTTTATTTGCATTCCATTAAAATAAATAATGCAGTGTAATATAAATAAGCAAATAAGTATCAAAATTGTAGTTTTTACTTAGTAGATTAAACTAAACTACACAAAATAGTACTTGTTTTATTCATTATTGAGTTCAAAGATCGTTTTTTTAATAAGCAAGTTAATAAGACTTTTGTTATACTCATTAGCTTAGAATCGTTTATATAATTGTTTTTGTTGGGTGTAATATATTTACACATATTTCCATCCGAGACAAGAACTCAAGTAAATTTCCAGACATATCCATATTCATCTGCAGATCCATCTGTGTGTCTCTGCCCACACTCAAATCAATTTCTGTCGCATTTCATAAGTGCACAAAAATGTATTTCGTTGACAATTTATTATTTTAAACAGTAAATTTAAAATTATTAAATTGAGAACAATTTTTGATTTTAAATTATTATTATTATGTTGTGAAATTTTTTACATTTGATAAGGTAAATTAAACACATATATGTATTTATTTCATAAGTGCTCAAAAATGTATTTCCTTGACAATTTATTACTTTTAAACAGTAAATTTTAAATGATTAAATTGAGAAAAATTTGTTATTCTTAATTGATTTGTTGGGTAATGTTTGACATTTGAATAGGTGAATGAAATACATATACTAAATAACACTGGACATACGTGACATAAAATTATGTTAATATTTATTATGCTAAGCATTCCTCCAAAAATGATATACATAGGTTATAACTAGGCAGTTTATTTTTATATTTTGCTCAGTTGGTGTTTGGTTTTAATTAAATTTCCATGTTGATTCGGCTGCTCCAAATACACAATTATGAACTAAGAACTGTAAATCTTAGACACGCACTTCCACCCACCGCCAGAGTGTGTTAGCCACCCACCTAACCACCCTCCTCCTAGTTTGTTAATGGCTTTGTGCGTCACTTGCATCCTGGCACATTGCAATCCGCCTCCATATTTTCCAGTCTGCGTGGGCGTCTTTTCCTCCTTACAGACTTCAGTCTGCCAGTTGTCTGACTTCCTCCATGGACAATATGCCTGGTGACTGGTGGGTGCCTTGCGGTTTTCTGATTTATAACATTGTTTACACGCCCTGCCAAAAAGTTTGATTTACTGGCCATTGGACTGGCGGCCACACGTGTGCCCATTCGATTCGCATAACTCATACGACACGTTGGTCGCTCCTACTGAGAAAAAGGACTCACGCATGCGCAGATGGAATTTCTTTAACTTATAAGATAAAAGATAGTTGGGAGTTAATTAAAACTAGTTGAGGTGTTTGTTTTACCAATCTATACTACATTTCCTGTTGATATAACTATGAAATTAAATGAAACAAATAAGTTTAAAATTTATTTCCGTTAAACCTGTAACTGAACAAAACTAAACAAGTTACTTAAATAATTTAAAAAATATTGAACAGCTAAATAAACAAATTTAAAATGTCTATTTAGCTTATACCCTAAATCTCAACAATATCCGTCATTACTTGTGCGATTCCCTGCCACTTGGGATTGCCAGCAATAAGTTGAAACATATAAGATCCAGTTGGAAAAGGGGTTTTCGTCAGCATTAGATCAGTCAAGACCATCTTCGATACGATCAAGTCATGCTACCAAAGGTTAAAATATATTTTTCACAAAAAAATCATATAAAATAAAATAAAGGTTACGCACATTATAGGGGCAACTGTGATTAACGTTGGTGAAGTTGAGCATTGTGTCGTGGACTATGCCAAACCAGGGAAATCGTTTTGGATTTCTGATGTAGTCACAAAAGTCCACTGTAACATTGTACATAAAAGGGCGATAACCACTGAACTTTCTAAACAGACTCAAATTAACCTAAAATTTAAAAATATATATCACAGTACTTAGATTTTTTTCTAGAATAAAAATATGTGTAGGTACCATCACTTTCTTAACTGGTAACTGGTAAATCTTGGTGTTAATAAATATTCCAACCCTTCCACGACCCAAAACCTTCAATTCGCATTGAGGAAAATCACAAAAAGTCTTGTCGTAACACTTGCATTTTATATTGGTCACTTTAAATAGGGAATCTGAGTTTTCAATAAAATTAAAAGCAATTATAAATAAAGATATGTTTCCGATTACTCCAAATTTTGTCTTCATTTCACAAAGTATTCTTTTAAACTAATGAAACTGATAAAATTTGAACAAATGACAGATATTTAGTTTAAGTTGACCAAAATAACTACTAATGGAAACTTAATAGATAAATAATTGCTTCACTGGTTTCCGTGCCTATCATAACAAACATTTATGCCAATAACTGTCAAAAGCATAAATATTTTACAAACTTATGGATCATTTTTATTTTACTATATTGAACCAGGAAACCTTTAATACACCTTCTTTAATTCTTTTTACAAAAGAAATTTTAATAAAATTACTCTAAGCAATAACAAAATTTTTGGATTAGGAGCTTAAAAAATAGTAATTAATTGTGTAACAAATTGACAATTGATTTTAAATAATACATCACGCAGCAGAAACTTTTATAAGCATCGCTTTTAGTTTCCTCACGCTATCCATCCTCTTATTAACTGTGAAACTATATTAATCTCAAATTTATCAAAGCTCTGCCGCTTCCTTTCCCGGCGATTACCCCTACATTTTCCATGCAACTAACTGTTCACGCTGCATCCACAAACGCAACCATGAAGGCGATGATGATGATGATGATGAAGTTGATGCTTGATTAGCTGACCTGATCCTCCTCCTCCTCCATCTCCTGGAACTCCTCCCTATTTTTTCCACCCCTCCGCCTGGGTGTGTGCATGTTCATTTGAGCTTGGCCCGCCGGCAAAGTCACCGTCACCGTCACACACTCGCCCATCACACACCTTTTGAAGTTGCGCCGCCATTTCAGTCGAGAGTCGAACCTCTCCGGACAGTTCAGCCACCCGTGCGAAAAAAGTGAGATAAAACATCGACGTGAAACTATAAAGCCGAACTGTAAGTATACCCTTGCGTTAAAAAAAAAACTTATAAAAAAAATATATATTTAATTTCATATCGTTATATACTCTTTAGCTACTATAAAATAAACATTTTAAAAAATTCAATAAGATTTATGTAGAACAGAACAAAAATTGAAAATAATTTTATGATTACTTTTTATTAAAAACAAAAAAGACGTCATTCCTTAAGAAGTTATATATAACTTCTGATTAAATTAAATACGAATTGAAAATAAAATGGATCAAAAAAGAAGTTAAATAAAGATGTAAAAACATGTTCTAAAAATTTTAATAAATATTAAAAACTCTGGCTTACAGAATTTATAAAAAGGAAAAAACCTGGAGAACATTTCTGAAGAGCCTTTCTCTACCGAACGATTTCATGTCCTAGTTTTGAGTTAAGAACACATAAAACTATGAGGTGTGTGTAAAAGAACAAAGTATACAAATGTAAGAGTCTTATAAATCAGATTTCTTAAAAATAAAAAATTGCTAAAATTTGTAACAGCAAGGGAAATCAGAAATGCTTAATAGAAAGGGTATACTAACAACAGCAAAACGGGGCTGTCGGTTCGCCGCTCTTATCAACTTGTCCAAAAGCTCTTGCGTTCGTTCAAATCAATTTGAAGCGGTTGGCATCGGCTGTGGCATCGGCATCCCCGGCGACTTCAAACCGAGTGCCACACATCGAGATTCTGCGCATGCGCGGCAGATTCAGATTCGGATTCGATGGTGGGCGCTGTGGCAGGCGCAGGCCCTCCCCCTTCTACAGTTTTTACCACTTTTTTTTTTTTTTTTTGCGATTTTGGCCAGCTGTTGTCGGCTTTTTGCCGGTCTGTTGCCTCGGCTTTGTTCTTTGCCGGCAGCGTTTAATGGTTGATTTTGCTCACTCGATTTTTGCCGCATTTCGGTTTTTTTGTTTTGTAGTTTTTGCTGCGGTTTTTGCTGCCTTTTTATTAAATTATTATTTACTTTTATTACAAAGCGCGACGGCGGCATGGCAAATTGATGCGATATTTCAATTTGCGACGGCCACAAAGCAAATTATTGTGTGTGGACATAAATATATCAATGGGGGCCGCTACACTTGAACTTCAAAGCGCCTTCCCAACCCTTTTGCTAATAAAATTTCTACGCTACCAAAAATAAAACTTACTCGCACACACACACACACACACACACACACACAGCGGAGGAGCATGGAAATGCTCGACTTCAAAGCGATTTCGAGGACGCTGGCAAAGGGGAAATCTCTCGCATAAACAAAAGCCAATTGAAATGCTTATAAAAGAGATTTAGCTTTTTGTATATTTGCAGCTACTTAAGTTGGTAGACCTGCCCTGCCTGCCATGTCCCTCTTGACACCCCCACCCCCATTCTTGGCGATTTGTTTTGCCCGTCACTTTTTAATTGTTGTCAACCCACACACAGAAAATAAGTAGAGGCAGAGGCAAGCACTGAGGGAAACAAGAGAAATTTCTTTTTCAAAAAATCCAAATCAATTTTAAAATAACTAATATGTTTTTGAATTGTGTTTTTTCACAGATAGTCGGGTGTGCTACAGAAACCTGTTCAACCAAATTCCAACCAAATTTCAAACACTTCTTTATGTAAATTCTATCCTACTTTGGTTGGAAAAGGTATCACCCCGAATAAGTTGCAGATTGGTTTAAAAATTTTTTTATTATAAAACTTTTGAACAAACCTCATGCTTTGTAAACTTGGAATAAAAAGACACTTAAAATTTTTGTACAACTTAAAAGTACTGTTATTTAATTTAAAAACTTTTTTAGTTTATATGGTGATTAACGGGTATTTAATCATCAATTTAAAATATAATAAAATACAACAAATTTCTAAGAAATTAAGTTCGTTTCTGAAACTTATTATACCTACTGTTTTTAATTTATGACCTACTTTTGCAGTTCATTTTTTATTTTCGTTTCAGAAATTATGTTACTTCTTTTTTATTTATCTTAAAAAATATAAAAATTATAAAATTTAATTAATATGTTTGGGTAAAAAAACGAAAAGTGAGTTTGGATGATTAATTTATCGATTCCTTTAATTACTTTTTGTTACCGTGCAGAGATGGAGCATTGGACCATTGGAGCAGGCCGCACCCAAGTCGGGCACATGAAAAAGACATCAAAGCAAATCTTGACAAGCGTATATGCCTCTAATCTGCATCAAGCCAAGCGGTGTGAGGGAGCGAGAGGGGTGCTGAGTGGGAGCAGGACAGCAATGGAGGCAGGACAGTACTAAAGACCCATGGAAAAAGAACACACACGAACAACACACACACTTAAACATCCACAGGAAGTGCCTTCCGCTCTGCTCCGTTTCTGGTCTACTCCTTGTGGGATACTCCGTTTCCTGCTGCTCCCGCCCCCCATGACACTCCCCCTTTGCCACACCCCCTTTCCACCCACAGACAACTTTTAACCGTGTTCGAATGCATTTTAAAGTTGCCATTGCCAACAAAAGCAACAAAAGTCATAAAAACCGTGACAACCACAATAAAGTTATGCCAAAAAGTATTGAAGTGAAGGGTTGGGAAGGCAGTTTTTTGGTCAACAGAATTTGACTTTTGGTACTCAAATAAGGGACATAAGGAGACTTGTTTGAAAACTTTGCGAATTTGGTAAGGGAGTAATAACTGTGACTACCTATGACTCCTAGCTCGGTGCACATATGGTATGTGTTTTAATTATGCATTCAGTATGCTTGTCTATTGTCTTTTAAATTAAAATTTACTTAATATATGTACATTGTACGCTTAAGATCTTGAACTGTTTTTTAACATTTATTTAATTGGTTTATAAAAAAATTTATGTCTACATCCACAATAAATGGAAAACAAAGAAACTTAAAAAGTACAGATGTTTATTGAACTTTGTAAGGGAACAATACTTTTGTTATGTTGATCCTTCTTACTTTTAAAGTATTTAAATAATACTAAAAAAAAATATTCCACCCCCTTACTTTTAACAGATCTGAAATTTAAATTTTTTAATTCGAAAATACATTTATGTAATCAAAATATTTATTTTTGAACCAAACTGAACTGGTCAGTAAAGTAATCTTTGCAATATCCTCCTTATTCGACTTTGATTCAGGTCATAAATCTGACATCAGGCTCCCATTTCTTAAATTCGATATCAGGTCTTCCAACCTCTTGCAAAATATCCTGTCGATATCGCTCCTACTTACTTATTCTGATGTTGTTTTTCCTTGGTGCTGCAACAGCTGCCACATTTTGTTTCCTTTTTCTGCTGCTGCTGCTGTTGGCGTTTATGCAAATTGTGTTGTTATTTTTTGTGTGTCACCCAAAAAAAACAACAGCAAAAAAGCAGAAATCTGAAAAAGCCTCCGCTCGGACCTGTCGTCTCCTCCAATCGATAAATGCAAATTTGTGCAAACGAAACGTGGAGCAGTCCTCTCGACTCGACAACTGTGTTGTCCTTTGCTTCGGGGATTTCAACAGAGTCTTTTCCTCACATTTAATTTAATTTGTGAATTATGAATTTTAAATTGAAGACTGCAGCGGAGGATTGTGAGATTGTGACATCTAAATCATTCGGCTACTGCTCCATTTACATTTACCCGGGCAAACTTTGTCCTGTCCTGGTTGCGTAACTCGAAAGTAATTAAATTGAAACAGAGTGCAAAATGCACACAAAAGCCGGAAACTGCATATGCTGTCGGGGGCAGCACTGAAAAAAAATTTTAAATGTATTTTTTTTTCAAGAATTTTTAAAATATATTAAATGCTTTTTTTTAACATGTTCAAGTTCTGAATTAACCAATGGAAGATGGAAGAAAATTCAATCTATCTGTAACTCGCAAAGTTTAAAAGTTTTTGCAAGAATTAAACAATTTCTTTAAAAATTATACGTTAAAAAAAAGGAAAGTTTAATAAATTATAGACAACTTAAAGTGTGAAAAAAAATATATAAGCATAAAGGTTTCTTTATCATATAGTATATGGTTTAGGTATTATTGAAAAATACTTTACTTCTTGAAATAATGTGTAATTTCGTTTTTAAGCTAATAAATTAGTATTAATACTTTTTTATTATTTTTATTTTTTTTATTGTGTATTGCGTGGGATTTGCCATGGCAAGAGTCAAGTGTGTTCCCAACAAAAGTGTTGAAAATACCGAGGGGAGGGAAATGAAGCGAGAAAGGCAACTGGCAGCATGTTGACAGCACATACCACCTCTCCCCGTTCCCCTCCGCTCCCTTTGGGCCAGTACAAAGTTATAGTTATGATGATTGTTGATTTAGAGTTTTTAGTTTTTAGTTTGCCAGATGGGCCAAGGAGGGATTTGTGTAGCATGCAATTAATTGTGTAGCCCCGACTTCAAAGGAGCTGAAAGGAGCCGCCCGTGGACAGATGATGACAACAGCTCAACTGCTCTGTCAATGGGGGCCTTTGATGCGGATCCGGATCCCCATGGGATCTCTGGGGACTGGGACTGGCACCGGGACCTCTGACAGCAGCGCTAATGGGAGTTGGTGATGCGAGGAGGCGGGGAGGGGAAGCCCCTGTGCCGGCCAAAACCAATTCAAACTCCTTCTGTTCCCATGGCCGTAACCCGAGACCTCGGAATGTCAAATTCTTGCCGTGCACCGAGAAAGAAAGTTTTTTTAAAATCGTTTAAATACAGATGAAAACCTAACAATCGGAAGTTGTTGAAAAAAATATTACAAATATTCTATTCAGTTAAAAATGCTTTGATGTGCTTTTTCAAAAATTTAAGTAAAAAAGGAACATTAATTATTATTATTATTATTTTATTATTTTAGTATTTTTTCTCACATTTCTGCCTGTGTATTTTAGTGCTCCTGTTGTGGCCGACTGCACTGGCCGCCTGTCAATGCGAGAAGTCTTCACTTGACTCCGCCGGTCTTCTTGCGGTTGACATTCGCGACGATGGCGGTCGTGCCTATGGCCTCCTCTGAGCTGAGGTTGGCCCCCCATTCCTGGGTTCCTTCTTTCCCACTGGATGCTGGCTCCTGTGACAAGTGTGGCTGTGATGGGACACCAAATAAGCTGACAGCGACCAGAGAGCAAAATTGACCGCCATTGATGGGATTGAACTTGGGATGCGATAAAGCTGTTTAGATGGGAAAGAAATACAAGTTTTGATGGCCTTGATAGTTGTTAAGTTCAACGTTAATACAGTGAACTTATAAAAGTCAAAGAACATCAAAATTTATACTGCATTTCAAAACTCTGAAACTTAAAAATTCTGTAGAAATTTTGTATCTTTTAATTTTGTAGTGTTATAACATTTTTTTTAATAATAATAATAGTTTAGTTCCTTAAACATTTTAAATCCAAGTCATCAGTCAAATAAGCTATATCACAGAGACCGCAACTCCTTGATTAAGCTTCGATATCAAGGCTGTGGTGTGGGAAGTTATGCCATGTCACTTGCGGTTTACATATCAAATTTCCAATGCCTAACCAAAAATATGCGCATAACAAGAGTTAAGCAAACCATGTTTATGTTTTCCTCTCAGGGTTCTTTGGTGACTTGCCTTTGGCAGATGTGCATAAATACAGTTTTAATAACAGGCGAGAAGCCAAGTGAAAAAGTACCACCCACAAGGCAAATATTTCCACTCACCTGCTTTCCTTTTCTCTTTGTCTACGTGAGCGGACTGATGAATGCAAACAGGTGACTTTGCTGCACCGACTGGCATCCTCGCATCCTTTGCGGAGCATCCGCAGTGGCATCCACATCCGCGGCACATCCTCTGAGACACTTGAGCCGCACTCGGCTTAAATGAAGTGCACACGCCGCCATGCACATCAAAGCCTGCCGCCATTAGCCCAACGCAGTCAACTAATTAGACACGCCCCTTGCCCCCGGCCTGCCATATGAAAATCATAATTAACGCTAACTGTTCTATGACAACTAAGGGAATTTTGAATTTCTCACAATACGAGGACGGTTCAAACAAAGATGTGACACATTAAAAGAATAACCTTTGAGAGGGACTAAAAACGAGGTTAAAATCCTATTTAATTATTAACATTTTAAATAAAGATTCCCATAAATTGCGATTATTATATATTTTATTTAACAATTCATACATGGCTTTATAAAATATTCCTAATCTAAAATATTTAAAACAAACTAACTTGAAATGAAAACTGCCAATAGTTTTCGCTTTTTACAAAATTTTATTCTGTTATTAATTCTCCATTAAACCATTTAAGCTGCTAATTTCTGTTTGAAATTAACATTTGATCAATATTTAGATGCATTTTTGAGCTGAACCTCTGCAGTTGAACTACATTTATTGTTTATTGTTTCTTTTATGCTTAACTTTGTCATTTAAAGGGTATACGAAAGTAGTTTTTCAGTCTTTGAATTGAAATGTTAATTGAAAAGGATTGCGACAAAGGGCCCTAATATCAGAAACACAAAATCAATTTTAAAAACACCACAACATTGTTTTGCTTAGTATGGTACAAATATCTTTTTGTTTCCTCACACAAAAAATTTAAAAAACCAAAATTATGTACAATTTATAAACATTACAACTTAAACCACAAAATCGTTTCGCATATGCACAATTATTAACAAATTAATCCTAACTTCTAGACGATATTTATAGGCATAGGTTAAGTGGATAGATTTTTGTGACATGGGATTATAGAAATAAAACTTAATCTCTGGACAATAACAAACATTTTAACCATTATAAAAGCGAAAAAAATTTAATTTTGAACGGCATTTAAACTGACTGACTTCAACAAAAAATCCAACTGAATATCAAGTTTAAAGTCAAGATCTTTGTATTGTCCAAAGATCAATTTACATTCATCAATCCATTCCATTTAACCCACCTTAAGTTATAGTTATAGGTTTCGTAGGGAGATATAACGTTAAGAGAACCTTCGTTCTGAGGTGTCCTCCTGTGATGTGTTTCGATCTCTTGAGTATATCCGCTGCTGACTCACGTACAGCTGCAATGGCGGTACCTGTCCGATCAGTTGAATCGGAGGCGGTGGAGTTAGATCCAGAGGCGTGGTGGACGCTGTCGATGGGCTCGTTGCTGCACTGGAACTCATGCTCGAAGTGCTAGATCGAGCCGATAGCGATTGAGCTGATCGCGTTCTCCTGAGTGGCTCTGATCCTTTGGGCGACTTACAAACCCCCTGGTCACCGTAGCTGTGAACTCTTCCAACCACTTTCAGGTTGGTTCTGTAGGGAGGCTGATCCTGGGCCGCTTGGCTGTGGTATGACTTCCTTAGGATAATACAAATGGCCAAAAAGGGAATGGTTAGAATTCCACAGAAACCCAGGGCTATAATAAGCAGCACATCCACGCCTTCTGCTCTCCAAAAGTTTAAAGTATTGGCATGGGACTTGAGGAAATCCGCTCCTCCAGAGTCCAATATAAGCTGAATCTTCCGCACTGCCTTCTTAGCTGGCAAGGAATCCCTGCTAATCAGTCGCTCTTTGAGTTGGCCCAACTTCTCCACATAGCTGGTATTAAGGGTGAGCTGTCTTATTCCATGAAGAAGGGCATCGTAAGCTATTGAGTCGTAGCCAACGGTCACAGAGACTCCATGGTGCTGCAATCGCTTGGCCATCACCTCCTGTTCGGCCAATATGGGTATGGCAAGTATGGGCTTTTGTCCCTCTATCGATTCCCAGACGCTCAGCTGCCCGCAGCTACTGATGAACATCTTCACCTGGTGATGGTATAGAATCGACTGCTGTGGCCACCAATCAGCAATCATTACGTTCTCCGGCAGCTCTTGATCCGCCGCAAACTCCTCCGTTTCCCATTTTAACAAGAAGTGGAACTCCCTGAGATGATTAAATACGTCCAGAATGACGGATAATTTTTCCTGCGGCAGCTGAGCCGTCTGGACATCAGCTCCCAGACTAAAGTAGATCACCCCACTTGGAGCAGATTCCATAAACGAGAGGAGGTGCTAAAGATAAACCAAAATTAGTATAAAATAGTTATCATTACATCATAACATACAGTTGGCAATTGTAGTTCATTTAAGTGCGTTAAGTGCAGTCCGCCCACTTCTACCATGTTTGGCAAATAGGCACGTGGATAATGTAATCCAGGATGCGAGTTGATCAAGGCCAAGCTTAGGTTCTTGGTTAGATCTCTATAAAGCGGCAGTTCCTTGACGAGCAGTTCAAAATGATTGGTGTAGACCGATTGCTGGGAGATCAGGTGGAAAAAGCTGGAAGAATAATTAACAAATATTAAACAATGTCAAAGCTGTTATTGTAGTAAATTCATACTTATAGGTCAACCGCTCAAAGGTGCTCATCAGTGAGTTAACAATCCTCTGTCTCGTATTCATCCTCTCCGTAAAGGGTAGGAAATTGCTGGGATCCAATGACGAGGACTGCGGATTACCAAACATATTGTTGAGCCAAGAATTGGCGCCGGTGGGACTAATTGCAACGGTGGGTATTCCATAGTAGAAGGCCAAGCTATAAAAAGAGTTATGTCATCATAATTAATGAAATTAATTATCTAATTACTTAATTAAATTCAGACTCACCCTAGAAGAGCATCGCTGAGAAATAAATCCACTATGAGCAAATCAAATTTTTCACCACTGGTCAAGAGCTTTCTGACTTGAGGATCGGATAAAAGGATATCCACATTGGTGGTACCCGCATATATCAGCCTGGTAAACCTCTCCATCACACTTTGCGATCGCATTTCCTCGGCCTCGAAACTCATGCCCATATGCACCCAGTTTTCCCGCAGACCTTCGATCCGCAGCTCCCGGATCCGTGGAATTTGAACATCTCCATTTTCCTGGGCGGCATGGGGACTGATCAAAGTTACCGAGTGATTTCCAGGCCCCTCCACCAATTCCTGCAGTAATCTCCGCCCAAAGAGATAGTGCGATTTCCAAACACTGGGAAAAACTGACAGGATGTTGGCCCCCAAAACGGAGCCACAAAGCAACGTTGCGAGAAACAATTGCAGGAGATGCATTTTGTTGTTTGGTTTAGGGATTATATCCGCATTAGCCTTGACATCCGCAACTACATCCGCGTTCGTGTCTGCGAAGTTTTTGCTTTTCCGGTTTTTTTATTTGGTTTTTTGCAAAAACACACACACACGTTGAACACAAACAAACACACACACACGCACGCAGCCTCTGCTGGGCGTCTATTTTTATCTGCTTATGGTTTTTCCGCCGCTTTTCATCATCTTGCAGCCACGAATCAATGGCACAATGCGAAAACTCTTAAATTAACACACAAATTTGGATGGTAAATAAAATATAGAGCAAAGCGCAACGAAAGTGAAAAGAACGGCCGCAACAACAAATGCGCTCTGTCGGCGTTCTGTGAGAATGGCAATTCGTCGGCGGGGCTTGAGATGGGTCCTCGGGGTTGATAAGCTAGCTTTTTAAAGCCAGTTTTAGCTACTTTTTAATTTAAACGTTGAACGCCAAATGTTAGCAGTTGTAGAGATGGCATTTTAAAAATGTTTGATAGGAACGGGTATTTTATATATTTTTTTTGCGTATTTTGAATCCTATGCACATTTATTTTTCGCATTATTTTCAATGCCACATATTTTCTTATGAGAGACCCCGTGTAAAAATATGTACATTGTCGCGAATGACGAAATATGTGATAGTGGAATGTGGAAATAACATTTTACCCAAAGCAGCTGCACTTGCGTGCTTGCATTTGGTATTTTCCACATTTTCTATTACTTTTTCTACTACGGTCACACTCCCTACTCCAGCATTTCTTCTTCTGCGCCATTTCGACGTGTTCAAATTTGAAAATTCCTATCGTTTTCTTGGAAGCCAGCATTTACATTTAAAAAAATGGGGATATCAAGCGATCATCACCATATTGAATCGGCCTGCAGGTGGGCGCACAAAGAGATCAAGGAGCTGAAGCTCGTTATCAGCGACTACAAGGAGCGCTTAAGCAAAGTTTCTGCGAAGTTGCCAAAGGCCGAGCTGGACTCCATGCTTCTGGAATGGGGTATCGAGGACATCATGGAAGCGCCAAACACCGATGCCCGGATGGGAATTACTCCAGAAGCCCGGAAGCGTATTGACGCTCGCAAAGCTTTGGATGAGGGTACGTGGGAGCAAAAGCACAAACAATTTCTGTTGGATCGCGTGCTCCAAAATTTATAATAAAATGGAATGCCAGATTTACTTACTTTATTTAAAGCTCAGTGAACCAACTCTGTAATAAAATAAATATTGTTAAAAAAATGTGTTTTATCATTGTTTTATTATTCAATAATATCGTTTCGTATACGATAGGCACGATATGTCGGCTCCCATCTCTGACATGACATTATCCCATCCCCAAAAACATTTTTGCAACAACAACAACAAAGGACGCTGTAAACAATTTGAAAATTTGCATCTATTCGCCCCTTCGATTTGCATAGTTGCTAATCATCCGGCTAAATTGTACGACAAAAGAAGTGCTCAATTGGGCAAATGCAGCGGGTGCAAGCGGTTGAATTAGCAACGGAAAGAGAACAAATACAAAAAGACAGCCAAACAAACAAATTTTGCAATTTGGATTCTTGCCAAAAACCAAAAACGACAAATACATAAAATAAAAAGTGAACATTTGAACTGCATTAGACAGCAAAAAGTGAAAAGAACAGCTGGCTGATCAGGTGCGTGGCTAAAAAGTGAATCAGTTGCTGTTAATGCGGCCCTAAGTAAACACTGGGACTGTGAAGTGAAGTGGAATCCGTCCAAAGGCAGTAACAAAAGCAACAAACCAATAAACCGGCAACAGCTGAAAGCGTAGACATAAGAAGTAGTAGACAAAAGGGGCTTACGTAAGCCAGTTGCAATTACCAGCAGTTAAGTCAAGCAAGTGGATCCGACACCCAAAATGCCGCAGGTATCAAGTAAGAATCAATAAAGAACCCATATTTATTTTTGGTGTCACAGAAATCAAATTAATCAAGGTCACAAACAGATAAATTACCCTTGAGAGCCAGAAAAATTGCATTGCAAACAAATACATATATATTTTGTATAACATTTTGTGGAATAAGTTAATTATTAGAATCAATGGATGTTCCTAAATAGATTTTATTATATCAATTGTTTAAAATTCTGATAAATGTATACAAAATATTATTTAATTAGTGGTTTTCACGGGATAAACATATTACATTTTTCCCCACTCTAATTTTCTTATATATTTTGATTTAAATTTGTTAAACATTTAAATACCAAAAAGTATTTCTACTTCTACTTTCACTAAAACATACATTTCAAAACTTGAGAATATTTCAAAAGTGCACAAAAAATTGTAACTTTAAGCCCTTTTTTTGGATTTCTGTGACACTACCACACATATTTGTTTATCTAGATAATTAATTATTTCAAAACTTTATCCCCCTCAAGCCCTCATCGATGTGGACAAGCCGCTCTTCGACCTCAGCAGCTTTGCTGGCCGCTTTCAGTACTTCGCCTGGATGACGGATCCCCGGACCGTAGTCCTCTCCAATGAGCGTCTGCTGGAAGCCAAAACCATGGTCGAACAGTACCGGAAAGGTCATCAATCACCGGATGTAAAGCCGGAGGAAGTTCATTACAATATGAAGCTATATAGCTCTGCATTTCATCCGGATACTGGGGAACTGCAGAACTTTTGCGGACGCATGAGTTTTCAGGCAAGTCTCGTGATCGGTTTTTGGCACGTGGCTCCTGCAAATAGAAGCGTCTGCCGTAGACGTTAGTGAATGGTTTGCGAAAATCACAGAGGAGGCACGAAATCAAGACTAGACAACATATATTTTTAGATCTTGAGGGATTATAATGAGATTAATTTAAGTATCTTAAAGATTATGATAATGTTGTTGTTGATATGTCACACCATATCTTAATTTTTCTAATTCTGACCTTGTTGAAAAATATTTTAAAAGGCTATCTTGGTTTTTCTTAATTTTTTTTTTAAATAACAGGAAACTACATCTTTTTTTTTTAACTTACCTTTTGTCTCAGTAGATTTTAAATGGTTTTGTTAATTAATTTTTGTGTTGTTCAGTCTAACTAATTGTTTTGTGTTTTCTGTGCCCCTTTAGGTGCCCGGTGGCATGCTGATCACCGGCGGCATGCTGGCCTTCTATCGCACTGTGCCCGCCGTGGTGCTCTGGCAGTTCATCAATCAGTCCTTCAACGCGGTGGTCAACTACACGAATCGCAATGCCAATTCACCCACCAGCGTAACGCAGCTAGGAGTGGCCTATGTATCCGCCACGACATCAGCTTTAGTAGCCGCTCTTGGATGTAAAAACTATTGGGCTAAGAGGGCCAGTCCGCTGTTCCAAAGATTTGTGCCATTTACGGCTGTGGCGGCAGCCAATTTTGCGAACATTCCGCTGATGCGACAGAACGAGATAATCAATGGGGTCGAGGTAAAGAATGAGGACGGAGAGATTGTGGGTCGGAGCAGAATGGCTGCCGTCAAGGGAATAGGCGAGGTGGTTGTGTCCAGGATTGCGATGGCTGCTCCAGGAATGCTAATACTGCCTTTAATAATGGAGAAGCTGGAGAAAGTGCCTGCCTACAGGCGCATCAAGTGGATAAACGCTCCCTTCCAGACCCTGTTGGTTGGCTGCTTGTAAGTGGTTGAATCTTTATTGCTCTACCTTTTTAAATATAAATAATCTGCTCTTTATTTCAGCCTTTGCTTCATGGTGCCCACTGCCTGTGCTCTGTTTCCACAGCAGAGTTCTCTGAACACTTCTGCCATGCGCACCTTTGAGCCGGAGCTCTATGAGGAAATTGAGAAGAAAACTAGGGGCAATGTGCCCACACGTGTCTACTTCAACAAGGGTCTGTAAGATCAGCTTGATATTAACTCTGGATTTGGAGAAAGACAATAATATTTGTTAGTGGTTTCCGTTCTCGTCGTGTTTTTTGTAGCATTTATTGTATCAGATCGCGCAATATTTTGCAATTGTTCCTTGTATCGTGTTAACTGTCGTAGTCGCTAAGCTAAAAAGAATCTCAACTCTGAAAAATGTATGTATGTTCAGGCCAGTTCCGGTTTTCACATTTTCCAGAGTCAGAAAATAGATAAGAATATATTCCAGTTATTACACACAATTAACGCTAGTTAACAAAAATAGATAAATAAATTTTCTGGCGCAATTAACTATCAAAAAAAAAATTACCTTAATCTAAAATTTTTCAAACTAATTGTTAAAGGTAACGTGAAAACCGTAGCTTGGCGTATACTTAATGGGTATTAATTTTTGTGTTTGTCCCAAGCAGTGTTCTCATATTTGTATTTTTAAATATTTTTGGTGACGGTATTATAGATCAATTAAATAATTAACTTTGGAAATCATTTAAACTGAAAAACTTGTGAATGCCCAAAGACAAGACAATTAAATCAATGTTGAACACTCATTTGCTGTAAAACTGCAAGGCAATCCAGAGTCTGGAAAGCCAAACCACCCTGACAAATGCTTTTTAGAACCACCATTAGATTACTCGTTTATGTTATTAATGTTAGAACTAATTTACTCACATGTTTGAAATAAATGTTTACAAAATAATACAAAAGTTAAACTGCAAGTTTTGCACGGGTTTTAAAAACGGTTTTATTAGTTATGTTCTTGTGTCCTGTATAAGTATATATAACGCTGCGGGGCTTTCGTTTATTTAGATATTCGGTTTTCGTTCATCGTGTTGTAAAGTTTACAAAATGTGCAAAACACAACTAGGTAGCTATAGAATATTCGTCCGTAAACGTTGACAGAAGGGGACTCTTCTTTATTGTTCGACTATGTATCGATCGGTTTGGTTAGGCTACCGCCACAAATCGTTTTTCTTGGACTTTCTCAAGGTACAATTTCGATTTTCGTTAAATTTCATATTTTGTTTTAGTTGTTTTTCTTTTTTTTTTTTTGGTTGGCACTGTCGCTTTAATTTCTCTTTATCTTGGTGCTAAACATTGATGGAAAAATTCAACACTCAGATGTACAATATGTAAAATTATTTATCTTAGGCTAACAAAAACCAATCGAGAAAAATAATCTCAACAAATGGGCCCATGCCACGCCCATTTTAGGGAGCATGGGCAACAAATGCGCTGCCTGGCAGCAAAATTTCGATTCCATTTCGCAATTGCGTGTAAAGAGTGGATCGCTGTGTGCTGTTTAAAAAATGGAATTTGTCACATGGATCAGCAAACATTTTTTTAATACATTTTCTGTTATCTTAATTATTAAGTGGCAAAACGTTCGACACACAATTATTTAAGGGGTGTTGGGGACCTTTTTTATTTCGCATTTCGTTAATAATTGTATTCTTATTTTATACTGACTGAGGCTTTCAACATTAAATTGGCATTTTAAACGTGTTGAATGCTTAAGTTATTTTCCCCAGTTTTTTGTCGCTTAGCTGGAAAAGCTCATTCAAAAATCGTAGGGGTTTTCTCTGCAAAAAACTCTTGGGCTAGAGCAACTAGCTTAGCAAAGCTTCCTTTTTAAGAGGAACTTCTATCCGTATTTAGCTGCCTAATCAAAACTTTCGTTTGCTTAAATAAAGCCATTTTTCTAATCAAACCCCTGTTCCGTTTCGGAACTTCAGGTGGTTTTACAATAAAAACTCTTTAAAGTGGACATGACTTCTATGGAATGTTTTTGGATGAACTGGCATTCGCCTATTTTGTGTGACCAACATGAATTGGCTGTAATATTTCCCCAAAGCATACCTATATCATCGTACTCTTACAACCCATCGTCTAGGTTGGACTTAGTTCCTGAGCTTTAAAATTTAGAATATTCTGACCGTTTCACTTACCACATCCACTCATCCATAATTCCCATCTTTATCAAATCGAATCAGTCAAGCCTTGGCTGGAAACATATCCTAGCCTTGGGCCAAAGAAAGTTGTTCACCATCGTAAAAATCCAACCAACCCTTCCATTCTGGCTTATCAACCTTTTTTTTTATCAAATTCTGTATTAAATCTCAGCTTTTCTCTACATTTATATATATTGTTTTCATATTGCGCACAGCCTTATTTTTCCAAAAAAGTTTCTGGGATTTTTTTTTAGTATTTTCTTTTTGTATTACATGTAACCGCTTTTCAGATTTAATTAAGTTTATATGTAGTTTCTTGAAACGTCACCTGATAAAATTTTGTACCAACATTGCCTGACTGGAAAACAGCTGACATTCAACTTTATTCACTTTTTTAACATAACTAATAAAACTTTGCATTTATTTCCATCTCGCTGTTCTCCAACTTTAACATTTTTCGTTTGTAGAAAATAACTTTCTATATGATCAATCGGTTTGTTCTATAATCTAGACAAATCCTCAAACCTTCCTAAAATCTTGTAACTTTTTCAGACCACCCTTTTAAAAACCATAAAAAATGTTTTTCTTTTGGCAAAAGTTTTGCTGTGTGGATTTTTGTCTTGTGCAAATGGTTGTATTTTATTTCTTGTTTCTTTGTTTTATTTTTTTTTTTTTTCGTTTCAATTTTAAAAATTCTTCGATTTTCGGGATTTTAATTCACTTTACACTTATATGACTTGGCATTCGGTAATTATGTGGTAGGTATATTTATATTAGGGGACTTCTCTCTGCATCTAACAAATTTTATATTTATAAACGATTTTCGAGTTTTAGTAAAAGGTAAAACTAAAAATAAAACTATATGCCTATAAAAACTGTTTAAAGTTTAATTGTTTTTGTTTTTTGTTTCGGCCATCATTAATATGTATATATGTATATATTTATCCTCTTGACTTGGCTTAGAAGTTAAATACAAACATGTACACTGCGTATATATAAATATATTTTATATATTTTAGTTCTTAGTTGTTTTGTGTGTGTGGATAACATTGGATTTTGTTTGCATTTGACCTTAAAAATGTACTAAACATTAATATAATTATGTGGTATTAATTAATATGTGTACGTTGGGTATTTCCTCAAGACTTTGTACATTACATAAAGTTTGAATTCGTACCCCTATTTAATAAGCGGCTCATATGTATGGGGATTTAGTGGGGGTTTCGCTGTGTGACAACCAAGTAAGGAAAAGCTTTGCTGTTTAGACCGCCTCCTCATCGTCTTCTCCACCGGTTTCAATGTCTTCCATTTCCTGATCGCGATGCTGCACCACTTCTACCACGGAAACCGCTTCCGCCGTGGTCGTGGTCGATGTGGATGAGCTGGTGGTGCTGGCCGGGGACATGTTATCCGGATTAACATTAACCGCCAAGCAGATGGGCGGCGGCGATGTGGCGACAGCTGCTGCTAGGATCTCCTGGCTAGGCGGCAGCACGAAACTCTTACCGCCCAGCTGTTCTCATTTGAGACCCGTGTCCGAGGACGGGGTCCAGCGATCGAACTCGATCCCAGAGTCTGGGGAGACGCCAGTGGCCTTGGCTAGGTGGGCTGCCATATAGCCTCCGGTTTGCATGCACTTGCAGTCGGGGGCAATGCAGTTGCAAGAGAACTTGGAGCCACGTCCGCATCGCGTGGCCACCACACTGGGATTCGCCGTGAGCACATTCGACACGGTGCTGGCGGTTGGAGGTCCCAACCCCAGATGTCCCACACTAGTACTCATCATTCCGGACTCGTCCATCGCCTGACCATCGCCCGGACTCAGGCGCAGTTGGCTCTCAAAGGACTGCAGCTGCTGCATGAAGTGGAAGTTAGGCGACACATCCGGTTTCCGGTCCCGCACCATCATGAAGGCGTCGTTTAAACTCAAGCCCCGGGTGTGCATCAAGTAGGCAAGCGTCACGGTCACCGAGCGCGAAACCCCGGCCAGGCAGTGGACCAGCACCGCCGAGTTTGCGGACCGCGCTTCCTCTGTGAATTTGGAGAAAAGTACACCACGTTAGATTTGTATTGATAAAATAGGATGATTCTCATAGCCATTTCTCTTGTTTTTGTATTAAAAAATGGATACAACAATTAAATTCTTTTGTTAAAGACTTTCAAGACTCTGAAACTGCAGAACTAACATTCAAAATATTAAAATAAAACTATTTTTCTAAAAAAATCTGTATTGTATATTCATTTTAGTAATTGTTGAGTAAATTAAAAAAAAAAGGGTTGAATTTAGTACTTAGAAGGTAAAATTCAATTTTATTGGATAAAATGATTAATGTGACTCAATTTTAAAAGGTATTTAAATAAATAACAAAAATTAAAGCTTAAATTAATCAGAGAATTCAGTAATCCTTGAAGAGTTAAGAGTTATTTCTTTTATTTAAAATGACTTACCTATAAACTGTATGGCATCTGGGAAGTGCATGGCCAAATCTTGTGAATAATGATCGGTGATCGGAATTTGCAGATACTTGATGATGCCCGATTTCTCAAACTCATTTGGCAAATCTGGTGTCACATTCAAAACATACTGGAATGTCAAAAGGAAAGTGTATTAGCCATTATCCCATATTGATAAATCGATTAAAACTCACCTTAATATTATACTTTTGCAATGCATTCGAGTCGCAGCTGTGCGTGGCATTTCCCAGGAACAATAGTCCAGGGATTATCTCCACGGGGGCCTCGTTGTAATTATGATGATGATGGTGGTGGTGATGGTGGGTGGTGCTCTCGCAGTCCGACGATTCTGCCGAACTGCTGCACGCGGAGTCGGAATGCGGTGTGGAAATGCGAAGGGATCTGGAAAGTACACAAAAGGTCAGTTAAATATATACCAGAAACTTTACTCTACTTATTTTCATTGATTTACAGTGTCCTGATTTTTTAAAAATATTTTCCGGACTAAAGTCATCTTATTTGCCCATGTTTCAGGTCTTACTAAGAAGTTCCACTTACCTAAGACCCATTAACTGATCGGTCTGTACATTGCGACTAGATTCCATTTCTTTGTTGTGCGCCTGATTATCATCCTCGCACCACTCCGGAAACGCTTGGCGAAAACTGGAGAAGCCATCTGTAAGATAAAGAAAAATAGAGAGGGGAAACTTTAGAATGCTATTTGAAATATGCGTCTGCGTTTTAGCCTCTTTTGGCCAGCGTGTCATTTGAGGCCTCTGGAATTTGACGTTCGTTGTGCTTGGCCAAGTGTAGCTTTTTGGTTTTTCGTCTTTGGTAAGGCAACACCTACTATATACGACATGTTGCTGCTATTAACCCAACCTAACCCAAGTATGCGTGAAATTCTCGCAAGCGAATCATTCATAAAAAAAAAAGAAAAAAAAAGGGAAAGACGGAAAACTGAGCGAAAGGGGTCGGAGATCTTCTTTTTCTGCAATTGGAAACGGAAGTGCGACTAGCCGTATCAACGGAAATGCTGTTTCTATATATTTATAGGCTTGAGACTGGTATGGGAATTGTCATCAAAAAAGGCAAACACCAGCTACTCATCAGCATAACGCAAAACGGAAGCTTACAATTTTCTACTTGGCGCATATTAAATGCGAAAAAAAATCAGCAAATTGAATAAAACGGAAGGCGCAGCGAAGAGTTTAGTTATCATCAACTTATTGGCCGGCCAACGGGTGGTATACGCACTCTGCCGACTCAATCTGCACTTGCAGCTGAACTTTAAAAATAGCCCAAGAAGATATGGCCGGAATGAGAAGCAGGAAAAGCCAAAGGGGGTGGCTATTTTTGCAGCGATTACTAAGCGGCCATGGCCATGGATATCAATCCGCAGTATGACATGGCAAACTGCATTTGATAGCAATTTCCTCCTCAAACAAACTCAGTTCGTCATTGAGTTCCATCGAATGGATCCAAGGAAATGGAAAGAAATGTTGGTGAGGTTACTGAATTTTACGGAAATGCTGGAAACAGTTTTGACGGTGCTCTAAAAAAAAATATGCTCATGTTGTTTTGTTTTCCTCCTCATTTGTATATTATTTAAAAGGTTTTGAGTTTGAAGTCACATCATTAAAATAAGATCCACTCTCTGCGTGCTCTTCTCTAATTGTGCACTCCTATTTCCATTCAAAACCCGTAACCTCCGCCTACGCTTTTTAGATCTCATCCAGAACGCCCTTCTCTCATTTCTTCCCTATCATAACTCTCGGCCAGGTAACTTTTCCTACTATAAACTAACCATTCATATAATGTACATTTATAATTTGTATCTGCCCATATGACAAAAGTTTCCCCTCGTTTTGAACTTGTTTTACCCTCATATGGTTTATAATCAGTGAGTGTGTGCAAAGTATCTATATCTTTATAGGTTTTTTTTTTTGTCACGTTCTGTGTCACACTTGTGAGTGCTTTTGTGTTTAGATTGTTTCATTGATGAGTTCACACAAAACAAAGAAAAAACAAAACCACAAAAACAATCGTGAATAACAGTGGAAACGACCTTCAAAACGTTGAAAATGTAAACTTGAAAAAAAGCGCGTCAACAAATTGCTGAAGTGAACAAAGCGTAAACTAAATACGAGCAAACAAACAAACAAAAATGCTTTTGAGTGTATTTCATATTTGTTAGAAAACCGGATTTTGGCAACATCAGCACACACACACACACACACCCACAGCATCTGGAATGAAAGCAACCACCCACCGTACTACTAAGCCACCAACCCACTTAAATCAACTCATCCGCCTCGCCCCCACAGTGTCCCAAATTTGTTGCTATTATTTATAATTATGAAGCCATATAAAAAGGGAAACAAATATATTAGGGGGTTTGAACGATTTGTTCCGCTCATTCATTGTGCTTTTTTTTTTGGGTTTATAACTTTTTATTTCTTATTGAGCTTATGTATGATTTGTTATTAAATTTTTTACTTAAGCCCCACATATTCCCCACAGAGTTCCAAATTAGTTTATAATCTTTCATTAATACCTAAAGAGTTTTGTTAAACAATTTGCACCGCTCATTCATTTATATTTCTCGCATTTTTTATTTAATAAATATTTAATTAATTTAAAAAATTTTTTCACAATCAACTCAGCATACAACAATTAGTTAAAGGGCATCAAAGTAAGAAAGTTTTCTTGAAAGATTTATTCTGCTCATTCATTGTTATTTTTTATTTGTTTATTTTTAAATATAGTATGTACATATGTATTACCTTTTTATTCTATTTTTATATTTTCTGCTTATCTGACTCTCTCGGTGGTTTTGTTTATCTCCGTGTGTAAATAAAAAAAAAAAAAAACAATGACGGCAAAAAAAAATGACAAAACGTGAGTTAAATAACTTTTAGCTCACTTCGCTGGGTTTCTACATTGCCGCAGATACAACGGCCACACAGATACGAAAGCACACCCACAACCGCAACGCTATTCATTCACAGGTACCACTTCAGAGCCCCCAAACCCCCCGTTCACCCCTTTTTTTTTTGCTCCCAACGGATATGACGTAGGCGACTTTTTCTAGGTTTTTTTTTCTATTTTGCCGCATGAAAACAGTTAGAGAAGTGTTTTTTGAGGGGGGAGCCCTTATATGGTTTGCCATTCTGTGGGCGTTTTTCGAGTGTGTGTGCCTTGTTTAATTCATTTGCGGTTTCAGATGACGCAGATCCCTTAAGTGGAACACTGGATGCAGAACCCGCCGACACGCAACCAGAGCCCCCAAACCGAATCCATATCCGAATCCCCAGCGAATCGAGACACGTCCGTCGGTTTAGCTCTATGGCCCATTGATGGATTCCGTGGAGCCCCAAGCCGGAAGTTGAACACATGCATGCAGCGGAAAACGACACAGGCCAAACATTTCTATTCTATTTATATGGTTTTGTTTACGTCCATTTCGAAAGTTTTGAAATTTATTTTAAAATTTAGAATACATTTAAAGATATGTAGCCTTCATGATCAAAATATATGCTTTTATATGCAATTATAAATGGGTAAGTCCTTTTATGTTTATAAAAAAGTTATTTATTGTAAAAGTAAATTGTTTAAGTGATTAAATACCCAAAAAAATTGTTCAACTCAAAATTAAAAATTTGTGGGTTACTAAAAATGTATTAGTTATTATAAAACTGCTCAAAGTTTCAAAGTTATGATCAAAAGCGTAACTAAATTACTTTTTTACTTATTATTCAGTTTATTTTACAACAATAAACCTTTTAAAAAATATTTTAAAGTAATCCAGCACATTTTTTAAAACTTAAAATATTTTCAAGCTTTAGGAATTTTCAAGCTTTTGCGTTTTTTTATTTTTTCACATTTTCCCTCACTAAACAATGCCTTTTTTAATCACCCTCGGCACATAAATTCTGCAGCCGCATTCCATGCATCGTAGCTGTAAAGTTTTCAAATTGTTTGCTGTAGGGAGACGGAGTTTTCGAGTTGAGGAAATCGATATTACGCATACGCAATGTGTGCGGCTGTGAATGTTTACTTGCACCCATGTTGAATCGAATCTGGTGCTTTCTGGTCTGGCAAATGCATTCAGCCGGCCGTTACACAATACCAGAGATACCCAGATACACGGCTACTATAAATATAGAGGTACCTATGTATATATCGCTTATATGCACACGCACACGCATTTGTGTGCACTTTTGTGTGTGGGGCTTTGGGTGGCAGAATGGGGAGTGCTGGCATGAATGAAAAACCAGACCACGAGACAACGCCTTCAGTTCAATGCTATTTGTCAATGAGTCAGTAGTCGTCCGCAGTCGTCTCATTTTCGATTTCAACTGGAATGGGAAACGAGGACCGAGGAAGAGACCCGTAAAACACAACGGCCACCATAATGCGAGTCCCATTTGGGGCCCCCATATCCATTAGCCATATGCATATAGAGCATTTAGTATCTCCCATCGATGTGGGCGGGTGCGTGTGTTTTTCCCCCACCCAACGTGGCCCCAATTTTGTTTACATTTCTCTTCTTCCCCAAAAAAAAAAAGAAATATATATTTTTTATGTCTATCACTGAGCGAAAAAACAGCACTAAATTCAAAAGTACACATTTTGTTTAACTTGTTGTTTAACTTATTGTTTAATGTATTCAAAAATGAAAATAACAAGTATTTAACAGATTTATCTAAATAATGTTGTAAATATTATGTTTCAATTAGTAATACTAAATTATTAAAAAACAGTTATTCTTTTAAATCATTTTGATACTGGTAAAATAAAGTTAACAGTTTTAGAGTTCTTAAACAAAATGGTTTTAAATTAATTCATTAAACATTGTACATGTTTTAATAATTTCCATTTTTTTTTTTTTTCGTGCTCATTGCTCTTATTTTTGGAGGCACGTTTTTTTTGTCCAGCTTGGCATAAACAAAATGCAATGGAAAATGGAGAAAGAACATCTGAAAAAGAGGAAAACTCGAGTAAAATATTAATGCCTGCCACTTCCGTCTCAGTTTATTTCGAAGAATAAATTGTTGGGCTTTCAAGCATTGCATTTTCTCGCTGATGGAAATAATTTCTTAATCAACTGCGCTCGTGTGTTCCCCTTTTCTTGTCTGAAAGCGTTGACATTTTAACTACTACTGGTACTCGTGTTAAAGAACGGAAGTTGATTGATTACAACATGATTGATTGAAGTAAAGACCGAGAGACAGAGACACGGAAAGAGACTGGGCGAAATGTCAGACGACCACGTTTACTTTGGCTGCACTTGGAATGCCCTTGGGCCATCTCCCCGGAGCTAAAAAGCGGAAATTACGGCGGCGTTTGCATATGAGAACACCTCAAAGTTGGCTGGCATTTAGCAAATATCACACATGCGGGCTCTCGGCTCTCGGAGTGATGAAAATTTAAGGGACCCTCGTATTATTGATTCGGTGAAAGTTTCAAGGTAATCAATCAAACAACTTGACACTGGATTGTGATCGATAGATTACCATATTCCCTTTGATTAAGCTTTGAATATTTAATTCAAAATGCTCAAATAATAGGAAGTTGTATACAATTATAAGCATTTGTTCAAGATAAAAAAGGTCATAGATTACATATTACTTAACAACTCATTGTTTTTCAATTGTAGATTGGTATTTTAGGTCTGACTTTTCGGACATATGTCGATTACTTTAAATGCATGTTTCACTGTACCTGGGCACTTGACGTAACTGCCGAACGGACTAAAAGCTAGAAACTAAAACAGAGATATAAAATCCAGAGCTCAAATCACAGTGGCTGCTGCTGTATTTCTTTTTTTTTTTTGCTACCGAAGCTTTGTCTTTGTTGTTGTTGCTGTAAGAATCGCCCACACCGGCAACTTGACTCTGAAAATCCCCCGCCCACGGCCATTAAACCAAAAATGAACGTAACAACTGCAACAAACCAACCACAAAATTCTAAATAAATGCCTCGCCCACAAGAAAATATTATTGTGTGGACAAAACAATGTCTATAAAAAACCTGTTAAAAAGAAAAAAAAAATATGTCTGCGTAGCATGGACCTAAACCTCGCAACACAGCTTTTTATGCTGCTGCACCTGATAGATGCTTGTGTGGGTGGAAAAGTGAAAGAGTTTTCCTTTACATAAGCCGCCTTGCAAGCCAAAATTGCTTTTATGAATGAACCCAGCCAACCCAGTAATAAAGAAAGCCAAAAGAGAAGGCGAAAACGAAGGTAAGCCTAGTGGCAACTGAGCACGCAACTATTTGCTCAACAACCCACGACAACATACATATTTGCATGGAAAATGAGCCAGACACCATAAGTAGTTAAAGTCCATTTTCATTCCATTTCATTCATTCATGCATTCAATTAGGTTTTACGTTTTTTTTTAGTTTTCTCTCGACTCAATTTGCTGCAATTGAAGAGGGGATACTACGGAGAAGCAGTAAATAAGAGAGATGTGTAGTTTCAACACGGAAAGAAATAGAAGGTATTCAATATTGATAATTTAGGTGGTGGATAAAAGGGTAATTTTAAAATTTTTTGTATATTTGATATGTTTTTAGCGGCCGAGATCAACTTGATAAAAATTAACAAGTTAAATTGAGGATTTCCTATGCTTAACCAAAATAATATCAACATAATACTAACATGTCTAATTTAGTTTAACCCTTTCTTAGTTTTTTTTCAAGTCACAAAATTTTTAGAAAAACAGATAATTTATATTATTTTTGTCTAATGTCTAAAACTACTAAATATGGGTAAACGTAAAAAAATAACTTAAATTAAAAAATTAAATTAAAAAAAATTTTTTTACAAAATAATATTTTTTCTTTCAGCATTTCGCGGTCGGTGGAGCCACTTCCGCATTGCAAGCAACAGGAGAATAGAATGTTGCTGACATGAGAGACGGAGCTTAGTCACCGCATCAGTTGCTCACTTAATCAGTTAGCCACGCATTCAATATGGACTCACTGACTGGGTGAGTGGATGATAGTTAAATAAGCTAGTTAGGCGTCCGTTCTACATCGCTGTACAAGCTAATAGCTGCCAATGAGGAGGAGGTAACGATGAATAGTGAAGAATCAGCCGACAACAGGGAAACTTAACTTGTGGAGTCGTCACAAAAAAATGTATTTTTTAACTAAAATTTGCTTTTAACTAGAAAAGAATAATGTAAATATTTTTATTTACCTACTTTATTTTTTCATTAAAAATTACTCAGTATGTGTCTTTTCCTGGGAAATCAAATAATCGTCACCCACTTGCCCCACTTCTGTTTAATTATTTAAGCTTCTCTTTCTATTTGATGAGTTATTTAGCAATTAAACTTGCCCGACTGCTAAACTGTTTGCCCAAGAACTCGACTCATCTTCAAGTACTCCCCAGATACACATACATATATTTCCACTTACATAATTTCCCTGCCCCAGACGCACAAATTTAACGCTTAGTAAACAATTGAAGAGACTCTCACACCTTGTGTTCCAAATAAGTTCTGGGGGACACCCATCTAATGACCCTCTAATGGGTGGAAGGGTTGCTGGAAGGGGTTGTGGGTGCTTGGGGGATTACCTTTGGCATCCGTTCTCGGGTCGCTGGCAAAATGTCAAATTGCGTAAGCCAATCAATCAAAATGTAAATAAGCAAAAACCCTATTTCGGTCTAGGCACGCCCCGAAAATTTCCCAACCCCCCAAATCCCCCCTCTTGTTAGCCAATTTCATCCCTTGGGGAGCTGTGAGCTATAAATAGCAGGAAGCCGCAGCTTTGGCAGCATTACTTTGGCCCAGGACCCATTTTGTTACCCAATTTCACACACAAAAAGAGAGTTTTCAATAAAGTATTTAAACATTTTTAATACTAAATGTAGTATTAAAACAAAAAGTTATATAAATAAAGTAAATTTAAAGACAAGAAAGCTAAGTTTACTGACTTTGAGTTGAGTTAATTTGATTTTAAGTTACTTTATATTTTCAGAAATAAATAAAGCTTTTTTAAGAAAATATGTTGTTTTATTTTTACGTAAATTTAAAATACCTAAAAACCAAACTAGTCATATTTTGTGTACTGTACACACAGAGATCCTTTTTTCTGGCATGTGTCTTCTGTGGAAGCCGCATTATTAATTAATTATATTCTATTCCGCTGTATTTCCTTGAAAATGGCAACTGATAAATGAAATTTGGCAACGTTGCATGGGGAAAACTCGTGTTTTCGCATTGAAAAACGAACCAATCCGGGATAATTGAAGTGTTTGTGTTGGTGGTTTCGGGTTTTTGGGGCGAAGCTTTGCAAATGGGGTCAAGTTTAATGTGCAGCTTCCTGTTGATGCTGCCATCTCCTCTTCGTCTTCTTGGAATGCTTTCCGTAATTGCAGGGGGATTAACTTTGTCATTCTGCGCTGCTAGGGGATGCAACAAGTTGTAGCATATAAACATACTATATAAATACACAGAGCTCAGTCGTTGTTTACAGCTTGCAAATTAACGTGTAGAGTTTCAGTAAAAGTTTTTAGCTTATTCATTTCTTGAAGGCTAAGTAGTTATTATTAAACAACCAACCAGTAACAGTAAGGAAAATTGCGTTTCAAACTATTTTAAAAGTAACAAATGCTATTAAAATTGTAGTTACATTTAATGTTTAAAGTTAACCCAAGCTATAATGTATTTAAAGCATTTATTTGAAAGTTTTTAAAAAGTCAACTTAAAGTTGTATTTTTCCAGTATGGATTTTCATTAAGTGATACAGCGCAAAGTTTGCATAATAATATAAAAAAAAGTAAAACGCACTTTGGTCCAAGAATGGTTCCCCAGTCCCCATTAACCCCCCACCCCCCGCTGGGATGTCCAAAGCACAAGCGACCCGCTGGGCGGACAAATAACAAAGGACAGCAGCGTTTGCACGGTAGCATTTTATTTTATCCTACTGCAAACAACGTGCGTTGATTTTCATTTGGAATTGAAATGCTGAAAGCGCCAAAACGCAAAATGGCATATACGAAATGAAAACTGAATGACGAGGGAGGTCCCAGGGATTATAAATATTTCATATTGTACATATGCACTAGATGAATGAAAACACAGTGTAGGTTGGTTCAGAGTTGAGGGGAATTTTGTTTTAAAATTTAAAGAATTTTGTAAAGATAATATGGCACAAGTTGGTTTTTTTTAATTATATTTTTTCTCTTATTCTAAATTACAAAGTTTTTAATGTATGTATGTATAGTTTAAGTTGTATCAAACAAAATATTTGTTTTTATAAACTGTTTTTTGTTGGTTTTTATTTGCTTTTCACTTTTGATCAATACCGAAAGTGGTTTGCTGTTGAATCTTTGAGTTGGAGTAGCTTATTGCATATAAAAACCAGAAAAAAAGTCCAATAAGAAGATGAGCAAAAAGAAACCAATTGTCATAACTGCACTTAAAGGATAGTGGTAAGAGAATCAAACAAATGCAATCCAAATAAAAGCTTTTAGTTGTAACAAAAGGGAAGTGCCCTAAAAAACTTTAGAACTCACTCTCACCCCAAAAATCATTAAAGTTTTACAGATTTTAAGAGGAGCAGAAGTAAAAACAAGCAAATCATACAACTTAAAACTTTGTAGTTTCAATATCCTCGCAATACAAAGTTGCTTTTCTTTTTTTTTTTTTTAGAAAACTTTACTCTCCAAAAAAAAGTCAAGTTGCCCCCGTATTGATATTCTCCCCCCTTTTTTCACTTGGTCCAGTGCACAAGGACAGACACGAACCACACATAAAAGCCCAGACAACAACAACATTTCCCAGTTTCTTCTGCAGCTTCTTCTCATTCTTTTTCTTGTTCTTGTTGGTTCTTCTCCACCCTTTTTCGATTCTTTGGCTGCCGTTTGTGGCTCGTTCTCTTCTCGTTTTGGAATCTGTTGCTAATTTGCACTTTGATGAAATGCGTTCATGCTGTTGCTTCTTCTTCTTCTTTTTCTCCTCCTTCTGGCTTGTTTGTTTTTTCTCTCTTTTTGTCGTGTTGTTGTTGTTGTTGTGGTTGCTATTACTGTAGATTTATGCATGCAAGCGCATCGACTACAACTTTTAGCTCCATTTCATTTTGATGCCCTCCTGGTTCCTCCTTCTTCCCCCCCCCCACTTCTCTTTTTTCAGTTTTCCTTTTTGCGTGACAGACAAACCGATTGGCTGATGTTCTTCTTTATGTTGTTGTTGTTGTTGCTGTTTGCTAATTCCAAGAATATAACAATTTACGCGTCGTCCCCCGCTAAGAAAAAAAAAAAAAAAGAATTGAATGGAGGGAAGCGCGTCTCTTCCTCCTCTTTTTATTCGCCCACCCCTTCTCCTTCTTTCACATTCTTTCATTTGCAATGCGCCGTTGATTTTCAGTTTCTCATTGTATGTACACATGTGTATTGGTGTGAGTGCTTATGTTGTATGCGCCCTGGAAACTTCCGTTGAACGTTGAGGTATGCAAGCCGCAGAAAGAGGTGGGTGGTGGAGCAGGGAAGGGGGCAAGAGACAACAACACGCCCCCACACAAATTTGACCGGAAGTCTTTGTTGTTGCCTGTACTTTGTTATTACTGTTGTTTTCCCAGCTACTGTCAACACTGGAATGTTGCAAAAATTGTACGTACAGTTGTTCCTCTATAACTCAAACGTTTTTTATAATAATAATATTTATTTGCTTTGTGAAGCTTTATTTTAAAATCTAAAGAACATTTTATAAAGTTTAACTTAAATTTTCACAGCCTCACAGTGAAGTTCTTCGATGTGGGTCTCGCCGTTAGCCGTTAGTTAAGTTATCCATTCTCAACGCCTGCTTAATTACAATTACAGCCCACACAACTTTGACCCAAATCTACAACTAGCCACAAGAACAACATTTAAAAAAACTTTTGGTCGTAGGCTGAAAGTCAAAAAACATCTTTCATCTCCTTCTCACCAACTGTCTAACGCCCTGTTTGTCAAATGTTGTTGCTGTTGTCTGCTGTCTCTGTCGCGCTCGCACAAACTGTGATTACTCTGCAAGATGCTGACGCCAACTCCAATTGGAAAGATGTCCGACTGTCTTTCGGTTCACTTTGCATGTGGGCATGCGACAATAACAACAAAAAACGCAAAAAACAACAAAGTACAGTGGGGCAAAAGTGAAAAATATTAAGCAATTGTTTCATTTATATACAGGGCAGTCAAAAAATAAAGTGATTTCACAAAGAAAGGAAATAGCTAAGAAAATAAATGGTCTTTTACAAGGTCTTATTTTTTTCAAAACCCATGTATGTATGTAATTATTATTATTGATTGGATAAAATAGTATATTAAATTAGCCACCACCCCCGATAAAGTTCTGTCTTTTAAACCTATAAGTTAAAAAACAAGTTAGCCAAAGAATACTGCTTAAAACTCTCATTTGATTTCCATGACCCATTCTAGCCCACTGTAGCAGCAAACAAATTTGGCCCAACGGCTTTTTGGCACGTAGGTGGGAAACCGAGCCAACTGTCTCAGCCTCTCAGTTATTTTAGTGTTTTTTTTTTTATTCGTAGCTGGTTGTTGTGGCTGAGTTTTTTTTCGGTGAAGGCAGACCAGTTGGCAGAGTTGCCTCCATGAAGGAGAATAGGGGCAGGAGGTGCCAAGGGGGGGGGGGAAAGCTCAGGAGGGAAGGGGGACTGTGGGAGCCACCGTCTTTGTGATGAATTATCATGAAATCGTAATGAGAGACGGTCCATTCGGTTGGCCTTGGGATTGTGCCACGTGTTATTTTGTGTTGCACAGTAAAACCTCTTTAGGTTAAACCCCAATTCTTGCAATTTTTTTAATATGAACTTGCTGAAAGTCATTATTTATAGAGTTTTAAAATATGACAAGATATTGCTAATTTTTTATTTACTAAAATTAAATTTTGAAGTGGAATCTCATTTTATATGCTATCGAAGCTCATCTGTATTTCGTGAATATTTGAAGTGATGTGGAGAAAATTCAGTGGAAAACATTTGAGAAAATACGCTGGGGCCCAAAAACAATATCAAAGTCGACTCGTCCCAGGCCAAAAACTAATAAACTAAACAAAAAGCGGCAACAACGAATTCGTTAAAAAACAGCAAATGAGGCAAACCACTCTCCGAATCGGAGAGTCGGAGAAAAGCCAGTTGGGAAAAGTCAGTGGAAATGCAGGCGGCTCGCTGCGAAGTGGTTTTTTATGGCGCATGCGCAGCAGCTCGAGTTCAATCTCTATAAAAGGGTCGGCTGCCACAGCGCAGCTCTGTATCCGCCTGGCCATAAAAACATACGAAATAAGACAGAAGACATACGAGTATGTACAAAAAAAACATGAAAGAACGTCGGGATTTTAAGATACCCGCTAGTCCCGGCCCTGTTACAAAAAAAGTTGTCTGCATGTAGGCGCAATATGGGTCTAAACATACCAAAACTTTATTAAAAATATTTTAATCCTTTAGCTTTTATAGTTTCCGAGTTGAACATAGATTTTTAGAGACAAACATACGGACTTGGTTGCTGATACTGTATCAAGAAAATAATAAACTTTATACTTTACGTTACGATCCTTCCACATGTTTCGCACTTTCCAACGAATACAGTACACCCCATTACTCTACGTGTAATGGGTATAACAAGGAGCAAAAGAGTCTTCCCTCGCAACTCGCGAATCTCCCGACTTCCCAGTCTTCCAGTCTCCCGCTCTGCCAGAAAGAGATGCATCGTTCATTGACTCCCTCTTGCTCTCCGTGAAGAGAGGCCACGGTTCGGAACTCTGCTAGATCTAATTGAATTAAATTCTGTCAACGGAAATGCTTAGTTTACGATACATAAGCTGCAGTTTAAAGCAACGAGGCTATATACATATCCAAGTGCAGTTGAGGCCAAAATAATAGCATTTTATAACACCCACTAGTTTTTTAGTTTTTTTTAAATTCAATTTTGGTTATTCAAAGCGAATTATCTAAGTTTGTAACTGAACAGTTTGTATCAGATGTAGTTCTGGGCTTAAAAAATGTAAATATTAAGAGCTGTTCACATTTATTACACAAATGGTGACATTGTCAATCGTGTATAAAATTCTTTCAGCTGATATAAATTATGATTTTTTTTAATTAAATTTTTTATGGTTATTTATAAAACTCTTAGTTGCCGTTCTTGTTTCACTATTATTTTGACACTAAATGTATAAGAGTATGCATTTCGCCTGCTGCTATCCTATATAGTTGGTGCCCCAGTTGGCCCCAACTTAATTGTTTTAATTCCGAGAAATGCATACAAAGTGGCATTTAATTAAAGCGAATTTTACATCGGCAGTTGAAGCTCTGAATCTGTATGTGCCCGCAATGCATTATGCATTTTCCTCGCTGCCCAGGGACTTAATAAAGTTTTCATCGTCGTCCTGGGCATAAGCCTGAAAGAAAGACAGACAGCTTCTGGCTCCGCAAAGGAGACAGAGGCATCAAAGGCTGACAAAGACCGCATAATTGCCCGGACTTGATTGAATTTCAAGGTTAATTAGCGGCAAAGAGGGGAAAAACTTTATTGTACCCAAGGATTGGTAAGAAGTTCTTGGCCAAGTTTGCTTGGGCAGCTTAAGCTGATTACCGTCGGTTGCTTGCCGGCTGTTAGCCAGGGATTTTCTGTTGGCCAGAACGCAAAAAGGGATTAAACAGAGTGGCCATTAGGCGATGGCCCATAAAGATCTCTAATAAAGAAGGAACATGGTGCTTATACGGAAGGATTTACAGGGAGGATTCCCCAAGAAGTTAATTATAAATCAGAATTCAAAATCTTGTAAAATAGCAGGTTTAATTCTATAAAGCTCAAAAGAAAGAAAGCATTTTAACAAAGGTATTTATTCTAAGGAGCTAAAACACAGTAATAACATTTTATCAGGCAATAAATAAACATAATAAAACATAATACATTTTTACGCAAACAATTCTTTAAATTTGTCTGCAGGTGTTCGCGTTGAGAAACATTGTTAAATACTTATTTGATGTATCATTATTTACATCCTCTTTCTAACTTTCGCTAAGAGCTCACTTCCTTTTTTTTATTTCGCAAACCTGCCCCAGTTCCGTTTGGTTCCCAACCCAAACTTCCTGCCCCATTTCTAATCGCTTCCCATATCCAATATCTATAGATATCCCTCCAAACGCAAACAAATACAGACATTCCGATACAGTAAATACATATTTGTCACAGTTTCATGAGGCTAGTGCCTCAGCTGGTTATTAGTGCATTTGCATGCCTTATAAACCTCGACCCCAGTCCGCGTGATAAGATAAGCCAGCCCCAGTCCAATAATTTCCACCGAAATATGAAAATCATAAACGGATTTAGGCAAAATTGTTAAATTTATTTTGAATTGGATATATATACAATATGTACATTGTAAATCTATACATAAAATAATCAAATGATTCACTTATAATTTCCAGATCATTAAAGAAAATCGTAAAAGCATCTATGAAAATCATTTACGCATCTGGCCTAAATTGAGAAGTTGGTTTTATTGAGTTTGTTTTGAGAAATGCAATAAAAGTCGGTCGCTCATAAATGTTTCCATTCAAAATACTTTGCTGAGGTCGAAGAATTCATTTACCATTTCGAGATCATTAAGGAAAATGGTTGAACAAAGCGGGCACTTCAGCAGGAAGGAAAAACAATGGAATCCTTTAAAAGGTGACACTGGATTTTCACGCTGTTACCTCTCCTTCTCCTCTTATTCCCATTCCGTTTTGTACTTCTGGCAAATGTCAAGAGGTTCCTTTATTTTTTGGGTGTTTCCCTGGTATTGCCGGTCGTAAAATTTTCCCGGGACCAATTCTCCTAATTACCTGAGCACAGGTAGATATTGCAGGATGCTCTCATGCTATCTTTTTCCATGGCTGGGAAGACACCTTATGTTATGCTAATTTTTTGGCCTTTCAAGTTATATTTTTCATTCGAAATGAAATTGGTAAACAAAGAAAAGAAAAAAAACGCTAACAAAAGGGGGCGGACGAGGTTGCAAAGCCGGCCCATTTGTCGACCATCTATTGTAAATTTGCGATTTAAAAAACTTTGAATGGAACAGAGAAGAACGTGCGTAAATTTTTTTCTACAAATCACAATTCTGACTGGCTTGTAAGCGAACGGAAATTGAAATGATAAAAATAAAAACGAAGCCATAGTCAGTCAAGTCAGATAATTTTGTTTGTATGAACTATATATGCACAGGCATATAGCTAGTATATATGCACATAAATAAGCATATATAGTGGTACATATATGGCAATTTATGTGGCTTTGAGACATGGGAGTCTCAGCTCGAGACTCTGAAAAGCAATTGTGACATTTTTCTGAATGACACAAATCTATGGGAACACAACAAAAATGTGTGGCTTACAATAGTGGGACGACCTCAAAAGCTATAACAGAATGGATGTTTATTTATGACTTCCTTAATCTCTGAACATGTTTGTAAAATACCAAAATTATTTTTAAAACACATTTTTATTTAAATCGCCTTTTAATTGGTATGGGGCAATCAAGGAGAGGCATTGTGTAAACAAATAAAATGCATAATTGGAAAGGAATGCCAAACATTTCTTATATATTGATATTGATTACCTTTAATCGTGATAAAGGCATACATAAATAGTAGAGCATATTAATAAAACCATTAGTCATAAGAAGGAATAAATATCTACAATACTAGTCTTGCGAATATTTCATTAAACATTTTTATTTGTTCCCAAAAATATTTAAAATTTTCGTTTATTGACGTTTTGGAAATTCTTGAACTCCTTATAAAGAGATATTAGCAATTCACAATATTCAATTTATTGAACTTTTGCTAAATGGTATTCTAGTTATAACTTTTTGATTTTTCCCCAAATAATACATACATAAAATGCTTTAAAAATCACAAGCTATAATGACTTTTTGCGAATATAATTTTCCATCAATCAAAATCAAACAAAATCGTGTCAACTAAAAACAAGTTCAAGAAGGTGAAATCTATTCAAAGCCCCAGACGCCAGTCTTCCTAGTATAAGTCTATTATAAAATGTATAAAACGAGATCAGACAGTTTATATATAAATCTAATCTGGCGCTAGCGTTATCAGCACTACGAATTACATTCTTCATTGCTAAACATTTTTTGCATTTCTCATTATGGCCCCGCCCCCAGACATTCTGTTCCGCAAAAAATACAAAAAAATATATAAAAATAAAAAAAAAATCCACGCAAATGTTTATTTATGGCCAGGCAGTGCTTGCTTGTATTAATAATATTCTTTCGACTTGTTTTGTTTTGGTTTCTTCGGCGATTCGGGCTAAAAATGCCGCAAACAACATTGGGAAAGTATAAATAAATAATGATTTTGTTAGGCCTAGGATTGGAATGTGTGGTACTGATTTATGAGTGGTGTTGGGAAGTATCAGGTATTTTAGAATTCGATACCACAACTATGTGTAACAAATCCAGAGAATTAATGTTGTTATCGGTTACAGATAACTAAATTACATTTTTAAATAACTATTACTTTGTTTGAACTAAATATTTTTGATATTTAATTAAAACTTATAATTGTTCCCATGACGATGCATTTAGTTTTTCTAAATTAAATTTTACTTAATTTTTGGGTATCTTTTACCCATTTTTTTAGATTGTTTTTTTTTAGTTTCAAAATGTAATACTTTGAGTTAAAGGAACCGATAAAATTATATGAAACCCATTAACTGAATCAATGTTATTGCAAAAGCAACGAGGTTTTCCTACTTTTTCTGTTTTTTTTAAGAATAGTATTTAGTTTGGTAAACTCCTTTTCAAACATTTTAATTTCTAGGTGCGCGTTTTGTGTTATTTTTGTAAATGTTAGGATGACTCACCTTGTAGAGCAACAACTCGGCATCCGTCCTGCTTGAGCCTGCGATGCAGTATGCTGATGATGGAGTCCATGGCGACGGCAAAGGTTCCGGCCCCAGCGACTTCCGGATTCTGACCGGCCACGCCCTCTCCATTGTACAAAATGAACCAGCAGAGCTTGTAGCCCGTCTGGATGCGATCCTTCAGCTCGGGCGACTTGATCGTGGAGGCCAGGTCGATTTTTCCGGCTGCCAGTCGCCGTAAAACAATACTGGGAATGCACAGGTTCACGGCTCCGCGAATGTGCGATTCGCTGTACTCGTGGGATCCACGGCAGTCCAGGAGAATTAGCTCCTTGGAGTCCAGGGATCTCAGCTGAGACTGCAGCCATTCTTTGTTGCAACTTTCCTGCTCGGTTTCCGGCATCTTGTAGAATACTCCTCGCAAAATCACTCAAAGATTGGAAGAATTCGAAATACAACTTTTCCTGTTTTCTTTCTTCTTTTCTCTACTTTACTTTTTTTTTTTTGGGTTACAACAAAGTTTACATCATCTTTCTTCTTCTGCTTTGCGCTGCCTCTCTTCTTCTTCTTCGCTTTGCTTTTGCTTCGCGGTGCGTCGGTATTTGTTGCTGCACACACACACTCACACAATTGCACACACGAAATCTTTGAAATCAAAACGGATTTTTCCAGTTTTTCTTTTATTTGTGAAAACTGTAACTTGCACTGTTTAGGTTTTTTGACTTTCCGATTTTCTTCTTTTGCTGTTTTCGTTCCTTTGCACTCCGAATTTCGTTTTTATTTTTTGTTGTAGGTACACACGCACACAAGTGCCCGCCAAATCACAACCGTGTGTATGTGGTGTCGCGGGTGTGTGAGTGTTTTTGTATTAATTTGTAGGTGTGCGCTTCACATAAAACAACAACAACCGTTTCGAATCGAATGAAAAAAAAACGTGCGGTTAACGGAGAGAAAAACCTGTCGCTAAGTCGTTAATATTTCCCAAAAACAAATAGGTTTATGCTGGGTTATTATTTGTTGGCCATATATCAAATATCCATATTTCTTAACAGACAAGCAGCGCGGGTGAATTTTGGTCGGACAATAACAAAGAGCGCGTTTCGTCAGTTGCTTAAATAGACTTCGCTCTCTTATTTCCTCCCACACACACACACGCGCACTTCCCTTGCTCTCTCAACATCTCTCTCTCTCTCTCTCTCTCATTCAATTGGTTCGTCGGAATTTGGAGAGTACGAGATATATTAACATGGCCACGTTCTGTCTTAAGCATAAAATATTAAAACCATATTTAAAAAAATATATAAATCTTTGGTACTCTAATTTATCAAGATTTTGAGAGAAGTGAATTATTATTTCGAAACAAGTACATACTAACATACTCAGAGGTGGAACGCACCCACTCACACAGGTACACGTGAGAGAATTAAAAGAGCAGTGTCGAGAGTTCTCTCCAACTCTCCAAAAAGGTGAACAAGAGGCAGTGCACAGAAGACCCGATGGGAAATTTGCTGTGATTGAAAAGGGGGTGGAGAGGGGCAGGCAGCAACATAAAAAAATTAAAAAAAGGGAATACAATACAAAAAGTAAAAGTTGAGCGTACAATTTTTGAAAGTATATATTCTACATAAATAATTAATATAAATTAACGAGCTTGATAACGTAAAATGTAAGGTGTAACCGCTCCTAAATGCGGGCATGTTATTAAAATTTAAATTGTAGCACATTGTGAAAAAAACCTTTGCCTACTTCCAGGCGCTTGCATATCAGATTTTAAAAACTTTACATGGTATCAATGCGATTTTGTGAAACAAACTTAACTTTATGCTAATTGGTAAGATACGTAACGAAAATAAAAGCATTAATAGTACAACTTACTATTACTTTTATATATACTTTTGTATGTTAAATTTAAACAAAATATATTCCATTTATTTCTTTAATTATCAACTCAGAATTGATTCAGACTTTTTTTAAACTTATTACCAACTGGGACCGCATCGCAAATTTCTCACCTGCCTCTGGTCCCGTTCTCTCCACTGCCACTAACTCGTTCTCTCTGCCGCTTTGCCTATGTTTTTCTCCACGCTGCACACGCTCACAAAAGTTTTGTGTAAAGTTCATTGATATTTTTGTGCAACAGTATGCGTGCGGCAAGTAAAATGCGTGTGCTTATGTTGATTCATTGAATTCGCCAGCTAAACTAGCTCTCTCTCGCTCTCTTACAACCTCTCGTCCCTCTTCCACCTCCTTCTATGCACCCACTCCCGCCCGTACAAGATTACTCTCTGGTCCGTGAGAGCGCAGTTAATATTTTACTCTACATGAATACAAAAGTTAATGGACCAAGTCAAACTTAAAACAACAAAAAAGAGAGTGGGTGAGAACTTGGCGATAAGAAGTTATGGATGCCAGAAGAATCATCAATGAAGTTTCAGTCGGCTCTTCAACGAAAGCTCCTTTGAAAATTCTCCCCTAAGCTTCCGTTATTTTGGAGACTCCACGAAATGTTTAATTTTATAACCATGACCCTGATATTTACACCCAAAAACTCACACACGTATGTACAGTATACATATGTGTGAATACATGTACAAGAAATCGCATGGAAGGACAATTTCAAGGATATGCGGTGCGTGCAAAAATTTCTCCACAAACAACGAAACTCTCTGCTGCGCGTGCGTTGCATTAGCCTTATATACACATGTACATATACATTCATATCTAATATACAGTTAGGTAAACCCCAGCACAACGTGCTTTCATATACATACGAATTTTTATATATATGGAACCCACGACTTTCGAGCAAAATTTTCATGAATGAAAGTCCCACGCAGCTGCAAAAACCGTTGGAGAAATAAAGAAATAAAGATAGAAAGACAGAAAGAGACAGAAATGAGGCAGGTAGAGAAAGAAAGAAAGAAAGGAGAGGCAACACGAAATCTATGCTCAGCCCACGCACTTAGGCGTTGCTCACTTTCAGCTTTTTGAGCAAGGTTGCGACTTGGGACTCCTCGGGTCTTGAGATTGGGATTGAGATGGAGATTGAGATGCGCGGCGCGTGGAAGAGGGTACTATTCCCATTCCCCAGGACTTCACTTCGCCTTTCTTTTGGCCCTGGCGCGTGGGAGGCCAACAGCTCGTCTGCAGCCGGAATTCCAAAGAAGTGGAAGCAGTCAACCACTGGAAAAAATAAAGACAGGACTCTTTCATTCCTTAACTTATCCGCATCATGTTATTGTTTTAAAAAAAATCTCAACAAAAGATAGTATTTTTTAGTATTTTACTATAGTAAAAGTCGCTAATGAGTACAAACTAAAAACTTGATTTATAAAAATTTATAAAGCTTTTGCCTTTCTTTATAAAAATGCATTTAAAATTTTGTATATTATAGCTCGCTATTATCTCAACAATTTGTAATTGATTATCACTAAATAATACATAAATAAATAAACTTCTGCCTTTAAGTGGTAAATAAAAAACTTTTCGGTAAAAACCACTACCAAAAAGCCTGTATAAAACATTGCTGAAATTATTACAAATTTAAAAAAAAAAAATTTTTTCCCAGTGCTGCATTCAAGTATGTAGGAATTTCAAGTAAGCCCCTGGATAGTTTACTTCAAAAAGCTGCTCAACTGCATGTGCACGAGTGTTTTTGAGGGTTAACCTTGGCCTTACATTTATTTCTGCCAGTGTAGAAACCAAGGTCAGTCCTTGAGGCTCCGTTTTTTCGATAGCACGAGCCCAAAGTCTGATTCCAGCCAAAAGGGAATACCCGACTAATTTCTATAGTTGAATGAATCACTTGACGCATTATCTGTCATATTGCAGTAAACCTAAATCGAAACTGAAGAGTTAAATTGAATTTCTGCACATCACGATTGGCAATTCCTAAATAACTCAGGTGATTGCATTTCCCTTGATTATCAGGAAATTGTCTAATCAATATTAAGATGATGACGACCACACGAGTGTTTAGACATATGTAGCTATAAAGATATAGTACGTATACACTCAGTCATGGCCATTCCCGATTTGGATGATTCCTACCAGCGAGGAAAGTTCTGGGAAAATGGAGAAAAAACGGATCATTGTGATTTGTAATAGCTATAATTATAAAGATTCTTCTTAAATACCTATGAGTGCTTTCTTCATTATATTTTTCAGTATTAGCTAAAAGTAAATTTTGACTAAATTTTTTTCTTTATCAGGCTTTCTATATTTTGAAGTAATATCAATTAATGGGGTTATGTAATTCTTAAACTACATATGTAAACCATATTTTTATCCGATAAAAAAATTACATTTTTTGTAGTTTAAATAATAGGTATACTACAGTAATATATTTTCTTTAAAATACTTTTTTTTTCACACAGTAGTATTCTCCCACACTACATTTCCACTCTGCTTTACTGACCTAAAACAACTCAAATGGGATTAAGAATTGGCGCGTCCGCTTATCTCCCATTCATATTTCCGTTCCGCCTGATCAGACATACTTGTCGTCCACTCACACACTTGCTCACACACTCGCATTTGGGTATGGAAACCAACCCACATCATTGTCCAGCCCCCAGAGTTCCGTTCCGAAAGATTTCTGTGAATCACTCGCCCATATGCGAAGCAGCGGATGTCGGTGGGCGCCACGTTTCTCGAAAACCCGACAGCCGACGATCGACGCAAGTTTAACGTTTGACCAGACCAAAGAAGCTGAGATATCTCACAGATTCTCCATAAATATTCCCGTGGTCCTCCCTTTTTCCAATCTTTAAATTTCGAGGCACTCCGATGACGTTGTTCCAGACAAGTGTTGCCCAAAATAAATAGCTGAAGATGAATTAAAGTAAAAAAATAAATTAATTACATTTAAAATAATGCTTGGAGTTTCTGGCCTAGCAATTCATAAATTTATCTTCAGTTTTTTTGGCTTTAACTAATATGAACACGTGTCGTATGCGTAATTTGTACACATGTCGTATAAGTAATTTTTTTTGTGAAAAGTTTATTAACTTCTTTTTTTTTTAAAAACAAAAAAGATTAAAAAAATACTAAATTTTCGCTAGATATTAAGATTCATTTCTAAATTTTGTTAATTCCTTTAATTGTATTTATTTAGTACATACTGACTCTAAAAGTATGATTTTTTTTCTATTAAATAAACAGGTTTTCTATTTACCAGTTTGCAGTTTTTCTTGGGTTTAAAGTATGTTCTGACTTCTGATTTATAGATTTTCCCACCAAAATTCTAAGTACTTTAAAATCGCCTAAAAGCCAGAATTGTTCCAGACGCTGAAAAGCAGAAAGGGAGAATCGAAGGGGCAACAGATGTGAAACAATCATTTGGCTTTGGGCGCCCACGCGAGCAAAAGTTGCGATTGATACGAAACAAACTGCGACCTGACCAAATGACTGACTATTCAGCGAATTGAAATTCGAATGACGTTGGTTGTACTCACTTTGGGATTTGTGCCTCCTCTGACTCATTTCATTTCGGTGGCTTAAACAGCAGCCTGTGCCACGTGCCCCTTTCAAAAGGGAAAATAAAAGCGAATGGGAAAAGGAGCAGGCAGCACCTACGCCAGATTCAAAATCCTTTTGACGTCACTCGGGGGCAGCCTTACAAATTTTCTGCACTTTTGCTTCAAATGAAATTGTTGCAATATTATAATTCTGAGAATTATGAAAAGGTATTTCCTGGAATAATTTATAACCCAATCACAGGTTATAAAAATATTCCAAGAAATTCCTTTTCATAATTCTCAGAATATTAGGTTTTAAAAATATTCCAAGAAATATTTATTGGGAAAATTTCAAATTTTGTTATAAAATTCTTAAAGAAGTTTACTTTTGACTCCTAATAAACTGAATAAAAATTAGTCAATGCAATTAATTTTTTATAAAAAAAGATAACAATCTGTTAAGATTTTTTAAACTTAAGTGTAGTTAATAAATAACCTTTAATATATTTTAAGAATGACTAGAGGTATCAGAATACATTTACTAAAACTTAAAACATAAAACTGATTATTTAATGGCGGTGTTTAAGTTTGTAAGCAATAAAAACCTGTTTTTATTTTATTTCCTTAATCTGCAGTATTTAATATACCTAAAAATCTATTTAAACACCCCTCGTTTTATAACTTTTTTTGGGTGTTGACTTTACGAGACTGTATTTTTAAAATAGACAATTTAAGGGTTGAAATGTTCTGTCAGTTTTTCTTTTTCTTCCATTCCTTCACTTCATCGTCATCGTCATAATTTTTGTCATCGGTTGCCCATCCTTTTGCAGTTTTTAATTGAGCCGGCGGAGGGGCTAACGAAGGTTAATGCGACGCAGTGCTTGACCTCCAGGGTCAAGCTGAAGCCCAAGGCAAATTAATTGCGAGAATTGGGTGAGACAGCTAGGGAAAGCGTGGAGCTGCTGTAATTGATACAAAAACAAAAATGAAAAGCCAAATTGCAGCCAATTGGCTCAATCAAATGTCGAGTTAAAGGGGCGATGCTCTCAAAGTTGGCACTTCCGCTGTATTTTTAAGGGGGTGGGGACAGCCCCCTTCCAAAAACACTTTCCCCATTTCGTTTGCAATTTTTTTTTTGAATTTTTTCAGGGTGTGTATTGAGCTGGCAGTCCCGTTAATTATGTTGACCCAAGTAATTTGTAAATCAAATTATATAGCGTTCGAAGAATTGAAGGGCTTTATCTGCTATTGCACCTCTAACTTAATTATGAAAAAAACATTTTAAAAATTTCATGTATTTTCATCATAATTTTATTTGTTTTTAGAATTTCGTTTTAATTTTTTATGTTGTTACCCACATTTGTTAATGAAGTTATTTCGTTATTTAATAATCATTTTTGCATTGCATAAAATAATATTTAAAATCAATTTACTACTCCAAAGTAAACATGGCTGTTAGTAATATTTTAAATTAGTTTTTAGTTGCGTAAATAATACCCCATATCAATATCTCTTCAAATAGTTAACATTTTGTATGTGAATTTGAACATTTTAGTATTGTATTTAAATTTAATTTACTTAAATTAATGTTAATTATAGTATGTATAGAAACTAAAATCACTACGAATTTAAAATTTAAAATGTAACTCTGAAACTATTTTAAGTGGGAACGGAATTATTTGTTATTTAAATGTTAACTATGTATATTAGTAAAAATATATTTAGCTTGACCGATTTGACAATGACAACGTGATACTAAACATTTGTGTGTGTGTAGGTCATTTTGGGCATGCCGTTGAGGGTGTCACATCCCACGCAAAAACCTAAAGCCAAAAAAAGAAATGGAAATAAAAGAGGAGTACCAACGGTGACACCCACAAATGTCTATATACTCGTAGAGGTTACTATATATTTTTGATATCGCTCGACGGCGGAAATATTGCACGCCAACGCCAACGCCCGACGCTTTTTCTTTTCCCTTTTTCCATTTCCATTTCCAAGCCGCCATTCATTTTCCACCAGCAGCTGCGGAAAGCGAAAAAAGCCAGTAGATACAAACGCACAGATACAGGCGCAAAAAACCCAACTCACACAGATACACACTGAGACAAAATTTTACGCATTCCAATCAGCCATGTGGGCGTCCGTTTGGCCCGCTGCAAAAACAACAAACTAAAACCAAAAACAACGAAGGGAAATATATGAAATACCAAACTTATGAATGAAAAGCTCGGAGCTGCAGAGCGTGGGCGGAGCACTGGGCAGCTTTTTGCGGGTCGAAAGCTCCTTCCGCGCTCCGTCTCAATAGCAATCGCATTATGCCCAAGCGAAGCGTCCGAGTCCGAGCTTCGCATACACACGGAATATTGATTGGGAAGGCAAAAAGTCTCCAAATGTGAAGTAACCTTGAAATGTGGGTGGCTGATGGGTGGGAGTGGGAGTGGCAAGGTGTGTGGATTGCGGATTGTAAAGAGCTTGTGCGTGGGCTGGGCTTTTAAAGTGTTGTTTAATTAATGAACTGCCTTTTGGAAAAATTGGCTTTAAGAACTTGTCAGCGAAATATTTAAATCTTAGCTTTTACAGGTTACCCCAAAAAAAGTATAACGTCTTTGGCTTACAGAAATGTTACCTGATCTTTTGCCTTCTTAAGAAGTTTTTTGCAGGGTTTTATAAAAACATCTACACGTGGTGGCTTTCTTGAAAATGGTATGATTTCTGCCTTAAAACACCGTATCATACTTTGGGAAATATTAATCTGAGAAATCATAGTCATTTCTACAGCTTCTTTAAGGTAATATTTAAGTTTGAGTTTAGTATATTCGGATCTTTAAAAGTCTGGAATTTTATTAACCGCCTTAACATGATTTTTGTAAAAGCTGGAATATTAAAAGACAACTAAATTACAACTCCTGGATTTTAAATAAGACAAACTAATAAATAAATAAATAACTACACAAAAACAAGTGACATCTGAAATCCTGTACATTTGTAATAGAGCCTGAAGAATAAACAGTGCGTAAGAGATTTTAATTTTTGGGTTAGTAAAAATTTGTCCTATTATTTAAAAAAAATTTGTCCTATTATTTAAAAAAAACTTTCTTTTTGAAACGTTTTAATATTAGTACTATACCCTTGCATAATATAATTTTTTCTCGAAGCACTAAATACAATCGAAATTCGAATGGTAATTCGATTGAGACAATTTCAAACATCGCGCACTTTTTTCTAGACCTTTGATTTCGATATATTTTAAGGTAACCATATCTTTTGAATTTGGTTATATAGCTTTGAGCTTTCGGGACGAAATCATAAAAACAAGAAAGGACGCTTTAGTCGACTGTAAGATAAGGACCAACGGCACCAAGCGCACTCTTCGAGTAGTTTATTTTTATTTATTGGGTTGCTTTAAATATTTACTGACCCTCAATTTAAAGTTTAAATTTTAAACAACGTTTTATTACCAAATGAAAAAAAAAAAAATATTTTTTTTTAGGCAGTCTAAAACATTATAAAATTTGTATTGGCCAGCAGACACCTGGTGCTCCAAGTGCTCCAAGACTTAAACGCGCTTGAGACAGGCGCCAAATCGATATACCACCTGGTGGTCGTACAGCTGCCCCGGATTCAGGACGATCGTGGGGAAGTCGCAGTGGTTCATGGCGTCCGGATACTTCTGCGTCTGCAGGCTAAAGGCTCCCTGGCGAACGTAGTGCGCCCCGTCCTTGCCCACAATCGGAATGTCGCCGCAGTCCTCATCCGGCAGATTGTTGGCCGTGGTGAACTGGAGACCCGGCTGGTTGGTGTGCACCTCCATGAACCGACCGCTGCAGGGATGCACCACGCGGGCCACCAACTGCACCCGGTTGGGCGGGACGTCCACGCAGAAGTTGTTGTCGAAGCCACCCAGCGGGCAGCTGGCAACCAGGTTGAGCCGCTTGCCCAGACTCACCAGGCTGGAGAAGTCGTACGGGGTGGTGCGCACGCGCATTAGCTTGCCGGTGGGCAGCAGCTCCTGGTCGACGTCGACGATTTTCTGGGCCTTGATCATCAGCATGTGCTGGTAGAGCGCCTCCTTGCCCGCCCCCTGGCCTGCCAGGTTAAAGTAGCCATGATTCGATATGTTCACCGCCGTGGTGGCCTTTGTCCGCGCCTCGATCCGCATCCCGAAGCATCCCGTCTCGTTCAGCGAGAAGTTAATGTTGGTGGTCAGTTCGCCCGGGTATCCCTCGTGGCCGTCCGGCGAGATGTGCTGCAGGGTGATGCCGTCCTTGTGCACTCCCACCACGTCCCAGATGACTCCGTCAAAGCCCACGAATCCACCGTGCAGGTGATGTCGGTCCTTTACATTCCGGCTCACGTTCACCTCCTTTCCGCAGAGCTTGAAGCAGCCGCGAGCAGTCCGGTTGGCCACCCGGCCAATGGTGGCCCCAAAGTAGTTCGGCTGGTTCCTGTAGTAACCAGCCACGTCGTCGAAGCCTAGACAAACGTCCTCCAGTTTGCCGTTGAAATCGGGCACCTTTCACCGACTGGATGATGGCACCCAGCGTCAGTATGGACACACTCATGCCGCGCTCCGTGGTCAGCGTGAAGCGGCGGACACGGTCCGTCTTCTGGGTCATCGGGTTGACAGCGATGCCGAACATGTCCTCGATCACTCGCACCATCCTGTCGTTCTCGGGGGGATCACTTGAATTGGGAAAATTTTGCCTAATGCCTAGATGGGGGATACTCGAAATTTAGACTGAGTTTTATTTGACGAAGGAGATGACAATTTTGAATAATACTCTAGGCCCACTGAGACGTGTTTTAGGTTTATCTGTATACCATTGATTTGTGGTTATACGAAGTTTTATTTTAGGAAACTGAAGTGCTTACTTAAAACCAATTTAAACTGGGGATGACCCTCTACACACTGTGTTTTTAGGGAAAACACTAGCTATCGTTTTAGCCATTAAAAAATATAAAGAAAACAAGAATAATAAGATTTCATATACCCACCTTTCCCCATATAATCAAAGATCAAAATCATTTAATTATAAATTTTCACCTTAAAAATCCCTAAGTCCCGAAAATATCAATAACATTTGGGGTTGGAAACCAGCTTTATTTACGAGATCACTGCCACGCTTACTGGTCGCTATTACAACAGCACTTCCAGGACTCCTCGACCTTGAACCAATAGAGGACCTCGTGCTGGTATTTTTCATTCGGCTCGAGTTGGACAGACGGGAACTCCGGGTGGTTCATGGAATCGGGGAACTTTTCCGTTTCCACACAAAAGGAGCCATGCTTAACGTACCGGGTGCACTTCTTTCCCGTGATCGTGGTCATATTATTCGCGGTGTAGAACTGCATGCCGGGCTGATTGGTCCAGACCTCCAGCACCCGGCAACTGGGCGGATGCACTATCTTGGCCACCTTGACGACGTTCTTCTGCAGCTTGCCTCCATTGACCACAAAGCAGTTGTCATAGCCCTTTATCAATCGATCCTCAAACTGCATTAGGCGATCGCGCATCAACACAGGCAACCTCAGATCAAAGACGGTGTCATCCACTGGGGTCAACTCGCCCGTGGGTATCTGCATATCGTCGGTTTCCACAATATGATCGGCGGCAATCTCCACCGTGTGCTCGGCCAGACCCTTGGCTCCGGAACCGTGACCCGCCAGGTTAAAGTAGGCGTGATTGGAGAGATTGACCATGGTCTGGCGATCTGTGGTAGCCTCGTACCTCACCCACAACCGGTTCTCATTGTCCAGCTGGTAGGTGATCAGGCAAGTCAGCTTGCCCGGATATCCCTCGTGACCATGTGGCGATACGTGCCGGAAGACCACTCCATCGGCCGATTTCTGCACCACCTCCCAGATGACGCTGTCGAATCCCACGAATCCGCCGTGCAGCTGGAATGTGTCCTGAAAATGTGAAATATCTTTAGTGTATTTATTCGGTTCATAAATCTCTTCAACAAATATTTACCTGGAAGTTCTTTGTCACCGAAATTTTGTTGTCGTTCACTGTGTACTCGCCGTTGGCCACCCGATTGGCCACACGTCCCAGAGTCCCACCTATGTAGGCACCCTTGTGGGCCACATAACTGGCAATGTCGTCGAACCCGAGGCACACATCGTCCACCTTTTTGTATGCGTCCGGCAGGCAGACGCTCTGGATGATTGCACCCAGTTGGATCACCGAAACGGTCATGCCCTTGGTGTTCTTTAGCGTGTAGCGTCTGACCATTTCCGGCGACTTGGTGAACGGGTTCACGGCCAGGCCGAAGATCTCCTCCTCCAGGGTAATCGACATTTTGGTGCGTCTCGGTCTCGTTCCTTCCCCTTCAAATGGTTGACAGCAACTGCCGGGTATCTGTGAGGCACACCTCTGTTACTGCCTTCGTTTGTGGTGTTTACAAATACATTTCTATACTACTGATTACGGGGAGCCAAAGTCGTTCGGGTCGCGCTCTCCTCCCTGAAAGTCAAACCGGGCAGTTTGCCCAGAATTGCTCGGCCGATCCCATTCCCATTTTACATGCAACCTAACCGCCCACGACTGTCAGCGTAAACAATATCAGATGAGTGAAATATATACGAATACAGCGTCATTCTAATCGCAAGTTAAGTAGAATACATTCTTTCCCAGGGGGAGCGACTGACAGAACACGAAAAAAGTGCTCCGACTTTGAGTTACCTTCTATTCACAGCAATTTTACGAAATGTTCTAAAACTTAAAAAATAAGAAATTGTGTACGTGCGAAGTTTTCTGAGTTTTAGAAGAATTCAAAAGCTATGGATGAGTTTGTTTGAAAGGTCGAAATAATTTCGAAATGTAAATTAATGTATTATACATTGTCTCATAATTCATTTATTTGTTTCTCTTTGGGCACGTTAAAATTTAAGTTTATTTATGAAAAAGGTCGACATGCTTTAAAGCAAGGTGGTGAATGAATTAAATAATTTTGATTATAACCTTACAAAAATATCTATCCACACATTTTTAACCCACCCCAACTTTCCCGAGAATTAAAATTTTTATTTTTATTGGCGAGAAGTATTTGAGCAAAAATTTTAGTTTGGCGGAGTTGCTTGTTGTATGGACATTTGTTTGTAATTAATAAATAAAATTTAACTTTACCAAATTTTCCTAAATTATTGATTAACAATATGTATATTTACTTTACCCTTTTATAGTAATTTTATAGAATAATCACCATTTTTAAAAAGTTTTAGCTGGCAAAAATCAGTTCCCCGACGCACGTTCAGCTTTTAAAAATATTTTCGTCAACTGATTTCAAAATTAAAATGTTATGTTTATACTTGAGTTAACACATAAAAGTTCCGTAAAATCGAAGAATGAGCAGACTATAATAGAAGAAACGGTTACCGTTAGCCGTTAAACATTTGAAATTGCTCTCAGGCAATGTCGGGGTCGAAAGGGTTAAGAAACAGCAATAAGACTCATAGTTAATTTAAATCTTGGTAGTGAGACACGGAAAGTAGATTGGATCCTTATTATTTAAATTGACATGGTTTATTCAAATCAAATAGAAATAAATGTAACTTGGTCACCAAAATCAAGATGTAACCATAATTTGGGATTAATTTATATTTTTTAAAGAATATTTACATGATTTACAAATCGAGTACAAATGCCGTTATAAGTATATGTATGTATGTACATTTAACTAAAGCAACACAAAATCCGTTCAAGGGTCACCGGTCCTAGTACTTGTTAATGTTGAACAATCGCACGCCATGGAACTGTGGCAACTTGGGAAGCGTGACCACAACAAGGGATATAAAGTTTGCTATAAAGTGCTCCGTATTGTTCCGGGTGTACAAACAAGTCAGAAGGAAACTGTAAAGAAGAAATTATTTGTATTAGGGCTTTATTTATGAACAGTGAAGATAACTTTAAGTCTATTTCAAGGGTTTAAGGTACCTACATATACAACCTAAGGCCACATTGGCTCATTTAAAGATTAACTTTACTCTACAAAATAGGTAATAAATGCTTACATTTACTTAAGTAAATAGAAAAGATAAAGATTTAGCTTTAAGAATTCGTTTAAAAATCAAAAGCATAAAATTTTAAGATTATCAGGCACAAATTCTGTATTATTCTGTATTATTCTGTAATATTCTGTATTAAACTTACAGCACGATGGGAACAGCGGTGAGGAATTTACGGGTTGTGGTCATCTGCACGCCGTCGTCGATCTGTTCCCAGTGCGTCAACCGCCGGCTGGGATCATTCTCCGTACTCAGCCACGGAGCTCCCTTGATGACGTGCAGGAAGTACAGGTGGGCCTGGGGCACAGAGAGATTAGGTTGGAATGGACAGGACATTAGGTACATGATGTCACTCACCGCATTGTGGAGCAGATTGGTGGCCGTCCAGGCCCACGGAATGCTGACGAAGGGCACTGATAAGAAGAGCAGGTGCACCGATAGCAACCCCAGCAGGTAGGCCAGCCAGAATCCGCGGGCACTCAGCCAGGAGCTGTTCGGATTCGCCTCGCCGTGACCACCGGCAATGGACGTCATCTGGCTGATTTATTTACCTTTTGCTCCGTCACAGTTTAATAACAAAAATAAGTCGTTTGTTTTTAGTGCGGGTCACACTAAGTGATTAAATAAAATATACCGAATACCAACTTAAAAATATACCATTCAAAAATGTTTTATTGAGGGTATTCCGTGTGCTGTTAAATTCCGGAATTTTTAAAAATTAATGTTTCATACTTTTATATAATTTTTTTATAAGTGAATAATGTTGATCTTAATCAATACATTTGTTTATTAGTACATGAATAGGTAAAGATGAACTTAATAGATCCTCAAACAATAAATAATGAATGTTACAGAAAAATTTCGGGTGAAGTAAAAACAAATTAAACGAAAAAACTAGTCTAGATACTAAAAAATGACATGTAAAAAAAGCCGGCCCTGGCTCCAACTCAAAAGAATTTCCGCTTCGGCGTGTCGAATGCTAATCCCGACATTCTGGCCAGTTTGGGGCCGCTGAAATCATCCACATTGTTCACTTTCATCAGCGGCGTGGAGGCTTTCTCGTTTAGCGGTCGCTTGGGTGAGACCATCACTTTGCTGGGCTCCATTGGCGAGACGAAGGTCGCCTCGTTCTCCTTGCTGTTGGGATCCCCATCCGAACTCTCGGACTCCTCCTGAATGTGCGTCCCTCTGAGGCCGTCTTCCCCACCATTCTCCGGCGGCTGCTTCGCGTTCATTGGGTTGAGGCAGTTCATCTTGCAAATGCAGCTATCGGCGCACCCGTTGCCGCTCACAAAGCAGCCGCAGCGCTTGGTGTTGCACTTTGTGCGGCACTTGCAGCGCTTGGCCCGTAGTTTCCCGTCTTCCGTCGTGCTTACCGTGGAATTCATGGATGCATTGCTGGCGCCCGTGCCATTAGGATCCTGGCCTTCTGCAGGCGGCGCTTGAACTTGAGACAATGACGAGGACGGATTTTTAGTGCGCCTCTTGCTGCTGGGCACCCACTCGGGATCGTCGCTGTCACCGCTGACATCACCAACATCGCTGTTACCGCTCAGCTCTGTGTCGTATACTAGCTCGCTCAGCTCTAATCTTGCCTTGACTTTGGTCCTGGCCTTCAGCTTGTCCAGCTCCTGTTGCAACGCCTCACGGCTGCTGAGCAGCTCTTCTAGGACCTGCTGGCGCTGCTGCTCCTCCTCCGCCGGTGGCTGGGCTGCTTCACACGATCTCTGATTGGCCGTCCTAATCAAAACGGCCACCTTCTCCTCGTAGGCGCGCTGCTGGGAGAGCATCTGGTCCGTGTGCTGCTTCTCGGCCATCCGCAGGCGTTTGCTAGCCGCCTCCTGTTGCTGCTGGGCCTCCAGGAGCTGGGCACGCTGCTCGTCCAGCGCCGTGCGCTGCTCGTTGAGACTGGCCGTCTGGAGGCGTCGCTGCTGCACCAATGTCTTTAGGAGCTGTTTGCTCACCGCTCGGGACTCGGCGATGCTCTGGACGCCCTCGGCCAGGGTGCGAATGCGGCTGTCCACGTCGCTGTTGCTGATCCTCTGCTGCAGATCGGCGATCTGGGCATTGCGCATCTCCAGCTCCTCCTCGAAATTGGCCAGCTGGCGGGCCCTTTCCGCAACATCAGCCGGACTGCCGGTGGTCGCCCCCTGCTCAAGCAGATGGTAGTGTTTGTTGATCACCGCCCGGTCCTCCATCAGCTGCTCCAGGCTGTGCTCGGCATCGATCAGCGAGGTGATGACCTCCAGCTCGCGATCCACCCAGGAATCGATGTTGGAATGTTGAGAGTTCGAGCCAGCGGCGCCTCCTCCTCCTTGCCCCTTGGCGAACTTCTGGCGCTGGGCTTGCGCGGTGGCCTGCCGCTCGAGGGCATCTTTGAGGCGCTTGTTGGCGGCCAGCGCCTCCTCGCATTTGCGCTTGAGCACCTGACGCTGCTTGGAGTGCAGCGTCTGCTGGCGCACCATCTCCGACTGCATCTTGCGGTCCTTGCTCTTCAGCTGCGTCAGCTCCTTCTCACGCACCATTCGCCACTGGCGGAACTTCTCGGACTCGCCCCGCATGGCCCGTATTAGCTTCACCTTGGACTCCTTCATGGCCCGGATCTCGCCGCTCAGGTTCTGGATCTTCTGGCGCTCCGTCTCGCGCATCTTCAGCATGTTGGCCTGGGTGATGATCTTGCGGCGCAGATCGGAGATCTCCTGCTCCAGCTGCAGCAGCCTCTTGCGCCGCTCCTCGGCTATTTTGGCCGAGGTGTCCTTGTTCTTCATGTGGCGCACCTGGTCCAAGAGGTCGCGACGTTCCGTCTCCAGGTCGTCGATCTTCTGGTTGCACTGACGCAGCTTACCATCATCGTCATCCGACTCCAGCTTGCTGAAGTTGCGGATGATTTTCTCGTGCAGCTCCTGCTTAAGATCTAGCTGCCGGTTGATGTTCCTCAGCTCGCCCGCCAAATCCAGCTGCTTGGTGGTAAACTCCTCGTGCGCCTCATCGCCGCCGCTGGAGCCATTCTCCTCCCCACCTTCGGGGTGGGAACGGCTACGTGTCTCCTTGCAGTGAGTTTCCAGCTCGTTTTGGGTGCTCTGGAGCTCATCGCCCATCAGCTTCACCAGCTGGCTAATCTCGGCCATCTGGGGTTCACCGTTACCATCCCCATCGCCGCTTTGCTGTTGCTCCAGCTTGCCCTGCAGTTGGAGTACATGGGTGCGCAATTTATCGTGGGCCTGCTCGGCTATATGGGCGCGCATCTCTACCTCAGTGAGATCGGCCAGCGACTGATGGAGCTCCTGCTGCAGCTTTCTTATATAATCCTGCTGGCTGCGCACCTGCTCCTTGAGCCGTTGCTTTTCCTCGGACGCCCCAGCCAGAGACTCCTCACTGGTGGAAATGGGACCCAAGCCGGCGGCTCCCACGGCACTGGTTATGGAGCCACTCATCTTGCCGCTCGAGAGTAGTTCCACGCGCAGCTTCTGAATTATGTCCTTCAGCATGTTAACCTCCGCTGCATGGGGATCGAGATTGATCACTGGCTTGTTTTTGATTTGCAAAGCCCGGTCGGCATAGCGCAGGGTACTTAGGGTCTCTGGCACATTATAGTCAGCCGGACTGACGCAGGCAATCATCAGTGTGATGGAGTTGCCCCCCAGGGAGTCCTGCAGCAGACGTGTCAATTTCGACTGGCGGTAGGGAATGTAGCCAGCGGCATTACCAGTGCCCAGGGCGTTGATGACGTTGCCCAGGGCCAAAAGGCCCTTATTGATGTTCACGCCCTCCTTGAAGCGATCGCCACTGGCCAGGGTCTTTGAGCAGCGCTCCGAGCCAGCCAGATCCACCAAATTGAACCGAGATGTGGTTACCGATTGTTTGCCATCGCCACTCAGCTTGGTGGCCACCAGGGTCAGGGTGAATATGGCGTGGGAGCGCGAGGAGGTCTCGTTCATGGCCGTGGCGGCCACAGCTCTGCCAGCAGAGCCGCGCATCAGGTGGTCGGTCACATCCTGGGCGCACTTCACCTCGAGCTCCGTCAGGCCGGGCATGACCACCCGGTTCTTCACCTCCCTGATGTCCACCTGGGCCTTTTCGCGCTTGTGGGGAGAGAAGAGGTCGTAGAACTGCTCCTGGTACAGCTCCACAAAGGAGCAGGTGACCTTGAAGCGAAACTCGCTGCTCATCTCGTCTATGGCCACGAATATGTCATGGACGGCGCGTGGAATCACGCCCACATCCTCGTCCAGCACCCCGTTGAAGGCCGTGCCCATGGTGTAGGTCTTCCCGGAGCCCGTCTGTCCGTAGGCGAGGATCGTCACATTGTAGCCACCGAGCAGCTTGCCCAGCTTGCCCTGGACGCAGCACTCGAACAGGTCCTTCTGCGAGTCCCCGATGTCGAATACGTGGTTGTACGTGTACCTTTCACTTCGGTTCACTGCCACCTGGGGCGATCCGTCCGCGGCCCGATCCACGGCAATCCTGCAGCCACGGTCCACCTCGGATTGCACCAGCGGACGCACGCGCACCGCCACGGCCACCGAACTGGGATCCTCGCTGGCCATCTGGGACGGGGGCTAAGAGGATTAGGCTGCGATCACTTTAATACTTGGTTCCTTGACGCCTTCTTCGGGCCACTTGCCGCCTTTTTCGGAACACTAACCTCTTTTTCCAAGCGGGGCAAAGCAGGCGCAACTGATTACCAAGCGCAGTTAATTTCCAAGTTGTTGAATTAAAAAATTGATTTTGTTCGATAGTTATTAAATTTGCTAAAATTTTTTAAATGTAACTATTTGTCAGTTTTATCAAGTGTTGAACTTTTTTTTTAACCATTTAAAATCGAAGCGCATTGTTATCGAATAGTTATCGAACAAACCATCGAACTAGGGATGTCAAAAATATATTAAAATATTTTGCGAAAAATATATATATTTATATCGTGATCTTTTTTAAACCAAATATCAAAATATTAAAGAAAATATATCAACGATACAATATCTAAAAATAAAAACTTTGGCATCCCTACAGTTGAAACAATTGTTGACATTTATTTTTCAACCATATAAAATCTTATTCCATCGTTATCGAATAGTTATCAAACAAAACATCAAAACTTGCGGTCACACTGATCAAATGTGACCATTTTCCAGCAGAGCGAAAATTGAGCAGCCATTTTGTTGTTTTGGCGTTGAAAATTTTCGGCATGATTTGAGCACAGCACGGGAAAAGCCAAATTAATTGACTTTAAACAGTCGCAACTAGTTTGAACAACCTAGATTTCTCGCTGATAGTGCCAGAACATCAATAAGTAATGATAATTTCATCAGAAAGCTAGAAAGATGAGCGGATCCAATGCGAAATCCTCGGGGACTGGTGAGCACCCAACATATTGGTGACTTTTACACGACTCATTAAAAACCCACTTTTTAAACAGGCTTCGGCAGCCACATCCCCAGCATCGAGGAGAAGAACAAGCAGATTCAGCAGGAGACGATGATGGAAAAGCTGAGGGCCAAGTACCGGAACAAGCCGAAGACCTACGAGGAGATCAAGAAGTCGGTGCGGATGTACTTCATCGAGAAGCACTACCCGCTGGATCCGCTGTGCAAGGCCACGCTGCAGACGGCGCTGGATAAGCTGCAACACTACATCAAGGTGACCTCGCGACACGGCCTGGTCGAGCGGCTGGAGAGCCTCTCGCGGCAGTTGGGCCTCAAGTTCATGGAGGACCAGCAGCTATTGTTCATTTCCACGGACATGTTTTATGTGGAGATCCTGCTGGACGCTGCCGGCAGCCTGTCGGACGTCAAGGTGCATCACGAGTGCAAGATCGAGCAGCAGTCCAGCGAGCTGGTCGCCTGCCTCAAGTCGGGTGACTTTGCGGATTTCACAGTCCAGCTGGAGGGCTTGTCCTCCATCTATCAGCTGAACGCAGAGCCCAAGGTTAAGAAGAAGGCGTTCGTGGCGCTCCAGGCCATGGAGACGGACATCCAGAGCCTCTACCAGATGCACCTGCAGGGCCACTCAGGCGACAGCTACTCCCTGATGGCCAGTTCCGCCGTAGGGCCTGGTGCTTCCGCGGCGTGGTGGCCACCCCATGAAGCTCACCTACTTCTGCCCGCCGCTGCACCTGCCCGAGGGTGATCCCAAGCTGGCCAGCGGCGAATTTAGCGTCGAGCAGGTGATGCGCAGCAGCCACGGTCTCAGCGCCACCGTTAACTTGGAGGCCTCGTCGGCCAACAAGCTGCAGACCCTGCCCACGGTGACCCTGGCCCGTGATGCACAGACGGGCCTCGAGGTGCCCACCTATGCCCCACTCAACCAGAACAACTCGCTGCTGATGCCGGCTACGTATGTGCTGCGTCTGAACAAGCCCATGCCCGTGTGCCTCGAGTCCCTGAAGGCGCTCGGATTGCCCGGATTGGATGCTACAGCCACGCCTCCCACCCCGCCCACCACAGTGCTAAACCTTATTGTGCAGACTGCGTCCAAGCATGCCATTAAGAACTACCAGCGCGGTCTGTATGTGAATCTGCCCAAGGAGACGCACTGCTACTTCTTCACGGACAACCGCAAGCTGCAGGGCACCCTGGTGTCCTCGCTGCCGTTCACGGAGCCCGCCCAGGTGCCCCGCATAGTGGCCTTTCTCAAGAAGCAGGCGCTGTTCTACACCCTGCTCGCCAGCTGTGTTCGCGATCAGCAAAAGCCGTACAACGGTAAGTTGTCCTCTTTATTTTATCCCCATAAATATCATCACATTCTGTCTTTCTCATCCGGGCGCAGACATGGACAGCACTGTGATTTTGGAGCTGACTGCCGTCTCCTTCAACCAGATCACCGTGGAACTGCAGCATCCGTATGAGGAGTCGCTCGCCACGGTGGACTTCTTGCTGGAGGACGGGCAACCCACGTGCAGCGTCTACGGCCTGAGCAACGAGTACGAGCTGCTCTCCCAGAAGCTCACGCGCACTGTCCGCAAAGTGGTTTCCATTCCGATGGTCATCTACAAGTTGCTCAAGTGCTGGGACGAGGAGCACGAATTTAAGCTGCACGGCGCTATTGGTCCCGGAGCCCCGGGCTCTGGGGGCTCGGGAACACTTGGAGGAGGAAGCGGAGGGTTGAGTGGAGGACCTGCTGCAGGCGGCAGCAACAACTTCAATCAGTTCGCAATGGACACGGCACCGCCGCCGCCAGATGGCAGCCTGCCCGGTAGTAGCTTCACCAACATCAGCAACCTCAAAATGGACGCCAAGTCTCGATCCCTAGCGGATGCCTTCGCCGCCTCCACCTCGGCGGCAGCGGCCATCGCGGGACTAATCAATCTCAAGCGCGAAACGGATCCCCAGTCTGGTAGCTCAACCAGCGGTGCCTCTGGCAGCGGTAGCTCCAGCTCCTCCACCGCCGCCGCTGCCAAAGCGAGCGATCATGACATTGCTGACAAGTACAAGAATATATGGAAGGACAAGACCCCGAATCTGAAGCACTGCGTCAGCATCACGCCCATTCAAGGTGATGGCAAGTCAGCAGGACCCGCTGGTGGAGTTTCCGGCGTTGAGGTCCAGCGCTCGGGAGGCATTGAGATCATACCTCTTAACGCACAGGCCGCCGTTGCTGGAAGCGTGGTAGCAGCCTCGTCCAGTGCCGCACCGACGACCATAACAATTACCCCCATCACGGGAAAGGATCCGAGCAAGGATTTGTTAAAAAAGAGCAGCTCCACGTCGGCCGGAGTAAGTGTGGCCACGAAACGCCCGCACGAGAGCAGCTCCAGCGGCGGCTCCTCTTCGTCTGGTGGGGGTGTATCAGGTGGTTCCATCTCGTCCTCTACCAGCAGCAGCAGCTCCTCCGACACGCAAAAGGAAAAGAAACGTAAAAAGAAGCGCGACGATTCGCCCATGGGGCCACCGGAGAAGATCTACTCTCGCCAGAACTCGCCGGCGGCTGGCGGAGACGCGTCTGCGGCCGGTGGAGTGGTGCGTAAGTTCTCCTCGCCCTCGTCGTCGCCCAAGGCAGGTGGCGCTGGACAGGGTCTGATGGCCGGGGTGCCGACCGCGCGTCCCAGTCCCAAGCACTCGCCCGTCTACAGCAGTCCCAAGCACAACACCGCCTCCAACAGTCCGAAGTCGCCCTTTGGCACGCATTCGCCCAAGCATGGCTCCTCCGGCAAGCCGAGCATGTCAACGCTGAAGAGTGCGGCCACAGCGGCCACCATCCTGAGTCCCAAGGGCGACAAGTCATCGTCAGCTGTGGGCGCTCCTTCAGCGGGACCTTCTTCCTCCACCGGATCCGGTGGGGCTCCTGGTCTTGTGCGATCCTTTGCCAGTGTTGGAGCACCGCCACCACCACCGCCCATCCCTCCACTAGCAAGCGCGAGCGGATCGGTCGGCAGCAGCCAGGTCCTCAAGAAGGAAAAGTCTTCTGTATCCGGTTCCAGTTCCTCTGCGTCCGCAGCAGTTGCCGCGGTGTCTTCCGGTGGCGGAGGCATTTCCCCGGCCAGCGTGGCAGCAGCAGTTTCCGCCCTAAAGTCCTCCCAGCAGCAGCAGCTTAAGTCGGTGGCCAGCCTCTCCCATCTAGCAGCGGGCGGAGGATTGGGAAACTACGCGACGTCGTCGGGAGCTGGAGGATCAGCTGCTGCAGCAGTGGTGGTGGGAGCAGGAGCCGGAGCTGGAGCGGGGGCCTCCGGACTGGAGCTGAGTGCCCTGCGCAAGGGCATGGCGGGAGGTGCGGTAAGTCCGTTTTCATTATAAGTGCTCCACACCACACCAACCCACCCCCAGCATCTCCCACTGGAAGCCTAACACGTAGTTGATTCTCTGCCACCTCTCCTCTTAACCAATGCAGAATCAAAATCAAAGCGAACTTATCCTTAAACTAATGCAAATACTGTATTTACCTTAGTTATAAAACGATTTGTAATTCGCCTACATCATCTGCTGTAGTTGAAAATAATATTATTACTATTATTATAATTATTATTTTTGTTGTTTGTGTCTCGTTTCCTATTTTTCTAATTTTTGTAAATATATATTATCCTATTATTTATTTACTGCTGCATCCGTTTTATTTTCGACTTAATCAAAACCTTATATACGGTAATGGGGCTTTTTCAAAAAATCCTGCATCCTTAGATTTCAATTTATTAACTCTTATCTTGCATTGAGCATGTATTATCAAATTGTTATGGCCTGGCTTGTCTCCTGTAGAAAACCGTACACCTAGTGTATGTACTTCTTTATTTTTACTGACCTAAGCTTATAAAACTATCTTTTAAATTGAAAAACTTTCGTAAATGCAATTGGCGTTATAATTTCTGTCCATGTATGAAGGACTGTATATTGTTCCTTTATTTCTATGATCTCTAATATTATATATACCTACTTGCTATTCTGTGCCTGTACTGCAGACTTTCCTTAGGATCCAAGTTGGGTTTACTTGTAAAGCGGTTGATAGTTTATCTAAAATTTTGATTTATTTTTACAAGACGCTCTTTTGTTACTTTATAGTTGAAATGTTAGTTACCCGCTTTTAATTTGTTCTCTACTCCGCAATAATTTTGGCTTCATGGAATGGGTTTTATTAGTAAAATTTAACTAAATACTAACGGGGTCTGCTTTCGTTTTCTCTTCCTTTTTCTCTTTTTGCACTTTCTTCCCACACGGCATCCACACACTCTCACTTTTCCGTGGGAATCTGCAACTCCTGATCAATTTTTTGTTACACCTGATGTTCCTTCTTTTGATTATTATATTTTTGGTTCTTTCCTGGTTTTTTTGGTTCGTCGTTTGTTCCCTAACACACACACACAACCACATGCTTACTTTGTCAGGTTAGTTTGATGACGTCGACGGCAGCTTTAGCAACAACACCCCCGGCAGCAACAACAACAACAACAGCAGCGGCGGCGGGAGCAGCAACATTGGCAGCGTCATTGGCACCTCCAGTCTCGGTGGGAGTGGGACAGGGAATAGCAGCAGCAGCGGCAACAGCAGCAGCAGCAGTAACAACAACAGCAGCAGTAGCAGCAACACTAGCAACAGCAACAACGCTGCAACAGCAGCAACTGCCGGTAGCAGCGCCAACTAGTAGCTGCTTGGTCCTGAGCGGGGGCAGCAGCGACTCCGCCGGAGGCAACACTCTGACCGGGGCCTCCACGGAGTACATGGTGAAGCCCAGTAGCCAGGAGGGCCTTAAGCTGACCATTAACAAGACGGCCAGCAGCAAGACTTCCGGCTCTGGTTCTAGTTCCTCCTCCTCCGGCGGCGGTGGCCAGGCGAAGGCGAAGAGCAGCAGCGGCGGTGCGACAAGCTCCTCTGGGTCCTCTGGTTTCACGAAGAAGCAGCACACTGGCCTCAAGCCCGGTGTAAACAGCGGACCCGCGTCCAAGAAGGCCACTGCAGCAGCCTCGGCAACTGCGGCCACATCCTCCAGCAAGCATCTCTTCCAGAAAGCCAACTCCTCGGGTAATCTGAGTAGTAAGCTCAGCGGATCGGGTGCTGGCGGAGGCGTTCCGCTGACCAAAAGCAACAGCACCAACTCTTTTCCGGAGCACAATGCTCCCAGGCGACGTCCCAGTATGGGAGCTTTGGCCAGCGGTAGCAGTGGTGGCGGCGGCAGTGCTCAGCGCAAGTCCAGCTCCACTTCGTCGGGGGCCAGCGGATCCTCGGGCGCGATCTCGCCTGCTCTGAGCGGGTCCATGTCGCAGCCGCCGCCGCGATTTGATCACCACACCGACATGATGACCATTCTGCAGTACGCATCTCCAACGATGGCCGCCAGCATGGAGGGTTTCATCAAGGGCCTGCACAACAAGTTTCAGATTCCGAAGCTCTCGCAGCGGGGAAGCGGACCAAGTACCACCAGTGGACGCAGCACGCCCAGTGGCTGCGCAGATCTGGCTGCAGCGGGAACATCAGCCTCGGTATCTATCGCTGCTGCCAGTTCGACAGGAGTGCCGGAGTCGGAGGCTAAGCCGCCGGCACCACCCCCAACGACAGGAAATGATGGGCTCCTCAACCTGAGCAGCACGGCGGGAATGTCAACGGGGGATGGCATCGATGAGGAACTTCTGGCCAGCCTGGCTGGCGAATGACAGAAGGTGGACAACCATGAGATATTCCTGTTGCTCTATGCGATTTTCATTTAAAGCTAACCTAGCAACTAAGTTATACAGAAATAGTTTTTAAGCCATTGGTTACATGAGTTTGGGTATCACAATGGAAGGAGATTAAGACTATCAAACCCATTGGGAGACCCCATCATTGAAAGCACCTAACAAAATTTCATAACAATTTTAAACACGACTAGAAATTTGGTACAAAATCTCTGAGATTATCACGGAATCTGTGAAGTCGAACAAAACAAATACATGCTACACTTTGGTTAAACAAATTCATTAGAAAAAACTTAAGGAAAGCGATGATATGTGTAAACAAAAAAATCGCTCTAAATATTATGTAAATTATAATAAATGCGTTCAGTTGGATGATATATGGAAATGTTTGTTTTTTTGCCTAAAATTATTCAGAATTATTTACTACGTGTTATTAAAGCACATGATGCAGATTATTTTATTTGGTTTTAAGCGTTTGAAAACAATGTAGAAACAGCTCGCAGAAAGTTTTTTTCAAATTCCTGCTCAGAAAACCTTTCCACCGAAGCTCTAAAAGGTAAACAAAATATAATTAATAAGAGATATTTTACCAAATGGTTTTTAGTTACCTCGCTGCACATCGAATTCCGTTCATTTCATCGTTATTTACAATGATGTTTAATATGTTTTCTGCATATTCAACTGCATCAATAGCAAGAAATCCGTTCTGACTTCCCTCGGACGTTTCGACAATGTCAAGCAGAGGGCCTCCGGACCTATGGGCCACCATTATAAGCCCAGCCGCCATACATTCAACTATTCCGATCCCAAAGTGTTCGTTCCACATAGTGTGTATGCCAATGTTAGCGGTTTGGTACAGTTTAAGCAGGTCTTCATAGGGAACATTGACACTGAATTGAACATTGTTCTCGAGCGACAAGTGCTTGGTCAAGTCTTGCATGTTTTTCAACCTTTCATAGTCCTCTTCATTTCGGCAGGAGCCCGCAATAACCAATTTTATTCTGTTCCAAAGAGCCTCGTCTTTGGCTAAAAGAGTTCTCAGTTCGTACAAGGCTTGAAGTTGTAGAGGATGATCTTTCTCCGGACGGAATTGGCCAACAGATAGAATAACAAACTCATCGCCCTTTCCTGTGTGCTGGAGGTTTTTCAAATGGCTCACCTCACACGGAGGATACACCCGGTGGGTCTTGAATGGCACATCCCACAGCTGCAGTATATGGTTCTCGGTCCAGGAAGAGTTCACCATTATTGTCTCGGCGCAACAGCCAACCCACTTGTACATCTAGCAGAAATCAGGTTTAAATATAAAAGTGTTTATTCATTAGTTTACATAACTCACCCTTGAGAACAATCGGTAGTAGGCAAGCTTAGTCCAAGTAAGGAACGGATTCCTCGCCACGTATTTCTTGTTGTTGTGGGACATCTGGCGCTGCTGAACCCTCTTCAACATGTCCGTACTTATAACCGGATAATGTACATAGCAGCCTACCTTGGACTGCACCAAATAGCGAAACAGTGGAAATGTGAAGGCATATCCCATGGTGTCAATGAAGATATCCGGCGGAAACTTGCAGAGTGCTTCCAGGCCCAGTACCATCGATCCAATACTCTGACCCAACAAAGTAAAGTGCGGATAGTTCTTGGCCTCAATCCAGTGGCGTTGCTTTAGAAACACAAACTTAACATTGTCACTATCGACGGCGATGTTGAATACATTCTTGGCCTTTTGCAATATGGAGTTGGGTGACGCATCTATGTCGCCGGTGTAAATGACCACCTTGGCATTGTGGTACTTCTCCTTTTAAATAAAAGAACAATTAAAGACACGTATAATGGGTTTTCACCAGTTTTCCAAGGCGTACCTGCAACGCTTTTACGGCGCACCACAAAACACGTTCACCTCCGCCACCCGCATTGCAGTACGGGTGGAAAATGCCCACGTTAATGCTGTTTTCCGACGATTTGTGTAACTTCTTTTTCCGGCTTAGCAACCATTGCCTCAGGGAAATAAATGAGAGCACAGCCACAAATACGAGCGACAACAACACCCAGAGCCTGCAAATAAAATATATTAGTAAGTTGGCTTTACTTAAAGGTCAGTATTCTTACAGTAAACCAATCATTGCTTATCTCTTCTCAACGATTCATTATTGTTTTACACGTTAATACAAAATATTGCATTATCTTTAAATTAGAGATGGACGATACTAATAATCTTTATAAAAGTCGATACCTGTGAACCGTATTTTTAAAATAAAATGTATCGATAACACTTTGAATTTGAATATGTTTTTAATTATAATTATTTTTATCTCCATTAATTTTAACATCAAGGTGTACTATTTTAATTTTTGGGATTATAATAAGTATACATACATTTATGGGTAAAATTTGTTTTAAAGATATGCTTTCCATTAAAAATCGCATGTATTGTATTTTAGTTTATTTCAAAAAAATTAACTTTTTCTAAAAAATAGTCACAGGGTCTTACAAGCTTAAAATTAAATTAACAAAGACTTAAGAACACTTGAATCACATTTTTAAAATGCAAGCAAGAAATATTAAATTTGGTAACAAAACTAAACTAAAAAAGAAATTAAAAATATGTATTTAAAGTGCTTATTCGTTGTTTTGTATAAATTTTAGTCAGAAATCAAGTTATGGTCAAGAAATCTGCACTAAAAATTCAGGAAACTCCAAAAATATATAAAAATAAAAAACAATAACTAACTTATAAATTATTTTTTAGAGTTAGATAAAATTGCATGTGCAATGTAAGAGTTTTTTCTTGTTCCACTGCTTTACATTAAAAGCTCGAGAAAGCTTTTGACATAAAATAATATGTTGGACTGAGCATGCGCTCACTTAATGGAACTTTTAAGGATAAATACAATTATACTCGCCAGTCTTAAATTCGAGACTATTTTATAAGAAAGATGAAAAAATGTTATTAATCTGACAACAAATAGGTGATCTGTGCAAGTAAATCGGGTCGTGTTATTAAGTCATCGAATGACCAAAAACTGTTTAATTTAAAAGTGAGAAACCCGAAACCCATAAAATTCACACATACATATTAAAATGGTAAGGATGAAAATGGGTGACTGCCATTTTAGAAGTGATAAAATAATTGAAAAGTGGGCAGAACGTTTTTCCAGCATAGGGAAACGTGTTTTAATGGTTATTTACCATTGAAGCATAAAAAACAGTTATGGAATCTGAGCTCTATATACCTGTGCTCGGATACATACATTATGTATGTGGGTGTAAATAAGTATATGTTTTTACATACAGACATACTTATGTATTCGCGATGTATTTTAAAAGATTATAATACACTGTCTGCTTAGCTTGCAGTTAATAGTTATCAATGATTTTAAAGTTTTTATTGACTTTTGAATTGGTTTAAATATTGATTAACTTCTTTTTATGTTTTTAAGTATATGAAATGTACACTGAGTAAAATATATGTACGCAGATATATTTGCAATAACATATTGTTGGTTTCACAGGGGTAACTATTAAGATATTGTGTTTTTGTCAATTATATTTTAATTAAGAACCTCAATTAACAAAAGTTTGGTGCGGGCTAACTTGATTTGTTCTGAAAGCTCCATGGTGTGGATGTTTATACTGTTATAGAGATTGGCAAGCCTTTTTATTGTTTTCTTTAAATTTTCCTTACTTAATTACACAATTTTAAAAATCACTTCAAACGTACATTTCCCTTAATCTTATTAGTTAGCATCAACTCGGTTCAGTTCATCCATGTGTTCTGCTGAAACCTCGGGAGCTTAGAACCCTTAAAAAAAAAGGTCCTGTTTGTTAAAAAAACCAAGTATCTCTAGAACTAAGAAAAAAAGCTTAAGAAACAGAACTATAGTCGGGTTCTCCAACTAACACTATTTTTCTCTAGCATTAAAAATGTGTGCACCACAGAGTTTCACGATTTAAGGGCGTTCAAATAAGGGGGGATACATTTTGAAAAGACTTGTTCTGCGCTTTGTTGTTCATAAGCATGTTTGGGCAAAATACGGTGGCTCTTATTGCTCCAGAGATCTCGATAGTTAACTGGACCAACAGACAGACATTTGCAACGTTAACAGTATACCCTTTCCCACTTCAAGTAATGGTTGCTCAGATACATGTTTTAAAAGAATTTATCATTAAAATTTATGTTTTTTGATTCACATTCGTATGCTCTTAATTTTAAAAGTCGAAACAAATAAGTAACAATTAATAACGTATTTTACCAAGGCAGGGTAGCCAACCAAATTATTTATTTTACAATATCAATCATTGTACAAATAATATTATATCCATAATAATGTTATATCCATTTAATAATTTCTTTGTACACATTTCAGAATAACTACACAGGAAGATACTGGTCGATTGTACTTTTCTTAGTTTCGATTTTGTTTTCCTATATCGGTAAGTATTGTGTATTTTTAGGTAGTACCATAATAAATTAAATTGAGAAATAAGTTTCTAATATTCAACTAAATACATTTTACTTAAAGTCAATTTAGTCTTCGGAACATTAGGGTTCTTTTACTCAGTCGCAAAACAAAATAATTAACTTAAGACCTCTTCTGATAAACTTTATAAAATATTCAAAAAGTAACACCACTATCTTACCATTTTCAGATGGCTCTTTCATATTGCCAGAAAATGACCCTCCCACTACGGCGCCAAAATTCTTATCCAGGGGTCACTTATACAAGGTCATCGTCGGGGAGACCATCGAGTTGCCCTGCAAGGTACAAAACCTCGGGTCATTTGTGCTTTTGTGGCGGAAGGGTTCATCGGTGCTGACAGCCGGCCACTTGAAAATAACAAGGGACCAACGCTTCAAGATAGTGGGGGACTATAACTTGCAGATTAATGGAGTAAAGACTCAAGACGCTGGAGATTATATATGCCAGCTTGGTGATCAAGAAAATCGCGATCAAGTTCATACAGTAGAAATATTGGGTAAATAAATTTAATCATTAAAGTTCCTTAATTTGTTTAAATATATTTTCTGTATGCTTTCTTAGTCCCGCCTACGCTCAGGGCTCTTCCACATAATGGGCAAGTTACTGCCCGAAAGGGAAGTACTGTCACCTTAGAGTGCAAGGCTTCTGGTAATCCGGTGCCCACAATTTTCTGGTTCAAGAAAGATGTGTTTTCCGGCCCAACTCACTTGTCAGATAGCTCAACGTTAATATTGGAAAACGTGGACAGACATCACGCAGGCACGTATCAGTGTTCAGCCGATAATGGAGTCAAAGATCGCGTATCCATGGACATACAGCTGACCATACTCTGTAAGAAAAATATTCAATTATTTACAAAAAGAATTAAGTAACTAATAACATTGTTTCAGCTCCACCTGAAATAACTGTGGAGAAGTCCTGGGTTCATGCATCTGAAGGATACGATGTGGAGCTGGTGTGCATTGTTCATGGTGATGTTAACTCTGAAGTAAGTACAAAATATTAAATAATTATATATATTTAAAGTACTTTTAAACATTTAATACTTGATTTCTTGCTCTTAAAGATGCTGTGGTACCAGAACTCATTTTTACTTGATGCAACCGATCGCCGTTCTATGTATCCACGTGATGATAGATACAGCCTCATTATTCGGAACTTTCAGCCAACAGATTTCGGAAATTATAGCTGTGTCGCTGATAATGCCTTGGGAAGAACAAAGAAATATATTGAAGTATCTGGCCGGCCGGGTCCTGCTGATTTTATTTCCCCAGCATTGAGCGGATTCCTAGATCACTACAACTTGACATGGACAATCGAGTCTATACCTCCGCTGGACGAGATTAAGCTTTTGTACCGACGACTATTGGTAATTATAAACTTAAATATCTTTTGTTTTACTGTGTAATACATACCATTGACTCATTTTAGATGAACGAAACCTACCAGCATCCTGGGAAATGGCACGAATATCACATTAAGCCAACTCCAATTAGAACGGATGCATCCCACTTCTTAATGTCGTATCTCGTCAAAAACTTGGAGCACAATGCTGTCTACGAAGCAATTGTTCAGGCTAAAAACAAGTATGGATGGAACGAGGTATGAAACAGTTTGTTTGACAATAAACCTAATACTAAAACATTATATTAAAATATTTCTTCAGATCAGCGATATTCACCAGTTTTATACACGAAATCATGACCTTCTTCTCGACATCGATATGGAATATAAAATGGGCATTTCAAGCAATATTAGAATATCTCCATCTTTCTGTGGAATAATTTTATCTGTTTTTATGTTAGTACTCTATTCCATCATTAGTGTTTAAGAAAGAATGAGTGGGGTTTATTTGCAAATATAATTTAAATGGTGCCTTACTAAAACTTTAGCAAATAATTAAATTTACATGTATGTACGTTAAGGAATCGTATTTAAAGTATTGAAATCTCAATAGAATACTTCTCTCAATAGAATATTATGAATACAATTGATGTACTTCCGCAATGTTTTAAGATGTGCAGAGGATTCTTAATTTTTTTTTTTACTACAAGATAAGTTGGAGTTAACACTTTAAGACATAAACAAAATCATATTTTTATTTTTTCTGTGAGGATCACTTAAAGGAAACTATGAAAAATATTAACAAATGTTTTAATTTGTAACCGTACTTTATTGTTTTAGCCTTAGAAGGGTTTTAAAATTAGTGTAAAGAATCTGAGCAAAATTTGAGTGCCCAGTCTCCCGTAAGCCCGATCCATGAACTGAGTACCGGATTATATCATAATATGATAACTCTCAAAACAGAGCAAATAAATCAGCCCAAACGAAACTAGCTGATATTGATAAGAACTAATTACGTCATACCATAAAGGGTCCGAAAGTAGGCCGTTAAATTAGAATTATCTAGATACGATCGGCCAAGAAGCCTTCAAATTTAAATAATGAAATTTGAATATTTGCACAAACGATATGTACATAAGCACAAGTATTCTCAATACATCTTAAAATTCACAGGGACAATGTCCAAAAGCAGATAAAAACATTTACCACGTTTATACGATGCATATCTCCATATTCTTCATATTTTTGTATTTAATGGTATGATCGTTTTCTAAGTTGTGTTATTATTAAAAAAAAAAACTCACGTTACCCAGAGAATATGTTTTATAATTATTAATTAGTTACAAAATTGTTATTCCCCAGAGTGGTGAGATATTTTTAACCATATCGCGTAAGGGTACTTTAATACACCCATAGCCGCAATCGTATAAGCGTAGTAGCTGTTGATTAATTAATAAATCTTCTCCAATGAATATTTAGAAATTAGAAAATATGGTAATTATCAAATTCTCTACTGTTGCACCGTAGGTACATGCTTGTCCGATGTGTGACACTTTTCTCGTGGCACATTAACCAGCTCACCAAAAGTAATTAAATTTTTTTATTTTCTTTTGAACAGAAAGTATTTTTTAAGTTTTTACTAGAGCTGGCATTCTTTCTCACATTCTGGGTAGTTGAAATATACAAAGGTAAACTATTTGACAAGATAGATCAGCATTAAAATTCACAGCTGAAAAAGATTAGAAGTTTAATAAGAATACTTAAACAAATACAGTATATACCCTCCTGTAATCATAATAAACATACCTACATACATATTGCAAATATCGTTCAACGATTGTAGATACGTTTTCATGATAGGTATGGTATACCAAAGAGAATAAAAACCACATATAAAATAAATACTTAGAGTTTTAAATAATTAGGTAATAAGAACCATCGATCTAAAAGGTTACATTTCCCCATTAATTTTATCAGTCTAAGTTATGGTTTATTTTACATTTTTATTCTTTTTTTTTCGAATTTATGTACATAATCTTCAAGGAAAAAAAATAGTAAAACGGGATTATAAAAGACTTTTAAATAATTATCTAGAACTTCTAAAAATGTTGTTTTTGTTAAATTAGACCAAAATTGAGTTTGATGTTTTTGAACAGTTTAAGTTAAACAAAATTCAAATCAATTTTTTTAAATTATTATGAAACCTATCTATCTAATAAAAATACTACAATTCCATATTATTAATAACAATATCTTTAGACACATAATCAAACAACATATTAATAGATTTAAATGAAAATTAAGAAAACAAAAACCAAACAACTGTATAATACAACATAAATATTTTAAACGGATAAAATGACAGTAGTAGTTAAATAATAATAATTCTTCTGTAAGTTCAGAAAATGTACATATGTGTGTCCCAATACATATGTATTAAAATATGTGCGCAATATTCGTAAAATTGGGATCGTATTATGGACGTAATAATAAAATTAAAATATCTTTTATTTTAAATATAAGTGTTCTAAGTCATAAGAAATATAAAATATCTCATTAGTGTTATAATTTCGAAAAAAAAGATTTACTTTACCGTAAGTGTATAAGATCTACCTACTAATAATGAATGGCATTATACATAACAAACTTACAAAGCACGAATAAATCATTTTACTAGTAGATAAACTTACTTTTTTTTAGAGCTTGTGTGGGTGGGGTTATGGTTGGATTTTTATCCTTAAACAACACCTTCGCTTAATAATATCTAAAGAATATAAAAAGTGCTTTTATTTTGGTCTAGTGAAGATTATTTTAATGTATAATTTGCTTGAATAGTATTTTTATTACAATCTATATTTATTCGGTGTTTAGTCAAGGGGAGCTCCATCCGGAGAAGTGGATAGAATCGATGGTTGAGGACTTATTTGTGCAATGGTTGTCGGTCTGATTGACAGTAATTGAATAGCTTCTAGCAGCCCGTCCTGACTGGTTGAAGCCAATGGCCAATTTCCATCTGCAATAAACAAATGTTTAATTTAATTTTAAAAAGCAAATACTATTGTTTTAAAAAAAATACCCGAATTATGCGAAGTATATCGTTCAGAACTGGACACTTTGTAGCAAGTAGATTTTAAAGTATTCATTGGCATTATTCTCGTTTGGTTCCATGTCACCGTGTTCCTGTCAGTTTTCGATGCTTCCCACGGCATTGACCACCTTCCTCATCTGGCTTTCGGGATCCGTAGAGATCCCATCTATAACTTCCCCAGCAGCAGCCTCTGACCAACGTCGCTGACCATTCAGCGGAAATAGTGGAAAACTTAATGATGACTTGACGTTCCTATGAAATGGTATCTTCATGGACAGCAATTGTCCTGGGTTTGGCAAGGGACCGCGTGTGTGCTCAAAAATAGCTTGCATTGGGTTGGCATCGCAAAAATTTAATTGCGGTGAAGGACCGCGTGGCTGATCGACTTGAAATAAATTAAACATTTTTATTAATTTTGCGGCTAAATAGTAATGCTTAAATAAGTACCTGCTTCAGAAATTCCAGTGGCAATTGGGCGCTGATCGGTTAAAGAGTTTCCTCTGGAGTCCATTTTTGTACTTGGCCCACATAAATTGGGCGACGGAGTTTGAGATCGTTGGTCATATTGATTGCTAAAAAAAGGGAGCTAATTGTTGAATATTTATTGTAATATATTACAAAATAGTACCGCTGTTTCATAACACTGCAGTCTTGTTCATGGGGAAATCCCACTGGGGATTGGCAAACAAAGCAACAAGTCAAAGATGAAAATGCATCATAGCTGGCTGCACAGAATTGGTGCTGAATATTTATTACAGCCTGTGCATTTTCTAGTACAATTAGTTCGTTGTGCTCTCTAAACCGCTTCTGATCCAATTCGGTGTTGGACGATTGATCCATTGATGATATGGTAACAAAATCCTGCAGCAAAGCCAACATGTGAGTCTTGACTGTTCCCGTGGCCACTGTTGTTGCTCTACAAACAAACAATTAGTACACTTAAGAGGCTCGCTGATCGTTCTCACCTTGCTAGATCATTCCACGAATTTGTCAAATAAGATGTTGTATAATTATTTAACAACGGCTTTTCGCTCAAAGACCACTGCTCCAAAACTGCTATTGAATGTGCCAACTTTGAGCCGGCAGTACATAAAGTGTTCAAAGCACTTAAATAATTAATCCAAGCGGCAGAACATTCACTCAAAGCTGTTTTAGCTGATATTGAGGAATTGCTGCCACTACTTGAAGTAGCTGAGTGTCCGGAATTGTTGCACAGCTCCTCCATTTTAAGGACTTAATCTGTAAACGGAAATCATAATGTTATTGCTAAAGAAACTTTCGTTCGATACTTGTGAACATGAAATATTTTGACCTTCTACAAATAACAAATTAAGTTTTGTATACACAACTTATTAGGAAAAAAAACTGACTTTACCTAAAAAATCAAAAAAAAAAAGGGTGAGTTGCTGAGACTTCAGTTGGTTAACAAAATCGTTAATAATTAGAGTTACATTAGAGGAATTCTTTTTAAATAACACTTAAGTTTGACAACAACAGTAATACAAAATTACATGAAACTTACTACTCCGGTTCTATGCAAAACCTGTAAACAAACAACAATAGACTACGTTTAATGGTAACATGTGGTTCTTTGATAAACAATTAAAATCTTTTTAAAAACTAAACCACTACATTTTGGTTTCCTTATTAATAATATGTATTATTAATAGCGGTTTGCAAATCTGACTGAATTGTATTACACTTTGCGAGGATATAACATCTTTATTTGATCAACCCAAGTCGACATTTCATTATTTTTATATTCAGGCCACAACCTCTTTTACTTTAAGATGATTCAAGCCCCCATTTGTTCAGTTATCAACTCGGTTTTTTTATATTTTGATTTTTAACTTACTTAAAAAATTTTGCCGGACGAGACGCAGTATGACCGTTACTAAACTGTGCAAAAACACAAGGCCCGTTCCCCAAATCAAAAAAGTACCAAACTATATTTTTACTCTTAATAATTAAACATCCCCTCGTTATGGGTTTGGTTATTTACTTACTTAGTTTAATTTTTATTTTATTAAATAGGGATAACAGTTAAATTGTCAAATAAAAATTATATTAAATGGTTACTAGTTTCAGTATTCAGTATTTGGTTTCTTTTAATGTTAGAATGTTTTCCCTTTTCGTTTATGTTCACATTAAACAGCTGATAATGGTTTGTTTATTTATTTTTTTCGAGAAACAGAGCCTGTTGAACTTCTTTATTAAATTTATCAAATTACACAAAGTTAAATGAATTTGTTTACTGTCATATTTACCATTAGTACAATTTGCGGTCTTGACGCTTTTAAAACAGCTATCGTGCCCAATGAGTTCATTGTTCATTTCCATTCCAAATACTTTGCGCCGGTCAGAGAGTCCTTCATCAAAACAAAACTCCTTAGTTCAAACGTATGTATTATTTATGTCTTCTAAAAAATAATGTTTTGTATTTGAAGCACACTTTTTAGTCCAAAAGCTATTTTAACTTAAACATACATTTTTATCTAAAAGATACTTTTGTATCTAAAGGATTCACAAATTGTTTTGTATCAGAACATTTAAAATACATTTGTAGCAGTACAGTTGAATTAAAAAGATAGTCTTGAATTTAAAAGAATCTTTTGTGCTAAAATACAACATTTAAACCGAAATACATTCTTCATCTCTTTACTAAATTATTTGATTTTCGTTTTATTTCTCTAGTTAACAAATTGGAAAATTATTCCGCGTAACAATTTAGCTTGGCAATATCCCAGCGATTTTGATGTCTTAAGAGTTTTGGAGGAAACCGAAACATCGCAGAGGTTAATTATAGAAAGGATTGAATCTCACCCAGCAGTCAAGGGAGTAGTTCCGCAGCGAAGTGTTCGCAGAATTCTGTCCTATCACCCGTACAGCAATGTAACAAGTAGAAGCCGTCAACCTCGAGGAGTTTTGAGGAACAGAATCCCGAACAATGATCGAAACCGGCAGGTTTGTTCAGTACTGCACGCCAACGTCCTTTGGAAACTCGGGATTACAGGCAAAGGAGTCAAAGTAGCTATTTTTGATACTGGTTTAACCAAAAACCACCCGCACTTTCGAAATGTAAAGGAGCGAACAAACTGGACAAATGAAAAGTCCCTCGACGACAGAGTTAGTCATGGGACCTTCGTCGCCGGGGTTATCGCCTCCTCCAGGGAGTGCCTAGGCTTTGCTCCTGACGCCGATCTTTACATATTCAAAGTCTTCACGAACTCTCAGGTGCGTAGACTGTATCTCATCGTAGGATAAAAGTCTTATGTATTCCAACTTCAGGTCTCCTACACTTCCTGGTTTCTAGACGCCTTCAACTATGCAATATTCAGGAAAATTAATATTCTCAACCTTAGCATCGGTGGACCCGACTTTATGGACGCTCCGTTCGTTGAAAAGGTTTTGGAACTATCTGCCAATAATGTCATAATGATATCGGCTGCTGGAAACGATGGCCCCCTTTATGGCACTCTAAACAATCCTGGTGACCAAAGCGATGTGGTTGGCGTGGGCGGTATTCAGTTTGATGACAAAATCGCCAAGTTTAGTTCAAGAGGAATGACCACGTGGGAACTTCCCCAGGGCTATGGAAGATTAGGACTCGATATAGTCACATACGGAAGTCAAGTCGAAGGAAGCGATGTGCGCAAGGGCTGCAGACGCCTCTCGGGCACATCCGTTTCCTCGCCAGTTGTTGCAGGAGTAGCTGCACTGCTTATAAGCGGTGCGTTTAAAAAAATCGACTTGATTAACCCTGCCTCTCTGAAGCAGGTTCTTATTGAAGGTGCCGAAAAGCTTCCACACTACAACATGTTTGAGCAAGGAGCTGGAAAACTGAATCTATTAAAGAGCATGCAGCTGCTTTTGGCTTATAAGCCGAAGATAAGCCTTATTCCATCTTCTCTCGATTTTACTTTGAACTATATGTGGCCTTATAGCTCTCAGCCTTTGTACTATGGAAGCTCCGTGGTGATTGTAAACGTGACCATACTTAATGGCATTTCGGTAACCAGTCAGTTGGTTGGTACTCCAAAATGGATACCCGACCTCGATCATTACGGTCAATTTCTTCAAGTATCAACCCAAGTTTCCCCTATTTTTTGGCCGTGGACCGGATGGATGGCAGTTTTTATTGGTAAGCTAAGTAAATAAATATACCCATTGTTAATTTTCACTGATTTTAAGAAACCATTAAAAAAAATAAGTTGGACCAAAGATTTATTCCACTTCTAAGGGGTAAACTAATTCACGAGACCCGAATTATTTAATTTTTAAATGTGCTTAAAAATGCCCTAATTTGTTTTATTTTAGCTGTAAAAAAGGATGGAGAAAACTTTGAAGGAGTTTGTAAAGGAAGCATCACGTTGGTTGTGGAAAGTTTGAAAGAATCAACCAACGAAACCCATCTAACAGAGGTGAACTTTCCACTTACAGTAAAAGTTACTCAGAAACCTCCAAGAAACAAAAGGATACTGTGGGACCAGTACCATAGCTTAAGGTACCCACCGCGTTACATACCACGCGACGATCTGAAAGTAAAATCAGATCCACTGGACTGGAGAGCAGACCATATACACACAAACTTTAAGGACATGTACACACATTTAAGAAACGTTGGCTATTACATTGATGTTTTGCGGGAACCTTTTACCTGTTTTAACGCGTCAGATTACGGCGCTTTATTGATTGTGGATCCTGAGAGAGAATTTGGCGGCGATGAAATAAAGGCTTTAAAGGAAAATGTTTATACAAAAGGCCTAAATGTCGTCGTATTCGGAGATTGGTATAACACAACGGTGATGAAAAAAATAAAATTCTTCGACGAAAACACGAGGCAATGGTGGACACCTGACACTGGAGGCGCCAATATTCCAGCCTTAAACGACTTGTTAAAGCCTTTTGGAATTGCCTTTGGCGACTTTGTTGGAGAGGGACACTTTAAACTGGGCGACCATTCAATGTATTATGCTAGTGGTGCCGCAATCATTAAGTTTCCCAAGAACCCAGGGGATATATTAGTCGGAACAAAACTAAATGATCAAGGACTTTCGGTATGTTAACTTTAAATTTATTGAATTCACCTTAAATAAAGATATATATTTTCCAGATAATAAATTCAAAAACACCGAACAAGGAGGCTAAGGTAGATTTACCTATTTTTGGTATGTTTCAAACCAAGACAAACAGTATAGAAAGCAACGAGGAAATTATGAGCAATGCGGAAAGCAATTTGGTTGAGACTGTAGCTACAGACTACTCAACATTTAAAAATAGAGTCTTGCTATTACGAAAAAATGAACGAAGTATCAGCCCTGCCAAAATAAATAATTATCAAACTTATAGTGAAGGACGAATTGCCGTTTATGGGGACTCGAACTGTCTGGATTCGACGCATCTCGAGAAGGCTTGCTACTGGCTTTTGATCACATTTTTAGATTTTGCAATAAACTCTCACAAATCCAGCTTATTGCAGAATCTAAATCGTATTTCGGAATTTCAAAACTTAAAGGTAGCTCCTCTACCAATAAGGATATCAAATAACAAATTAAAACCAGGTTCCGAAAACTGCGAACATCTTGTTTGGTTAACCGCAACAAAGCGAGAAACACCTACGGATATGGAATCTTCTATTCGAAATGCGGTTACTAGGGAAAGTGAAGGTTGGGTATATATTTAAACTGAATTTAAAACCATCTAACATTTATTTGTTGTTCTTTCAGAGTATGAAAACAACGTAATTAAAAATATATTAGATGCGGAGATCACAAAATTAACGCTAAGCAATGACTTTTTAACAGGAACCCAAGCCGACGATAGTTTAAGAACTCCAATTATTTTCATGATTAGTTTAAGTTTAGTTGTTATTATATTATTTGTTTTATTCATAAAACGTCGATTTATTTTGTAAATAAATCTTTTATTTTTGTGAACAAGCCATTTTACTAAAAAAAAAAAAAACAACTATTAGACAGGCCACTAAAATAGGCCTGCTGGGGGGTAATAAATTAAATAAATAAATAAATAAATTATAAATAAATTAATAATAAATTTAACTCATCATAAAATCCCCGATTATAGAAGTCAAGTTACCGGGAAAAAAGAGGTAAAAAGCGTAATCGTCACTGGAACGTAAAATACCCACATGGCAAAAAAACGAAGCCAGCTGGAATCGTACAATACCCAGTACCTCGGCGATATTAAGAAGTTAAATTCATTCCATTTAATTAGTTTTAAAAACACATTTTATTCATTTGTATAATTTTAAAATCTTTAAATTGTAAGTTACTTAAAAAATTAAAAATGAGAGCATTTCAATCGTTTCTACATACAAATAAATTTATTTGTAAAGATTTTTTGTTTGAATTAGTTGTAAAAAGCTTTGTGCTTTTGACAAAAAGTCGATGTATTTTTCTAAGGTAAATAAATTATACGTATTTAATATATTTGAATATTGTACATTCAAATTACAGTTATAGATATACAAAATGTCCAATAATTTACACTTAACTAAATAAATTAATTTACAGGAATTGTATTATTTTTATCGATGTCGTACCTAATGTATGGAAAGTTAATCTTAAATTACGGCTTGCTTTAATCTGTGGCAATATACAACATAGCCTATCATTTTTTTTCGTTGTCAATTTTACTTTTATCCAACGATGACGACACCATTCCGCCTCCATTAGAAGGATACAGCTTTTCTAAATAGTTTAATGATTCATTCAAAAAAGTCTGAAAGAAAAATGTTCGAGTTAATGGATGAAGTTCAAATAATTTCGTGACTTGTGTCCCACCTGGAAGGCATGGAGAACTGCCATTATTGCGGGCGATCCGAATCCGTGCGTTATCAAGGAGAAATGTGTTAAGTGGCGTTGCATCGATGGCTCCAACAAATGCTGTGATCTCGTTCCGAAATGAGTTGTACGATCTTGGCTTAGGATCTGCATTAGCTCTTTTGTAATCTGCAAGTTTTAAGTTTATTTTTTGGTTATTATTTTTTACACTAATAATTTGAGTTTTTTTGAATAATCGGTTACAAATCTAATGGCTTGTTTCGCGGATTAAAAAAAAGGTATTCGACCTTACCTGCTGGGAGTGAAGTATGAGCTCTTTCCGTCGGTACGAGTCCTGTGGCTCCGTTTGGTGTCGCACAATGTACTCGGCCAGCTGCCTGGCGGGGAATTCGGTCTCGCACACGAAGTGAAAGTCCTTGGCCAGGTGAGTCGCCTCCCCCTCCACCAAGGAGGTGAGTAGCGTTACGTTGGCCGCTTTTCGTCTGCCAGCTGGTAAGTTCAGGCCGATCTTCTCCAGCTTCTCCCTCAGCAGACGACCTCCATTCTTGCTCTTAGCCCTAAACGGAGAAAGTTTATTTTAGCTAAAGCTTCAGTTGGAGGAGAATCGCGTCTGAACCCACCTTCGGAGCACTCCGCCCAGTAGGGAGGCGTTCAAACACTCTGGGGGCGACAGTCGTCGCTGCACTTCGGCTATGGTGACCTTGTATTTCGAGGTGCTCGATAGGAGGCTAAGGCGACCAGGAACTGCACAGAATACCTCGCTGGGCGAACCCGATCCAATGTTCCCGGCTTCTTTTCCGCTTTTCATGCCTGCCAATAAACGCAATACCAAAATTCAGACTCCATGAGTATGTACACCAAATTCATATTGTTCAAGGTAAGGAAAATATATTATTATTGCCATTGTTGTTATTGTTCTGCCAAAGCAAAGTGTGAACGCAGGACGTGGGGATCATTTTACCCGAATCCTGCCAATTAGGAGGGCAAGATTCAATTTCACAATGCACACAAACTCAACATTTTTCAGGGTTGGTCCAAGCAATGTTATTCAGGCGTGCTCGTAGTTCCGCCTCATACGCAACATGAAGTGGAATGCAACTTACAAGTTCATTATGAATATGAAATAAAATGTTGTAGGTACATAAACATAGTCCTAGTTGCACAAATACAAACAATGGCCAACAACTTTTTTTAGACATAAATCCCTAAAAATACATTCTACACTTACGAATTTAAATTCACTTTTGAACTAAGCTTTAAATTTTTTAAAAATTTGTGAAATACCAAATTTATGAATCTTTACAAATGGTCTATTGTGGGTGGAAAATTGGTTTATTTTTATTTTAAAAAGCCTTTATTTTGGTTATTCGATTAACAACAAATGACATAAAAACTTTGAACTTTAATCTCAATCTAAGATTTTTGGACTGTTTTACCTAAGGACTTTTTAAACTTTTTTATAATTCTTTGGGTAAACCTTCTATATTTAATTTTTACGGACTTAATTTTTAGGTCTAAATATGTACTACAAAAATATAATTGCAAATCCTAAGAAACACTTTACTGTCCTCAAAGACCTTGGTTGGTTGTAATATTAATATTGCAAAATAGCCTTAAATAGCCTAATATTTTTTAGTTCTACTCACTCTTTATAAGCGGCAAGTCCGACATAAAAGCCACGTTATCGTCGAGGGCAGGAGCTTGGACATCATCGACAGCATTTTGAAGGGCTTGGTGCAACGCGAGGGACTCGTGCTCATGACCAAGTCTGGTTCCATGCGCAGCACCCGCCGATATTGCACTGCCGTAGTCGCTTCTTCTATCCGTGTACGGAAATCCATGTGACAGTTGGGTCTGCAACATTTTTAGGTTAAACATAATGTGAACTTGCTATTATAAAAATATGTCAGAGGTTTAATATATTTTAATTAAAAACCGCAATACTTAATGTGTTGGATTGAACCAACAATAAAAAATAAATCTATTAAAAAACTTTTTTAAAAAACCCCAGTAAGGGTGCTTTCTTGGGACTTCCCTTTACTTATGTCAGATAATGTTATAATATTTTTTTTAAGCTTTTAATACTTTTTTCCTTGCTGTCGATATATGTTAGACATGCTCGTATTTTTAAATTTAACCGGAAAAATTGTTTGCTAAATTAATTTTGGCACGAATTCAAGCGTAAAAAGTATATTTTGTAGTGCAGTGTTATTCCTGCTGGTATTGTAAAAACGATGCCAGTAATTGCGAGATTATTAATACATCGGCGCTTTAGTTTCGCCAAAGGGGTTGAATTGGCAGACCGGCATAGCCAATCCCAGCTCCTTGCCACTAATGTATGCAGACCCCTGTCTCTGTGTGCGTTGTGTTCCGTATCTGTGTGAGAGTCCCCGTCGGCGGACAGATGCGCACCAGAGGATGCGAGCGAGGATGCGAGGATACGCCTTTTCGTGGCATTAACGTTGCGTTTTACACTGCACCACTGGCGGAGTGGATAAACGGGGGAAACGGACTCCCTTCGGCGGGCTAAGGCTGAGCTAGGAATTTCATCGTTGTTGGCAGGACTTTCTTGCGAAATCTCAAGAACATTTTTTACATTTTTGGGAGGATGTTGTTTTTTTTTTAATGCACTCGAATGGAATTCGTTCAAAAATAACTTCGACAACTTTCACAGAATGGGGCAATTTCCACCCCTGCTGAATGTTCCATGGCCTTCGAAGCCAAGAATGTAGCAAAATATGTGCAAGAATAATGTGGAACAAGACGCAAATTCTTAAACGGATAAAAAGATTGAGGCCGGGTCTCCACTTCCATCTTGTTGGGATTTGCAGTAATTTGTTGTGAAATAAATGTTTATTCATGACATATTTCAAAAATCTAATCTTTTGTAGCTGCTGCAGATTTAAATCATAGCTTTTAAACTATTTTTGTATATTTAAAAATATGTTCATTGAAAATTAGTTAAATAGTATTTTCTTATGAATTTTAATAGTACAGTTTATCATTTCTTTGTTATTAATTCTTTAAAAACATTTATCTTCCAATAAAATGAGCTACCGATTTCTCAGTTAAGCTAACACAAAAACATTATTTTTTAGTGCGCTCTACTTACAACATGTCCCTGCAACTCAGCCTCTCTGTGGGTCCTGTGGATCCCCAGTTGGTCCTGCGTTGACCTCAGTCCCGCCAACTGGTTGTAGTGGTGCAGTGGGGCGTGGTGCAGCGAGGAGAGCGGCTGGCCGTACGGGTCCGTGCCCAAGTACTCGAGGGCACCGTGGTTCTGCAAGTACCCGGATATCTAAATAACGCTTGGGAACAATCAGGGGCAGCCCTCGGAGCCTCGGAGCGGAGTGGAATGCTTACCTGTTGCTGGGGGGGACTCTGCGTGGAGTGGTGGAAGGGGGGCGGAAAGTACGGCGGCTGGAAGTCGGACTGCAGCGACTGGTGGTGCATGGTGGCCGCCGATCCATGGGTGCTACTGTGCCCACTGTGCCCGGTGGCCGGACCACTGCGCCCCGTGTGTCCGCCGGAATGCGTTGTGTACGCCGCACTGCCGCTGGACAGCCCTAGACTCCCATGTCCACTGAGGCGTTCCTGGGGAAAGAGATGAGCATTAACACATGTAAACCCGGCTTGGAAAAAAATTCCTAGAGAATTTGTATTTTTTATCGCTAAAAAAAAAGTACCGGCGGCAAAGCGAGGTCGTTTCATAGTTTTTCTTAGCAAAGTGCTGAAATGATTGAAAGTCTTTTGCGATAGAAAAAACCTGATATACCGAGTACCAGTTGTCAACTACTCCAATCATTATATTTAATACTGATTTACCTAATCACTTTTAATTTGGTTATTGTTTCATAAAAAATATTCAAACTTTGGTAAACCACTTTTTGAGAATTTTTGGAGAGTTCTTGATTCATCCTCATACATTGATCAATGGGCACATTACCTCATTCAAATCGCAAAAAATTTGAGTAAGAGTCGGATATGAAGGTCTGTCTTCCTTGGAAACGAACTTATGTCTACCAAAAAACACTTAGAGTTTGATTTTCATTAAATAAGGTTTTTTACTTTTTTATGTTTGGCCTATAAATTATAATATCCAATTATATAAAGCCTTTTTATAATATTACATTTTTTTTAATGTACTAAGTAAATGTGATCAGTAAGCTTTGATTTCTAATATTTGTATCTGAAACGCGAGTGATCACAGCATGTTTTATTAACTTTCAGGCCAAGTTAAAGAACTGATCACCTTGAAAATACGTTTTAGCGTAAAGTCTTACAATTTAACCTCTGTTAATAAAACCATTAACAAAACACTGTCACAACAATTTTTTTGGCGGTTAAGTTATGTATTTAACCACCACGTAATTCTCCAAACAGTCAATTATTTCCAAATTTATTGAAATATACCTGAACCTGAATTACAGCTGGCATATCCACATACGCTAAAGTCATGTTATCATATTTAAATTCACTGTAAACTTTATGCACACATATTTATTGAGGTTTTCCGGTTGTGGCTTAGAGATATATCAGTGTATTCCGGAACTATGTACTATCACAACGGATAACACTCGCACGTGATGTAATTCGAATGGGCTATATGTAGTGTTTATAGGACCGACACGCGCTTTTTTCCGGACCCACAGCAGCATCAGCAGTCGACGAGCGACGAACGCGAAATGAGAACTAGTCTCTCGTCAGTGTGCCAAAAAGGCAAAAAGGTTTTTTTTTTCATTTTCAGCCAGCGACGCCGGCTTCGCTTCGCAGTCGCTACCGTTAGAGGTCGGTTAAGGAGTCACTTACATACTATATGTGAGCTCCATAGGAGCTCTCATTGTGATTGCCGAGTTTCAAAGGAAAGCACATTTAAATCTGGGCAGCATAAAGGACACATAATGAGGTCGGAAGCTCGGCTTAGTGAATGATATCACACAAGCCATTTGACATCCTGCCCAGTCGTGGGGCCTTTGAATTACCAGGACTCACAGGATGCAGTGTCAATAGAAGATGCAGGCGATAAGGCCGATACATAACACATTTGGGTATCCATAACTGCGCGGTTATTGATTCCTCTTTAAATTTTGCCCAACTACCCAGCCATTCGATTAGGCTAAATGCATCACATTAGGTCTGAGAGGAGGAGGTGGAGGAGAGAGTGGCTTTCATTTACCTGCTCCTTAATTCGGCATTGTGTCCGGGGATTGCGGAAAAAGAATGACAGTAATTTGACACAAAACGTTGAGGTTTTCAGAAATCGAACATGTTTATTCGATTGTATAAGTGTGTGCATCGCATTGGGAGGAGTGGAGTAGAGTGCAGCAAAGGCCTTCATTGTGGTCCAAATAAGGAACATCTCCAAGTGGACCAAAGAAGGCGGCCTATGAATGCCCAATGCTCGTACGCTCTATTTTCTTCGCATTCACATCGCTTTAATCAACTAATTCATATTGCTTACACATTCGACTGGCAGCTCAATTATTTATTACTGAGGTATATTTATTACTGGATGATTGAGAACTATATTTAGAGGTTAATGAATTTAAAACTAAGAATCCATTTATTTTGAAGCAAAATATTTAATAAAAATTAATTTCTCTGTTATCATAAATTTACAGTGCCCGCAAAACCAGTTGGTGGCAGTCTTCAGTGAGTTTGTTCAACATAAAACACCCCTATCAAAGAATATCTGCTGAGCTACTAAGTTCCTGCTATCAAATTATGAATCGACAAGATGTATTCGTGTAACATTAGTGGATATGCAGAATATTCACATATGAATTGTATAGTACATAAACAAATCTTGATCGTCGAGTTCACCAGGGCTCGAGCTTTGGTAGGGAGCGTTCTTCGGCTGGCCCAAGAACGTGGCAATTGCGGATCGGGCACGACTTTATTGTGGCTTAATAAATTAAAATAATTTTGATTGATTACTTTGGATTATCTTGTCATTTGCCAACATCAAATAGAATATTTAAGAATACAGGTAAACCGGTTCTCTTTTGTCTTGCGTGAATATTCGGGTATCGACGACGACGACGACGACGACGACGACTGGGCTCTCGGTGGTTTTCTTTTCCTATTCCCCAGAGATTTCGCGCAGAATTCGTGCTTGGCTCTAATCAAAGCCAAATCTTGGTATTAACTATTGGTTCAATTAAAACGGTATGTCTCGATGGAATGTGTGTACCACACTTGGTAGTGCATCCTAGACTCTACATAGCTCCTGTAAGGGCTCTATGATTTATCCCCGTAAGCACATTTTAATATCCAATCTTTCTGTTTGTTTACTTGTGCTCGGATGGATGGATGGATGTTATTTAATATTTGGTAGCCGCTAATATGCGGCTGTCTGCTCATCCGTCGTGGCTTATTCTCGGCTCTTGCCGTCACTCAATACCGTCAATAGCGTCTTGGCCCGCTCCGGTTTTATTGGTATGCGTATATGCGTGGCTTTTGAGTAATGCTTTTGACCCTTTGCCAGTTGGCAGTTGCCGTCCGCCGTGGCTGTTATTTTTATTTATTTATTTATTTTGTTCTGGGTTTTTTTTCTGTTCTTTCTTTATTATTAATTGTGCGATTGGAAACTCTTGGTTTTCAATCACATGAAATTCAGAATTTTACTCCATTGTTTGCTATTGCCTAGACATGAATATGCTGAAATTTCGGACTTACTTTGGTGGTCAATACTCCCATGGCGTAATTCAAGATAAAGATAAATAAATTATAAAGGTTCGAATGGTTTCTTGGCGGGCAAAGACTATCTGGTTTTTGGTCTTTTGGTTTTTGGTAGGCACAGGTAGACAGTTGGAAGCTGTTGAGCAGGTCGAAATAGTTTCACCTCAACTTCAAGTGTGTTCCAAGCTCCGACGGTCATACATAAAAGCCAGGCATAAAGCCAGGCCAGGCCAGGCTCACATACGCACAATTTACACACACGCCGTATATAAATGCGCACTTCACTTGGTATTCTAATGAAATGTTATCCACTTGCGAATGATCAATTGCCATTAAAAGAGTTTTGACTCCAAAATCAGGGTTCACTTTTCTAGATGGCCTATTACAGTTCGTGCTCCAATGTTATTGCTGTCGTTTCTCTCTTTGCCACCCTGTCTTCTTAATGGGTTTTGGATCCGTTTTCTAACGTTAGATTTTTGCATTTACTCAGTTGCAATTTTAAGTCCGCAAAATAAAGAATGTCTTTGAAAATGTAGGTAAGTAGCTACATTTTTTAACAAAAATAAACACCCTTCATATAAATTTTTTAAGCTTAAATAATAAATGTTTTATAACAACGCTTAATTTTAACTGTGTTCTTTCTCAAGCTTCTGCTAATTATGTTAGTATCACAGAAATTATATTGCTTATTTTTGTAATCCTTGATTTAGTTAAAAAAAATTGCAGAGCTGTGTTTGTTCAATAGCTGCATTAGGAACCATATCCTTAATTTTACAAGATTTATTTAAAGCAGAAGATAATTTTTAACGGCCGATACCGTTTCGGACGAAAATTTATTTTATTAATATCATGAGATAACTTATTGTGCGTATCCGAATTAATGTTTTTAATTTTTGTCATAAACCCAAAAAACGTTTCTCGTTCAATGACTTTTAAATCAACATAGACACATCGCACTCCCATGCAAAACGTTTAGTATGTTTCTTGCGTTAAAATTTTAAATTTATAATTTCAGGCTGCATTTTTATAAAGGACTACGAGGATGTGTCACGATGTGACTCAAAGAAAGCAAGGTCCATCCCCCAATTCATATTTTTTTCTTATTTACATTCACTTTACATTGTTCTACACACTGTGTGCGTCATCTAGGTTTGGATTTGAGAAACTGAAAAAACCACCCATAGATGGCTCTAATAACCACTTTAGAATCAAAATAATCATTTAAACAAATTAAATTAAATTATTATCTGATATAAACGTAAACTTAAAATTAAATCTTGCTTTAATTGTAACATTTAATACTTTAAATAAGAATTGTTTTTTTGTATTGTTATTGTTAATATTGATAAACATATTGTTAAGTAAAACTACTTTATTTTGGGAGAGTCATAAACTTAATTTTAAAGCAAGATTTTAGCAGCATTTCCTAACATAAAAAAAAATGGAAACAATTGAAACAAAGCTTATTGTCATTGTCATAAGCGGTTGCTGTGAAGTGCTTTTCAAAAAAAATATATCCCTGAGTTGTTTTGTTTCACTGACTAAAAGAAGATGGATTAATCTGGATGTAGTAAATTTAATTTTTTTATAAGGAGACCACACATTTTGCAGTAACTTTAATGTTTTGATAAAAACACCCGACACATTTTTGTTTCCCCATTTTTTGCACATTTTTAGACACCTCTATTTCGAAATGTTTGTAATCGGGTGGTCAAATTAGTTTTATTAGTTAAACACTATTATCGAGCTATAAGCTATTCACTAAAACCTTAAACAAAGGTGAAACATATTTTTCCTACCAAGAAAAAAAGAGCAGTAAAAGAGTGAAAAAAACCACTCACTTTGAAAGTATAGTATTTGCAAATTATAATTAAATTAGCACGTGGCTTCCATAAAAGCAATCACGTCCGAATTCCTCGGCGGTGACGTAATGATTTTGAATCATATTATACAGTAGCCGGGACACTGGAGGAATTGGATTGGCCCCGATCCCGGCTGCCGCTATTACTGAAATTGCTGCTCCAAATCATTCCTCCTGACCGAAGAGGTGCCCGCCCAAGAAAAGAACATGCCTGCGCGATTTTCGCATTTTTTTTCGGCCATTCGGTCCACTACCTGGACCGGACTGGAATACCACCAATTATATTGCGACATATAAAACAAGTAGGCCCTAACATCTTATAAAACTCCTCACTTTCATCGTGTGGACCAGTCCTTTTAATTACGCTGTCAAGTTGAATGATGGTGGGGCCTCTGAGGGGACTGGGGTTGACTTTTGGACCCGGCCAAAAGGGATATGGAGACATCGAATGGCATAAAGACCCCTTTACACCCCATAGAGTAAACCGAGTTCATGCGGGCATTGTCATAATATTGTCAGTAAATAAAGAATTCATTCTCTGAGCTGCTTTTTGGGGAAGGAATTTACATACGACCGGTACGGTCATCACTGGTACAGTGGGCCCCTTAAAATTGGCTCGTTTCCAATTAGATTACACATTCGTTCGACGTCCGGTGCTGTCATTTATTGGAGCTGAGCTGCAAGTTGGAACTGTCGGAAGAGCTATAAATTAAACGAATTTAAGAGGAAGCTTCGCTCCAAACGCTGCACATAATATTCATAACAACAATGGAAATGTTCAACGGACGATAATCGATTTTTGCTTATTACGATCCCAGGTACTCCCCGGCCTCCTGGCTGCGCACGCGCTCCAATCCGAGGACTACGTCTTGGAGTTCGAGTTCGAGTCTGAGTCCGAGTCCCGAGTCCAAGGTCTCGTCCTCTCGCTCGCTCCTTGGCCCACAAATGGGACGAGGAGCGGCCCTTAATGAAGTAGTAAAACTCATTCATAAATGTATTAAACCTGCTGGGTATTTGCGGAGCCTGCTCGGCCAAATCGAAAAGCTGCGTCCGCTGTTCTAGCTTACAAATGACGAATAGAAGAACGAGCTCCGGAATGGCCACTTGAGGGCCTTGCAGGTACACAGGAAGAAAAATATAGGTGCCACAAAAAAAAAACGACCAGCTAACTCAAATGAAAGCATGTTAAATGGATAAGTATATTTTTAAACAAGGAGGCAGAATGTTGTTTAAATGATCTTAACTTAAAGAAAAATCACAACTCTATATTTTTTTTATTATTCAGTGAAAATTTTTTTATAATGCAAAGTTAGTCCATAATAACACTGAATACCAAATTTAAAGGTAGAATTTATATTATAAAATATAATTCATTAAGATTGTAAAAAATCTCTGAAAATCATGTAGATCTGTATTAACTGAAAGTTACTTAAATACTGTTGTATTGGTTGAGTAGAAATAAAAACAAAATAGTTTCATAACATTTATTTTTACTAGACCTATTACTGTAGTGGTGAAAGCTTGCTTGTTGAAGGATTATAGCTTTAAAATAGATAAACAATTTATTTCACAAAGGTAGAGTTCACAAAGGATTAAGCTAGTTTCAAGTTCGCTGAAGTCATGAAAAATAACAACTATTTTAGATATATTCAAAAGATTTAATATTGTTTTGATTGTGCATTTAAATTGCGTAATTCCATTTTGTTAATACAATCGCAACTTATATATTACATAACAAAATCCCCCATTTAATAATAATTTTAAGCTGAGTACATCGAAACGTTTCCCTCAGTGTAGTATCAAAGGAGCTGAGCTCAACTGAGCTCGGCTCCTCCGTTTGCAATCTGCGTTTTAAGGGCAACGCAGCCCAACTGCAGTTGCCTTCAGACTGGACCTGGACTCCTCCATCCGCCTCATGAAGGCAACGCATGCCGGCCAACCGGCCAACCGATGATTTCGCTCTTGCCCTGGCTTTTGGCTGTGGCTTTGGCTTTGGATGTGGCTTTGGATGTGGATGTGGATGTATAGGATGTGGCTCTTACCACAATTTGCTTTGCCACGAGCCTAACACACGCCGTTCGCGTTGTCGACGTTCCGACCAGTGCTGCCAATTTAGCCTTTTTCCGGACAGATCTGTCCCTTTTTAAACGGCCTTAGCCGGAAAAAAATTCAAACAGCCCCTGTCCGGAAATCTGGCCTTTTTTTGACAATAAATTTTAAAGGAAAAGTTGAATGTTTTGTACTTGGATCATCCTGATTTCAAAAACTAAATGACCTTTTTTTAGGAGCTAAGTCGAACACTTTTGTGCTTTTACCACTAACCACTAAAATCATGAAGAATGTTAAAAATCAAGAATCCATCTCAAAAAGTTACATCTCATTTTGCTTAAAATGTTGTTTAAAGCGATTAAATCGATCAGATAAAATAATTACCAAACGCTATGAATAATGTACAAAGGCTTTTAAGCAAATTAATTCATGATGTTTTTTTTGACAACTTTTCTAAAGGTACTCGAAAAAAAATTTTTTGTTTTTGTGCCAAGACCCTTAAAAAACATGTATAAGATTAGGTTACTTTTAGCTTGTATTTTTTCATGATATCACCTCAAAAATGTATTTTTAATTGCAAGTTTTGACTCCGCTAACAAATAATCATGACATATGTGAATCTGAATTAAAAAAATTGTACCTAATAACATAAATTTGTTAAAACAATAAGTTGGCCTTTTTTTGTCCTTTTTTTTAAATTTCTGTCCCTTTTTTCGCCTTTTTTTTGTCTGACCTGGCCTTTTTTTTGAACTGACTGCTGGCAGCACTGGTTCCGACACTTGATTCTGCTGGCGGATCTTGGCCACGTTATGAACATTTACATTTATCTTGCCAATCAATTTAGTTTTGTTTGGACTTTTTAATTTCCTCTCCGCAAATGAAATCAATTTTGATGCGTGCATATGCAATTCGTGTTTCCTCCAAGAATATATGTACAGGTACAAACGGAAATGCCTTCCAGCCATTACTTCACCCGCACTTTTGAAATAAATGATATGGTATGTAAATCATATTTGGTTTTCGTTGTAATCAAAATTATTTTGATTAATCTGGGTGGAATAAGTAAATTCCCAAATTGGATTTAACATAATAAACTTTATGTAATATTTTCCTTAAATTTTGTTATCGCGTCAGTTTTAGCGTTTTTTTATGTGGCTTTTCATAGGTTCTGTAATTAATTTTTTAACCTTGGATAAAATACATTTTTACAGCAGGTTTCAACATTGCAAAACTCCTTAAACTATTACCTTAAAAAATAATGTAAAATGTTATACTCGAAAACGAAACACGACAATTACAATGCCCTTAGCATATTTTTAAATCTTTGCAGACAAATTAATTTTCATAAAACCCTTTATACAATAGCCTAAGCACAATTACCATACCGGCAATGTCTTGGAACTCTCACAAACTGCATATTGTAAATTGGAACAATTATTCTAAATTATAAAGAAATTATTCAATAAATCATATGGGAACCCATCAATCAGAGTTTGAGCCCAAATTTTTGCTGGCCCCAGATAAAACACTGTTTGGCTAATAAATAAGCCAGTGCTTGGATATTTTCATGATATTTTTTGGGGGCTATGGGAACTTTTCTGATCGGCTGTATGGCATTCTGTGGCATTCTTTTTTTTTTTTAAGTCGGGCCATGGCACGCAAATTGACGATGCGTTGCGCTTCAATCTCATAAATTATTTTGGCAACGCATCACGCGAGTGTCCCAGTGGGATCTTACCTGATTTAGGCAGCATTCGAAGGGCCGTTCAGGCCAAAAAGCAACAAAGCAAAGCTAATGCCAACATACTCGGCATGCCCATTTTGTGGCCTCATCGGGGCATCGGGATTTTTGTGGGCGATGACTTTTGGTCTACCTCTTCGTTGTGTTTTTGTTTTGATCTTTGGCCCTTGCCCCGCAAATTGCCCTATTTTTTTATCGGGCATCCAAAAAGTTCTTGGAAGCAAGAAACACCATATAATTTCGCTAATTAAATGGGGGGAGCGTGTACCCACGCATTTCCAGAATTAGCGAGGAGGCATTGCTCTGCAGCCGCATTTGAATTTTTGCCCCTGACGTTTGATCACTCCCACCGCAGTCCTTTTTTTTTTTTGGTGTGCTCAAAGTCGTGTCTGTTCTTTAAAAGCCACATCATTTTTTGTTTGCAAATATATTTTCCCATAACGCTAAGATTGGAATCATAAGAAACACTAAGCTAAGGGTTTTGAAGCCCCAAACTCAATGAAGTTTATAAAAATTTGGAGTACAAAAGGTGATAGGTATAAAAACCTCTATAAGCATTGTATTATTTTTAAAAACGGCAAATAAAAGGATTTTATTAATTTAATAATAAACAATATCAAAGCTATACTTCGTAGTGATATACACTAAAAAAAAAAAATCCTAAATTTTAGAATTATGGACTTAACCTCTATAAAGAACAGTTTGATTTTTGGCCTTAAATTGATTATTTAAGGCAATAAATAAAAATCTACTATCCGAAAAATAGTCCAAATACCTAATGAAAAGTTTTAACTTTTCCAAGATAGTGTTAGTTAGTTTTGTAATATTAAAAATATTTAACTTAGTTTTTAACTAAACATAGAAACTATAAATTTGGTAGATTTTTTAAAAGCTGTTTAGAACGGCCTACTAAGACGACTGTAGAGCAGAGTTAGGACTCAAATCAAAGTTCAGAATTCGAATAAAGACAAATGGATGTAAGTTTTATAAATATATTTCAAATGTTTAAATTACTATTTCTTATAAATCCATTCAACGATCAATTCCAAAAACAATATGAGAAAAGTCAAAATAAATATTTGTTTCACTGGAAAAGTTGAGATTTTATAATTAAAGGCCTTAGATGCCGTCGGCTTGATTTACCGGTTCTCAAAGCTCTCTCTTTTTATAAAAAATGCAATTACCTATTTTAATTGTATTCCTTACGTAAAAAGTTTTGAGCCACAGTTCAACTGAAAATAAATTCGAATCAAGAATTTTTAAAAATAAATATAACTAGATAAATAGGGCACATAATAAATATTGAAATCTTACATCTTTAAAAAAGAGATTTTTAAAAATAATTAAACAGATATTTCATAATCTTGAAATCTTTATCTTTAAAGTTTTCCCAATAACATTTAGTCGGTATTCAAACTTAAATCTAATATTAAACTAATAATAAAAACTTGGAGTAAACAATTCAGGATACATGATAAAATCAGATATCCTTAAACTTAGGACATTAAAAGCCAGTTAAAGCTGTCTCTTTTTCGGGACCCACACCCTTTTTAGGCTCTTCAACGATCCCCATGACTTTTGGAGTGGTTAAAATCAGGTTGAAGTTTATGTACTTATTATTCCCAGAGTAAGAGTGTGCCACACGGACTCGCAGGAAAAGCAAAGCCATTACTATAAATTGGTCATTGATTTTGCTGCTAGAATGCCCAAGAATGGTAATCAGTTTTGTGTGTGAATCACGGGGCACAATTCACTCGGCCAGCGAGAGGTTGGGTAATTGGCCAATGGCCAAGAGTGCTTGCGTGCCCCAAAGTGCCCAAAGAAATTTTAGTGTCAATCAAGCGGCGTGCCCCATGGGCGCTCGATGGTTCAATATGTGATTTTGAGTAACTTGAGCAGATTTCGGCTGACAGGTAATTCTCCATAGAGTCCTCCCCCGCCTCCGCCTCCGATTAAAGTTACTTTGTAAGTTCTTACCATCATGAACTTCTGATCCTCGAACTGATGGTCGTTGGTGCGGTGAAGGATATGCATTTTGAACTAAATTAACTGTGTGCTGTGGCAATATCAATTAGGTAGCGAGCATAGGTTTTATCTTTTGAACACTTGGGGGCCAGTTGATGATGCAAAACAGGTACAAATCACTAAGTAAAATCGATTTTTGGCACTGGTTAAGGCAACTGCGGGTGCTTTAAAGTTTAAGTTACGTATCCGACGCTATGTACACACTAAACACTATACTACAGATGTGGGGGGCTGGTCCGATTACTAGACAATAGCCAACTCCTCCTTGGCCACTGTTTTTGTTTGTTGTTATTCAAATTCGAATTTAAATCCAAGGTTCAGATCGACGATTGTAATCGGTTTGCGGATCGCTGAGGTTCGGTTCGGTTCGGAATTGGAACGGTTTTCGGTACGGTTTCGGTTCGGTTAATTAAGCGAGGGACCCGCAAACGAAATTCCGCCTTTGCGCAGCCACCAGACGTAGTTCTCGACTGAAGTTGGATTTTCTGGTTGGACGCAAAAACCTTCGGGGGATGTGCGATGTAGCTGCTGCTGCTGCTGCTGCTGCTGTCGCTGCGGCTGCTGCTGCTGCTGCTGCTGCGGCTGCTGTTTTTGCACCCATACAGCTGCGATGCGGAATACATAGGAAAAGTGCCCAAAGCCTATGCCCGTTCGCCGGCTGCCTGTATGGGTGTATGCCTGTGCATGGCTGTGTATGGCGCACACACAGATACGTACTCCCTGCAAGCAGGTTTCTGTTTCTGTTTGTGGCTCTCGGGCATCGCAACGAAGAGCGGATGGAAGAGCGCGAAGCGAAGAGAGTTCGACAGCGCACAGCCATTTATATTTCGGAAGCCACGCCCCGCCAGCGGACTACTAGACAATGGGCCGGACCCAGAGGCTGCGGCAGCGCAGCTCCCGAACACACACACACACACACAGCTGCAGATGCACAGGCACAGATGCAGATACACAGATACAGATACAGATACGAGATACTTCGAGATACAGATACAGGGCACACGGGCACATAGGGGTTGCAAACATAATGCGAATGGCTGGACTGGGGTTGGCGACGTGCCCCGAGGGTGGCTGGGTGCTACTGGGAAAACCCACCCGGGCATTGGGCATCTCATATACTGGTAGTCCACATCCACATCCTCGCTGCTCTCGCAAATTGCCAGTGGTACGTGCTTCGGGTTCTTTCTTCTCTGCAGCACTTCCCACATCCCATATCCATCTCCATCTCCATCTCCATGTCCATGTGCTGGGGGATTATGTACCTACGTACTTATTAAAAGTTCGGTTCGGTTCGGGGGTTGCCATATGAAAAGTTGGCAAATTTACATATTCCGCTTACAAATCCACCTTTGTGTGTAGCATGTGAGTGAGTTTCCACTGCACGTCATAATCAAAACAAACTGAAAATAACAGATTTTCATTTTTCTTAGCTGTCAAACGATTGCGGGGGAAAGGAGACATTTTGCGAAACGTTGAAACAAACTAGAAGAACAACAATAAAGCTCTACTTAGTTTTATAGCAGTTAAATAACTCTCATTAATTAAGTAAAGCAATCTTTTTAAGTGTGGAAGTAGGCAATTATAAGATAAACACTGTACAGTCTTTATTAAAGTGAGAAATAGTTACTTTAGGTATAAAAAAGCCACTTCTTAAAGATGAAAAAAGATATTTTGTAAAATGAGTTTACTGAAAATACTCATCATTGCCTTTAACTACAACCTTTAAAATCAACAACAACAGCTAAGGGATAAGTATTGCTGAGGAAAAACACTGATTAGTTAATAAATCTCTTTAAATTTTACATCCCTCAATGCCCCTTACTAATATTTCAGCTTGTATGAGTACAATGACTTCAAATTTAAACGCATTTGAAGGGGCTATAAAATAAACTTAAAATGAGTGTTAAATGCAATTAACTAAGAATTAATCCACCTGTTAATGGAATCGAACAGTTTCACAGAAAAAGACGCTTAATCATCACGCTTTCCTATAATTTTTTAATAAACACCAAAAACTAACCAACAATTTCCATGTTTATGTCTTTTAAAACATCACCGCAAGTGGATCCAAAAACATATTTGTTTATAAATATTGAAACAAAGTAAGTGTTATGATTTTCCGATCTAACTAATTTTTAAATTTTTAGTGGGTAAGGCTGGATTTTAAAGAAGTTTAGCCTGATTGCACGCGCTGTAGGGATAATACAATAATTTTTTTTATCGATGCCGAATCGATGATGACATGTTTATCTAACCGTCTAAATAAAACAAAGATATTGAAGTCTAAACAAACTGTTGAAATTTGCTTAGGTATAGTTTGTAGTAACTACGTCTTTAAGGAAACAGATTTTTACCCGAATATAAGATTTTTTCTTACATATTTAACATATTCTTTTCTATCGGACAGTAAAATAAAAACATTTAAAAAAGATGATCGATACGAACTCAGGTAATAATTACCTACCTTATGTTTTAGACTTTTATAAATAAATATATTTTAAAAATAAGATTTTATAAAAGAATTCAAATTGTTTCAATTTTCTTGCAGTTTAAAAATGAAGTTGTTTTTTTCCGCGTTAAATGAGTAGTTAACTATAAAAATCGTTCTTGTCTGTTTAAATTCCTTTTAATTACCCACAATAGCTAAATGTGAATCATTGTATTCTCAAGGGACATTTATTACGTTTCTTGTTGACGACATTCTTGTTTTGTTTTCAGGTTACACAATTAATCTCGCGAATAAACGCGATGAGGATAAAGCCGCTGTGGAAAATTGAATCACTTGGCTTTGCAGAGCCTGAGCTCTGAATGTTTGCCTCCCTAATTAAATTATGCCATTAGCCCTCTAAGCGACCCAAATGGATTCGGGCTCCTACCCTTTGGTTGCCAGGGGAGATGGTAGCGAAGCTACCTTCGGGGTGAAGGAAGGAAGCGACTTTCAAAAGGGAAAAAAGTATATCAGGCACGCAGTTATTAAGTACGAAATTGTACCAGGGCAAAATAAGATATGAAACCGTGATCTCGCCGACTGCACATGCACATTATGTACATACGTATAGCAACTCACGATGCTACCTCTTAGGAGCAGTAAATTTCGTGGAGTGGAAGCGGTGATCAGGTGCATTATCCAATTGCGGCGGCGGAATGCTGGACTCTCACTCCACTCCACCACTCGACCCACCTCCATTTCAGCGATTTCATTGCGGCGGCACGATTTTTGATTGCGGCCACGACAAGAGATCGATCGATCGATGATCGGTCCGCCATTTTTAGCTCCGATTCGGATACCGATCCGATACTGAATACTGATACTGATACTGATGCACTGCTCGCATTACCAATTAATTTCCAATCCTCCCCGCAGCATTGCCATAAATCGTGATGCACAGTGGTCCGTGTGCCCATGGTAAATGCACCCAAGTACACCTCTGTGCAACTACCAACTACCAACTGCCGACACCACACCTACACCAGCACATCCACACTCCACAACCACATCCACATCCCCAAAATGGCAGCTTTCTTTGAGCCAGTCATAAGCTGGCTCCAAAAGCGGGGAGCTCAGAGCTCTGTGGACTCTGAGCACCTCATTTAAGATGCGTCTTAAATGCGATCGCCCCGGGGAAACTCGTGAATGCCGCAGGACTTGCATGACTACTGCCCCGACCTGTGGTTGTGGCCTGACTGGAGCTGAAGCTGGAGTTGGAGTGCTGCACTTGGACTGCCAATCTGTGGCAACTCCTTTATCTTTTCGGTCCGCATTGGCGGCCTCAGACAAGTGCATTCCACATGCAAATCACAATCAGCGCAGGAGTAGTGATTTTCCAAAATATAAACAACAACGATGTGCAGCCCAAAAAAAACAAAATAACAACGCAGCACAAATTACAAAAGCACTGCGGTTAAAAGGGCTGAATTAATATAATCTTAATTTTAAAATATGCAAAGATTACCATGCATCTTGTTTAGTAATTTATTAGATTTAATAAAGGACCTAAATAAGTTATAAAATAACATTAAATTTTGTACCTGTTTTAATTTATTCTATTTAAAATATGAATTTTTTTTTTTTAAGAATAACATTATTTTGTGCTACGTTATTTTTATGTTTTTCTTGGAACAACATTTATGTTAATGTTTTTATGCTTTTGTCAGCAACCATAAGCATTCCCGATTTTCAATCAATTTTCTTCCCAGTGTAGAAGCCACTAAATAAAATTGTTTTTTTCTTTGAATTTACTAACCAACTAATTTCCTACATGAATATAAAATCAGTTGATTTAATAGGTTACCTAGTACCCAGTGAGAACCAATAAAAGTAAGTTAGGGAGAAAACCCTCTAATTAACAAAACTGCTCAAATAAAAAATAATCCCTCAGAGCGAAAGGAAGATCTACTTTCAGCGGCACAGCCAGCAGACCTGGTTCCTAGGGGTTATGGTTAATGTGACTGCTTAGGCCTCATGGCCTTCTTATCGGGGATTGCGGCTCCAACGGAGAGTATGCAAATGGCAAATGGAGCCCTTGTGATTGAGTGTTTGTATCTGCAACTACATACTTGGCCATAATTTTCCGCATTCACTCGAACTCGAACTCGGACGCACATGTACGTAGTACGTAGTGTGGTAATATTTTGAAACAGCCGCGGGCCCTTTTGTTCATATTCGTTAAGTCCTCGGATGCAGCAGGCAGATTCAAATTTCGGGAGAAGCCAAACGCTGTGGCTGTGGCTGTAGCTGTAGCTGTAGCTGCGGCAGTTGCGATACACGAATCATCAGCGACATGACCGTGGCCCATGGCTCATGGCCAGAGCAGAGCAGACCAGACCGCTTGCATCGCCCTGCCTGCTCTGCCCTGCTCGCTTATTCGCCAGGTCTTTCCCAATCTTTCCCGCTCCTTCCCCGCCTTTCCACAGGAAAAAGGCTCCTGCAATGTTGCACGACGCCAATAGCCGCGGGGAAGATGAGCGAGTGCGCCGTCCTCGTCGCAGCTCTGCTCGGTGCTCCTGCTCCTACTCCTGCCTCTTCCTTTGCTTTTGCCTCTGCCCCTTTTTCTGCACTTACAAAAAATCTGATGCAAATCTTCATCTTTTTAATTTAAAATTAAAATTGTTTTTTAGAACAAGTATGCTCTATAAAATTTACTCGGAAACCACAAGGAATATGGTTGAGATTAGAACTTGTGCTTTGATTTTAAACCTTTATTGGAAAACGTTTTGTATTTTTAAAACTGAAACAATTACCACATATTTAATACAATTTAATTGATTATTAGTATTGTATTATAGTATTTATATTTTCATTTATTATAAAGAATCTCCTAAAACATTATAGGCTTGTGTTGAATTATTGGATTCATTACAAAACATAGCATTTAAATTCATTTCAAAATAATTTTAAAAACTACCATTGAGCTAAAATAAATACCAATGTAAAAAGCAACAACTTTTTGAAAATGAAGGGTACCTAAGTTAATTGATAAAAATGTCATAAACAATAATGAAATTGGGCTTCATGTTCAATCTTAAAGCCTAACAGGAAGATGAGATATTTTTTCTTGTTTTAAGTTAAATGGTAAGATTTTAGACATTTAATATTCAAACATTTTATAAACATAGAGCCTATATGTGCAATTGTTTATTTTGAGTGTGTTCCATCTCTGGCCGAGGTTTCTGTGTGCCAGTGTGCGCGTTTTCAGATGCAGTTGCAGCAGGCGGATGTTTGCAGCATATTTCCTACGGCTGTGCTCATGTGCACCTTTAATCCGCTCTGTTTTTTCGCAATTCAGCGTACAGGCAACCCGATAGAGCAGAGCGACCAGGGCGGACCATTTAAATTCGAGGTCAAAAGGAAATATATTTGCAGCTGTGTTTACCCACAGTAGATTGCGATTACGTATATGTATATAAACGCGAACATTTCGCACGTTGCACACCAATCATGTATAAGGATTATTGTAAGATAGTGGGGGCCTTTAAAGCCAAAATACCGATCACCCGGAAGTTTGAGATGATGATCCTTCATTGATTTCCTTTCGATATACATATGTATTTACATGTGTACAAAATAAGTTTGGGAAAAGTAAGTTTTTTAAAGCTTTTCCAAGGTAAACACATAATATATTTTTAATTTTTAAGGTTGGTCTAACAATTTAAAGCTTTGTTCAACACCAGCTGATCAGCTTTCTAATAATAATAATATTCATTTTAAACAAATTAAGCAGTGGCGGATCCACGAAAAAAATTTCCCCCACAGAACCTGAACATATTTATTTATTTTTTTTTTTCAAATATAACCACTTTGTTTACCTAAAAATTGGGAAGGATAATTTTTGTTTTATAATTTGTACTGTATTTCTCTCGCAATAATAAGTTTGAACCCCAAATCGAAGAATAAGTTCAATTTCCTCCCCCAAGAATCAATTTCCCCCCAAGAATCGTCTCTGGATCCGCCACTGAATTAAGTCTTTTATATGATTATCTAATAAGAAGTGAACTGATAAAACGATATTTGATTTTTTGTTTTAAAAATTGAAGCAGGTTTGAAAATTTTTGTGGAAAAAAGGTAGAAACTTTATAAACTCTGATACAAGTTTAAGTCATTGAATAAACTTTGAAACCAAAATTTCAAGCCCCGAAACGGTTTTCAGGATCACAGAGTAACACCACATTATTCAGCCTCACAAAATACAATTAAAATACTATTTCCCATTGGTGATCTGGTAATTTAGTGATAATGCCAACCTCGTATGCGGTTACCATGTGCGGACAGGAGTCCAGGCCCTGCCACTCCTCCGAATAAGTGATTCCCTGGCCGTAACTCCGTTCACGCGTCACGCACAAGAGGTCGTGAAATGGTCAGCGCCAGTTAATTAGGCAATAAAACATGAATGCCGAATTGCGTGCGGCGCCTTTTTTTGAGCTTATAAAAACGGATTTCTATGTGAGAAAATTATCAGTGCGTTGGAGTCGAACGAAATTGCCACTATTAAATCAAGCGAATCGCCACAACCAGAACAAGAACCGAGTGGCATCGCATCAGCGGTGCAGACATTTGGACACTCAGACATTGGGGGCACATGCACACATCCAATTTGCGGTGATGGACTCTGGTTTCTGGTTTCTGGTTTCCAGACTCCGATTCCGACTACGAAAATTAAAAGCAAACATCCAAATAAGAGATGTAAGCATTTGGCCGAGTGCAAGTGGTTGTTAAGGAATATAAATTGGACTATAAAATCATTAAAGCGCTTAATAATGATTAGCTGGTTTTTAATTCTTTACGCTCCGAAAATGGTATAATTATGCTATATCAGTAATAAAACGAAACAAAAATCGTTTTCATATTTGGAGCACAGTTCATGGCTCCTAAAATTATATTTTGTTATATCAGAAAAGAACGTTTTTAACTCAAATAAAGAGAACATTTTCATTTTAACTTTTTTGTGGGATACTTACAACTTTAAAGAAAATACATTGACAGCTACAAAAAAGCAATGGATTTTGTAAAGAATTATAAAACTTTATTAGGCTAAGAATTAATATTTTTTGGAGCCGTCAATATACTTTCTTTAAAGTTTTAAAAGGTACTATATACCTTTAAGGACCTAACAACAACGTTTTACTTAAAAGTTCTGAAGTTAATTTAATGTCAACGTTCTTTACAAAAATACTAAATGGATGACCATCACTCTAAAAAACTATTGGTTTTTTTGCTTTATGAACAGCGTTCATTTAATTTGTACATTTTATTTGAATTAAAATTTGAATTTTTGTATAACAAGGATTTAATTTGTGATTGTTATTTGGAAAGATATCGGACAGTTCTTTCTTTTCCCATTAAAATCGATATTGATCAGAGCATTTATCACTGCCGAAAGCCCTCTATGTAAATGGAGTTTCTTAGCTATTCCCAAATCTTATCTTTTCATTAGCATATGCGCTCCTATTGGCCACATTTGTACTCTTATTGGCCACATTTGTACACATATGTATCTGTACGCACTTAAACTGCTGCGATCTTTGGTGCAAAGACATCTGGTGAGTGGCCTGCGGATGCGTTTCTGAATCAAGATGGGCTGAAAAAAGTGCGTAGAGGCCGAGATGGCGCGGAACGGTATCCGTTGGCTGTTTTGTTTTGTTTGGTAGTACTTTATGTTAGCTTGTTTGGTAGTAGGTGTCGCTGGCTCATGTAAGCAGCTCTTGGCCGCGTGTGAGAATAACTAGTTGGACAGACGCCCTGAGCTATAATTAGGGATTCGCATTTTGCCTCATTTTTCTGCTGCACACTTTTAAGTGATTCGCCAAGTGTAAAGTAGTCTTTTGCACTCAAAGGAAAACCATTTTACCCAGCGCCTACATGACGCGAGACAGTTAAGGCGGCAATTTATCTTATTATTTAACGCAATGTGCTTTCAAAACAAAAATAACAAAAAAAAATAAAGAAATCTTTAAATCCCCTTTGAGCACGCAGACGTGTTGATATGAAATATTTCAACATGCTCAAAAACCAATACAAAAGCAATAATTAAGCATATTTGCTAATGACACGACCACGGAGTTCAGCAACAGTAGCGGAATCTCATCTCGTACAATTAACATAATTTGCCTTTCGGGGCCTGCAAAAGAATATAAAGCACAACAAAACGAAACCCACTCATCTTCCATATTCAGCATTTAAAATTTGAATTGGTAAATATATATATTCAGGGGGCTGAGTGTGAGGTATTCTCTTTTTAGATACTCCTAAGAAAGGTTAAAAGATACTTTTGGTATGAGAGATTTCTGTAACTACTTAGTAAGATAACTTTAAAGGTTTTGCTTTACATATTTATAAAACTAATTGAAGAAAACGAACTCTAATTAAATTTTTAATAAATAAAAATACTTTATTTCAAATATTTATAAATCTAATTGAAGAAAACTAACTTGTTTTTAAATATTTAATGTATAAAAAAAGCTTTTTACAGGGATAATAGTGTACAAACACTTGGCTTCCTAGGAAGTTTCCCTCGTAGATCGACTGAAAATGGGTCTCTCCTTATCCGTAGACTTCAATAAGTCGATCTGACATTTGCGGATTAAGATTTATAGCCTTTTTGTCCATCTCCATCATAAACAACTGGCTCTTCTCGCCCATATTTCTTTGTTTTATGGCCAAAGCCCCAGTTCGAGTTCGGTATTTCTGTATTTTCATTTTTTGTATTTTGCATTTTGCATTTAGCCATTGCTGCCCCGACCTGTCGTTGCCGATGACTTTATTCGAAATTGCAGCGCGTGCCGACCCCCACTGACAAATTTGTTCTGCAGTCAAAACCAGCGCCGAGCACGCGTGAAACATGATATGCCGCCATTAATATAAATCACGTGATAAGTACAGTGCTGCGAGGACCCTGTCACGTATTGAATGCCTTCAAAACGGCACACATTTCATTGAAATATCTTTATTTATTTATAAAAAATCTTTTTAAAACATGTGTGTAATTTAGTTGGATTTTGTACAATGACTAATAGCAACTACTTAGTTAACGAAACAAATTTTAAAAGGTTAAACATAATAGTTACTTAGCATGTTGTTATTAAAGCACACATACGTTCATTAGGTATATTTATTTATATACGTTTTCATGAATCTGAAAACCTTGGTAGGTACTTTGAAAATGTCAAGGTTACAATTTTTGTCAGTGCTAAAATCTGGTTAAAAAAGAGACGAAAGACGGTTTTTAAAGAAGGGAACTTTAGAAAATATCCAAACAAACTTTAAACTGATCACCAAAGCAATATTACATCTGAAAACGTTTTTTTACAACATATTAAAAAGAAAACCATTCGGAATTTTTTTCATAGTTGCTCAAATTCGATATGGTACATATACCAAACAAGCTTTTTCAACATATCAAGTTAAGTACTCCTCATGTTGATATCAATAAGCACCAAAATAAAGTAACAAAATTGAAGTTTGCTGACAAAAGACTCTCGCGGATCGTGGCTGTGTTTTTTTATGAACTTAATTAAAATGACGGCTTTCAGGTCACGTGGCCTGACATCGTAATGTATATCCGTCTTGTTTGTAGTGTGTTTGCCGTATAATTTTCCCGACCAGCCTTCGCCGGTGCTTGAGCCCCCCAGCTCTCATTTCTGAATCTATGGTCGGGGTGGGGAGGGTTTGTGGATTTTCATTATAGACCAGGACCAGGACCAGGACCACTCAGGTGTGCGCATCCTGCGAAGCAACAAACACGGCCGCACGGCCCCAGAAAAAACATATGCGTGTCGTCGCAGCGCCGCTCGTTGCCACTCGCACTACTTGGCTTTTCACTTTTTAGCTTAAAGTACCCGTCCTCAGCCTCTCCTCTCTCCGGCCCAATTTCTCACTTAGACAGACCCCTGTTCGGGATCGGGAAAGATTATCCCCGGAACACTTGGAAAACTCGGTGGCCCAAGCTCTAAATTAAACATTAACTTAGTATGGTGAGAAAAATCGTAGCTTTCTTAAAGCCAATAATATTTGTTATGGATATATAATTTGTAACTGTATAATTTGAAGTTGGAATATAAGTTTAGATTAATAAAATTATTGTTTTTTTTATTCTCATAAAAAAAGGATTTTAATGGTTAAAACCTTCAATTATCTTCAGTCAGCTAAAAAGATACTTTTTTATTCTTTCAGTTGTTCTAAAGCATACTTTTAAAATGTTTTAAATATCCATTATTTTTAAATAAGTATTAAAAAAGCTGATAGATTTATGTATGTAATCATAAAGACTTAGTTTGCACTCACATTTAAGGCTAAGTGTACAAAACATCAGAGAAGAAGGCGGGGGTGGATTTTTGTGGGCAAATGGGATGATGATATGCCTCGAAGTGTTGTTTGGTGCCATGCAGTGTTTCCTCTCCTCGTGTATTAAATGGCATAAATATGGTCACGTGCCATTATTTTGAACATTCTGGTTGCTCTCGCCCCAGATCAGTGTGCCGTGTTCAGTGTGCAACTTGAACCCGAACCCGCACCCGATTTCCAGGCCACAAACGGGCGGAGTATTGACATATCGAATTATTAGCCTACCCAGAACATTGGATAACGTGGATAAGGATGTCGTGGCCGCTATTCCGTAATTATCTCGAAAATCCCTTTATGCATATAATTGGCATTTAACTACAATGGAGTCTCTGTGGGCAACGTCTGTGCTGGTAATGCCATTACTTCCGCTAGATTATACAAATTCTGATGTTACACAAATTTGATCTCAGCCATGAGAATATGGCTAACTTATTTTCACCAAAAATGATATGCAAGGCAAATAAAAGGGTCCTCAATCAGTTTGCGAGAGTGTTATAGATAAGCATACGCTCTTTTCATAAAAAAACGCTGAATTGGAATAATCCCATTCGTTTCGGGAAAAGAACAGAAATGGATAACAAAAGCAATCCATTTAAAATAGTTATAAATACCGCATTTGACAAATGTTAACAAAACGTTACCAAAAAACTGCAGCAATGAATCTTTAAACTTGTTAACTGTATAAACAAGTTTTTATAAAAACGTACTAACAAGCTTTATGTATTACTGTATAAGTATTTGAATCACAATTTTTTTGTCGAAAAACAAATACACTTACTTACAAAAGCTCAAACAATAGTAGGTATGTATTCTGTAGAATAATTATGCTTAATATGCTTAATACTATGAACTATAATCGCATTTTAAAAGGTAAGCAACAAAATAATATAGAAAAATTGGTCCTAGATTGAAAGTAATGGTTACTGTTTAATTGATTAATTTCCGTCAACTTCCTGTATGTCACGCACAATTTTTCATTGTTCGAACAATTGTTATTATAAAAACTCTATTCGTGTGTGAATGCACAGGTACTTATGTTTTAAAATTTTTCCGTAAGACAACTGTGTTGGCCACGGGATACGAATGCAGAATAGTCACGTTTTATTTTGCTCTCATTAAAGACAAATTTGGGTTTGAGGGATGGAAGGAAAAAAGTCTCGGATTTTGGACTTCCTATAGATTCCTTAAATTTAAATTGCAGCCTTCAACATGTTTAAGATCTCATTTACAGACTTAAAACGTAGATTAAAACATTTAAATTAATCGAGATAATTGAAAATGTTTTATTGACTGACATTGCAAACTTTTGGAAAACAAAATTGCCTTAACATATTTGCATGCTTGGCGAGTCTTCCCCCAATGCTTGATTAATTTCTGCAGAAAGGGGACGAGAGGCACATTCAAGAGCGACCCACCGCACTCATAAAGTAATCAGAGGTCCACCAACTGTCGGGGATTTGTCACCCCCATTAAAGAGCGTTTGATGTATTATTCGGTTCATTTGGTCGACAGGTCTGCGCAAACAGACTGCCGACTGCCAAACGCTGCCATTTGAGCCGCCGCCACCGCTTCAAGCGGCAAATAACAACAAAAAGAGCGGACTGCCACTGCCGGTGACAGGGACTAAGTCGTGGTGCAAATAGGACTACTATATGCGAACAAACAGGATCAGATCAGACGTGAACGACCACTGGCCGGTTAAGCACACGTCCCAAAGCACCAACCTGTAACCTTTATTTATTTGTGGTAAACGGAAGTTGCCGAAGGAAATTTTTGGACGGGTAAATATGCGTATACGAAAAATGCAGATGGCCCCATTAAGTCATAAAGAAAAAATATATATCTTTTAATAATCAGCACAACTGATATTATCGACGAAATACATAATTTAGCCCCTGTTCTTTAAGGATATCTTTAATTTATTAATATCTTTATAACAGGAGCGTTCCAAGATTATTAACATTTTTATTTGACAAAGGAAATTTTTGGTCGGAATTAAATTTTAATAATTATAATTTTTCTCGTTGTCTTTGATTTTGAAAGAGTTTTTTTTATTTTTTTTTAAAGAGACCTAAAGTGTTTTTTAAAGCTCCCATTATGGTAATAAAATTGGTGATAATATTTTAAAATCGTTTATTTTTGACACTTTTGTTCACAGGGTTACAACTTTTGTTTCAAAAATCTTATTTAAGAGTTATTTTTATTTTGTTTATAAGATCAAATTAAGAGTTTTAATACATTTTACGAGTTTGTTACAAAATATCAGTTTACCGCCGGTCAAACAAACCCTCATCCATTATTCTGTAAATCGATAAAGTTTTCATTTCAAATTTAAATTTAACTGAGTTCTCCTGGCCAAATTTACCATGTATGATTCAATTGTCTGCTGTCTGCGTTATGAAGTTCCATTCCAAGTAATAATATTATTTCGGCTTACCAAACAGCGAAATTAACAAAATCATCCCCTGAATCTTATCGTACTGCAGTTTAGCTTTCTTGTATTTGGCAAAAACCCTTGTTTTTAAACCTCTGAAACCTCTGACCACTTTTTCTAAGGTTTCAAGATTTCAAGCACTCAGAAAACCTGAAAATTACACTGAACGATGATATTGTCATAGTGATGGAAGAGGTTTAAAGGTTCATAGTAAAGGATTATACTTAAAACTTTATAGTAATTATCTTAAGTGAATTTTATCAAAGTAACCAAAATAATATGTTGATTCTTTACACAATATAGGTAGATCCTTCAGTTGAACTATAAACATGTGCACACCATAAGGTTCCCGTTTTTTTCTAAAAACTGTTCTTACTTGGTTTAATAATTCACTATGTTATTAAAAAAAAACACTTCTTTTTACATTTGATAGTTAACTACAAAATCAGTTGCAAAGTCTTTCGGTTATAACATAAAAAAACAATGAAACTTTTCAAATTTCACAAACACTCTCTAATTTGTTATTAAAGTATTCAAACCCGGATAAGTACACTCAAATTGCATTATGTTAATACGAGGAGAGGGGCAAGTTTACATACCTGCCAGGCACTTGCGTCCAAGGTAGCCAGAAATGACATATCCAACTCCTACGGAAATAGACGAAAAGTTGGTTAAAGCAATTTTCCAATTTGGCCCCAGTGGCAGCTGTTGTCCGACCGACCTTCCGTCGGAAGTTGTTTGTAAAATCCAGAATGATGACAGCTTTCGCAGTTGGCCAATGAGTGCAAATTTATGTTAATCGTCGTCGTCGTCGTTGTCGCCGCGCGGGGGATGAAGATACTCGACTTCTTTACTTGTACTAGTGAGTGAATCACGTGCGGATGCCGCCGGAACTTTGCAGCAGAACACGGTTATTTAGTTACAGGGTAACTCGGTAAGGGAACACGGCCTGAACTTGGACTTGACATCCGCCCAGTGAATTTCCGCTCCGGTTTCCTGCACTCGCACTTGTACTGGTACTGGCGCCAGAGGTTCCAGCTGCGGATCGGCACTGGAGGAGCTGCAGGAGCGCTGTTGTCGTCGTCTGTCGTCTGAGCCAACTTCCGTATCTCCTTTGTGGTTTTCGGCCAAAGGATTTTCCCTGCCCAGCTTACATTCCGTGCCGTTCAGCTCAGTTCAGTTCAGTTTCAGTTCCGTGCGACCGAAGACCCAGCCGTTGGCTATGTACTGTTCTACCCGGGGGTGTATGCATGCAGCTTCTGTTGGTCATGTGCCACCTAGCCCCCCGAACCAACCCCATCCCGCTGCCGCCCCCGAAAGTCCTCCCAAGATAGCGCGCAGCTTTCGCAACGCACATACACATTTAAACTTTATATGATCCTTCTGCTTCCATTCCACATATATCCATGGCCATAGCCGTAGCTCCTGTACATGGACATACTTACATATATGTAGGTGGGCACCTGTACATACGCACTGCGACTCCCTGGACGCGTGTACATGCGTACATCTGAGATTCGGGCGGACTTCTTCTATATGCGGACGGGCATACCTCCCGAGGAAATGGAACTTTGCAAAGTCGGCAACGGACACGGCTCATGTAGAGTGATAAGTGCATAATTACACATAGCCTCATACACTCCACAGCGATGTGTCTACACTCGAATGGGTGGCATGCAGATACATAAATATTTATGTGCCGCATGGGATGTATACTATATAATACACTGCTTGATTTAATATTTGTCTCACCCACACCCCGAATTTCATTGCCCATGACCGCGGGGCATTATGTATCTATGTATGTGCCTATGTACTACACTCGAAAAAAAGGACATGGGTCCGAATGGAGAAAACCAGGGGTGTCTCAGAAATCTCTTTCAAACAAATTGAGACACATTTTTTTTTTTTTGAAAAATTTAAACAAAATTTAATGGTGAAAAAAAAACCAAAAGATTTACCTTTAATCTTCTATTATATCCCTAATTGTATTGCTTTCATAAGAATTACTTCACATTTTAGATAGTTTATATAAGAATTTCGAAGAAAGATAGCGAAGATTGCTCAGTCCTAAGTTTAAAATTAACTTAAGATAAAAATGTTGAAGTTTTCTAAATGAACTTATTTGCTTTTAGTTAAAGCTGTGTATTAATTTTACCTAAATAAAGCTATTAAATATTTAATAGATTAAAACATAAATATGATTTCGTTTATTTTTCCACGTGGAGTTGAAAAAATAAAACAGCCTAAAACATAAATAATTTCTTCAGGAGTTAGATTTGTAGGTACTGTTTTTGGTTTCTAAGTTTTGGAACATTACAAGGTGGTAAAGGTACGAACAATTAAAGAACTGTTGTCTTGTTTCTCAGAGTGTAGAGGTACTGCTTGGGATAAGACCGAAAAGGGGGAGTTACTATACAGTCCATGTCCGTGTCACCGGCAACAGCCCGAAAACAGGCTCTGCTGCCGCCGCTGCTGCGCTGTGCCCGAGTACATATCGCTGTTGGGGATGCTGGCAGAGTTTCCTTTCCAGGCAGCGCGTTCGAGGCGGTATGTATCTTTCACTCACCCCTAACTAGTGTCTCGCACTGCGTCCTGCTCTGCCCTCGCGCCGTCTCTCTCTGGCCGCGCTCTCTTCGTTCTCTTAGGCTGCCCGAAAACTCTCTTTTGAACCTCTCAGATACATTCGAACGATGCTGCTGCTGTGTGGGGGGAGGGGGCTGGGATGCATTGCATCTTGGCCGTGTAATGCTCGTTTAGTTATCTGCTGCCTTCGCTTTGCTTTCTCCATTATTTCCAAAATAGAATGTCGGCGCAAAAGTATCGCAAAAAACAAACTCCCTCTTAAGCCTGTGAGCAGCATAAGCAAATCTATTAATTATTCACTAAAACATTTTTCTATTTCTATTCTATTTTTCATAAAAATAAAGTTATTTGTCATTGATTTTTTACGTTTTATTTCATTAAATATGTAAATGTTAAATAGTTTAAAATAAACAGAGTAATACAAAATCAAAACAATTTAAATTTAAATTAAACTTTTTTTATAGATAATTCTACAGAGAAATCTCCTTTTTTGGTAAGATTTTTTATTCTAAAACAAACACAAGTTTGTTTGCATTTAAAGTAAATAACAATTCCAATGCATATTTCAACAATTCCACACAAAATGCCTTTCGCATTTATGAATATGTAAAAATGTATGCACGTTTGCGGTTATATAAAAATGAATTTAAATAAACTATTTATCGAAATTTATTTAAAATCTTCATTTTGACTTTTGATAGCTTCTATAATGTGACTATATAATTAATTCATTTTAGATAGTTTGTAGGTAGGTACTTGTAATTTTACGGTTATAGACAAAATTATTTTCAGATAGTTCTACTTTCAATTTTCAAAGATAACCATTGAATGGAAATTTGTAACTATGTCAATAATGCAAATACAGTAAATTTTCAAAAAATTTTTAGTTGAATATATCACAAGGAAATTTGTAAATAAGTTTTCTTGTCCCTTTTAAATTGAGCAATCTATTGATCCAAAAAAAAAAAACAAAATATTAAAAGAAAGAATTATACGTGTTAAAAGTTATTAAATTAAAAATCTCAGTACATAAGACCTACAAAATTGTAATTTCTTGTAAATAACTTGTTACTTACAATTAGTTTGTTAAGTAAAAATCGAATTGTAAAATCTTTGCTGTTAGATTTTTATTAATGAATATTTAAATGAGCATGAAAATCGAAATAACAATAATAATAAAATAATGACATGGTTAGTTAATGTGCATAATAACACGGTTAGCCATCGTTCCGCCATCGCCATCGACATGTGCATGCAAGGGTACATGCTTACCTGCATTATTAATTAATCATACTTAAGAGAGAGGAGGCACTGCCTCCTGCACTGCACTGGGCCTGGCGGTGGCCTAAATGTTGACCGCGCGTCATTAGTTGCATGGACCGAAGAAGAGCAATCGAGAATAGATTAGTATTTAATGGCTTTTATATATATTTTTATTTATAAGAAAAGCCGAAGCCTCGAAAAACATTCAAATGCAATTGCAGTGGAGCTCAGAGCTCAGAGCTCGCAGGCCTCAAGGCAACTTGGCCAGGGGCCTCATCAGGGTCCAATGTGGATGCCTAGGAGCACGTGCGTCCCAGCGGTCCATGGGATTTCGAAATCATATATTTATATTTCCACTAATTCATTTTTAATAATTTGTTTGGTTCTCTGGTCCGTTGCTCATCACGCCCCGCGCTTGTGTGTTAATTATCGAGGCTGGGACTGCGACTTTGACTTCGTCTGGAACTGGAACTGGGCACCAAAACTGGCACTGTCCGATCCGAGTTTTCTTATGCTGGCGGTGTGCAAGATAAACGAGTGAAGCCACGCAGGTCGCTGCATCGCCTGTCCAGGAGCAGCAGGTCGGGATCCCCAAAGTTCCCGAGATTCCAAGACTCCGAGACGAACTCTGCGCTTCAGATTCGGGGGTGAGATCGACTCGTCCCAAATAATTTATCGTGCACGTCGAGTTGCTCTTTGTCTTATGGATGCCTGTGCTCGCACATGAGGCTTAATACATGGTTTAGGCCGAGGTTTATTTGCCGTCATCTACATATCATTAATGGCTCCACTCGAACTTCACAAACTCCAGCTTGCACTCGTATTTTCTGGCCAAGCTAAGATCTTTCTCAGCCTTACCCACTTCTTGATTTGTCCACATTAAACGCTCGATTTGGTAGCATTTAATGATTTTAGGAAATTGTTTTAAATATGTAGTGACTAAACATCATAACATCTTTAAAAAAGCTTTTAATCATTGTCCTTTTCAAAGATATTTGCATATAAATTAAATATTTTTTGCTTCACTTGGAAAAAGTACTAAAAGTCGTGAGAATTGTAAATGTACAAAGAAAAAAAAATTAATTTAATAAAAGAAAACCAGAAAAATTTGTAGAAAAGAGATTAATCGTTTAAAGACAGACAGTCAAATGTGTTTGCAACCAAAATTGAATTTAAGGGTTCGTTTTACTGTTCCTTCAAATTGTAATATTTTTTGAGTAATGTTTTTTTATTTCAGAGACCTCAAATTAGTCTTAAAAACCGTACTTCAAAGATGTATGAATGTTTTAAAATCCTTATCAGTCGACAATAAAATATTAGGTTATTTTTTTAAATCGCTTTAAGAAAAATAAACATTCACGAATATAAAATAAAGTTTAAAAGGTTTAACACGGCTAAGTTTATCATACATAACTTTATTGAACGCTGTTCACAAAATTTATTTTTCAGTTATTGGGATTCATTCAAATGTTTATGAAAGAAAAATGTGTGATGTGAAATGTGTATTCAATCTACCAATAAACTTACAGGTATTATAATTATTGTGACACCGCTGCCCGACCTCCAACAAACAACAGCAAGTGTCAATGCCAGAGATCGAAATACATTTGAACCCGGCTTTTGAGGCTTGAGCCACCGACGGCTTCCAGACTTCCAGACGGAGGTGGAGCTTGGGGCGCAGCCGAGAGTCGAGGACCGAGGACCGAGAGTCGCTAGCATTCCTCGCACAGAAGGAAGTACTTGCTGCTACCGCTCTGTCTCCTGGCCTCCTACTCCTCCAACTCCTGCTGATCCTTCACCGCCTCCACCTCCTCCACCTCCTCCTCCTCCACTACCTGCGTCGTGCTACACTGGGCGAAATCCGTTCTGATCGCAAAGAGGAGGAGTAGCGCACATAGCACAAGGGTCCAGGTCCAGCGAATGACCACGAGCAAAAGTGGGAGTTGCTATAATTGTTTAATTATAGGATTTTGCTTGCTTGACTTTGCATTTTGTGCTCATAACTTTTGCTCTGAGTTCATGTTACCTGCAATCGGCGGGGTATACGGTAAGCCACATGCTCTCATAAATATGCATCGTATTTAAATGAGAATTATTTTAACTAATTGCACATGTCACCTATTTTGACACTACGACATATTAATTCTAACTGCGAATATTTCAATTGTTTTATTTAGCAAATTTTGTATTTAATCTTTTAGACTTTCACATTATTATAGTCCTTTATTTAAATAAAAGAGTTTTTAAATGGAAATTGATTTTTATTTTGTAAACATTATAATAAGCTTCAACCTCTACTAGGAAACTGAAAATATTTTATGATAATTCACTAAGATGAAACTAATAATGTAGTCTAAAAAAGAAAGCTTGAACAACAATTTCTTTTGTCCGACAAAATCGCTTTCTTTTGCATTGTTTTTAAATAAACTGTGTTCCCTTAAGTGTGAGTCTCAACTTTGTGAGGGTGTGCAAAAATCGCGTTGGAGCGCTGACTGCCTTTCATTCGTTCAGTTTTGACACGGGTTGCTCTCCTTGTTCTCTGCTTTATATTAACCTTCGTAACAAAATCTGCAATCGCTCCAGTGCTCAGGCTTTAGAGCCGGCATCGCCTCCGTTCTTGCACTGCCGCGTCCCTCGTCCATTTCCCGCCCCAACTTTTTGACGACCTGCGTCGTTATGGGCGCTGCTGCTCGCCCAAGAATCAGTCTGCAGCCCCGATAGAAGTCGTACTTATCATATCACAACAGTCGATGATCAGCTCATTATCGTTCCTTTGCTGTTGAATAAGTTTAGCAACAATAAGGGTTACACATTCTTTTGACCATCCATAATGCTATATTGCTAAGAAAATGGAGTGTTTAAACTTATATCAACAAAGAACATAAGTTTTTATTTGTTTAAATAGTTCAAAATGAGAAGATTAAACATTTTTAAATTTTTGTGTTATTTTTGAAGTATTCATATATAAAAACATTTGTTTTTAAAATTACAGAACGTTATGATTGTCATAATAAAAAGTCAAAGAAAAAGTCAGTGTCGTCATTTTTTTAGAGGTTAAGTTCTTGATTGACTATTTTTTCTATAACTACAAAGATATGTTTTAAGTCCTGTTGAGCACGAATCATGGTAAAATAAAAGTCCAAACTTTATAACTACTTTTAATTAATGACCATACTTTGATAATTTTTGTTAAAAACAAAACAGCAATGCAAAAACTATTATTATTTTGCTGTAAAGTTACAGACTCCAGAGTTCGAGCCACATGGCCAGCACTAGGGTGCACCATTCTTGGTATGCGACAGAGATTCCTAACGTCTTTTTGCCGATCCGATCTGTGGGGACGACTGCGACTGCCGCTGGTGATGCCGCTGCAGCAGCCCTTTTCTGCAGTCTGCAGTCTGCAGTCGTGTACCGAGAATTATGGCCACTAGCCCGTGCCAGACGCAACGCCTGTGCCGCAGCCCATCTCCTGCATTAAGGCCCCAGCCTGGCCCGGGGCGATCATGTTCGACCTGGAGAAGAGACCAGAGAACAGAGACCGGAGTGTGCAGCCGCCTCAAATGAGCCCAGGAATGGGCAGGAATGGGGAACGAGGACCGAACGAGCCTTTGATGGGCGACGGGCATGTCCGTACTGCGACATATCGGGGCTCCCAACCGACTGTAATTGCCACAACGATCCGATGGACCAGGACAATCGGGAGGACAAGCCGGACGGTCGGTCACAACACCCACAACCCACAACGAGCCGTCATCGCCGGCCAAATCGCCGAGGTAATTTAGTAGCAGGACCCCAGTATTCTAATATTCTTCGGTTACGAGGAGGGGGCGGGGGCGGGGGCGGGAAAAGGGGCGGGGCTGCGGGCCAGTTGCCAGGGAAGCAAATTGATGGGCAGTTTTTACTACGCTTCGAATACCTCAGACGTGACGTGAATAATGTGCACGATAAGGATCTCAAATACCTTCATTCTTGGGGAGTGCATGCAAATTTCGAAGATTATGCGCCGATTACCAGCAGTTAAAGTGATTTGGAATATATAGTATGGGTATTGGAGATTTTACAGATTTATGTGCGCACATTTGGGGAATTTTTATATTTTGGCAATTTCATATTTTTAAAGCAAGCTAAAGTTGTGGTCGGTTTTCATATTACAGCAACATTGTGTTCACGAGGCTCAATAAATCGAGAAACATCTGCCAATTTAAAGCACTTTAAGTTAATTTATTTTAATCACAATCACTTAGGATCATGATGGACCTATTTATTTATATTGAAAGCATTAAGAAAATAACCATAAGGATAAGCTTTCGGTCTTTCTGTTTCCCCACAAGGCAAGTCCTTTGAACTTTTACTCTATTGGGTATTCAATCAATATTTTCACTGCCAAGCCTCCCAATCTCATTTGAAATTCAATTCATCTCGAAATGTATTCCGCAATCTGAAATCCCACAATATTTTTGAATTTAGAAATACAATTTTGATTTGTTGTAAAGGTTTCAGGTGGTGGACTTAAATTTATGATAACATAACCTCATGGACCACATAAGATAGGAAATATTTACTTCAGAAAATTGGCTAATAAATGCTAAATAAAACCTGCCTGCATTATTATGTCAGGATATTTTGTCATGTGCAAACTACATATGTATTTATTATCCGACCCCGAAGGATTCGCTTGACTATCAAACTAGCACTTGCCGCAACGTTTTCTAATGGGATTATCTCGATGATAATGAACCGCACACCCTACCCTGCACCCGGAATAAGTCCGCAATTGGCTTTCCCATGACCAAGCCGTATTTACCCGATGGATGCATAAGCCTCTTTTTCGCCTTTTGTGAGATCCTGGATGCGTGTTGTGTGTGTGGGGCAGGAAAAGAGCAATTGTATTCGAGCATGAAATTCAAATACAAACATCGCGAACAATGCCGTTTATGAACCTGTCAATCCGAAATTCAATTGGGACGGGATTGTGTGAATTGGAATCAGCATGGATGGACTGGATGGAGTATCAATGCGATTGTTTAATCACTCGACACGACGCTTGTGAATTGGCGCCAGCTGCTAACTTGTTACAAATTTAATGCCCATGAGTGCATCTGCGTGGGTATATGTTTGCTTAAGTTCTGTTCTCAAACTCACATCATACAATTTATTTGTTTTATCAAACAGAATGCATTCCCTAAGTCCTTATGGGTATTTTATCTCACTCGAGCTAAGGACGTCTTTATAGGGCCAATTCTTTCTGGGTTTTAGGGGTACAAGACTGCATATTGTCTTCGTTTAGGTATTCTTATGTAAGATGCGTTTCCTATTTCCTATAGATCACCTGTGCTGGTGGGTCCCTCGCTGATTGTGTTTGTTTTATATTTAAAGTCTTGAAGATATTAAAAAATTTAGTCATGAAAGGGTACTTCGATTTAAAGGATCTACAAAAAAATACTTTAAAATATATTATTTATTCAATGGAACCGAAATCTTTCTGTGCTTGGACAGAAATCATCTTCGCACCCCAAACTATCTGAATAATTTATATATACGTAAGTATCTGTTTTGAACTAATTGGGGGTGTAATAGAGCTGTTAACCGCTCCGAGTGACAACACCCCTTGTGATGTGGTCGTTCTGTGTTTAAATGTGGGCCAAAGGTAACACATTAGCATGAACAATTTAAGTAATTGTAAGTGGCAGGCCAATCCGCATTCGCAACCCTCTCTGCTCCGTGAGGGTAGTAGGTGGGGTGGCTAATTTAAACATCGAAAAATGTATATTTTAATGAACGGCTCGGTGGAGTTGGTATGCCAACACTTGACAAGTGCACCGGGATATGCACATAGCACTTATTAGGACATGTATAATTATATGTGGCTCGGGCATGTGCACAATTTTTTACTTCGACATTGTTAAGGTTGCCCGAGCAAGTGAATTGGTGAAGAGTGACAGATTGCACGGTATGATGAGAATTTTGACAGATGGCTCTTTCCCGATTCTGCTTTTTGATCTGACAATTTGTGGGCTCAAATTTGAAAGTGTTTTGTTATCCTTCAGTGCGCCTTGTTTGGCAAATAGGTAATTTAAATTTAAACGAAAAGGGGTGACGGATTAAGATGAACAAAAAAAAGAATACAATTTACAATGCACTGATGTCAATATTACTGTCACAATATTTGGGATTATGTAGATGACGACCCATTAAGTGAGAGGGAACAGAACATAATATATTTGTACCTTTAGTATCTCGGATTGTAATAGTTTTTTAAAAAAATTGTAATATACTTTTATTTTTTTAGAAGAAGGAAAATATCATCAGATGCTTTTGTTTTTAATTTAAAGAAAAAATTCAAATTAAACTTAAAAATAACGCTTTTGTACTTTGTGATTAAGAATAATATCTGACTCAATATTCACTTTCGCCTGAAGTTATTAAATAAATTGGAGTCTCTTTCCATCCGTAAATAATAAATAAGATTTCAGAAAGTGTACATTTTAGGACTCATTAAGGTAACTGAAAAAACTATGCTTAAAAAGTCCTTGATATAATCAAAATCATAACATCCCTAGGCGTAAATTATGGGTTACCACATGTTGGCTCGACTTGTGGGTAGAAAAAAAACACAGAAAGCCCACGGGCGATTTGGTTTTTTACGCCATCGGGGGGCGTTCCTGGTCGGTGGAGAAATTTGGGTATCGACAAATTGTCACGTAGCCCTCACCGCTCTGGATGGCCAACATCGTGAAAACAGTTTTTTTTTTTAGCAAGTGTTGGGGGGTTCCACTGGCAGATCTTCCCTGGGAAAGCGCCTGGAATTGTAATTACAAATTCGTATTGCAACCACTCGGCACGCATCGCGCTCAAGTCAATTTCGGGGTGGTCCGTGGTTAAGCGACCGTGTAATTCACAATTCTCAACGGTTACCCCTGCCACTTGCGGTATAGAAACCTTTTAATTACAGTTTACACTTGCAGTTGGATTAATACGTCTCAGGAAATTAATTGAAGCATTTGCTTTTTTTAAGTTTGTGTTAAATAAATATTATTTTCATATGAATGAATAAGAGCTTTACTCTTTATTCAACTAGGTTGTGTATCCCAAAGATACACGCCATGTCCTGTGACAAAATATTTAAGCTTTATGAAAATGGCCAAATTTTGAAGCATTTCGTTAAAAAAAAAAACATTGATTTAAGGCTATAACTTGTAAGATGACCCACATACATAAGTACTTGTAGCACTTGGATAATAATAAAGTTAATTACAAATTAAGTTTTAAGTTTACGAATTCCATGAACTTTGTAATGAACTGATACGGTAAATTTTCAGAAAGTTTTAAAGTTTTTTTAAATATGCACAATTTAATAATAATTTTTAAAATAAACATGTTAATTTTGACAAGAAAACAAGTCTATATCATCACAATGTTTATTTTTTTTTATACATCAATATATTTGTAGTCAGCAAGTAAGTTATTTAGATTACTTTTATATTCATCTATCCATTTGAATTGTGGGCCATACCGGGGTATTCAACCCGTTTTCTTAACCGGTATAACCAAATCAACACTGTAACCGAAACCGGAACAATATTTTTTACCCAGCTTAAAACAACTATAGCCAAAAACGAAATGTTAAGGTTTTTTTATCCCAAAAAAACTTATAGTATAGAGACATTACTGCACGACGGCACATATTGTATTAAAATTTATTTGTTTGTGTCAATAAACTCATTTAATTTACATATGTACGTTTTAATAGCTATGACTTGATAAATCCAGAATTGCCTAGGAATTGTATTTAGGAAATGCTAACAAACAAAACTTGATATCAAACTAACACACATATGCCTATTTGGCACCATCCTGATTTGTGGCTCCAGAAATGAAAACTAACAGAACCACCGGAACGATGTACATCCACTAAAAGTCAAAAGATGGTGTTAATATATCGTAATAATGTGGACTACTTGCACTTACGTATTTGGCAAAGAAGCCTCGGTTATCGCGCACTTCACCGCGCTCCCTGGCCTCGCGCTCCCGCTCGACCTTCTGAATAAATCCAGCAGTGTCAGGCACTGGGGCCAGCTCAGCGTGGCGTATCAAGACATCGGTGCTGAACTGCGTTTCGACCAGCTTGTCTATGTCGTCCTGGGTGCACTCAGCGTTGCCGGTCGCCGTGTCCTGGGAGACAGTGATGCCGGTAACGTACCCCGCAGGGTCTAGAGAGATCCAAAGCACGTCGTTCAGCTGCGCCTGCAGGAGGCGGCAAGCCTTGTTGGAGGTAATGAACTGCGCCTTGGCGCCATTTGAGTAGACCACCGTGGCCTTCAAGCGGTAGAACTCATTCTGCCGGGCGAGAGTCTTAAATATTTGGAAGAGAAAGATGAAGAAGTACAATCTGGGTCGAAAGGGCGTGCTGTGGCCACCGAAAACCTTTGTTACCTTCAGCATGTCCAGCTCGGCATCGCTCAAAGCTGGTTGATCCACATTGGCCAATCCAGAGTTAAGGCTTGGAATAGTCACGTTCCCGCGGAATGAAAAACTCTCCGAGTTGGGGGCCAGCGAGTGGTGCAGTTCTACCGTGATCCAGCTGTCATGCTCCAAAAAACCCTAAGGACCGTATTTTTAAAGAGTTTGCATTGGGATAACTAATAAAGCACTTACCCAACTGCTAGTCACTGCGCCTAGCAGGAAACAGAGCAAGAATTCCGGCTTTAAATTCATCATTTAGCAAAAATTAAATCAATTTTAATTTTAATTTGTCAGTCGTATGGAAGTGGCCAATAGTGTGACCGTGGGTGTTTAAATATACCACGAGGCTTAGAAAAATATACCATTTTATGCATCAAATACTTAAGTGTATTTTCAGCGAAATTTGGTCTTCTTAATTTTCAAAAATATTAAACCACATAAACTTGTTTTAAAATGTTTAAGTATTACACATTTATAACACAATTGATTGAATTGTGCTTAATACAATTTAAGTTAACCAGCTATTTTTTCGGTAACGTATACATGTTTATTATATTTTTTAAATCCACTACTTACTAAAATAAATAGATATTTTCTAGCCTTAAACATCTGCACTCCACTATTGTAACCAGTGGTTTTTACTCTCATTATGTTGGGACTTAGTAGGCCAGTAGAAGACTTAGAAATATGGCGAATAGCAATAACTCCTGATCTAAAAAATCCCAACTATAATGGGGGCATTATGGCACACACGGATTTTGAAATGGGAACCGATTTATTGTAAAGCTGATTAAAAACTGACAAACCAACTGAAACGAAAATGATCTTTTATAGTTACCGATGAGAAATCAATAACATCGTAAGTGCATGATGTAATGGAGTATTCATAAACATGTTGACACCATCAACATTTCCAAATTTAACCCTTGAAAGAAGATAGGGCTGACTGACAGAATAATTTTAATTTTTACAAATTGTATTTCTGTCAATTCTCTCATTAAACGAACAAGTTGTCGGTAAACATTGTTTAATGTTTTTAAAATTAAATTAAGATCTTATATGTTAATAAAAAATCCAAGTATAATAATTTTGATAAGTGTTAATGTCACATAAAATGTGAAATAAGATAGACGTGCTTTTGTAAGGTTTTAAAACTGGCCCATTGCAACTTGAGAAAACAAATCGTCAGGCATGATTGCCCTTTGATTTGCTTTACCTATTTTGGTTGCCGGCTCGCAGGGCTTAAGTCGATAAAGCGCATTGCAGTTGGCCAAGAAATCCCACCACGATTGGTCACTCAGGAATAACCGTATTTAAACATTGAATAAAGTTTATTGATACAGCTTAAAAAGTTAAAATAACATACATAGGTATCAGAATTCAAATTAACGAAAAATAAATTACTCCTTTTTTTTAACATGGAAATAATACATTAGTTAAATAACAGCAAATTCTTATTAGATGTCTTGTGCTGATCCCAAATGATTTAAATCTTTGGAAATTTCATACCAGCGCAAACTGTTTTTGAGTTATGAACAATTGTAACGCACAAATGCTCGTTGTAGTTCAGGTCTCTAGGCAACTGGAAATATTTCAAAATTAATTTGAGTACTGACAATAATAAGTACTACATTTCATACCTTGGGTGTTACAAACAAATACTGGGCCGAGCCATGCTTAGTAGCTTCATTAAGAAGTAAATCGAATATGTTTCGCTCGTTTGTAGCGTCCATGCCCTGATTTATTTCATCGACGCACCTAGAACAAAGTTTGAACATTATTACCATTAATCACAAGATTTTAACTCTAATGTACAATTACCTAAATGGCACATGGGTAACATGTTGAATGGACAATGAGTAAATTGCAATTGACACAGCGCGTTCGCCTCCGGATTGAATGAATTTGTCCAAGGGCTGTAACTGGACACCCCTTCTGAACTGGACCATAATCTGGATCCCGTATGAATCGAAGTCGTACTAAAATTGGGAAACAGCTTGTAAGTTTAAATGACAGGGAGAGTTTAACGGTTTTAGCTCACTTTATCTGCCTTGGATAAAACAACTTCTCCAACGTAGTCGATAGATTCCATGAAATCGCTGAACTTGGTACTGATAGTTTCAACCAAGCTTGTTAATGTTGGCTCCCATTTGTCGTACAAATTAGACATTTCAGTTTCGATTGTTTTAGCCTGGGTCACAGACTCTTTAATGCCGTCCTCTAGCGCTTTAACTTCATTCTGCAGTTCTTGATAGCTGTCGATTGTCTAAAAATTAATAAAAGATTATAACTACAAAATGGTTTTTGGTTTTTGCTGATGTAATTGGACTTGATTATGACAAACTATGTTCTTAAACATACTTTGCTTTAACCAGCTGTGTTATTCGCACAGTCCCAGTTTTATGTGTTTTTATCAGAATATAATGTTTTTTAAGAATTATGAATAAATTAAATTTACCTCAGAGTTGACGCTCTTCATGCACTCCAATCTTGCCTGGAAATCGTGTATTGCTTCACGAACTTCCGGCAACCCCATGTTTTTCAAATCTTTAAATTGTTTCTTGAACGGAAATTTCGAACTGGTGGGAATTTCTCCGTCACAAAGCCGCTGGATATTGTTCTTCCGTTTGTTAATATCGTCGATTTGCTCTTCCAAAAGTCGCGACATTTGCTTAAAGTCATTCTACGAGTACAATAACATTATCAATCATATAGAAAAATTATTTAACCATTACTTACTGTCGCATTTTTACTCAAAAGTTCGATTTCGTTGAGTGCTTCATTTTGACTTTCATGTTGCACCATATAAACGGATGCCTTGGTCTGGGCCAATTTCTGTTCAATCATAAGACTTTCCACTGTTTTCAAACAACAGGCTTGTTTCATCTCAATTTCAATTATTTTCTTCAATTCGTTTTGCAAACTGTTGTTAAACTTATTTTTAAGCACATCCAATGCTGAAAAAACAGGACTTAATGAGTGATCAGTTTGTATGACTAGTCTACCTACCATCAGTTTTCGAAAGACTCTCCCACTTCCTCGTGAGTGCTTCCAGATCGGTTTTAACAACATTAATATATGAAAGTTTTTGGTCAAGTCTACGTTTCTTTTCTTGTTCCTCCTTCGTAGCAGTTTGGAAACGTTCAAACTCGTTATCGGTCTTGGTAATGGCGTTCTTAATGTTGTCGCCTTCTCTTATTGCTTCGGTATAATTCTTCATGACCTGGGCTAGTTGCTGTGAGTCTACTGTGATAAGTTGATTTCTTCCCTGAATGGTGCTTTCCGCGAGAATGGTCTCGGCACGATAGCGGGATGCCGTCACAACAAACTTGTGGTTTCCTGAAATGTACAAGAGTTCAAATTAATTGTGGTAGAGTTTATGTTCGCGGATAAAAATCTGAAAATAAACATTTGAAAAAATAGAACTGTGGCACTGTTCGATCTTAGATAACCTTATAAACATACGTACCGCCAAAATAAACTCGTATTATTTTTGGAATGGACGAAGTATTATTCCCTACACTTTCTGTACCTATTGGAATATTGTGAATTGAGTAGGAAGCACACAACTTATTTATCAATGGTATTGGTCCAGTAACAAGATCCACAAGATATGCATGAAATCCCAAGGGCCTGTGCAAGGATTTTAAATAAGAAAATAGCTTAAAACATGAAAAGGTTTATTAAAACATACCGTAGCTCATTTAATGCGATACTTGGCTTGAACAAGCACCTATCGGCTGGTGCGCAATATATGACGTTAACTCCAAGTTTTTGCTTCACACACAACTCGTTGATCAAAGCCGACATATCCTCCTTGTCCTCACACGCAAAAGCAAATAAATCACGCTGCTTTACAACGTTTTCTAAATACTTTGCGTAGTCACTATTTTCCATGGTCAGCTAATAAATTAAATAATTCGAAAAAAATCTGTTAAAAACTCAAATTGAAAATAGTTACCATAACTCACCTCAAGTATCATTGGATCATAGACCTTTAATTTGAACATGTCCTTGTTTTGAGCTAACCAGTTCATAGCATGTACCAAGTTTGGATTTTTGGCTCTGATTTCCTAAAAACATCGCGGATATTATTTGTTGACGAAAACTATATACTTTTAACTTACTTCAATTTTTTGCATCTTCACATTTTTAAGTCGATCTATCCTATGCTTATAGGCTGTTATTTCCGGAATCTTTTCATCATTAAGTTGTTGTTCTAGTTGTTTTCGTCTGTTATACAGTTCCATGGCTTTTCCACGTGCCAGGATGATTGTATCTTTAACCTTTTCTAGTTCCGACAGAATCTGCGGTTTTTTTTTATTGAGGCCTTCCAACTCCACATTTCTACTGTCTACTAATCCTTTAACTTGATCAGCTTCTGCGGCGTTTTGAAGAGTTTTTTTTATGTTTTGCTGATGGAATAAATAACGATTTACATAAAATCTTTTAGACACTTCAGAAAATTAACCAAACCTCCAAAACACATTTATTTTCTCGAATTCCTTGTTTTAGAGAATCCAGCTGATTTTCTGTAGCTCTTTTGTCGGCCACAGCTTTTTCCAATGAACGCAACTGCAACACAGAAACAAACAAGTTAAGAAAATTAAATAAAAAATACGCGGACACCCATCACCTTTTCCAAACAAGCTTCTCTGAGTGCTATCTTTTTTCGTTGAATTTGTTCTTGAGCCTGAACTTTTTGATTGTATTGTGCCGTCAATTTGTCGCTTTGAGTTTTCAGTTTTGCAACTTGTGTTTTAAGTTGTTCAGCTTTTTCTTCTCCAGCCAGGGTCTCAACCCACAATTTCTTGGCACTGAGTACTTGTAGCTTCTGCTTGACCTCTTCGCGTTCCTTATATTGGGCAACAGTCGCTTGCAAACTATAAAATTTAGATGAAGGGAAATATTTCTTGATAAAAATTAAGTTTTCAACTGGTATTAAGGGGAAAAACGCAACTATTAACATTTAAAGTATACATATTACTAAGTCAATTAGAATTTGTGCACATATAAAACAACATCTTTTACTTACAAAAAATAAAAATATAATTAACATGACTTACTGTTCCAATCGTTTTTGTTTTTTAACAAGATCTTGTTTCTCCTTTTCACGATTAGCATGGAAACTCGTCTGCTGTGTGCGCATCTGCTTCAGCTGATTGAAATTGTTGGTGAGGTTGTCGTCACACACCGAAGCCATAGTATTCAACAGCAGCTCTTGGGGATTCATCTTCGAAAAGTCCTAAAAGTGTTCATTTAGATGCATTAATTTAGATGCAGCTCCGTCGGGCGAGATGTGTCTTACCTGAACCCGATCCTGAGGGAGGAACTGACATAGGTTACTGACTTGTATGTTGTACGAGGATACGGCAGCCAGAAAGTTCTTCTTGGTGGTGTCCTTGTTGTTGACAAAGAAGTTGGAGGAGCCATTCGCGTTGATGACCCGGCGGAAGGCTTCCGTGGAGTTGGCTGCCCTGCCGTACACCCGGACAATTATCTCGGCTGACATTTTGTTGCTTTGGATGTAGTCAGCGACGCTGGCGGAGCGGTCCAAAAGACTCGGATCGCCGCCCAGGCCCAGTATAATGGCCGACACAATTGTGGACTTGCCGGTGCCATTGGGACCGGTCAGGACATTCAGGTAGTGCTTCGGGTAAAAGGTTATCTCGCTGTAGGAGCTGTCAATGGGAATTGCAGTGAGTTCAGAGAATGTGCGAACTGCGCGTCTTTGATGGACATGAGCTTACACGAAATCCTTGCAGTACACGGACTGTATGCGCCCCGTAAGTTGTTTGGAGCTCAGCGCACGGTTATCCGCCATGGCGCGGCATAGATGTCGTACTGACTTGCTCCTTGATTTTTTATATAGAGAAAAATTGTTTTAAATGCGAGTCCGCGCTTTCTAGATTTTAGTTTTGTATTGAGGCCTATTTGCACGTCAGCTGGAGTCGATAGCAGCAAATAAATATCGATAAAAGCGGTAGGGGTGTTCACGCTTGTTTATTTAAAAAAATATTCCAATATTCCGATTCATCGATAGTCATCTATAGAACATATGTTCCGGACTTATCGTTTTTCTTGCTTAACTCATTAATTTTAACAACATGAACTTAAGCAAAATAAACGCTGTTTCCAGACTTCCGGGTCTCCGCTCATGCTTACAGTACTCGAGCTCGGCCAAAGCGGAACTGCCATCGTCCCTGATCGGCGAGGAGGACGAGGGGCCGGCCTATCCGCAGGCGGTGGACAGATCCGGCCTGCTGCCGCAACACAAAAATGTGCTCCTGGACAAGCTGCCCTACCAGGAACCCCACTCCTGGATCCATCTGACCGAGAAATACCAGAGGCAAGCCTTCGGCCGTTACGGCGCCCAGAGTAATGTAAGCCCTAAGATTTGTTTCGACTCCCGCGAAGAGAAAAACAAAGCGCAAGTTATGCAACTTGAAACCCTCCTGAAAATGCTGGAGAAGAGCCGCACGCAGAAGGCCGAGGAGCTGGAGAAGATCAATGCCCGCGAGGAGGACATTGCGAAAAAGATGGAGAAGCTGAAGCAGTGGAAGGCGGATCTGCACGCGAAGGTGGCCAAGCGGGAGGCGGATGCGGCGGCGGCGATAAAACGCAAGGAACGCCTGGTGGAAGAGGTGCGCAGACATTTCGGCTTCAAGGTGGACACACGCGACGAACGGTTTAAGGAGATGCTGGAGCAAAAGGAGAAGGAAGACAAGCGAAAGCAGAAGGAGGCCAAGCGAAAGGCCAAGGAGGAAAAGATGATGGCCAAGCTGGTGGAGAAGACATCATCTGCTTAATGTATACTTTAGTTGCTAAGCCATCGATCTAATCAAGGAACTGTTGTCTGTTGCTATTCTAAAATAAACATGCAGCAAAAGGTGGAATATACTTTTGTAAAAGCGTAACAGTCTTTTTAGAAATGTAATGATCGCTTTTTTGTGTTTGAAAACTGTTTATATGGTTTGTATTTCAAACTAAACTTTTATGACCGTTCCTCATCAATAGACTGTTGATTTTATTGACGAAAATGTTAGGGATTCACAGGTTCTAGGCTTCGCAGGCTCTTGAACATAACTTCATTACCTCAAAAACAGTGTAGTGAGAAAGCTTGCGTCCTTATTAGGCTAACATGATTGTGCAGCACTTCGGTTTACCGCAAAGCCACGCATGTAGCCGAAATTAGCTCCCACATGCAATTCCAATAGCAAGGCCACTAAATCGAGGAGTTCGGCTTCGACGCCTGCGCACTCACCTGCCGAAATTCCATCACACTCAATCTGGCCACCACATATGGATATGGATATGGGTATGCAAACAGTTGCTTTGCACCTGTCGTTGGCCAAGCATCTCATCCTGCGGCACATTATCTACAGTTAAGTGTTAATCAGAAGACGCTATGCACTAATTACGATTTACGAATTTTCCGAGTGTCAAAAGAATCCAATTAACAAGTGTTAAACCAGAAGCAGTTATGAATGGATTAAGAAGTTTCACAGGTGCAAAAATAGAACAATAGAAAGAAAGAACAAGATTTCACGTAATTTTTAATTTATGTTTCCTTAACATATGTAAGTGTCGTATTACCATTTGTAACTTAACTAATAATAAAATTAAAAATTAATAAGATTAGGGCCATTCAAAATATTTCGCAGTGGTACCCGGTAATTAAAATGTATGTTTTTTTTTAATTATGTAGAAAATGAGAAACTGAAAAGTGGACTGTTTAACTTATGCTAAATCATCTGAAGTTTCCAAGATATCTTAGAATAACCTAATGTAGATAAAACAATAAACCATTTCTTATTTATTATCAACACGTAGTAACGGGCGTGGCTAAAAAATAAATAACTTTGATTTATTTTTAGAAACAAGTAAATTCTTAAATGTCAAATCAGCTTTGTTAATGGATTCCCAATTCTTAAATAGGGACTTACCTAGCTTCATAAAACCTACTTGGTATAAATATTAACACATATTAATATTTATGTATGCACCGATAAAAGCTTTCTTATAATGGCCTTACATATAGTATGTAAAATTGTGTTTGTCGAACTTTTTCTTTTTTTAAAAGTGCTTATTGTAAATTTTTCCTTTTTTGAATTGACTATTGAAAACAAAAAAGTGCTTAACTATATATGTAGATATTTGACACCAAAACCTCGTTTTATTATCAAAATTCAATAACTTTAACAATAATTCTTGAGGTCCTATGTTGGTTTGAGGCTTAAAGCCGAATACTTAAGCTTTTAGTAATATAACAAGTACTCTTAAATCTTCCAAGGCATTTATCTTCAACTACACTCAATAAATCCAATAAAAGCAAGTGTCTTACGACAAAGTCGTAGAGAAAACTCCCAGATGTCCATACATAATTATACTTTGCGTTAGGCGACACCTGACATCTACTCTGCATAAAATATATATGCAAACTTGTGGGTTACGGCACCCACGTAATTAGCAACACGTGGCTAACCACTGGTTGAGGGCTACCGGAGGGGTTATCCGTGGTTGGGGTTGGTCACCAGCTAAGTGTCCCTAATGGCCAGAAGCTGGATGGGTTTGGACGCCTCAAGAGTGCTGCAGGGTCTCCTGGGGTCTAAATTGTCTGATTTATTGGGAGGTGCTCCTAATGAGCAGCCTGCTGTTTATTATTTTACTACTTTTTGAAACTGTCGTATCTCAAACTCACTTCCTAATTACACGTGTTTGCATATTTTGGCAAATTAAATTCACGCCTGAGCGTACTTATTTGCAAAGTTTGCAAGTGCGTAAAATTTTATAAATTGGTTTGCCAAGCCAAAAGCTACTTTCAATGTTTTGGGTCTGAGTTTAAGGCTACAAATTCATTATAATGATAAAATAAATTCACATGCAAACTTTTCTGCTTGTTTTTGTGTTTGTATGTAAACTATTGTTAGGCTGCTCAAACTGGCTTAATAAATTTTTGGCCAAGATGCTGTTACCGACATTTGCAACCACAATAAAGCCACATACCTACCTGTGAGTACGTTACCTCAAATCTGGTTTCCGGGGAAACTTTAATGTACGAACCTTTGAGGTTTGGTAACTTAATTAAAGACATTATTAAAAAGTTGGAGATATAAATTGTATGAGAATTTATATTGTCTACAAAAATAACTGACAGAGGTTAAGCTATACAGTGTATTTATAGAGAAGTAAATTTAGCGAGATGTGTATCAGTTGATAAGATAACATCTTTATTTTTTACAGGCTTCTATGGTTATTTAAATTAATTATATAAAATGAACGAACATGTGTGCGCCCTGTTATCTTTAGACAAATGACATTTTTAAGACAATTCTGCCTTCTCCTTGATAATCTTGATTTGATAATGCGTGCCTGTTGACATTTTAATTAAATCCAAGTGTAAAGCGAAAAAATGTCCCGTGTACGGTCGGAATAATTCTTTGAAGTTTTCTTTTAAATTTCACAGTACTTTACAGTCAACAAAAATAGTCAGTAATATATTTAAATATTTATCACTACAAAAACATTTGTAAATAATTTAAAACAACACAATACAATACAACACAAATTAAAAACCTTTTTATTTGCGATACTCGAAGAGTAAGCAAATACTGTAAACGATCAAATGTCTTCTGTCCGTCTGTCCGTCCGTCCGTACAAACGTCGAGATCCGGGAACTATAAGAGCAACCACCAAATTTTGGGCACAGACTCAAAAAAGCGCAGATCAAGTTTGTTTCAAAACGACCACCCCTTTACCGCCCAAAACCGCGAAAATCTCCCTTTTTTATGCAACGTTACGGTTTAAAAAAAATATAATGATATGTGCACGTCTTACTACACTCCGAACCATTTTCTCTAATAAATAAAAAGAAGTTATAGAACATTTTGCTATGCCTTATACATATGTAGTTAATGAGCCCCATAGGTGGCGACCTATCGTTTTTTTTTTTTTTTCCCCATAGGTGGCGACTCTATCTTTTTTTTTCGTTTTGTTTTTTAAAAGGAAAATGAGTATCGCAAATCTTACAGGAACCCCATATATTCTTTCTTGTTTTTAATAAAAAGTTTTAACAAATCAAACTTTAAAACCATGATCCCGATTGAGTCCTTTAGTTAGCAAGGTTTATTGCATTTATTTTACAACTGATTTACTTATCTACTAGTTTAAGATAAGACATTGTTGCTTTTGACGTACACAAAAAAATTACTCATTCTGCGGCAAGAACATCGAGCCATATCTAAATGTGTATATATTTGAATACAAGTATGTACGCGGTGTTTATATATTCCGTGTATATGTATTTATTTACAATTTAGCCTAAACCATGCCTCCTTATCTTTTTAGCGCTAGACTGCGGACAGTAATCTGCGGGCATCTAAAAGATACAGTGGCTGTATTATACGATAGCGCAGCGCGGATTTCTCGCAATCCATAAAAAATAAAACGGAAACCGTCGTGCGCCATGGGTTTTGTTAATTTTAGCGGAAGCCGTTAAATAATCATTTTACACGATATAAACAACAGCCATTAATTCGGTGCCACCATGAATTTGTCGACAGAACCGACATTTTTAGAGTTAAACACAAGTTTTGGGAATACCCCAGATTTATATGCAACTAGTTTTAGTTTGGAACCATCACAAGGAATAGAACCAGAGGATTATTATGCCTGCGGCACCTTCAACTGCTCACCCACTGAGTTTGTGGCATTTGTTCTGGGTCCGCAGACCTTGCCACTTTTAAAAGCCATTTTGGTAAGTTTTGCAGAATTATTGTGTACACTTACTTATTAGTGTTAGACTAAAATGATCTAAAAAATATTTTAAATTAATAAATAAATATAAATGTATGGCTGGTCTTATTGATATTTGCAAGCTGAACAAAATTAATGTAATAATTTTATCTTCGTTAAATTCAAAAAGTCCTTGAAGTTAAACAAAAAATTTGTAAGATAAAAAATTGGTTGTGTACTTAATTTGTTGATAAAACAATGATATGTTGATACAACAATGATATCTCTCGTTCAAACCTCTTTCAGATAACTATTATATTTGGGGGCATTTTTATAACTGGGGTCATAGGTAATCTTTTAGTGTGCATTGTGATTATTCGACACTCGGCAATGCACACGGCGACAAATTACTACCTCTTCAGTTTGGCTGTCTCTGATTTGCTTTATTTACTCTTTGGTAAGTTTAAGAATTTATTAATGGTGATCAATATATATTTAATTTCACAATTTTGAATACTCCCAGGACTACCAACTGAAGTGTTTCTGTATTGGCACCAATATCCAGACCTTTTTGGCATGCCGTTTTGCAAAATACGTGCATTTATTTCTGAGGCGTTAGTAAAAATATTATAGGTATTTTTGAAATTATAACCAATCGAAAGCAACATTTTATTTCAGATGCACATATGTCTCTGTGTTTACCATCGTTGCATTCTCCATGGAACGATTTTTGGCCATTTGTCACCCATTACACTTGTACGCTATGGTTGGCTTCAAACGCGCTATTCGGATAATAACAGCGCTTTGGATTGCAAGTTTCATAAGTGCCATCCCATTTGGATTACTCTCAGATATTCAATATCTTAACTATCCCTTAGGTAAGCGACTAGATTAAATTTACTGGACATAATTTATGTTAAAAAAAAACATCGAAATTGTTGATTAAATACTTGGAAAATGGAAAGTATTTTTTAAAATGTGTAAAAATAATGAAAAAGTATATTATCAAAACTAACCTAAAAAATTAGAAAGTATCTTTTTATAATTTACAGATGGTTCTCGCATTGAGGAATCTGCGTTCTGCTCCATGTCTCCTGAGATTGTCAATGAAATACCAGTGTTTGAAGTATCCTTTTGCATATTCTTCGTCATTCCCATGATACTAATAATATTGCTTTACGGGCGAATGGGAGCTAAGATTCGATCTCGAACAAATCAAAAATTGGGTAGGTACTCTTGGCTTCTGTTGACCCCAAAACAACCGACCTCAGGGAAATATTCTAGGTGTTCAACATGGCACCAATAACAGAGAATTACGAAACTCACAAAAGAGGAAGAAGACAGTTATAAGAATGTTGGGTAAGCTGCTGGTAGTTTAACCATTTGAGCCGAATCCCAATAATCACCCGTTTAATCAGTACAGCCGCTGTTGTGATAACGTTTTTTGTCTGCTGGTTTCCGTTTCACCTGCAACGACTTATATTCCTATATGCAAAGAATTTGGATAATTATTTGGATATAAACGAAGCACTCTTTTCCATTGCGGGATTTGCGTACTATGTTTCATGGTAATCAGTTAAAAGTTTTAAAAATATAAAAGCTAATTGTTTTTTTTTGACAGCACCATCAACCCAATAGTGTACAGTGTAATGTCACGTCGCTATAGAGTCGCATTTAGGGAACTCCTGTGCGGAAAAGCCGTGGGTGCGTATTACAATAGTGGATTTGCCAGGGATCACTCGAGTTTCCGGGAAAGTACAGCCACAACTATGGGTAACAACATCAAATACGACCGAGTTCATTCGGTAAGTGAATAAATAATTTAAAATTTATAGCTTAATTTACATTGTTATTTATTTTTAAAGGTTCATGTAAGGTCTAGCCGGCATCAAAGCAGCAAAAACGAAGCGGACTCCTTGTCTTCTAACAGAGTGTTGATTAAGAAAACATACAGCCTACCACTACCAAAGGTAGGTATATAAACGGTCCTCTTAAAGCGTAACTAAGTTACTGCAATTTTTATTTCTACCAAAAGTTAAATTTTTTCTTTGATGTTGCTACGGAAGCTCAGCAATTATTTTCAATATTTTATCTATGTTGCCGAACTTTTGTAGTTCAATCAAAGCTGGTAGAATAAATCAAATTAAAAAAGTTATTTTTCTGTGCGTACATTTCTCTAACTTTGCAATTCCCAATGCTTAAAGTTGCTTTGTGTTTTCGTTTTAACCTTGCTTAAGTTGATTTGGCTTTGTTTACATGTTCACCTTTGGGAACTAAACTTTTTCGTTACATTACGTGGCGACAGAATTAAAGCACACGTATGTGATGTGAGTTCCCAGAACTCAAAAAAACTAAATGTTACATTTTGAATAAATGTTCATAAGCATGACTGTTATATTATTTTTTTCCATATATATTTTCAGAATGCGGACTCCACCGTCCTTAGCACAACTGACATCGTCATCGTGCTGGAAAATAGCTCCACTGCTCGTCACACAGTTTGTGAAGAGCCCAAAGTTGAGAACGATATTTGGATTGAAAATGAGGAAACTTGTATTTAAGCAGAATTTAAATTTAAGGACAAATACTATATTTGTGTGTAGCAATAATGGGTGTGAAAAAGTTAGTCTGTTCATGGAATTAGATTTATTTCCAATCACTTAGCACGAAATGAGATTACATTAAATACAAAGACTTCTCATCATAATAAAAAAAAATATGAAATTCACAATTCATTTTTTTTACTTGTTGTGGTAACTTACAAAAAATTAATTTGTTTTTTAATTCCAAGCTAAAATAAAATCATGTCGTACAGGGGATTTGCTATACTACTTATACAATACCAAAAATTTTCATAAAGTTTTTTTTTAATATTAAAGAAGCCAACTAAAGTGGATCAATGGATGTTTTGGGATTTAGAAAACCAAGGTTTGGTTAACTCTCCCTTTATTTCCCTGTTCAGTGCAAAACAGAGTTCCCGAAAATTTATTGTTTATTACTTAACGACCAGGTTCCTTCAAAGTCATAATTTTTTGCAAAAAAAAACCATCTGTACCTCTCTGTTCAAAATCAACTCAGCACAAAACAGATAGAAAAACCAAAACTTTAAATGCAATTCCAAATAACAGGGCTTTTATGAATGGATACATAAATGAATGTTTACGGTTTCGAACGTTTTGCATAACAATGATTGAAATTATCGTTTTTATGGCTTGTTCTCTGAAAAAAATAAGCAATGCCAAATTGACGACAAAAGCGAAAGTTGAACCCATTAGACGTATCTATAATTAAAATAAATTTTCACTTTCTTCTCGAAGATTAAAATCTTAACGTAAATAATAGCAAATTTTGAAAAAAGTCTTGTCCAGCCATCTGTCATTCTGTTTTGTGAAATAAAAGTTTGAACTTTAAGGTATTTTTGAAACATAGGCTTCAATTGCTTTTGGGAATTCCCAAATTCCTTTTCGATTTACTTTCACCTGCAATTAAAATAGCCAAATTAAAAAGTAAATCTGGCAAATATACCACTGTGCCCGAGGTTCGAGTGCGTCGACTACTTCATCTTCGAGTGTGATGTGATCTCTCGGTGGCTGCCAGGCCACCACAGCCACCAGAGCCACATTTCCTCTGTGGCAGAGTCTCAAAACTGGTTTAATGGCCATTCCGGTGAATTCCAGCACAGAGCACAGCTGCACAGCTGGCTAAGAAACGTTCCATTTGCAACTCAGTTGCTTTCCAACCAACGACACCGCCGAAATTCAAGAAGAAAGTGATCGGATAGTCGAGACCCTCGCCTATTGATTAACGGTTTTCCAGCGTTTGAACAACAGGCTCTGAAAGAAGTACCCATACCCATACCCATACCCATTCGGTTTTGGTTTTGAATAGATCGCTGCAACTGGGTCCGAAAACGAAGCTTTGACTTGGCTTTGGCACCTGGCTTTGGCTTTGGCTTTGACTTTGGCTGCACTGCCGCAAGGCGTTCCATTTTTGTGTTTTAAACGACTCTGGCCGGATAACAAAGAAAGTGAGATCAAGTCTGCGAGATCGTGGCGAAAGAAAAGAAGCTTCGCATGTGTTTGCGTCGTGGTTAATTCGAAAGAAACTTTTTTGCTTCTGGCCGCGGAACAGACAAATGTCAAATACCAATAGACCGTCGTGGAATTAAGACGCACACCTCGCACCTGTCACCAAACGGATTTCGACACCTTGACTCAGTGAACCCTCGACCTCTCTCTCGGCTCAGAATGTCGCAAAGTGCCATTAAATTTGCACCTCTCCTGGAGGCATTAATGCTCTTCGCTTTCCTATTCAACCAAGTGCAGTGCGATGAGAGCAGCCAGAGGACTGCGCGCATAATGCAGTTTCTAAGTGAACCCCAGCCCCATTTCAACCTACATCGACCACCACCAGGTGGTCCTGTGTTACAGCCCCGGCTAAGATCGCGGTCCGATCACTTACCGCTCCTCTCGGTTAACCCCAACAAGTACCTGAGACCTCCGCAGCCCGCAACAGTGCAGCACATCATGCGACGCGAGCAGTACGGTAACTTTCCTCTGAACGACCAGCACAGGAGGTATCACTTGGACCAGAACCAGGCAGGGAGGTATGCCCATGTGAAGGACACTCCTGTGCTGGATGTGGGCAAGAACCAGTTCCCGCCACAGTATCTCTCGGAGCAGTATATCCAAAACTTCAAGTCCTCGCCGCATTTCAATGGCAACGTCATAATGAAGGACCATAAGCCAGTGTATGCCCCGATCCAACAGCACGCGATACCTGTGCAGGCCTCCCAATATCAGCATTATCCCAAGCTCTTTGGACAGCAGGGTGCAAGCTTTAGTGTGGTGCCCTCCCAGCAAACCGCCCTGCAAAGCAATCAGTTCCCACAGGATCCCAACAGTTACTCGGTTTACGAAGATGCCGATCATCAGGCAAAGGGTATCAATCAGGGAGTCAACTATCGTCCGGCAGTTCCTCCCCCAAAGGAATCGAAGGAGGCGCAGGAGTATCTTGCAGTTTATGAGCACCAACGAGTACTTCCTGCCCAAGAGAGATCCCGATTACAAGAAGCTGGATGCGGAGCATGATCAGCAGAAGCAGTACCCACAATATCCCCAGCAGCAGCAGCAGCAGCATCATCAGCAGCGTCAACAGCAACAGCAACTGCAACTGCAACACCAGCAACCGCAGACAAGTCAACCACTGCACCACCAGCAGCAGCTGCAACATCAAGAACCGGAGCAACACCAGCCACCGCAGCAGCAGCAGCAACAGCAGCGTCTTTCCTACAAGGCTGCTGGCCTAGACAACTCGGTCTCCTCCAGTTACAACGAACCCATACAAGTCTCCGATTTGTTCTACCAGCAAGATCCCGCTCCCGCGAATGGCGCTGTAGTTCGTGGCAGCTATCAGGCTGGCCAGGATGTATTTGTGGTGAAGTCCGATGGCAACAAGGCGGTCAAGCATGTGGTCTCCACGCCCCTGTCGGTCCAGGCCTCGACACAAACTCCCCCCAAGAGCCAGCACCACGCCAAGAGCCACAAAAGCTTCACGCCGGAGCCCCTGCGATTTGAGTTCACCGAACAGGATGCAATTAGGGGATCAATGAAGTACACCACGTCACCCCAGTCAAATCCGTACTACTACGAAACTGTGGCCCAAACAGTCCACCAACCTGCTAAGACTTCTCTCCCGATCCTTGAACTCTCCAAGCCCATCAAGGAATACAATGACGACCCAGAAGACAGTGCTGATACTGAAAGTGGAAAACAGGTGGGTTTGACAGGGTCCTTAAGGGGGAGTCCAACCAAAAAGTAAGGCATTTCGTTAATTTTTAAGCAATAAGAGGGAAATATGTTATAACCCATTTATTACTCATCCTTGAACTACGATCCTTTTTTTTTTGAACTCGATTGTCGTCTCCATGTGCCCAGTCAAGGACGCGTACAATGACGTACCCGGGGGGAAGATAGTGCTTCCCATTGATAATGGAAAAAAATGGAACTAAACAGGATTAGTAATGAAATTTGGGTTTTAAATACAAATTTTTAAAAAAAATTTTTTAGCAATTGTTTCCTTCAAAAAAAAAAGTCAATTTTATAAAAAGCTTACAAAATCGTTGATTAAAATTCTTTTTTGGCAAAATCGAAAAAGACTTCCGGTAATTCTAATTTGAATTTAATTCTGAAAAATGAAAACATAGGATATCCAATTTGAAGATAACTGGTTACTTGTTTTGTCCCCAACCAGTTTGAAAAAACCCGCTTATTTAAAAACCGTTTAAAATTCTTGTACATGTACATGATGTACATGTTTTAGGAAACTAAAAGGATATTCGGCGGAGTCTTCTAATAAAACATCCAAGGACATTTTAGAAAATTCAAACCAATAATATTTTAGCAGAACTATACAATTTTATTTTTAAAATGGCACATTAAAAAATATGTAATTCGAATTTTAGTTCTAAAAGAACAAGAAGAAAACGGGATATGAAAAGTTTGTTAAAATCGTTATAACTACGATTAAATATGCAGGATGGATTTGCCTTCCAAAATACTTATTTAGAATTTTTAAAAACCATTTTAACAGCAGTTTAAATATTGTAATGCCTTCAAAATATATATTTGCAGAGAGTTCTGATATTTATTGTAAAATAATAACAAAATAATATTTTCAAATTACAGCAAGAAGATCCGCAGGCTCCAGCTGGGTCAAGTTCTTCGGCACAAGATAATTCAAAGGACACGGAAAGTTACTGCGAGAAAATCTGCGCTAATGTGTATGATGAGAACGATAAAATCATTTGTGGATCCGATGGATACATGTACACGGGAGAAACTCAGCTACAGTGTTACTCGTCCTGCCTTAACATAAGTAAGAATATGCGAAAACATTTTGAAGTTATAAAATAATCAAATTTGCTTTTATTTTAGGTGTGACGATTAAAAGTAAAGGATCATGCTCATAAACACACAAACATAAATAAATAATTTATTTTAGTTAATGTAATTTAGCGAGTTAAAATTGGTTTTAATGTGGTTTGAATTATTCACGATTTCTGTCACTGGCGATGGATAAATTTAGGGGTTTGTAAAAAGTAATGTAAAAAATCATTAACATGCTCTTCTAGCTTTCCTATCTATTTCATAAATAAAGAAATACAGTGATCGTGTCTAATCGCATCTACATAAACACATCAAAATACCATATATTCTTAAAAACATTCTGAGAAATAAGTTATTTATTTTAATTAAACTTATACATAAATGCAGCCAAACGATTTTTTAATTTAAAATTGGGAAATTAATCGGCTTGAAATTTGGTAAGTGGGTAGAAAGGCCATATCAAAATGTATCTTTTTTAAATCTGAAATTCATCTACATATTTACATATGAGTTTGAAAACGGACTTTTAAGAAATAGATCACAGGAAAAAACCTTTTAAATTAAAGTTTTCCCATAGGCATTGGTCAAAACCGCATTTACAAATCACTTTTAAGATTTTTTTTATATCTATTAAGATTTATCGGCTATGATGTTTTAAATTTAAGCTAAAAAAATAAATACAAATTTTAATTTCACGTAATTTGAAAATCTCAAAAGTTTCCGTGGCATGGCTGTAGATGGCGCCACAGTTTTTGTTGGTTTTTCGATATTTTGAATATATTCGATATACACAGATTCGACCAAACCAAAAATATTGTGATAAAAATATGTATTATTTTCGCAAAACTATCGATATTTTTATATATCTCTCATCCCTAAAATAGTAAGTAAGACTAGCAAAACCTCTGTGTTGTAATATAAAAACCTGCTAACTCGAAATACCTTTGAACACCACAATCACAAATTGAAAAGCCTAAAGCCCAGCAGTCAGGTGGACGCTTTCCGGAGAAGGGCGGAGTTGGGAGCGGATCCCCACGACCATGACATCATAGCCGTTGCATATGCCCCGAATTAAATGTACATAAATATGTATGTATAGCGAGCGTACCGCACAGACAGACGCACATACGCACATCCCTCACGACACAGCAGAACGAACAAGTGACGGTAGTGCAATCGAAACTTGTGATTCATGGAAAGCATACACCTCGGCCTCCAGGAGACGGCGGCGCTTCCACCCATCTGTAAGCGATATTTCAGACGGTGCCCGATGTGTAGCCGTGTGTGTGTGTGTGTGTGTTGTCTGGCACCCAGCGACAAACAGCAGTGGGTGGAATAGTTACCCCCACCCCACCTGCGCCCCAACCCCTCCTCGCTTCCTCATGTAATCAGTGGCCGGGTTCCCTCGTGCATTTGCGGAATTTAACCTTGGCGCAGCTCCCCGCTTAGCTGGAGCCGGATTGCGCGGATTCTCTGCCCGCTTTTACTAACCCGCCCCGCTTCGCTTATAATTCCAGATTAAACGTGGTGGTCTGCTGCTGAAAATCTTGCAAAATTGGACAAACCCTTTGCGACTTTGTACGACAACAAGAGGTCGTACCTGCGAACCGTGCTCGGAAGGGAAGCGCCATCAGCGAAGATGGTACTACCTCCTGCACCACGCAACCTCAAAGGTGGGTTGGAATCACATATTGCATCGCTACTATAAGAATAAAGAATTAAGTATAGGGCAGTGGTTATGGAGACCAGATTTTTCGCTAAATCTACTAATGATCCTAAAAGCAGGACCCCTAACTTTTATTTTACTTTATAAAAAAAACCCTGATCGACTGCTTTTTTTGTTATTTTAGGAATACCTCCATTTCTAGCGAGGAGCAAACTGTGCAGGGAGCTAATATACAAAAGTCGGGACACCGTTCGTTTAATAGATCTGCCTCCTCTAGGCATAACCCGAACCCGACATTAAAACTAAAAGACACACTGAGCAGAAAAACCAATCGCAAGCAGGACGCACTTTCTGCCCACACGAGCACCAGCAGCACTACATCAATCCAATCATCACCCATCGAGCCAGCTTCCTCTCTGTCCTCGCTGCACACCACCACACATACTCCTCCGGCTTCCAGCAAAAGTAACCTCTTTGCACGAGTGCTGCGTCGTTTTTCGAATAACTCTCTTTCCGGTAAGACGGCGGCGAGCCCAAAAAACGAAGTCAACGCTCCGCAAGTCAACGAGAACAACAACGGCGCTCCAGACAAACAGCAAGCGACCGGTGAAGAGGATAACCAAAACAACCAGCGCACGAAACACAATGAGGACAAAATGGATGGCAAAACTGAGCCTGCAGATGCCAAGAGCCACCAGAAAACTGGTCTAGGTTCCGGCAATCCTAAAAAAGACAAGTCGGCCAAGATGACGTCGCAAGTGGTTGTCTCCGACACCAAGAAAATGGAGGCGAGGAAGTCCTCCTCGGACACGGTGATCGAGCCGTTGATCAAGCAACAGGCGCCACTGCACTCGTCCAAGACCACGCCCACGACCCTGACGGCAAACTTCGTGCAGAACATTCGATTTGTGCGCAAAAATGTGGAGCAGTCGGGCAGGAACACCAATCCGCTGCAGTTTGTCGAGCTGGAGACGGAATTTCCGCGCGACTACGATGACAACATCGAGATGCTGTCCCGCGAAGCGGAGCATTTGGAGGAGCAGTTCCGCACCCCTACGCGGTCGAACGCAACAGATGCCACCGCCCACCAGGTGGCCGGTATCATCGATACCATCATTACCGAGGCGTCGCGGAGTCTTCCAATCGAGAAGACTGAAGACGATGTGCCATTGAAGTCCTCTACCAAGCACTCAAGCGGTGTCAAGCGCGTTGGCTTCCAGGTCGAAGAGAAGGATGACACCGAAATTCAAAGCGAAAAGCAGCCAAAGAGCATCGACGATCTGGCAAAGAAGTCGGAGAGCGCCGAGGTTAGCGCTGAGGAAACTACTGTCACCGGGTCCTCCGCAGATGCATCCGCATCGCTGCTGCCCTCAACAGCGACAGTATCCACCACCTCGTCAGCTACATCGATTACCAAGAGCAAAAGCGATGAGGACGATGACCCGGTGGCCATGTCGCCGTGCGGCCGTTTCTTCAAATATGACAAAGAGGTCGGACGCGGTTCCTTTAAAACCGTCTATCGTGGCTTGGACACATTGACTGGTGTTCCAGTTGCCTGGTGCGAATTGCTGGTGAGTTGGAACTTCTTGCAGCGGTCGTTTAATACATTTTGGGCTTGAAATTGTTTTCGTTGTTTCAAAAAATATTCAAATATTTATTTTATCTTCTTCATTTGTACAGGACAAGCAAGTAAAGAAAAGTGAACGCACTAGATTCCGCGAGGAGGCAGACATGCTGAAGAAACTTCAGCACCCAAACATTGTGCGGTTCTATACATATTGGGAATTTCCCATCGGCCGCAAGAAAAACATAGTACTAGTCACCGAACTAATGTTATCTGGAACTTTGAAATCGTAAGAGTATAACTAGTTGATGATTGAGTTCTTCGGATATTTAAACGCTTGTTTACTTACAGCTATTTAAAACGATTCAAGAAAATACACCCAAAGGTATTGAAGTCATGGTGTCGTCAGATCCTGAAAGGCCTCAACTTCCTGCATACTCGTCAATTTCCTATAATTCATCGTGATTTGAAATGTGATAATATTTTTATAACTGGCACCACTGGTAGTGTTAAAATCGGCGACTTGGGCCTGGCAACGCTAAAAAACCGCTCCCACGCGAAATCTGTGATTGGTACGCCAGAGTTTATGGCCCCCGAAATGTACGAGGAGCACTATGACGAGTCGGTGGACGTGTATGCCTTCGGCATGTGCATGTTGGAGATGGCCATCTCCGAGTATCCATATAGCGAGTGCAAGGGTCCGGCGCAGATCTACAAGAAGGTGATCTCGGGCATCAAGCCAGCGGCACTGGCCAAGGTGGAGGATCCCAATGTGCGTGATATCATCGAGCGGTGCATTGAACTGAAGAAGGAGGATCGCCCCAGCTGCAACGAACTGCTGGAATCGGAGTTCTTCGACGAAGACATCGGCATACGCGTGGAACCTACTGCCTCGGAACAGTTCCTTTCTGATCCGAGCATAAGCATCATTGAGTTCCGTCTGCGCTTCATGGACCCCAAGAAGCGCTCGTCCCGACATAAGGAGAACGAGGCAATCCAGTTCGAGTACAATATCAAGCATGACGAGTACGAGCAGATTGCCCAGGAAATGATGAAGGAAAATATTATATCGGAGGATGATTCTCGCGCTGTAGCTCGACTGCTAAAGGTGCAAGTTGTGTCCTTGCTAAAGGAGCGGGCACAGCGCCAGACTCAAATAAAGCTGCAAAACGAAAAGTCGCGTCTGGAGAAACTAGCGTTGCAGAAGCAGCGCGAGAGTTTGCCCACCAACGTCGATGAAGATGAGGAAGAAGAGGAGGAGTCTGAGGACGAAGAGGATGGTGTAAAGTGGAACCAGCGTTTGCAGCTCAGGTATGATCTGCTTAACACTGACTCAGAAACTAGTTTGGCTCTCTCCACGAACAGCGTGGAGCCGCAGCAACTTTCCACGCGCTCGAACACTGCGATCCCGAACAGTGGAAGCCAGCACCAACAGCCGGTTCAGGTCCCCGTTCCCGTGGCCGTTTCCCAGTTAATCTCGGTGCAGCCGCAAGCTATCGCCACACCGGCCATTCCCATGCAACAAAAGCCAACCGTGCACTACATCCAACCGCCACAGCTGGCTTCCTATCAAAACTCGAATCCGGCGATGCAGGAGATGACCAACAGCCAGGTCATCTCGCCCACGGGCACTCAGCAGATGCAACAGCAGCAACCCATTGCTGCACCAACCGTCAACCATCAAATGGTGCCACAGCAGCCAGTCAAACCAACAACAGCAGCAGCCACAAATGATGCAACAGATGCCTCAGCAAGTTCAAGTGCAACAAGTGGTCCCGCAACAGCAACCACAAACGGTTATGCCCCCACAGCAGCTTGAGCAGCAGCAGCCGCTGGCAGATCAGCAAAAAAACCACCAGATTCCCTTGCAACAGCAATTACAGCAGCTTATGCACACCAACGTGCAGCCATCGGACCTGGCACAACAGCAACAGATGGCCCAACAGCAGGCTCAGCAATACTTTCAGCAGCAGCAACCGCAGGCTCCGGTTGCCATGCATGCAAACCAACTTGCCCATCAACAACAGGCGTATGCGATGCAACAGGCAGGCCAACAGCTACCGCAGCCACTCCAAATTCAACAACAGATCTTACAGCAACAACAGGCGGCCGTCTCGCACCAGCAACAGATATTGCAGCAGCAACTAGCTCAGCATCAGCTTCAGCAACTCCAACAGCAGCAGCTTCAACAACAGCAACTCCAACAGCAGCAGCTTCAACAACAACAACTTCAACAGCAGCAGCAGCAACAGCAAATCCAGCAACAGCAAATTCAGCAACAGCAGCTCCAACAGCAGCAACAGCAACAGTTTGCGCAGCAGCAACACCAGCAATTAATCACCGGGCCGCAGGTGATGCCTCAGCAGCAGCACCAGCAACCTATGCAGATCCCAGTTCAGATGCAAGTGCCACCTACTGCAGTGGCTCCTGCAATGCAACAACCAATGCCGCAAACGTACACCCAGCAGGCCCCACAAGTGGCACTTGGTGATCCCCAACAGCAGCAACTTGCAGGATTTTCGGCAGTACCTCCGCAGCAACCACAATTTGTGCAGCAGCCCGCACAGCAACCGATACAGTCCATGCCATTGGAGCAGCAATTGCAGCAACTGCTGCACAGCCAGCCGCTCCAGCAGCCACAACCACAGCAACCTATGGGCCAGCAGCAGCAACCTCTGGTCCAACATCAGCAGCCTTTGGTCCAACATCAGCAACCTTTGGTCCAACAGCAACCACAACAGCAGCAGCAGCCACAGCTACCAGCAGTGGCGCAGCAACATCAGCCACAACAACAGCAGCAGCCCCTAGCAGAACAACACACACAGATTCCTGCGCAAGTCATAATCCAACAGGAAAATCAGCAGCCAATCCAGGTTAACCAGGATCTTGCAATCACATCGGAAACAATGTCTGTTAATAGCGTCCAAGCTAACCTCGAAGGTGCACCCAAGACAGAAGCCCAGACAACTGCAGATGCGGATAAACAGCAGAAACAGCAAGGCACTGCAACACGTTCCCAGAAACCAAGGCGTTCCAACCGGAGCGGCAACGAAAGGATTCCCAAGCTTAGTGTCACCAGTGTGGACGAGGGCAGCGTCATAAATTGCCACATGGAGAACAAACTTAAAACGATAACATTTAAATTCGACATAGAAGATGTTAATCCTGCTGAAATCGCCAATAAATTGGTGAGACAAGATCTTAATTTAAGCAACACTCAATCTTCAACACATTTTTGTCTTTCAGATCGCCCAAGATTTGCTTTCTAATTGCCAAAGTACAGTTTTTGTGGAAATGATCAATGAAATTGTTGACCAAGTCAAACAGAATCCCAATCAAATCCCTATACCGACCAATTATCGACGCAATATTGAAAAGGTACTTCGCTATCCCAAAATTATTTCCACAGAAATTTCTTTCTTACTCAATAAAGACTATTCTTAGGAGATCTTAGGGTTTATTAAAATGCAAAAAGGATAATGTTTGTTTGATGAACACACCGATTCACCGATTCGGCTAGAGAACTAACAACCTCTTAGCTGTAAATCAAAACATTAAATGCCCCGTTTTGTAACTTTCTCTTGATGATTAACAAAAATCCTTCAACGACCTTGCACATTTTCGTCCAAATTAAAACTAGATATTGTAGTTCGGATCCTTTAAAGAAAACTCCCGCTTTAAAATGTTCACCAAGCATCAAGAATAATTTTCACAAGTATAAATTTATTTTCTCATAACCGAGATATGGCTATTATCATTGACGATAATAAAATAACTTCAGTTATCTCATCGCTAAGTGAGTCAGCAACCTTCCTTTTCCAACGAAAAGCAGCAATTTAATATTGAAAAACTGATGCGAAAACGTAAAATACTTAACTAAGCGATTTTAATATCCATACCACAAAATCCATGTTTTTTGATTGTCTATCCCTACTATAACATAACAGGTCCGACACGCGTCTCTAACTCGACAGCGTTCCACGTTTAGGTCACACCAAAGACATAGATCTGTAAGTGTTGAGTGCACTGGGCTTATGTAAACACTTCTTTTTTTCCTAGCTAAAATGTTTCTTTACTTATGAGGATTTTACTTTTGTTCCTAGACCTTATTCAGACAATTACTTATATTTAAGAATTTGTTTTATATTTTTAACGTATTTTCGAAGTTACTTTTAAAAGAAGTTTTCAGAGATTAATGGAGCCAAATAATATTTTTCCAAACTAAGTGACACATTTATCTTCTGCAAAAAAAACAGCATTGCCTATTACATTTTTAAAGACATAATTCCTTTTTTATTGATAGAGGAATTTTGTTCTTTTTCAAATTTTTTTATAACTAGTTATACTTTTTTATAGCTAGTATGCGCAACAATGCAAATAAAACTTGTTATGACTTACTAAACAAGTTACAAGATAAATATTAAAAGGCACCGATTTTTGAAAGCTTAATCCACGAATTTTATTAAGTTTTTCTTCTGGTCCCGTTTCAGTATAAAGTGGACTTAATATATTTTAAAAATTTAGTTTCATATTTTGATACATTTTAATTTAAAATACTAATGTAAATGCACAGCACTATTTCTTGACTGTTTTGACTCACGTGTTACTAAATTATTTTAGCGGGATGAAACCGCCAGCGACATTACTAAGATGTTCGAACCCACTATTCATGGTGTTGAAACTCTGACTTCCGGCGGAGGAGGGACAGAACCGTCGAATCCCACTTTGAGTTTTGAGGCCAGGTCGCATGTAACCAGTATAACGAATACTCAAGAACCCCAGGCGAATGTTGGCACCCCGCCCACAACCACTTCGACCATGTCTTCCTCCTCAACAGCTTCGAGGGAAGCTCCAAACAGCAGCAATGATGTGACCATCGGATCTGGTTCCGTATCTCGCAAGACAAGCACAGCCTCGGAATATACTTCGCTGTCGATTGACTATATGCCCGACAGCAATATTACTCCTACAGGTCCGGAGCCCCAGCTGGATGATGGCAAGGATAGGTCACTTAACACACTTCAAAAGCCATGCTCCCTTGCTATCGCTAGAATGCAAAAGCTGTTGGAGTCGGCTGGCGGGGGTGCTCCTCGCAGCCTAAATCTGCCCTTAAATCGTCACCTTAACATACAAGAGGACCTTAAGCATACTAGAAGCCTGGACGACTTGACCGCAGTGAAAATAACCTTTGACATGCCGAACAAGCCCTCCTTGGAACCATTGGAGGGCAGTCAGCCTGCAGTGGAGACCGAGAAGCCTAAAGATAAATCTGCAGTGGGAACTCAGGCGACCGGAGCGGCCAATACGCTGGAACAATTGAAGATAGAACTAGAGAACATAACTCACGCCCACGCTTTTGCCTCCGCTGTGGTGGCCTCAATCAACAACAGAGCTCCTCACCAGGCCTCCCCGGGCATGTCCTCACTGAAGGCTTCTTCCGGCCAACCACAAACACAAGAGGTAAAAGTCAATACTAGATATGTATTGTAAAACAAATATATAAATCGGTAAAAGCATTTTTGTAATAAATATATCATTTTTACTTCGCTTAGGTAAGCAAGTCAAATAATGGAGCAGGAGGAACGACAGGATTAGTGGGACAGAATACCCCCACTGCAGCATTGACATCGGCCAGGGGCTCGGGCTCCTCCGTATACAATTCCCGACGCACTTCCATCGACAACAGCATGGGCTCCGATGTGCACTTGCATACTGCCACCAATCTTGAAGGGACTGTTAGTAACTCGGATCCGACTCCAACTGAGGCATCAGTTGCCATTACCTTTGGCACGGCCAACGAGAAGCAACTGTCAAAGCAGCCCAGTCTGGAAAAACCATCTACCACATCCATTTCGATAAACAGCAGTGATCCCCACCAAAGAAATCCCAGCAACGGATCACTCAACCAGAACTCAATAGCGGATTTGGAAAAGAAACTGGCAGCATTGCGTAATACCGAAAACGCAGAAGAGGTAAGGAATTTAGGGTGTCAACTTAAATAGTAAAACAATTTCAGCTTACGAAGGAAGCTTCCTTACTTGTGTTTGTGCTCTTATGGCTTACAACTTAATTATTTTTTTTTTTGCTTGTTTCCCTTTAACAGTCGGCATCGGCCACATTGGTGCCCAAGCCTATTGAAGAAGTGGTGCACCCAAGTGCCCGTAAAATATCGCGGTTTAGTGTCAGTCGTGTGCAGGAGCAAAAAACTTCAACCGGTTTGGAGGAACCAGCACAAAATCAACTCAAGATCGACCTGCAGGTCGCAGGCCCTGGAGGCCAGATGCAGATCAACAACTCAGTGCAGAACGGCAGTGTGGTCAACACTCCAACCGAACTCATCAGCTCTCCCATTCAAAATGTACCGCTGGCTATAAACGGCATCCAGTTGATTTACCAACAGCCCCAACAGATCCAGCAGATGCCCGGAGGGGCCTCCACTTCCACGAGTGGAGCAGGGGCTCAGTGCGTTGTGGTGCCACAAGTGATTAATCAGAATGGGACACATGTGCAACAACTTTCTAACTTACAACCGCAGCAGCAACTGGTGCATCCCAATATGCCACAACAGACGCCTCTCAATGGTCATCCACCCATGGTTAACACTCTCCAGCAGCAACAGCAATCCATACCTATGCAGTCGATTCAACCGCAGCAGCAGAACCAAATGCCCCTTATGTCGCAACAGCAGCAGCAAAATCTGATGCAGCAGCAACAGCAGCAGGGATCGCAGCAATTTAACCTGCCTGGCTCACAACAGACTCACCCCCAGCAACAATTCATCCAGACGCAACCCAATCAGCTTCACTCGCTTCCGCCGCAGGTGGTGAGCATGGCCCAGGCAATGCCGCATCAGCTTCCACCTATGCAAACTATGTCGGCCCAGCAGCAAATGATCTCGCAACAACAGCATCAGTTGCAGATGCAATCGCACATGCAACAACAAAGTGTGCCGGGAATGTACAATCAGCAGACCGGACAACAAAGCTTCCAAGGTGCTGTTCCCAATCATTTGCTACAACAATCGCCTTTGATGGCATCCCAGCAGCCAGCACAGCCCATGCAACACGTAATGCAACCGATTTTTAATGCAACAGCTGGTGAAGGTGAGCTTACTATTCCAATATGTCGTTTATGCCTCGACTAAATCTGTTTTTTTTCTTTTTAACTTGTGTTGCAGTTACCGAAGAGCCTGTATCTCTAGCAGCTACGCATCGGCACTTGTTACCCAGCGATATACAATCCGTAAGATGCACCCATAAAGCCTTATTATTTGGGACATTTTTAAAATAGGTTTCTTTTGCAGGATATAAAGCACAACTTAGACACGTTGGTTAACCAATTGTGCAATACACGCTTGGGTACCAACCAGCACCAGCGGCTGTTACTGCTGCGCCAGAGACAACTCATCGAAGAGGACGAGCTGCGCCTAAAGCACTATGTGGAATACGAAAAGTTTCAAAAGGCTCTGCGCCAATGTAAGATATTGCACTTAGTTTTCGCAAATAAACATTACAACTTTATTTATATTTTTAGCTATTAGCACAAACGTTCCAGCGACTGCAGCTTACTATTCACCAGCTGCCGCACAGCTTCCAACTAATTTGGCAGCTCCAGCAGCTCCGTCCTCATCGAATCCGACATCCACTAGCTCCGCAAACACATAACTGCGACAACTGTTATGCTTCACGCACTTTTGACAAGCCATACTAATAGCTCTACTCTATGTTCTCGGCAATATAATTGGCTCGATGAGGACGTCGATCTGGAGGTAGATTTTAAGTAAAAAGTTGTCGAATGTTATGGGGTTGTCTGTAAATATTAGTCAAACGCTTCTTGTTGATATGCCATTGTTTAATATTTTTCTTTCTGTTTCACCTTTACTTTAAAATTCCTAATTTCTGATCTTGGCTTTCATTTATTTGTTTAAAATAAATATTAAATTTTTGTATGAACTTTTTAAGGAAATTGTAAATTTTATTAGAAAAAAAAAACTGTAAATAAACATTTCGATAATGTAATAACATAACAATGCATATAGAAATATTATATATTAGTCATCATTTATTCAAAGTGATGTATACATACTGCGTAGTTACTAAATAAATAACTTATTACCGAAATATTTTGTTTGTATTTATTTAGCAGGGCAGTGTAAATGCAACTGTTTTACACTTTTGGTTAACTTTTGGCAAGTAAAATAATACTGCCGTTTCCAACGTGTCCAGAATTTCTTATGGAAGATTCTGATGAGTCTGTTTGGGGGTTCAGCAACAGCCAGTCGGCTGCAACTGATAAAAGTCCAAAAGATAATATTTAGAGATGCTCCAGAAACCTCTTCCACCTGCAATTTTTAAGCACCCAAAAATACCCACCCCAATGCATATTGATCTTCTTTTAAGCCCTTTAATGATTATTTATTTTTTTAATCAGAAAGCTGTTAAATCCAAGACAATATTTAATACAAATTGTGCATTTATAATTTTTAAGTGTAAATGTACTTTATTTTAAGTTTCATTCTTTATTTTAAGACACTTTGATTATTGGGAATGCTTGGCCAAAAAGTCAAGGATAGTTTTACACTTTCGCAAGTACAAAAGGTACAAATATGTTTATCTATGATGTTCTACAACGATTTTGTTCAAAGCGTAATCGTTAATACAATTTGTTTTCTGCTTCGAACATTAAGTTGAAATTAATAATACAGAATGATGAACATCCAGGGTAAAGAAACGATAACAAAATATGTGCAACAAAAACAATAGGATTAGACGACAACATCCATGGTGTCTTTGATTTCATTTCCCCACTCGCGGGCCATGATCATTATTTCGTTCATGGACAGTGTGGGTCCGATCAGCGGGTTCAGCTGTGTCATATAACAGCACAGCCAGCTGTAATGAAAAAACGTCATTGATAAGTATGGGAGTTGTGGGTTTGGGGCGTAGCAAGTACTAAGCCGTAGAACATTTTTACTTACAACAGCCAGCATGTTGCTGCGGTCAACATCAGGCAGCATTGAGTCACCCTGAAATAAGTGCAATTGCTTAGCGAAGTCTCTCCATTAAGTTTAGTAAACACCTTACCCCTTGTTGGGACCTCGGGCGAAAAAGGGGCAGATAATGCCAATGAAGGCCCAAATGCAGGTGATAACGATCGGGGGCACCCACTCGGAAACCATTTTGCTGGCTCAAAGGATCGACTCGAAGTAGTTTATGGCAAAATAAAAAAGAAAAAGGTGGCCAATGCGATCACTAAACTTTTCTCGAGCAACGAAAATCACATGACGGATGGAACATGGGACAAATTAGAGCTGAATAAACTTTCCGATACTATCGATATTGTAGAGTTGCCGAGTAAAGTTGAACTTAATTAAATTGATTAATTTTGATCAGCTGTTTATCAGCTTTTTTGTTGAATTTTTAATAAAAATGTAATTAAAAATTTAATTTGTATGCAAAAACTGCAAACAAACAGCTGACAAAAATGCAACGATTCATCAAATAAGGAATACCCACGTTATAAATGATAACGGCAGTCTGGCAACGCCTACCGCTCACCTGTCTTAAGTTTCCATGATCTGGCAACTGTGTGAATTTTTGGCGCACAATCTCGGCGTCTTGAGTATTTGCGGAATTTAGCACTCATTTCTAGGCCAGAATCATGTCCAAGAAGTTGAACACAAGTGTGGGCGGAACGCCCACGAACACGCTGTTTAATTATTTCTCCAAATCGCCGGCTGTCGACAAAAAGAAACTGACACCGAGCGTAAAAGCAGAACCGGCTGATAAAAAGGACATCACAGAAAAAGAAAATCTCAAGGACGAGCAGCCAAAGGCAACCAAACCGGCGGCCAAGAGGAAGCTCCCCATATCCGGGGGCTCCGACGATGAGGCGCCGAATGGCCAGCGCAAGAGGAAGCGCATCATTCAGCCGGAATCGGAGAGCGAGCCGGAAATGGAGGAGACCAAGTCCGAGGATGACTTTTCGGAGTGCTGCTCGGACTACGAACCGGACGCCAACGAAGCCAGCGACGACAGCGTCAGCAGCGGCGATGAGGAGGTGGAGCTTGAGCCCAGCGACAACGACATGTCCGTGGACAGCCCCACGCCCAAGAAATCCAAGGGCAAGAAGGCCAAGAGCATCAACAACAATAACAACGAACCCTCGAGTAAGAAGGTCAGGTTGGAGACACCTTTGCAACTGGCCGAGGGTTCAACCTTCCAGGAAAAGCTTAAGAATCTGCAGAGCAATGCCAAGAAGGACGCCGCCTACGATGACATAGTGACCACCAGCTCGACTCTGGATGAGCCTGTGATTTGGCCGCACCAGAAACTGGAGTTCCTGCAGCCGGACAAGATCAAGGACAAGGCGGGACGGCGGCCAGATCATCCGGACTACGATAAGAGCACCCTGCATGTGCCGGAAAAGTTCCTGAATGGCTTATCCCCCGGAGTTCGCCAGTGGTGGGTCCTTAAAACCGACCACTTCGACTGTGTCTTGTTTTTCAAGGTGGGAAAGTTCTACGAGTTGTATCACATGGATGCGGATGTGGGTGTCAACGAGCTGGGCTTTACCTACATGCGCGGGGAGTTTGCGCATTCGGGTTTCCCGGAGATATCCTTCGACAAAATGTCCACCATCCTCATAGACAGGGGATACCAGGTGAGTTAAAGATGAAAAGGTTGTTTATCCCAGTATATCATATTCGATTTTTCTGCAGGTGGCTCGGGTGGAGCAAACGGAAACCCCTGACATGATGACCGAACGTTGCAAGAGGATTAAGGCCACCAAATTTGACAAAGTGGTGGCCCGTGAGATCTGTCAGATTACCAATCGTGGCACCCAGGTCTTTGGCTCGCAGTGCAAGATCGGACCGAATCATCAGCCCAACTACATGCTGGCGTTGGTGGAGCAGGACGAGGGCACTTGGAGCCGGTTTGGGGTGTGCTTTATCGACACCTCTATAGGGGATTTTCATTTGGGCGAGTTCGAGGATGACAAGAACTGTTCCCGCCTGTTAACTTTGCTCTCGCATCATATGCCCGTACTGGTAAGTAAGTTATTTTGAAAGATGATTTATAACAAGAAGCGGAAATCTATGAGGGATAATAAGTCTTGTTTAGGTGAACATATATTCTATTATTTTCTTTACATACTTTCAATACGTATTTCTTACTTGCAACATTTTATTCTCAATACTTTCGTTAGCTCCTCAATGAGAAATCCGCTCTGAGCCAGCGCTCCCAGCAAATTGTGCGCACTGTGCTGGGCGGAATCCTCAGAGAGCAGCTGCCCAGTAATGGATCCCATGCTTGCAATGCAGAAAAGACCCTTAAGCTGCTGGCGGAGCGCTACTACGCTGGGAGCGGTTCCGATGACAACTGGCCATTGGTTCTGCGCACCATGCAGTCAGATTTGGACCATTTGGGACTCACACCAAACGATAATTACAAGCTGGCCTTAAAGGCCCTCGGTCAGTGCATCTTCTTCATTCACAAGTGCAAGCTGGAGCCCAAGGTGCTGCCCATGGCGCGATATCAGCTCTATGTGCCACCCGATCAGCTGGCGGGAGCCAAGCCAGCTGTGGCGTCCACTTTGAGGCGTTCCCACATGGTACTGGATGCCACTACTTTGTCGAATCTAAGGATTATTGGTGAGGATCACACTTTGCTTTCCACTTTGGATCATTGCTGCACCAAGTTTGGAAAGCGTCTGCTGCACCACTGGCTTTGTGCTCCGAGCTGCGATGTGGCGGTCATCAAGGAGCGACAAGATGCCATTGGCGAGCTAATCCGGTTGCCCAGCGAGCTGCAGGAAATGCGTGCTTTGCTTGCACCCATGCCGGACTTTGAACGGAATCTGGCCCAGATTCACCTGTTCGGAAACAAGCAGATAAAGCAGATGGATCACCCTGATTCTCGGGCCATCCTCTTTGAGGAGAAGATATACAACAAGCAGAAGCTGCTGGGTTTTATGGCCGTGCTCAAGGGATTCAATGCACTTACCAAACTTCCTATGATGTTTCATCAGTGCGAAACAGCTTTGCTCAAGAGAATAACCCAACTTCCAGAGTCGGGAGGATCGTTTCCCGATCTTAGCAAGGAGTTAAAATACTTTGCCACTGCTTTTGATCATGATGCAGCGGCCAAAACGGGAGTGATTGCTCCTCAAGCAGGAATGGACGCAGAGTACGATTCGGCGATGGATTCCATAACGGAGATCGAGAAACGCCTGAAGACCTATCTCGTGGAGCAGGAGCGGCACTTTGGCTGTCGCGTTACTTACTTTGGAAGCGATAAGAAACGTTATCAGTTGGATGTGCCAGAAACCCATGCCAACAAGGCTAATAAGTCTTATTCCTTGGAGGGACAAACCAAGGGCAAGAAACCCTCGCGCCGCTACACCACCGCTGAGACCCGAGCTCTGCTCAAGGACATGCAGCAGGCTGAGGAGACAAGAAACATGGTGCTCAAGGACTTGGCCCGTCGCCTCTTCGAGAAGTTCTCCAATCATTACGAACAGTGGAAGCAGTGCATCGATTGTGTGGCCAACCTGGATGTCCTGGGCTCCCTGGCGGAGTACGCGGGCCACCAGATGGTCATCTGCGTGCCAGAGCTGGTCTCTGGAGCGGAGCAACCGTTTATCCAGCTGGAGGAGGGCTATCACCCCTGCGTAAATGCCTCCACCTACATTCCCAACGGTTTGGAATTGGGCACAGAGTCTGAGGCACCGCTATCCCTACTCACCGGTCCCAATATGGGCGGTAAAAGCACGCTGATGAGGGAACTGGGACTGCTGGTGATCATGGCCCAAATTGTGAGTCTTGTCTGAAATACTTCTTATTTTTAATCAATAATTTTTTACATTTTCAAGGGAGCTCACATTCCCGCGGTTAGCTGTCGCCTTTCGTTGGTGGACAGAATCTTCACAAGACTAGGAGCCCAAGACGATATACTTGCCGGACACAGTACCTTCCTAGTGGAGCTGAACGAAACCTCTCTCATTCTCAAGCACGCAACATGCCACTCGCTGGTGCTGCTTGATGAATTGGGCAGGGGAACCGCCACCTACGATGGAACAGCTATCGCTGCTTCGGTTGTCAACTTTTTAGCCAATCTCAAGTGCCGCACACTGTTCTCCACGCACTACCACAATCTGATTGACTTCTTTCACAACGACAAGAGGATTACCCTGGGCCATATGGCCTGCATGGTGGAGAACGAGGACAACGCGGATCCCACCCAAGAAACGGTTACGTTCCTATACAAATACACAGCCGGTGCTTGTCCAAAATCGTATGGATTCAATGCTGCTAAACTAGCTGGAATGCCTCAAGGAATTATCAAGCGTGCCTATGAGGTTAGTAATTTTGATCGGTTATTAATAAACTTAGCTCTGAATATTTTATTTATTTGCAGCTTTCCAAGAAAGTCGAAGCCATTGCTCTGCAGCGCAAGATTACGGCAAAGATCGTAGCTGCCACCGCAGGAAAAGAAGATTCCAAGAAGGAGAAGATGAATGTACTTAAAGATTTGCTGAAGCAGTTGAAAATGTGTCACGTTTAGGGTTCCAGTGTTTCATGTTTGAGGCTATCACATACTTTGAAGATCTGTGAAGGACTTACGATGTACTTCCGATTTCGAATGTATGTATGTTTAATTTGAATATTTGTTTAATTCGCCATGAGGCAGTTCTGCTGTACTCTAAAGTATACGTTGCTTTTTAAGCATTTTCAGTATTTAATTATGTGTCTAAACGTTTTTTTTTCTATCTTAAGTTCTCTTAATTGATGCATGTGCCATTTTCAGTAAACATTACGCCAAGAATCCATGAGTTGCCACTGTTTAGTTCTTGTTTATTATAATTATTATTTTTTGTATCACAGTAAAAATTAAAATTGAATCAAGTTCACAATCAAAATACACACAGATGATATTATTTAATACTTATAAATTAAATGTTACACAATAAATACAAATATTGCTAAAAATTGTAAAAAACACACATACGCGCTATTCGAGTTTAAATTATACGCAATATGATATTTTGTGAAAAATAGGAATGCAGATTGTATTTGTATTATATCAGATTATATGTTAGCTTGTGCGAATCGGTTATAGAGTAGGTAGTAAGTCAACAGGCTGGGAAACCTTTTCCAGTAGCTCTCTACGGCTAACATTTTAACTAAAAGCCAGGCTAGATAAGATCTAAAACCTAAAATCAAATAGAGAAATGAAAGTGTGCTCGATTAACAGGCAACATATTGCAGGTCGATCCTTCAGTTGCTGGTTGCTTACAAAAACACTTACAAAAAATCTAAGCTATGTAGCTGATGCCTCTTCTATTGCAGTTAAGCTATAATGCCGAGCTACTTTAACTTGTTATGGTCTATTTTGGACTTGCATTTAGTTAAACAACTATATAAATTATCGAGCTATGTATACATGTTATTTGTATATCCGTTTATAACTAGGTTAGGTTTCTAGGTTCTCTTACGCAACTGGTATTGTATATGTTACATCGATCTGCACGGGGATCTTTTAGTCTATGGGCTAGTGTTTAAACGCTCCCCACCTCGTGCCTCATCGGTTCGATTTGATTTCCCCTTGCGACGCGAGCTTTGAGGTTTAGTTTACTTACGAACTAACTACAGAAACATTTACTTAAAACTCCGGCAAAAACGAAGCGAAAATTTACACATGGATAGGGTAGGATGGGTCGATTTGTTCAAATGAAGGAAATACAGGTGCGAATCTTGTTACTTATAATGTTGATATACATTACTCGGTATATTTTCTCGAACCAAAATGGACCCATCCTGTGGATAGTGATAGTGAAAGTAGACATGGAGACTGTGATGACTAAAAATCAACATTTCGGAAGCGAATGACTCACTGCTGCCGATGGCCTCTGATCTACGCAATGCTCATGCCCACGATCTGGATTGCATCAACCACTTGGACTCAGTCGTCGCTAGAGTCGCTGATAACATCCTTGCGCGCCTTGAAGTTCCGCCACGATCTCGTAGTGCAGACTCCCGGACCTCGCCACCAGTCGTTTAGGTCAGTATACCAGCGGGGTTTCCGAAGCTGCTCCTCGTTGTGGAGCGTGGCACACACCCGGCACCAGTAGTACGTGTTGATGAACTCCCCGGTACCCTTCCACTTGAAGTACGAATTGTACAGCTCGTCGTCGCGGTCAAGGATGCGCAGGTACTCCGCCAGCTCCTTGGGCGAGGCGAACTCGTCCACGTGGATGTAGGATCGCCGCGGGGCACTCACCTCGTAATCCTCCGGCCGGGCACCCATCACAATGGGAAGGACCCTTCTGTTAAGTGCATTCACAAAGAACTTCTCCGTGATGTAGTCCTTGCAGTTGGAGTTCTCGAACGCCAGGTAGAACTTGTAGTCATTGTCGAGTATCTCGAAGCACTTGTCCGCCGTGCTCCGGGAACATTTGAAGTTTCCACACGCCCCGTAGATATCAACCTAATGGGTTTTATTTTTTTAGTCTTCTTAATTTAATTGACACGGTTGCTTGTTTGCGTATTTAAACTCCACAGTATGGACTAAAAATATAATTTTGAATCATCCTTACCTCGATGTGTTTTTGAAGCTCATGGGCGTACTGGAGCCGTCCATTCCTTGCCCCACAGTTGGACACAAACCAAGCCACTTTTTTGGTCTTGTTAACGGAGTAGTTCAGATCCTGCTCCTGCTGCTGCACCTTTGTATCGAAGTACTGCCACTTTTCATAGGGCGCAACAATAGTACTGTCTCGTCTGCAAAAAAAGAAAAAAGGTTTAATTGTGTCTAAAACTGAATTGCATTTCACAACTTTTTATTTGATCTTTCATGCCTAAAATTCTTTTAATAAAACTAAGCTTAATGTTAGTCGTCAAGCTCTGATAACCTTATCACCGGTCTTTAATGGTTTTCATTTGAAATTGTCAAAATTAAACTTCTAAGAACTTGGTGACGAAATTTATTTGAAATTGCTAAAGCACTTTGGTTACAGGAAGATGACACATTTTTTAAATATATTTTATAACCCACCTGTAAGTGGCCGTCCAGTTGACGGCATCGGGCACCTTGACGTTCTGTGTGTGATAAGGGCACTCGAGGTAGTAGAGCATAGTGACCTGCTTGGAGTTGTTGGGCCGCCGGATGCCCGTGGGGATGAAGTGATCCTTGTAGAGGATCATGTCGGCCGAGCTGGCCAGGTCGCGATTGGCAGTCAGTTCGCAGGTGTCCACGGGACACTTGGCTTTTAGGAAGACGTCGCGGCCCTTCTTCACGTTCCAAGGACCCAAACCATTGTAGAGGAGGATGGTCTTCAGTTTGCCGCTGGCCTTGATCTGTTCGTAGTTGTGCGGCACGTACATCAGCTGGTTGACAATCCGATCGGAGTAGGGATCCTGATGGGGCAGCAACTTCGGGGCATGTCGCTTCCTCGCCTTGCGGTTGCTGTACGTCTTGGCTGGCTTCGGATAGTACTCTCCGTTCTTGAAGAACCAGGCCTTTTCCGCGGGCGGCTCTTGCAGCCGATCCGCCTCCACCTCCACCTCCTCGAGTACCGCCTGATCCTGTTCCGGCTCCTCGACAAGATTGGCAGCTACTTCGGGGAGAAGTGTGGCGGCGACTGGCGCTGCTGTGGAGCTGGTGGCCAACGGATGCTCCTCATCCATGGACTGCAGTTGTTGCAAATGCTGATGGTGCTGCTGCTGTGTGGTTATTTGTGCCGATCGGGGACTCCGTGTCTTCCATATTTCGTGCTCTCTGGGGGATTTTTAAATGAAATTAGTACGTTTTTTTTTTAATACTTGATCAGTTCCGCTATTTTTAACGACACCGCGATACTCACTTGATATTGAAACCGAATATGAGGAGTAGTGCGCAGATCAATGTAAAGTAAAAGTACTTCTTGAGGGATATTTTCGGACGTCGCATGGTGACCACTCCGACTCCCCAGCGATGGGGCTCTAGTCTACGGGTTTCAGGGGGCCAATAAAACGACTAAGTCCTACACCTTCAGCTGGCGTTTGTCATCGTGCTGTGCGGGAAAGGTAAACAAATATGGTAGTTTGTTATTAATCAAAATGTTTTACTCTCTTTTTAACTTTATCTCTAAATTGTCTCTATCACTAATTACCCGTGCTAATTATTTTGGGCTGTTGGACTCTAAATTTGGTTTTAAATTCTCCTCTAATCGTGTTGATCGCTTGGACTCTCCGCGTGAACTGCGCTCAATATTAAAAGTGTTTTGTTTCAACGATCAAAGGGGCGGTACGTCACTCACTGCCGGTCTTTTTAATCTAATATTATGATATGCACCATTTACCCTTCCCCAGAGGATTCGATAATATATTTTTTTTCAGTGAAATAGTATGTTTGCAATCGGGGCTTTTGAGTGATATTTGATTTAATACTTAAAAGCTTTTCACTATGAATTTATTCCCAAAGAAAATTCATATAATTAAATCATATATTTAAAAATCATATATTTAAAACTAAACTAAACTATGGATTTATTTATCTCTTGATATTTTTAATGCCTCGATCTCCCCTACGTATATGTTATCCCTCCAAAAAAAAAAATTGATATGATATCATATCATTTTGTAAGATTTAAAATATCAATTTTACATGGTGAGAAAAATTTTTGGCTTTTTTAATCATCAAAACGACATTTTTAATTAAATATCAATTTGGACCAGATATGCGCAGATCATTGTATTTTATTGTAGATCTAGATATAGTCTTTTGCAGTTAAAAATCTCTGTCTTGTATTAGGCACGGTTGACCGAAAGCTTTGGATGACATTAGTTCCAGTTCGAGCGGCAGGGCATCAAATACATTTTTTTTCAACTTGGGAAAAAATATAAAGTAGCAACTTATTAAAGCAGCGAGTCATTGAAAATATTCCAAATCGGAAATTTTATATTTGCCCAGAACAAATATTGAAGCAGATGGCTGACTCGCCTCAAGAGCTGTTCCACATAAAACAGCGGGGCGTATACGTAATAAAGAGAACGGAGGGCCAGAGAATCGACTGAAGTGGCTGAAAAAATGGGGTGGGTGGAGTGGCTATCCTGAAGCGAGGCAATAGATAAACCCAAAGCTTGGTACTATCAACGGCTTTTATGGACTTGGCCCGAGGGGAGCCTAATTACAGGAGACGGCAGGCGGGTGCAGCTTCATTTGGGGCACATTCCCGGCCAGCTAATCCCCCAAAGCCCCCACCAAGTGTCCATCCATCTATCACATGTCATTTATGGCACTATTTTGTGCGTCTCTGTGTGGAAGTGTATCTGTGTGAGCCATCCTGCCTGCGGTTGCAACATCACTTAGGATCTGAGGTCTGGGGTTCCGCACTACTTTTGTAGCCATGCAAATAAGGTGGGGCAAAAGTGTGGTTGCTGCACCGCACTCAAGTTGTCCGCCCCATTTCGTTAGCAACTAGTCTACACTCGACAAAAAGAAGAAGTTTTTTTTAAGTTTTTAAATTTATCCAACACGTTTAAATCCAAAAGCAAAAAGAAATAATTAATTAAAATACATATGACCATTAATACACAAATCTTTATATTATTTGTAATAGCAATTAAAACTTAAATTTAAGTTTTATCCAGAGTGTAGCCTCGCGGCCACCCTGTTCTTCATTGGGGTCTTCACTATCGCATTTTTGACGTTTTTGACAAGCAAACAGCAGGAGAAGGGACAAGGGAGTGGGAATAGCCCAAGCGGATCCCTCGGCTTGCATGAAAAATGTAGTTACAGTCATTCATTCATATTGCAAAAGTAGGACTCCGATGGGAAGAATATAAGGATGGGAACGGGAAAGTGGTGGGTGCAAACAAAACCACATGCAAAGACATCTATAGTCCGAAGGGGTTTGGTTATTTGTTGGCAGAGCACTCCCTAATATTCTTCGGAAAGTCCAAGTAGAACATGATACGAGTTTATTTATTTACCTTTAATTTCACTTTATTGATTATAACACGCTTCCCACTTCGTTAAGCAAACTCTATAAGTATTATTCTTTCTGCGTATTAACTTTCCGAACCGATTTCGTATGTTTTGTGTTCCTGCAACAAACGTTCCCGCAAAACTAACTATTTTTCCCTGAAGGACCATATATTTAATAAAACCACGGTAATTAGCAGAAACATGTTTGTAGTAAATCAGGTTTGCTTATCAGTTAGGTACATTGTAAATGTACTTAAATATGTTTGTATGTAGTATATACTGTGCATGAGTCAGGAAACACAATGCACTTTCCCTATTACGTGGTGATAAGAATTACAAAATTGAAGTAAACCATTCAACGTTGTAGTTTCTCCATTAACGCTAATTTGATAAGGTTTAATTTATGGTAATTTAAATTTTTCGATCATTACATACGATAATTGAAAGGCCATACATTAATGCAAACGTTAATACTGTACAAGAGTAAGCAGAGTCCTCCGCGATTAACTCCTTAAACTACACAATTTACCCAAGTCCTAGACTCTTTGTATTTTGTGCTATGAAATTGGTTTCCCTAAAAATTCCATGACGCACTTTTCTTTCCGTTCGAAGCGTGTCTCCTGCTTTCACTTCCTTAATTTATGTGTTTATATTTAGTTAGGTGCTGTGGCCTCTTGTCAAGGCACTTGATCTATGCCTCAGTGTGTCAATATGCCTATATATACAATATAGGGGCTCAAGCACATGGGGGTGAACTTTTGGGTGGGGTGGTGGGTGTAGGGGTTGCCTGACTTGCATGCATTGTTTTCCTTGAATGTCCCACACGGACTTTGGCTGGGGAAAATGTCATTTCTTTGTTGTCTTCACGCTGCCCCAATTGACTTTCTTGGGTACCATTTAATACCCTTTTATAGGGGTATCTGCATTCTTAAAAAAGATAAAATTCAGCTTGATATTCCAAAAAATTATAAAGTTTTTATCCTTTTGTTATGTGTATAATATCTTTCTGAATACAAATTGAGCTGAGTTACGGGTAAATGTCCTTTTATGTGCAGTCAGGAGTATGCAAGGTTTTATTTTGTTCCAAGAATTTAAATGTAAACATATTGTAAAAGCCTAGTTTAAGATTCTTTATTAATGGTTTTATAATAATATGCAGGATATGCAGGATATCTTGCCAAATTTAGGAAGTGATTCAAAAATTGGTAGTTTTTTTATAGTTTTTTGGGCGATCCTGCTAAGTTTTGTTTTCATAGGATTTCAAAGGTATTCCCAGCTTCGGTCACCGAAACTATACCAGTTCTTTATTGTTATTAGTTAGGATGCCTCTTGACGAAGTAGCCTGTTTGGAGGAGTTGTTGGTTGTGTCTTCGCAACTTGTGGCCCTTCTAATAATAAAGTGTCCACATTTTTAGCCCATATATGAGCGGTAACCTTACTCCCACTCCTGTTCCCACTTCCCAACCCATCCCACCCCATTTTACGCACGCAATGTCTGTCTGTGTGTCTGTCCCGTTACCAATATACCGTTATGTCTGTCCTCCTTTCTCACGTGTGTGCTTATGTGTCTTGCTTTGGTTTTTTGTCTTAATCAATAAAATTTGTTGCCCGCTACTCAAAACTTGATGGGTCAAGTAGGCTCTTAGCCCCCTCGTCGACTGGTCAATAAACATTTTGCAAGTGCACTTACACAATTGAGCCGCCGTTGTTGTTTTTGTTGTTTGTTATTGTTGTTGTACAGCTCCTCCTTAGACTTTTCTTCTTTTGGTGGCTAAGCTTACTTGCGTACTTTTCGCAGTCTTAGTCATATTTGCACACTAAGTTGAAACTTAGCAAGACTACCGATAATAACTTGGTTTTTTTTGCTAATATTAATTTTTTTTCTTTTCCGCACACGCAAATAAAAGTAACTGTTGTCCTTAGCCTTTTCACGTAACTTTTGCAACTGCGCCCAAAATGGAAATGTAAATGTGTTCTTTTTACTAGACAGCTGGGCACCCGAAGGAGTGAGAGAGAGAGGGAGAGAGAGCTCCTGTGAGTGCACCCTCGAGAGCAGGATAAATTGAATTATATTTATTATTTACATCCACCTAATTAAGCATCAACTCTTTCTCTATTTATCAGTTTTTTAATGGGCTGTTTTTTTTTCTTGCATATTTGTAATATTATTAAGGACTTTCTTTAGCGGCATTTCTGCGCAAGTGCTCGATGAGCAAAAGAGAGAGAGTGAGAGAGCGGCAAGAACAAGAGAAATGGCAAACAAACAAAAGTCGCGGTAGCCACAGCTGTCTTATCACAGGGCGGTTTTTGCCACCCCCTTTCTTGCTGATAGCGGAGACAGCCGTTATTCGTGGTTTGTGCCTCCACTAAGGGTGCTATTTAAAACAGTTTGCCTCAAGTAATATTTATATTGAAAATTGGAGTAAATGTGTTGCCTGCATTTAGGCGAAATATATGTATATGTATGTATGTAAGCATGTCTAGGCCACTGAATATAAGTTTTATAACTTTTTTTGCTTTTTTGATTTTCAAAATTTTTGGATATTTGTATAGACACATAGAATACAACAGACCACATTGATTTCAAAAAAATTTCTGAACCATTTTAAAAGAGTCCAGACTTTTGCGGTATGTTGAAAAAAAACTAAAATAAATTGTAGAATAAGACAAAAGATACTAATAATTTAAAATTTTTTTAAAATTTGAGTTAAGTGGTCTTCTAACTTTTTCGGATAGTCATCCGATTTGAGATGTTGGATTGTTCTTTTAAACATATTTTACTTAGCTTCACTTACACTCTTACATTCCAAAAACATATTTCAATTACATACACATAATTTACTTTTCCATTTATTTTCAATACCAGATAAAAAGTTCTTAATCTCTGTATTCCCTATGCACACATTACACTCTCCATTTATTTTAAAAGGCCTTCGCGTTACTCGCTTTGTATGTCCCTGTCGTAGAAGATTCCCTGTGGAGTCAACTGAGGAATATGCCTAAGCATACCTTACACTCGCTTTCGATTAAATAGTCTTAGGAGCTAAACTAATTACGGGTTGGGTTTAAGCAGACATACAAACAAAGCTTCCGAGAATTACGATCGTATTAAAAATATACAGGTATATAAACTATAATGTTCAATTGTCTTAGCCTAGTCTATGCATGGGTGCATAATCAAGCGGAGCTGAAGCTCTCGTAGACGTTGGCCCCCAGCGTCTTCGTCTTCTCGGCGACCACGTAGAAGGTGAGTAGCTGGGTGGGCAGGTTAAGGGGTCGAGCGGTGCTATCGAAACCCCGCGATGTGATGCCACTGATGATTGGAATGAGCTTGGCCAGGGCCATCAGCACCCGGTTGATGTTCAGCAGGTTGTTGTTCTCCGCTGTGGGACTAACTGGGTTCTTGGTACTGCTTGGTCCTGGCTGGTTAAACTTAAGGGTCTGTTGAATCTCCTGCTGTGTCTGCACCTCAGCAGGCGGCAGGTGCTGCAGTGTCTCCCCCATGGACTCGGCGATGGCATCGCAGGCGAGGACAAAGCCCCTGCTCACGTTGTGCGAACACACTCCGATGGCATCCTCGCTCTCCAGCAGGTCCAGCGTCTCGTTGAACATCTTCTGCAGCAGCGGCGAGTGGCTGGGGTTTTGGCTGGGCAGCAGGTACTTGCTCATCCGCGAGTTGGGGTCCCGTCGCGTGTCCGCATTGATGGCCATCTGCAGGGACCAGAACAACTGCTCCAGGTCGTTCAGCGAGAGTTGCTGGGACAGCGGCATGGCCTTGATTACGGCAATGACTTGGCTGCGTATGTACCGGGCCAGATCCCGGATACCCGCCTCCGTGATGAAGTGCCGGATGAGCGAGAGATACTGCTGCTTCAGCTCGTCCGTGATCTGTTTCTGCTCCGTCATGATGTCCCGGTAGATATAGCCACCAAGGAGGTTCAGCTGGACGCGCAGGGCGATGACCAGCATGGAGGAGGCATAGACATAAGTGGCCAGCCGGGTGAAGGCTACGATCTTCATGTCCTCCCACAGCTCCAGCTTGTTCTTGGGGTTCTGGCGCAACTGCTCGAGCAGCTCGTCTGTGCTGCACTCCCTGAGCACCGCCTGGCACATCTCCTCGCCCATGCCTAGGATCACCTGGTTGCAGGTCTTCTCGGTGGACTCAAAGTGGGTCATTCGCCGCGTCCGCTCGAAGAACTCCCTGGCCTGCTTCTCCTGGAACTCCACCAGCCGCCGCTGGGCGTAGCGCGCAGCATAGATGGTACCGCCCACCAGGACACCGGTGACGATGAACTTTCGCCGGTGGCGTGACAAGAAGTCCTGCAGCCGCGACAGCATGTTAACAACTGGCAGGGGATGAAGAAGGATACCCTCTGGATGAACGACTGGCTGTTACTGATGTGCGTGTGTGAAAAGCGCCAACTGCTCGTGCCACTAACCGCTTTTACCGCTCCACCGGCGACCTGTGAGGTTAATAAATAGTTAATGTGCAAAGTTCACCTGTGTGCGTTGGGTGGCGCTCTGCCGACGTCGCTGCTAGCGGAGGCGGAGGCGCAGGCAGAGCTCCCCCAACTTATCCGCTCAGATTAGATTAGTCCGTAATACTAACCGACTTCCTATATTGGGATCTGGTTCGCTGCTTTATCGATTGTGTGGTGTGTCGTTCAGTTGCTGCTGCATCTGCAGGGCCTTTGGAATGTATGTATTTATCTTTTGTTGTCGGAGAAGTGTTATTGCTCTGTTTGGAGCCGCATACTGCGTCGTTTGATTTGCTTCAAGGAAAATCCCAAAAACGGAAGGCTGACAAAATACCGAATACATTAAAAATACCACTTCAGTATCTTACCATCAGTTGCATACCAATATACTACTTGCTTCATGCAATCCATACCTAGCGAATACATGAATTGGTGTTTATGCCCACACTTTTTTCCCCATTTCATGAAATGAAATATACCACTTACTTATCATAGGTATTCATTGTTATCCTAATTTATTAGGCCATGGGACTTTTTTTTCTTACTAGCATTTGGTAAAAAAAAGTACTAATTACCAATAAGTATCCTCCCCAAATAATAATAATAAAATATATGTTGACTTTCTAAATTTTAAAATTTTGATGAATTTAGAAAATAGAATCGGAAAAAACATACGGCTATGTTTTATAAAATACAACTTACATTTTATTATCAGATTGGTTCTGGACCTTTTCTTACACTTTTTAATAGTACCTAAATGCAGTACAACAATATATTATACAATTTTTCAGATTTTTTTCTGGAAAAATTCGTCAAAAATTTTGAAAGCATAAAGTCCTATGATTGCAAAAAAATAACAAAAACTTAGTAAAATTTATAAGCGCTAACATATTGATTTAACCCCAATTAGTAATTCAAATGCAAACCATTCGAGTTCTTAATTTAATACCAAAAGCGTTGACTAGTGGAAACGGGTATTTCAATCGGCCAAACAAAGAAGAAGAGTGCCCATATGATATGATAGTTGGGGGAGGAGGAGGTTGTTTGTAGTGGGTGTATTTGTTATGGCGTCGTCGGATCGAAAGCTAATTGTGGTCTCCGGATTCGGGCCGTTTATTGGCCACGAAACCATTAACGCCAGCTGGGAGGCTGTGAAGCTGCTCCCCGAGATCCTCACCCACAACGACATAGAGTACGATCTCGAGAAGCGATTGGTTCCGGTGGAATACGGGGCTGTGGATGAGGCTGTGACGGAGATATGGAAACGGCAGCCAGATGTAAGAACACTCATTTAACCGTAAATAGCCAACCCAGTGATGATATCATCCTTATCCCCCAGCTGGTCATACATGTTGGTGTTTCGGGCGTCGCCAAGTGTGTCTACGTAGAGAAATTGGCGTACAACCACAAGTTCCGAAGACCCGACAATTCTGGACAATATTTGCCCAACGGCAGCTGCGAACTCCCGCACAATGGACGGGCCAATGTTTTGCGCTGTGGCCTTGACGTGGATAAGATTGTGGGGGCCGTAAATGCCAAATGCGACGCGTGTGTGGCCCCCACAAATCCCCCTCATAATGATAGTCCCAAGCCCCTGGCCGCTACAAAGGCCTCCAAAAATGTGGGTGACTTTCTCTGCGGCTATATCTATCTGAAATCCTTGGATGTGGACACCAAGCGGAGCCTGTTCGTCCACGTACCGCCCATAAACAAACCATTTAGCAGTGAAAAAACCGCCGAGATTGTCTTTAAAATAGTCGAACAGTGCGTTCAACAGGTGGCCGCTTTTGAGTGTTGAATTCCGAATTTCAATGTGCATTTAATTGTATTCTTCCACTGTCTGTGTTTTTAGTATTGCTTAAGGAAAACACTTTAATTTACAATAATTGTGCTGTAAAGTTGTTAAATAAACGAGTTTTATGTATGATTATTTTATCTGATATTACTGTGCAAGCTCAAAAACAAAGCAACAGCAGCAACAATCAAACAAATACATATTTTATTCTTAAAAAAGCCTAACAAGTCGTTCTTTATTATAGGTAAATGATTTAAAAAAAAAAAATTTGTAAGCTCTCATGCTTTCTTAATGGGGAGAAAAGGAGTAAAAAATTAATATTAATAATGTCTTTTTTAAGTAAGGTAAAGACAGAACAATACTAAAACGAGTTATTCCATTGTTATGTACAATATTTGAGCTCGTATTGTTAACGTGCTACAATAATGGTTAACAAATGCTACTGTTTTCTCATGTTCATATGTGTGTTATTTCAGTGCAAATATTTGGAAGCACAAATAGGCTTCATAAAGAAATTTAAAAATAAATAAAATATTGTTTTTCTTTAAACCTCAAAGATTTTTTATAAAAAAAATTAACTTTACAAAGATAATATACGCAAACGAAAACTTTTGAACTTTTATTTGAAGATACAAAAGGTTATATTTAAAGAATGTCTTAATGGGTTAACTTAAGTTAAACTTCCATAATTTAAACCGCCACTTCGTTCCTGAGACATTTGTAAAATTTTAGTTGTTTACCTTAAATTTGATTTGTAAAAAAAACGACTTATTAACTATGTTGGAATTGGGAAAAGAGAACTGCAAACAATTATTTTAAAAACCCGCTTGCTAAAAGAAAATTTTTATGTTTTTCAGTATTAAAAAACCAGGTTTACGTCAGCGCGATACTATCGATATCCCATGCCAGATCGGGATCCATCGATTGCAGAGTCAAATTTTCTTCCATCTCTACGAGTATCAAGCAGCTAATATATCAGACAAGATTTTTCAAGATATTTCAGTTTAGTTTTTTACTTGCAACCGGGCACATCCCAGTTCTTGGTTGACCAGCGTGCTCCACCCACACAGACATATTCAGTTTACTTGCACTAAAAACGACGAGCCCGCGATGAAATTCATAATCTGTGCTCTGCTTTTTGCGGCGTCCTACGTGGCGGCCGAGGTCAAAGTTGAGGAGGGTGTGCTTGTGGCGACGGTGGACAACTTTAAGCAACTTATTGCCGACAACGAGTTCGTGCTGGTCGAGTTCTGTGAGTACCCCCCATCCCCCACACAAAACATAAAAAACAAGTAACCAAAAAGTGGCGAAAATCGAAAATCGCATGCGAAATGCCAGTGGAAGCGCCGGCCGCTCGCCCCCTCTCGCTCGCACTTGCTGATTCATGCGGCTTAGCGGCTACGTGGTCTTTCCAGGCGTCAGAGAAAATCTGTCTGCGTGGCAGTTGTTGTTGACTTGTGAAAATCCAGCGTACTTAGCGCAATAACTTTGTGTTAGGTCATCCAATTGGAACACTAGTGTGAGCATTATGAGCCATCAATATTTGTTTAGTTGATTTTCCTTCTAATTTATCGTTTGTTTAACCGTTTTTATCTCAACCCGAGAGAGGGGAGAGCACTCTCTTGGGCTGCGCGAAAGTGCCATCCCTTTCACACACCTGTGTGTGCATGGGGGAGACAAGTCCACTGCGGCACTTCTTGTTATTGTTGCAGCCATAAACCTGCTATAAATTTTAAATTCTAAACGTTAAATGCCAAAGGAGAACCAAACTCGTGCGCAACAAGCATTGTTTTCATACTCTCCATATGCTTTGCCTTTATCGGTAATTCTAGTTTTTGTTCTAACTCTGGGCGTGGCCACAAATCACCACACATCCGCTTCACCAATCTCCCACAGCGAGAATCTCTTATTGAAACAATAGCAACAAAAAGCCGTCGAGCAACTCTTCCTTCTTTCTCCCACGAATCTAGGTTAGCCAAACCAAACCACTTTTTATTCGCCATTTGCTTTCTGTTCTGATTTTGATTCTGACTCCGACTTTGGTTGGGATTTTGAGTTTGGTTCTAATACTCATTCCAAATCTGGTTTCGGTCCCTTTTTCATGGTACCGCTGCAGCCACGCAATGGAAAGTTCATTCAACTCTTTTTCGTTGCTCTGCGCGTGCCTAACGGTGGTCTGCCGCCAGTGATGCTTAGCTAGTTAGCGCTAGCAACAGATTTTTTAGGAGGAAAAAAAGCAAAAATTTTCATAATAGAGAAAGGGAGATATTTTTTAGAGGTACTGTTGTCTTACTTTTCATACATTATAAATTCTAAAAAATAAATTTTACAAAAAAATTTTAAAACCAAAAAGAAAGAGTAAGAGTAACCAAATTGAGCTAAGTAGGATTGCACGACAAAAATCATTTATGAAAATAGAAAATTAAATTTCAATGTGTTTCAATAAAAAGTTAAAGATAAAAGTAAAACCCTGAGTCAAAAACATGTGGTCAAGTTTCTTTTAAAATTATAAATAGTCTCAATGCCATAGCCAAAAATAGATTTATTAAGCTTATCAAGAAAAAAAGTTTTTAAAGTTAAATTTGATATATTTCTGTTTAATTTATTTTGAAAATTTCTTTTTTTCTGTGAAAAAGATCTGTAAAGAATGGTTTGAGGCAAAAAAATTTTGATCAAAGTTAAAATTACCTGAAAAAATTTAAGTTTAGTTTCAACTGTAGTCACAAATCTTCAAAGAAGTTTTATGATCTTCAAATGACAACCAAAAAATCAAAAACCCATTGTTATCTCACAGAAGCTATAACCACTTGAAAGATAAACAAAACTTAGTGATAGGAAAAATTTCCCCTTAGCCGCTAGATCTGCTAGCTGGTCATCTCTGGAGGCCAGCAACATGGCGGCCCTTGGCATTTGTTTATGCCAGCGTTTTCTCTTTATTTGTTTAATTAAGATTTGCGCTTTTTGTCGGTGTGTGAGTTGTTTTGTGGAGGTGTCAACGTCAGCCAAGTCGATATTTGTGTGCTCATCCAAGGCGGTGGTCTTATCTCTGGGCACAATATTCCCAGAAGCGGAACCAATGCCAGGGCCACGTCAGCCGCAGCTAAAGCTCAAGCTAAAGACGCCGGCGATAAGGCATATAGAAGCTGGAATCGTGGACGTTGTCAAGCTGCGCATTATGTCATCTTCTTATCCCCCAGAATTTGTATGGTTCCGTTTCGTGTGCGTGGATGCGTGCCAAGTTGCAGCCGTGGCTCCGAGGAGCTGCACTGAGCAATGAAAATCCGACACGTGGAATTTGCATAATGGCAACATCTGCTGGAGGTTATTCATTCGACCAGAAGGTCGTTTTGGAGGGGCCCTGCTCCAGATCCGTGGCAAATCCAGCGCATATAATCGACGCTCCAAATTTAGAATTTTACACTTGGCTGACGGGCTATTTAACTACGACTTGAAGTAGTTAATGCGAAAAAAAAGATAAACAAAGCATTTAAAGGTCGCATTATGTCAGGATGATGTTAGATTGATACAGATGTTTATTTCATTTTCATTTTTTGATAAACAATTTGTTGAAAGGCAACGATAAGGCCAAAGAATAGTTCTTACTACTTTTAGAAACTATAGTTGTTTGTCAGACATTTAATTACAACTTAAACATAATTATTTAAACTTACAAAATTCAAAATGTGACTTAACGCAAACTGAGCTTAGACATTACACACCCTTATCTTAAATGGCTGAAAAATTTAACTTTAAAGTCATTAAATAGTCAGTATTTTATCTAATTTTATCTATTAACATTCCAAAACAAACTTGATACATTTTTAAAACATTTAATTGCTTTATTAAATGAACAGTCATTACATGCTCTACAATTAAATAAACAACGTTTAAACAAAAAATAACGTTGGGTCTTTAAATACTTTTAATAAATATTACAAACACACGTGTATGTCACACCATGTATCTGAACTGGACAAATTAGACGAGATTAATCGGTCAGCAATTAAAGCTTTAGCTAACAACAACTTTGTTAATGCAAAATGCATGTGGTTTTTTTTTTAATTGTCTCTCCAAATCAGTATTTTTCTAAACCGGTTAGCTTTTAAGATAAACGAGTGAAGGTTCCCATTTTCTGATTTCCATTTCCTCTCTTAATCTTTCTAGACGCCCCATGGTGCGGACACTGCAAGGCTCTGGCTCCCGAGTACGCCAAGGCTGCCCAGCAGCTGGCCGAGAAGGAGTCGCCCATCAAGCTGGCCAAGGTCGACGCCACCGTCGAGGGTGAGCTGGCCGAGCAGTACGCAGTGCGTGGCTACCCCACTCTGAAGTTCTTCCGTAGCGGTGCTCCCGTGGAGTACAGCGGTGGCCGCCAGGCCGCTGACATCATCGCCTGGGTGACCAAGAAGACCGGCCCACCGGCCAAGGAGCTTAGCAGCGTCGCTGATGCCGAGCAGTTCCTCAAGGACAACGAGATCGCCATCATTGGATTCTTCAAGGACGCCGAGTCGGAGGAGGCTAAGACCTTCACCAAGGCCGCCAATGCCCTGGACTCGTTTGTCTTCGGTGTGAGCAGCAATGCTGATGTGATCGCCAAGTACGAGGCTAAGGACAACGCTGTGATCCTGTTCAAGCCCTTCGACGACAAGAAATCCGTGTTCGAGGGTGAGCTGAGCGAGGAGAACATCAAGAAGTTCGCCCAGGTGCAGTCTCTGCCCCTGATCGTTGACTTCAACCACGAATCGGCTTCCAAGATCTTCGGCGGCTCGATCAAGTCGCACCTGCTGTTCTTCGTCTCCAAGGAGGCCGGCCACATTGAGAAGTACGTCGATCCCCTGAGGGAGATCGCCAAGCAGTACCGCGACGACATCCTGTTCGTGACCATCTCGTCCGACGAGGAGGACCACACCCGCATCTTCGAGTTCTTCGGCATGAACAAGGAGGAGGTGCCCACCATCCGTCTGATCAAGCTGGAGGAGGACATGGCCAAGTACAAGCCCGAGTCGAACGATCTGTCTGCCGAGACCATCGAGGCCTTCCTGAAGAAGTTCCTCGACGGCAAGCTTAAGCAGCACCTGCTCTCCCAGGACCTGCCCGAGGACTGGGACAAGAACCCCGTCAAGGTGCTGGTCTCCAGCAACTTCGAGAGCGTCGCTCTGGACAAGAGCAAGAGCGTCCTCGTCGAGTTCTACGCCCCATGGTGCGGACACTGCAAGCAGCTGGCCCCCATCTACGACCAGCTGGCCGAGAAGTACAAGGACAACGAGTCCATTGTGATCGCCAAGATGGACTCCACCGCCAACGAGCTGGAGAACATCAAGATCTCTTCCTTCCCCACCATCAAGTACTTCCGCAAGGAGGACAACAAGGTCATCGACTTCAACCTGGACAGGACTCTGGACGATTTCGTCAAGTTCCTCGACGCCGACGGTGAGGTGGCTGATGCCGAGCCCGCCGAAGAGGCCGAGGAGGAGGAGGAGGCGCCCAAGAAGGACGAGTTGTAAATCCAACAATTACCACAAAACCCACACACATCTACACCCACACGAAAATCCAACAACTATGAACAGCAACATCCGTGCAACAAACAACAACAAAAAGCCACAACTAGCAACGTACATTCTGTAGTTTATTTCTAGCGTTTCGGCGTATGTGCGCGCCCAGAGTCTCCCCATCCCGCGGCTGAGTTTTTGTCAGTCGATGGGTTGGGGTCAGCTGGTCGCCAGCTACGCCATCGAAGCATTTTTGCCCGCCCACGGTTTTTATTCGCCTACTTACTTCTGTTGTAGGTTATTCTACTTGTACTTGCAATGCAGATTTTAACGCTCTCTGCGCGATGTTACGTCCGCCGTTTGCGTACACTTAAAATTCAGTTTTAATGAAGAATGAACGAAAGCGATAAATTTTAATGCCTAATTCTTTAAGTTTTCTATTTTGGAATTTTTAGAATCATTGAAAGAACTGATTAAGAACGTAACAAATAAAGTTGGTAACAACATTAAAACAATGAACTGTTTATTTATTTATAAGGAATTAAATGGGGAAAAACAGCAGAAAATAAAAGGATTCCTTAAATCGTTATTGGTTTTAAAACAATAAGGTTAAGTAAAGCATTTTATTTGACCACTGCACCACCAAAAGTACTAAATCTGGTATTATTATAAAGAAAAGAATTTCTCTATTTTTTGGAACAATCAAATAATGAATATAAGGAAAAGAGCCAAATTATTTCGCTGTTTCCTAAATAAAACGAGTACAATTTTAAATTCTGTTCTGTTTGAACATATCTTATCTATAAGCTGGAAATTCATGTTTTTTTAAATTATAAACTATTTATTTGTGAAACTAAAGTTGCTTAATTTTAAAATTAATTTTAAAGCGTTCGATAGTATTTATTATTTTATCGATAGTAGTGTCGAAAATAAACCGTTTAAGTAGTGTTGGCAAATTTCTTGGTGAATGTTCTGTTCATGAATTCAAGATTTCATAAATTGCTGTTCCTGTTTATACTGCTAGAATATTAAAATCAATTGATTTAAAAAAGGAAAAAATAATAACTTAAAACTCTAATGAAAAACCCAAAACTAGCAAACCATATAGAAAGAATTGTTTGAGAAAGGCACAAATAAATTACCTTAGTCTTACCCATTTTATTTTGCTAAGTTATTAATATTCCTTTAATTTAACTTAAGACATGATTTTAAAATTATTTCTTTCAAAAATTACCTTGCATAAACTTGTATCGGCAACAGGACAACACTCTCCAACACTGCCAAAACACGACGGCATCTGCTTCCGTCGTTTCCACGAGGTCCTTAATCACGCTTTGAGATAAAATAGCTAAAACGTGTTTTGAAATACACCGGTAATCATCTGAGATAAACATTAAAAACCGACTAAAAAATAAAACGCATTGAACAGTGAACCAACTCGTGATTTACTTAGATTTATAACTAAAATGCGCGAAGTACAAGAACTCAACATGAAGGGTGAAATTTCACGATGTGCGGTATACTGCAGATGCGTGCCGCATAAACGCAATATTCATCCGACGAAGCTCTTAATCGGTATTGCTCCTGCTCGAAATACAAAAAATATATATAAACAGTGGACATATTACAGAGGTAATATGTTTGAACCCACTCAGGTGTGCAGTGTGCTAACGTCTTGCTACGGACCACCGAATTATCCCGTGTAGAGCGATCTCTTTGGAAGAAATCCACCTTTTGGTAAGCCTTTTTGGTTTTGGCCATTTTTTCGGGGAACGGGGCGCTTGACTTTCACTGCAATAACGAGTTTTTTTCACTGTTGCAAATTTGCATTTATTTCTGCTTCCACTTTTAGCACCATGAGCTGCCGGGTGGAGGGGGAGCGGAGCAGCGGTAGGAAGAGGAAGCGGAACAGCGGCAGCACGCTGGACGACTTCGACAAGGTCAGCACTTTGGCCAATGCGGACGACACGGAGTGCGTGTCCCCCGACCCGGAGCACGAACCGGCGGAATTTGGTCATCTGGACGAAACGCGACGGAAGATCCATGACACCATTGCGGCTTTGCACGATGATAGCTTCGACAAGCGCATGGCCAGGTTGCTGATGCAGTACGAGGGGTAAGTACAGGTAGCTACATTTGTAGGTACTCTAAAGTAATACCCACCCCTGTCAATTTTTCAGTGCCATTCGGGAGGAGTTTGAGCGGGCTCAATACCTGCCGCTTAAGTGCCGTAAGCTGGCCCGCATCTTAACCGGACTCACCGACGTCCTACACACCATGGTCCGGGGTCGGGCGTTGCAGCAGGACGAAGGCTACAGGCAACGCATGTGCCACATCGTGGGCTTTTACATATCCTGCGAACTGTGCTCCGCCCAGGAACCAGTGGAGAGCGAGGAGTGCATTATCAATCGGATCAACAGCTGCCTGAAGCTGTACGTGGAGTACGGAGAAGGTGGCACCGGTGTCCACCGGGAGCACGTTCTGCGGACCCTCCTTGCAGCCCCCAAGCTCTTTAATAGAGCCAGCATTTTGTCCATGCTTTACAGGTAAATATTATTATTACTGGTTATTATTTAATTGGTGCCTGCCATATGTGGTTTTTATACACAAAAATGATTTAATATGTTGTACATATGTATGTATGCTTTAAACGGGTTTTTGGCCAAATTTTTTTATTATTTGTATTATGACAGTAGTAATAGAGAGTAATATACCTTTTTTAATAATTAACTTCGTTTGTTTCTGCAGCCGCCTCTTTCCGCACTGGTCGATGCCCAGCCTTATGATCCAAGCTGAGCTGCCAGATAAACTATTCATCGAATACGTACTGATATTCTACTACTGGCAGCGTCTGGAGTCGGATGATTCGGTCAAGGAGCGCATCGTAGAGTTTGCCGAAAAGTTTATGAGACCCTCAGATTCCCTGGCCTTGGGGAGCATATATGCCGAGTATCTGCCCAAGTTTACAGATCGAAACACGGCTACGCGCACCATACTGGAGCATCTGCGGAAAAGCAGCTGCACCAGCTTGCATGTGGTCAACAAGGTGGACAATCGACAACCGCAGTCTAACGAAGTGGTAAGTTTTTAGTTTGTTTACTAATGCAGCGGGGTTTTGATTATCCCCCAAAGTAAGCAACACCGTAAGGAACAATGTACATATTTTGAACACAAAAACAAATTAATTTAAAAATATTACCTTGACAAAATTAGTTGATAGATAGTTTTCTTTCCTTCCCGTGTTGCTATTTTTTGGCTTAACTATGATGTCTTAGTAAAAGGTCTGATTCGGAAGAGCGGCTGGGGCAAAAGCCACCGCCGGCGCAGTTAGTCGCGTGACAGGCAGTGGCCGGCTCCATTCCGCTGTCCCAAAATGACTACAACCTTAGCTGAGTGCCTCACGAAATACCCTAGTATACTTCATTGATTCAAACGATTTTATTAACAGTTTTCCGTAACATTTTTCTCATACACAGGTACTCAGTTCAGATGATGAGGACAGTTGCCCGATGTGGGACACCTCGGGTTCTCCATCGCCGTCGCTGAACAACCATCCGCCCGTTTTCCTCCAGAATCTCTGCCAAAATGCTCGCCAGCTGGAGCCGTGCAAGCGGGCAAATGCTCTTTTCAGCGGCATTGACAACTCCATTGAGATCGTAGAGTTGCGCGACTCCGACGACGATGTGGAGATGTTTTCGGTGAACTTCAATGTGCCTGCCAACGTGGATGGCATTATCTCAAACTCCAACTCAAACGATTCGGCGAATCAGACGTCGACAACGATCCTCGGCGAGGACGACTCCGTGCCCGTCACTCGCATCTATCCCAGCAACCTGCGGACATACGAAAGAGCGGCGATGCCACCTGCCACCTACACAGTGCCGCGCATTGTGAACAGCTACAGCTGCCGCCGGGATAGCCTTCACTTGGTGTCGACCACAGCTCCACATCTCGTCGATCAGTGCGTGCAAACGCTGGAGAACGAGGGAAGGGACCTGGTCAAGGAGGACCAAGACACCAGCGTCCACAGCCAAAGCTTTATACCGCGGAGTGGCAGTGCCAGCGATGCCAGCGGACACCGATCTCCTCTGTACCACTGCCGTCAATCTTCTAGTCAAAACAGCAATTGCAGCGAGACCTCGCTGCTCAAAAAACAGGTTACCTTCAGTCCTCAGCACCTCGGCGCCACAGTCCAAAGCGTCAAGGCTGGAGCATCAAAGAAGCCATCGATCAAGTATATGACGAAGTGCGCATCGAATGGTGTTGAGTCCAATAGATGGAAAGCCGGTAAGGAGGTTAAATCAATGAGTTTTAACTTTACTAAAATGTTTGTAATTTGTACATATGCCTAGTTTTACCAATGTTTTTTAGTAACTTGTTTTGACGATTTAAATATTTAATTAATAACGAATAAGAATAACAATATAATAATAATATTTTTGCAGAGCACCACAAGGCCAGTGCGAGAATGTTTGCCAAGCTCGACGCCAAGATAAACGCCAGGAATAACCACAAAGTCACAGCTAGCCAGCTAACGCCCACCACCAGCAACGCCTCCAGTGGCACGCCCACCAAGATCGCGACCACGCCGCCACGCATCCGGACCACGCCCACCCGTAAACGGAGCACACTCCGAAGGCGGCAGAGAGTGGCACTGCCCACGCCTCCAGCTTCAACGCACAGTTCGAGCAGTCCCTGCCAAATACAAAGTGCAGCATCTGACACCCCGAACTCCAGCGATTCGAGCTTTGGTCCTCGCAGCTTCCCTAAGGCAGCTGGCAATCAAGCGAGCTACTACAACCAACTGCTGAGCCAGCAGCGAGAGAATATCCGCCTGCATAGGTTAAACAACCAAAAGAGAAAAGCCGAAAAGGCAAACCAGGTGCAGGAGAAGGAGGTCGATCAGAAAAAGCTGGTGAGGCAGGCCACAAAGCGATGCCGGCAGCTGCGGGCTTTAAACGCTAAGCGGCGAAATGAGGTAAAGCAGCTGGAGCAGCACCTAAACATCATTACGAAATACGCGACTATTAGATTACCCATAATAAGACTGAAACGTATTAATCTCAAGAGCCTAATGCGGTCACAAAGAGCAGATAAATCGCTCGACATCCAAAATCATTTGATTAAAGCGGATGCAAACAAGGAGTTAATAGAACAGCCTACTCTGAATGAGCTAAAAATGCCTCCGAAGAATGCAGATTACGGAAAAGAGCTCAATGAGCCAGAGGAGAGTAATGATCTGGAGGAACAAGAAAAGCTGGTGACAGAAAATCATGTAGAAGAGAATCACCAAGTGGAGGATAGTCAAGAGTTTAACGAGCAGGAGGGACAAGAAGACCACCAGGACAGTCAAAAATGTCTGCAGGAGCAAAAACATAATCAACTGGAGGTGCAGGAACAAAAGCAGGAAGAGCAAGGTCAGGAAGCGGAAGAGCTTTGTCAGGTAGAGGAAGTCCAACATCATGAAGGGGATCAACACCTTTTGGAGGACGATCAGCAGATAGAGGAAGAACAGCTGGTTTATCAGAACGGGGGTGAAAGCCTGTATCAAAATCAGCTAGAAGATCACCCGGAGCCGGAGCCTCCACTGAAACCCAAAAAACGCAAGAAAAGGCGGCGTACGAAGCGCGCTGTTTGGACGCACATAAAAAATAAGTACAAGAAAAAATTGCTGAATGCAAGTCTTGAAATTGATTTAGAACTTGATCTTGGACCTGAACCAGCTCCAGGTGAGGTTTCTGCTCCAAATGATGAACCTGCTTCAAATGAAAAACCTGCACCAGATGAAGAGCCAGCTTTCAATGCCGAGCCAACACCAGAACTTGTCTACGAGTTCGACCAGGACATGGTGCCCGAGGTGGGCAACGAGCTGGAGATCGCTGCCCCGATGCTCGAGGCGGAGGACGACGACAGCAGCGCAATGCTCTCGCCGTCACACAACCTCGAGTTGGTGACCAGCCATGTGCCCGTGTACTTGCTCAACGGCGAAAGTCGCGATGTCAGCACGCCCCAGTCCAGCAGTCCGTTCAGTGCCAGCGGATCGGAGCCATAAGCCACATAGAAGGATTAGATTAGGAAGCCCCCACCAACCCCAGTTCTAGTTCCAGTTGCAGTTTCCTTGGCCTGTAATAGTATTTATGTTTTCTTTTAAAGAGATGCCTGAAAAACTGTTGAAGCGCTGTAATACTTAGTTTTATTGTAGTTAATTACGAGTTGTTGAAAGTTATAATTTTTATGTTTATTTTATTATTTGCAATACACATCTCCCATTAAAGTCAACGCGTACCAAATCCCCGGCATCACCCATGTCAATTTTAATAAATAAATTAAAATAAATTATTAGTGTACAATGTGCGTAAATAATAATCTCTTGGATTGTTTTAAAGTCTAGGGTGGTCAAGAGAAAATGGAAGGTCTATTTTGATTGGAAAGAGCCGGAAAAGTATTCTTTGATTCTATAAAGGGAAAAATTTGATATGGATCAATACGGAAGGTCCTTACCAGTCCAAGACGGTTATTGTTTTTCCTGTGGTTGCAAATTGGCCGAGATAAAAATTTTCAAATAACCTGCTCGGCTAAAACAGGACCTACAGAAAAGAGAGTGAGTTTTGGATTGCTGAGGACCTAAGCTATCGAACTCCATCAGTTTTCCGATACAAAAATTTTGTCTCCGAAAATCAAATTCGGACAAAAAAAATTTTTTCCAGTTTTGAATGCCAATAATCTCTCTTACGAGTTCAAGAAGGTATGACTTTCCATGTTTTGACAATGGAATCCTTGAATTTTGCCCAACTAGCCTTCTTACGGTAGGAAACGTTATTTTCACAGAATTTCGTAATAACAAGAGTTACCAAAAGTTTGGATTTTGAAGATAGGTTTTGTAGTAAGAGCTTACAAAATAATTTTTTGAAGGGTTCGACTTAAAAGTTTTTCATCAACATATGTACATTGTACATACATATGAATGTAAACAACAAAGTAAGCTTCCGTTGAAAGCACTTAAAATATATTTTTTACGAATTTATTGTTTACGAGCCCGCCTGAGAGGAATCTATGAAGGGTATGGACGGACACGATCACGCTCACGGTAAGCAAATCATTTTTTAATTGTCGAAAAGCTAAGAAACTTGTAATTTGTAATTATACCACATAAGGTCGCAGCATTGTACTAGAACGACGCGAGCGCGTCTCGGTCAAGGGACGTCAGCGGATCTACATCAGGAACACCCAGGCAAAGGAGCTCTGCCAACATGCAACGGTTGCCTCCAAACAGCCGAAGGCAGAGTGTTCCTCCTCCTCGGACAGCCTTGAGAAAATTCGGCGTACTCGGCAGCAGGTACAGAACCTGAACCGGGAGATCGAACATGAAATAGATCGGTTAAAGCAGTTCCGCAACAGTCTCCTGAAACCACAAGACACCAGGGGTAGAACCGAGAAGCTGGAGATGGCAAACCAGAAGCACATGACCTGGGGCCAGAATTTGGAGGCCAACCAAGCCACGAAAATTCACAAATATTGCTCTATTGCAGTCAAGGAATCGCCAGATGATCCTCCAGAACTCAACCGAAGAGCTAGTGGTGGGTGCTGTAACTTCTGTGGCAACTGCAATGAAAACCATGGCTATAATTACCAGTTTACGAATGGAAATTGCACCTGCCACTGCAACTGCAACATGGGACAGCAGCAACACTTCTGTAGTGGCCTTTGCGATGAGATTTCACCCAAAAAGTGCATGCAGTTTGGGATACCCTATAGCGTATGTCCACGTCAAACTGCCAATAGAATGGTCACCGATCTTAATACCCAGGACCTTTGCAAATGGTGCACCCATATAGTGCCGGATCGTTCCCTATCACCCAAAGAGCGCAGTCAGCAAAGCTCCTGCCAAGCTAAAGGAATCCTCGTCCCGTGCCAAACGTCGGGAGAACAAGAGTCCAGCTAGGGCTGAAAAATCCACTACGAATGAAAAAATCGTAAGGAAGATGAAAGAGGATACTACCAGGAGGGATCCATACAAGATGCAGAGTCAAGAAAAACCACTTAAAGTGGCCTTAAAAAAGAGCAAGAGTCGTCAGGAGATCGACAGCAAAGAAAACCTAAAGTAAAGCCTGTGAATGTAATCGTTAAAGATTTTGTGCCTTTAGTTGGGGCCAGTAGTCCATCAAAAGCTGACAGCGAAGAGCAAACGGATGAATCCAAGGCCCGTATGTACCAAGATTATTTGAAATTGTATCAACAGGAGAATTCCAAGACTGAGATCGGAGAGCTCAATAACCTGGGACCGAACCCTACGTACACAAGGATGCCGCTCAAATGCGATGAACCTTCGGTTTCCCCTCTTTTCACCGATTCGTTTAGGATTAAGGATCAGGTATTGGCAAAGACCAAATCAAAGGAAGATCAAAGACTTAAGAAATCTAAGGAAGACCTCTGCTGTTGCAGTTCTGGTCAGATTCAACTGGAGAGTAAGAGTCCAACTGATAAGCCTCTCTGCTGCTGCGATGTTTTTAAAGGAGCTCAAAATAAGCAGGACACTAAAATCCCCACTGACGAATCACTTCACCTCCAATTTACAAATGCGAGAACTTCTTGCTCTTCTCTAGCAAGTGGCCCCAGTCAAGTTTATTGTAACGGGAAAAGTTCAGGTTCATCTAACTATGCTACAAAAGCGAGTCGCATTCCCAAACCTAAATCCTTGAGCACTAAGGATAAAGATTGTAAGGTGAAAAGTTTGGAAAGGCAATCACAATGTCCGCAGAGCATAAACAGCACAAGTTATGCCTCGATAGCTCCTCAATATCAAAACTTTCCTCCAGTGAGGCAGGTCCAAAAAGAAGCGAAGAACACCCAGACAGAGATCACAAGTCGCCAGGACAGACCCACCCAGACAGACACGCAACTTGTGTTTGAAAAGGGTTCTCAAGTATGCCTGAATTTAAATCCAAACCCTCCGCTACCGACTACATCTCAAATCAAAAAAACTTCTTCACTCTACGAGGCTTCCTTGCAGATTGAAAGTGCCGAAACAATATTTGAAAACCCACAATACCATAATCTATCTAATCGATAGAAATGCAATCACTGGCAGTATGTCTGCTGCTACATATAGTTTGCATGAAAGAGCCGTTACTTTAAAGGACCAATCGAGGAAGTGCCAGGACATGAACGAGCAGGAGAATACTGGCAGTAATAGGTCATGTTATGGAAATGTCAACGAAACCGGTGAGAGCGGGGCCTTGGCTTTTAAACAAGAGAGTCCAAAGGATTCTTTGTATAGAGAACCCAGAAAAACACAGAGATCAAATGATGTTTCTTCCTATGGAACCGATAGCCACCATGTTCCAAGAGAGGTTCAAAAGCCCGAATGCAGGGAGCACAGTCCGGGATCACAAAACGTCTCTTATAGACAGGTCAGTCAAATACATCAGAGAGATAAAAAATCGCACGATGAACAGAATTCGTCAGGAGGTCTCCAAGAAACTGAATATAGAGTGCAAAGTTCTAGGGTACACAGTGATTCTTATAGACAGACCAGTGAAAGATCACAGGAGGAAGAAAAATCACATGATAATTCTCCGCATGGCACCACATGGGAACCTGAATACAGGCAGCAAAGTCCGAGGGTTCAGATTGACTCTTATAGACAAACCAGTCCTAATTCCCACGAAGAATTCTATAGATCATCACCAGCTTCCGCAAACTCCGGTAGCCACAGTCCCAATATAAATTACCCAGTCGACTACCAGTCTTCGGGTAGCAGCCAATCCGATCATAGTCGATGCACCGAGTGGGAGGAGTCTTTCGAAACCCAGAATAATGATAGTGACACTTTCAGGGAACCCAACACAGAGTACGCAAGTTGTCCCGATCCAATTCAGTCTAGATATGCAGAGGCTTTACCTCTAAACATTGAGGTGCGGTCGCTTGACCATCAACAGGCTCATAGTCAGCGTACTCCAAGGTCGTGCTTATCTCCCCAAAAGGGAGATACAAAATTGAGACTGGAGACTGTCTGCGATAAACGTACTCGAACCGTAACCTTCAAGGACGACTTTGGTGATTTGACCAAGAAAGAACTCGTAGAGGAAAAGTGTCACAGTCTCATTGATTGGCAGCGGGCCCGAAAGTACCACATGGTAGAGCAGAATGACGAACAGGAAACCACAGATGATAATTACACATGCAGTAAGAAACGTCAAGGGGTTTTCCTACTTTTCAATATATTTACTATAATTTGTTTATTTAGGATCCAGCAGTTCCGCGGAGCACACCTGTAACGAGTCCACCTACGAAGACGACTTCGCCAGCTGCGGGGAAACGCAACCCCAGACCAACTGCGAGCGGGTGCCTCCTTTTGAGGCTTGTCCCTGCATGTACCAGACCTATCTGAACCTGGCATCATCTTTGTGCCAGTCCAATAGTCGTTACATTCAGTGAGAGTCCCAGGCAATTGCGTTCGCGTGGCCAGAAAATTTTAATTGAGTTTTTAACACTATTTCATATATTTTTACAATTTCGACATCCCAACCAAACATAAAATTTGAGTTAACGTAAAACATAAAAGACTTGTCTACAGAGTTTTCGATGGCACCCGGGGGCTGACTTCGCGCGACCGGGCACGGGTGTAGCGATCCTCGACCAGGCTTCGACGCAGATCGCGAACCTGTTGCTCAAACTCGTTGGCCAACTCCTCCTGGTGTCTACAGCGGACACGTTCCTCTTGCAATTGACTCTGTTTGTGAGAAATCCAAAAAACAAATTAAGTATCTATTTTAAAATTGTGTGACAGAAATTAAAAAGGACAGTATTATTCACATTTTATGTCTGTTAAAAAAAAAACCAAAAACTGTGCAAAGAACATAGTTACAGAAAAATTGAATTTATACTTAAAACACACAGCAAGAGAAATCAACTTTAACGAAAGATTATATACATTAACATTTTAAATAGCAAAACACTTGTGGTTGCATATTTAATTGATGACCTGTTTTTGCAAATTGTTAACCTAATTGAAATCTGTAATTTCCATGAAAACAAAAATAAACCCGTGTATGCCCTTCATAAAAAATACTCACCAAAGTCTGTTTGAGTTGGCGTTGCAGTCGGTCCATTTCGTTTTTGGCTCTGATATCATCGTCATCCTGACGCTGCTGATCATTATGCAAGCGGCCCAGCATCTGGTCGGTGGTTTCGGTGGCCATCTGATTGAGGGCCGAGCTCTGCTGCAGCTCATCGCGCAGCTTTTCGCACTGCCTTTCCAGCTGCAAAGTAGTTGGGTTGTAATAAAAATAAAGCGAGAATCGAACCAAGCTACTCACAAGCACTTTTGAATTATACAGCTAGTTAGTAAGAGTGAAGTTAGAAAGCGAAGTAGACTACAGCGGAGAGTTCTAGCTAGGATACAGATACTGATACTGATCGGGACCGGAGCTGAAGCTCACCTTTTTGCGCATTTCGTTGACCTCGTTTAGCTCAGCATTGAGCTTGCCCTTTTCAACGTCGAGCTTATCACACAGCTCCTTGCGAGCCTCGAGATCCACCTTCTGGACCCGCAGATCGTCGCGGGCATTCTCCAGTTCCCGCTCCAGACAGCGTGTCGTGGCCCTGGCGGCGGTCAGCTGCACCTCCATGTCGTCCAGCGCGCATTGACGACACTGCAGCTGATCCTTCAGGCTGCGCACCTCGCACTCCAGCTCACAGATCTGTCGCCTTCAATGAAAATAAGCATTAAAAGTGAGCAGAAAATGTTATTTTTAGTTTCCTAACAACTAAAAAGCAGCTTAAACTTAGATTTAAAAGAGTGTCACTGCTGGGAAAAAAGAAAATTACTTAAATTGATTGAAAACTCACCTGAACTCAGCTGCCTCGCACTCCAGGCTCTGGTTATTCCCCTCGAGCGTCGCTTGGTCTTGGGTGAGACAATGATAATGGTCCAGCATCTCGTCACGCTCCTTTTCCTTTAATTTAGAGGACACCTGTATACCGACTCGAGTACTTGGACAACTTAGGCACTAGTTTCAGAAATAGACTGACCTTCTGGGTGAGCAGATCCTCGGCCTTCTTCACCTCCTGGACGTACTTGTGCAGCTGCTGCTTCATATTGGCCACCTGTTTCTCGGAATCCGTCAGCTTGTTTTGCAATGTCCTGGCCTCCACCTGGGCATCGCTCAATTTGTCCATCAGCCGGCTGTGGGGCAACAAATGATGTGTATATTGTAGGTTTATAAAAAACAATCCTAATGATCGAAGTGGGGCGCAAAAATACACAAAAAAGATTTGCCCCAGCGCGGAAGCAGTTCTATGATAGCCTCACTAATGACTTTTTTTGCTCACCGGTTCTCTGATATTGCCTCATCGCGGCTGGCTTTGAGTGCCACAATCTGCTGCCGCAGCGTTTTACTTTCCGTTGAGGTCTCCGTCAGTTCTGAGTCTCGCTGCCGGTTCCTGTTGGTCAGCTTGCTGGAAAAGAACAGAGGAAGTGGGCAAATCAATTGGATTCAATGCTGAGGCGTAGCACAATCAATGCCACTGTCTGCCATGCCAGAACCTGACCCTCTTCCGATGGCCATAAACAGAGAGAGGGTCAGCACAAGGAGACACTGAGCGGAAAAATGCACTTAAATCGAGAAATTTTTTTCGAAAACAAAGCACAAGAAGGGTAAATTGATTTATTTAAATAAACAAACTCAAGAAATTCCAAACACAAACTAGAATTGAACATTTAAAACAAATAGGAAGCAAGGATCTTATGACGTGATATGAACCCATTTCACTACAAAATATATTTTACTTTAATGTGACGAGATAAAGAGATGTCTTCATATAAATACTTTGTAATATAATAAATATTTTAACTTCATGTTATCATAATAATAAGTTATATTTTTTCCAGAATTTATGACATTGAAAATTTAATTTGTTACGTATTTTTTCTAAGATACATTCCAGTTTTAAAAGGTTCATTTTGTATGTATAGTAAAATAAGCTACCTAAAGTTGACAACTGTACAAGGGATTTATTTAAAATAAATTTTGCAAATTAAGCATTAAAGATACCTTTTTCAAGATTAGAAAAATCATAAATCAAGACTTTTGAGTGGCAGTGCACGAGGGGATTGGAGTATCTAGCCTGAAACTACAGATGCCAGGCACGTAGCCACACACATCCGCACTTGGCCAGAAGCTCAAGAACACAAGGCAGTCAACGGCCAACGGCCATCGTCGTCCGTCAGTCAGTCATTAAGGCTAAACAAAGTTCAAATACCCGTCACCGCCGCTGACGCAGAGCTCAGATGGCTAAGAGAGTCGCACGGACAGACAGCCACTGACATTTCGTTGTTACCTTTTTGGCCAAAGTGGTTAACACATTTACACAGAAACCGGGCTCTGCTCTGGCTCACCTTTGTAGTTTGTGTGGAAGAGCGGATGCAAAGAGCGCTGGCCACCACGAGCTGGCTAAAAGCAAGCCCCTGGCTCAGGGTTTAGACGTTTGGTACCTGCCCAAGCGAACGGACGCCGCGTCGGTCGCGATCGCTTGGTTCGGGTTTAGTTTAGTTGGCTGGTCAGTCAGTCAGTCAGTCGGTTCTGCGCATGGGAACCGTCTCAATTTAAAGCGAATATCTGTGTTTGATATTGTGCGTGATTGCTGAAACCAAATCAAAACAAATTGAGCCCTCGACAACCAGTTTTGATATCAACAGCGAAGTTGCAAAAGGTGCGAACATGAAATGATAGGGGCGGGATAATCCCAAGAAAGCCAGAATAAATACGGTGTGAAAGAGGAAACCATGAAAAGTGCTCGAGTTAATTCTGAGTTGTCCATTGTTAGGCCATATAAGCAAGTTTTATAGGACCTGTTTAAGTTAATAGAAATCTAATGAAATCTTTAGTTATTCATTTAAGGAAAATATTTTTATTTGAGATAGGTACTTTTAAGTATTTTTACCATTTTAAAAACAAGGCTAAATTTTTTATTAATAAATAATGTTGAATTGAATTGTTAAAAATAAAATTTTGTGAAATACAAACTAAACTTCAGGGCAGATATAAGCTCTTATGCTTATATAAGCAGTATTAAGAAGCGAATATAAATAATTAACAATAATAGCAGAAAATCTGACAAATCACTTGTTATTAAATCGTTGGTATAACGAAGTATGTTAAGCACTTGGATTATAGTAATCTAAGTCTAAATTAAAAATCTATAAAGTTAATTGAAGTTTGTATCAGTAGCATAAACAAAATATTGTAAATTAAGGGACTTTATATAAAATGCAATTAACTGTTTTTTAGTTTGTAATTTAAAACAACAAAATAAAAGACTTATTTGAACTATGAAAAGGTGCTACAATACAAAGAAAAAAGTGAATAAAACAACGTGAAAGAGTAAACACAAAATTTTAAAGGAAGTGTACAATATTAAACTAAAGTTTAGGGTCATAATAGATAAGGGGTTTCACATTCAATTATAAACTCATTAATTTAATTAATTAGGCCTATAAAGCCCACAACATAAAACCAGTTTATGTGTTTAAAAAAAGTTGCACAAATATTTACGTGATCAAATGACGTAAAGAAGACCGGAGAGTTTCAAGAAAGCCAGAACTAAAAGCAAAGGACTTCTATAAATCCATTAAAACCAATTTAAAAGTACAAACAGGTTTAAATTAAATAAAGAACACCAAGAAAGCTAGAATAAATAAAACGATGCCAAATCCCAAAACAAAATAAAGTTGTGCCACAATTAAAATTAAGGCTTATTGTCTTTTTCACACTTTAGATTAATTGGATTGTAAAGAACAGTATTCAACAAAACACATTTAAGAAGAGACTAAGAAAGCTAGATGCAATCTAAGATAGTACCCTCAATAAGACAAAGCAGTAAAAGTAAAAGTTATAAAAGTATAATTTGAACGGTTTGCTCCCCCTTTATTTATGGCCTGATTGATTTATATAAAAGCGATCAATTAAATCCAGTTTGTTTGTTAACAAAGCGCTTACGAAAGGTGCCAAATAAAGTGAGCTAAATGGGGCGGAGAATCCCAATAAAGCCAGAATCAAGCACTCAAATTAAAAACTCTTTGTCAGGCTCCCTAAAGATTTCATGTTGTTTTAGACAAGTTATCAACAACATATTTTAAAGAAGAGACTGTCAAAGGAAATAAGAAATAAGTGAAAATATTTCATTAAAGCTGGATAAAATATTATAAATTATCCACAGTAAATTAAAAAAAAATTTAAAAGTGAAAACGGTTTGAACGGTTTGCACACATTATTTTATGTAAAGCAATCAAGTTTGTGTTTGTTAACACAGAGCTTACGAAAGATGCGAAATCGAAATGAGGTAAATGGGCCGGAGAATCCCAAGAAAGTCAGAATTAAACACTAACCGGCCTGATGTAAGCCAAAGCCCAAAACCAGTTGCCAATGCAGCTAAGAGGCTAGCGAAGCGGTCCACAAATCACGCAACTAACTGCCGGCCTGCAGCACTCCTCAATATAAAATATATAGCGTACCGCCCAAGAGTGTGGCACCTTTCGTGTCTGACGGCTGCAGCGCTCCGGTGGCTGGCTGTTGCTGCCACATGCCGGTTTCGTCATATGCGGTTGCCGCTTACATAAGAAGGCCTCTCGATTATGACCACCAGCTGGAGCAGAAGATTTCTGGCCAGCGGTCGGCGGCTGAGCTGAGCTGAGGCGAAAAGAAGTCAAGATAAATGGGTATTTGGGTCATGGTTAACCGCGCGCGATTCGTTTACTGGTTTTCAGTGTTTTGGTTGTGGCCTGGGTTTTTGGCCGTTTCGCGCTGTCCGGCCAACATGATAATCAGTTGCCCCAAAGGGTTGGCTAATTCGAATTGGACCCGCTTTAGGCCCACCGCTGCAGCGGTGAATTGATTTTTAAACAGCAACGCGACAATGGAAAAGACATCCATCATCCGGTTTAATGAGAGCTTCCTCTCCCGAAAATAATTAAAGTCGAACTTAATTTAATATAATGACTAAATTTCATACTTCGTCTTTTTAACATGAACCTTCGTGTTTTGTTTGTATGACCCTCAATAATGTCATACTTTTTTGATTATAGTAATCGAATAATATTAGGCTAACACAATACTATGACCAATATGATTTGTGGGCACCTTGTCAACAGTGTATTTAAATAAGTCAACACAAAAAAGCTTTGAATGTGGCTTGAAGTAAGGGAATTATAATACTTGAATAATTGAATACCTATGTTTTTAAATAATAAATAGCAATGAGGTTACGTTTTAAAAAAAAGAACAACCGAACATTTTGCTAAAGAGGGTTTTAAAGAAGCTCCACTGTTATTTCGTTTCCAGGAGATTAATATAAATTAATCAATCACTTTTACTTTCAGTCCCACTATGAGACGACGCAAAGTGCTCATCTGCTGGGCTGCTCTGCAGGCAGGCAGCTCCATCATTACCTGCCTGCTCCTCCTGCTGACCACCGGCCAGCATCCGCAACCAGTGGAGGCTGGAATCGTGCCACCTCCATGGAGTGATCCCGCCAAGAATCCCTGTGCCAGCATGGCAGGTGGCTGGCAGCTGTTGTACTGGGCGCCACTAAAGAAGTGCTTTAAGATCTTCACCCTGGGCTACCCATGTCCGGAGACTATGGAGCTGAGTCCCACGGCGGTGAGCGCGAAAAGGAAGGATCTGCCAGCGGCCGAGTGCCGCTGTCCACCGGGAACGGCACTCAGTCCGCTGACCAGCAATGTCTGCTATACGCTGTATGACCGGGGACCATGCCAGCCCGAGGAGTACTTCCAGCCCATGCCGGATATACAGGCCAAGAGGTAAGTCAAAATCTGTTCTTAAAGTCTGAAATAAAAACTTTACTTTCGTAACCTAAGCCGCCATCAAAATAAGTCACGTCATATTCTCATTTTCACTTCCCAAAAGGTTTATGGGCACTTAAGTATAGTTAAATAAAATTTTTGATTAGAAAAGACAGAACACATTTTTCAACACATTTTCTTTAGATTTGGTTTCTTGTTTATAGAAAGCTCCAATGCAAAGTACAAGTACTGTAGCTTGCCTTAAGAAATACCGGAAGCAAGAAGTATAAATATCTAGTTTTGTATTAATAACGACACTCAATTCATACGTATGAATAATATTGTTGTACACCTACTCTCACTGATTCTTTTAAGAGTTTGCAACATTTTCACCGACGATTCTCTTATTGATAACTTTATAAAACAAGCAATGTTTTGTGCTATGAAAAATTTGTGCACAAATAATACGCGTACCTTTGTGTGTCTTACCTTAGCTTAAATTTGGTTTAGGACATTTTTAAGAACCGTATTGTATCTATAAGTCAATATTGTCAGCTTTCAAGAATATTGATTTTGGATAAAAATGTTCTTGCTAATTTTATTTTCAAGGAAAAAACTAAATAAACATTAATCCTCTTCAGATCTGGGAACCGTTGGGGCACCTGCAAGCGACCACTGCACTGCCCGGAGGACATGCTCTTCTGGCCGAGGGACAACAAGTGCTATGCCAGGCACTCGAAGGGTCCCTGCAGTCGTGGAAAACTGCTGGTTCGGAATGAGGACGGACTGGCGGAGTGCCGCTGCGAGGACGAGGGCGAGCTGTCCTTGTTCTACTATCCGGCGGAGGAGTCCTGCTACGAGCACTACACCAAAGGACCCTGCTCGACGCCGGGTCACATCTTCTTGCCCGGCGGTCGATGCGACTGCCAGCGGCACCTGCCGCACTATCATGCTTCGCAGCAAATGTGCTACGAGCTGGGTAGGATTGGGTTGTGGTTGTGGTAGTCCCAGATGTAGCATAAACATTTTGAAAACAGTTTTATAAATCGACTTTCAGGATTCAATTTGTGTTGTGTAAACAGTGTTTTCACTACTTTCTATTAATCTTCCCTTTCATTTTTAATTTCTAATTAAAAAAGTGTTTAAATCGTGACATTTTTAAACTATTTAAAAGTGACGCACTTTTCAATACTGTCTTCTAAGTGTCTATCGCACCCTCTGATCCTCCTTTTCATATATAATGTTATCTTTTCCAGACACTCCTGGTCCCTGTCCACCTGGCCACATCTTCCGCATACCCGACGATGCCCCGGAGGCCAATGGGAGCTCTCTGCAGCTGCTGCCCCGTGCCCAGTGTCAGTGCAAGGAGGGCTATGTGCCCTGGACCGATGGTATCTGCTATCGCCTGTACACAAGGGGTCCCTGTGGCTCCAATGAGTTTCTGGTCAATGGGACTAGTTGTGTGCGCAACTTCTGTGGCAAGAATCGCCTGTACTTCCCAGCGGAGGACTCTTGCTACAGGATTGGATCTCAAGGCCCCTGTGCCCTGTACCAGGTGGTGATCTTTGACTTCACCGCGAGGCCCTCCATTGATGGAATTTCGTACAATGGAATGTGCGGCTGCTCCGGTGTGCTCACCAATCTGGACCAGCAGTGCTCTGGGGATGGCGCCGAAAAGGAGCAGAACATATGCGAGTCCACCCCAGGAATGGTGGAGATCAACGGGCAGTGCCACAAGCTGTACAGCCGAGGACCTTGCGGTGCGGGCCAGTGGCTGGAGCCACTAAAAACCCAATCAACGAATGGGACTGCCATTTTGGCCAATGCCAGCCGGGCCAAGTGTGTCTGCCGGCCGGGCTACACACCCTCGGAGGCGGATCAGCGCGGCATGAGCAACTGCAGCGCTCCGAGCGTCAGCCTGGCGAGGTATTTAACAATCGAGCGACTCAATTCGAAGTTCCTCAATGATCTGCACTTTAATGGGGAGACCTAAGACCCCGATCTTCAAGCTATCCTCTGTCTGGTTGTGATGACTCCTCCGCATGCCTCCCCTCTAACTGTTCTACCACTTTTCCGCTCAATACTTGTGTTGCATGCTCAGTGTTATTTGATCACTTGTTATTCAATCAACCATTTTGTTCTCTTTTAGGTGGTTTTTAGAAATATTCGGTTAACGTGTTCGATAAGAAGAGATTGTGCCATGAATGTATTACATCGACTTATGTACGAGTTGTATTTAAGGAACTCTCGATAAGGCAAATAAAAGTGTGAAAGACTATGAAATCTGTAAATTAAACTCATTAACTACACTATATGCGTCGTTAATAAATATTTAAATCGTACTTTATCACAAAGTTTATTAAACTGTGCGCGTAAAAACTAAGGGCAGTGTTTCTCTTAAAACACTAAGGAAATAAACATTCCAGAAACATTCCATACAAAAACACATCTTTAACTCAAGCAAGTCCCTGATAACATACATTTTAAATTTAAGGACAGCACACTCACCGCACTTGTTCCTCCAGTTCCTTAACGTTTTGCTCTAAAGAATTTCGTTTCTCCCTGCAATCCTTTAGTTCGTACTCCAGCTTGTAAGCCCTCTCGGTTTTGCTATCCAGTTGATGCTGATAAAAGAGATAAACAATCAGAATAGTCACTATATAAATAGCATAATCTGTAATTACCAGAAGTGTGTCCTTCTCATGTTCTAAGGAAATGTAAGTCTGACGCAAAACTCCAATATCGGTGCGGAGCTGGGTGACTTCGTTGCGATTGGACTCTCGATTGGAGTCCAAGGTGCTGGCCCTTACATCCGCCGACTGTCGATGACGCTCGGCCACCAGAAGTTTGCTCTGATAGTCCGCTATGATGCGTTCATTCTGATCATTCAGCATGCTGTCGGAAAAATACTTATTTTATTTGAACTCTGCAATCAAAGAATTATAAGTCTCACTCACGTTATCTGGCCGTTTTCGGTCTTCAGTTGATCAATTTCAGTTTGCATGGTGGCCAGGCGCTGTCTCATTTGAACCAAGTCTTCCTTGAGCAGCACCAGATTCGTTTCCGCTGGCAGACGAGCTGAGTTAAGGTCCCGATTATCCCGTTCCATCTGCCGCAGGCGGTCGTTCAGCTCTTCGTTGCGCATGCGTAGCGCCTGCAGCTCCTCGGCGTGCAACTGAACGGTGCACAGTTGTTTCTCCCTCAAAGTATCCCGCTCGCAGCGCACGCGTTCCAGCTCCGACCTAGCGCAGTCCCGTTCCCGCTCCAACCTTCCAATGGCGGCCTGGACACAGTCACTCCGGTTGGAATTGGCGGTGGAGGTGCCGGAGGAGGCTGTGGCCGGCGGCAGAGTCTCATACTGCACGCTTTTCTGCGGCGAAAACTGTAGTTTTGCTCCAGGGAATAGCTCTGAACGCAGGGCTCTTAGCTCATCATCCTTGGACTTGATTTGAGCATGCAAAAAGGCGATTTCGGACTCAGAACCTGACTTGCTCATTAGACGGAGGTACTCCTTCTGGAAGAAATCTCGCTCTGATTGAAGGCGTATTTTTTCTTCGTCCAGGGTGACACTGCAGTGCTGTGTGTTCTGATCTTTGAGCTCCTTTTGCAGCTCCAAGATCTTGGCCTGCATTTTGTGCAGCTTCTTTTTGTGCTTCTCGTTGGTGGCCTCCAGTTCCTCCTCTCTACGCGTCAGCAGATTCAAACGCTCGTTAAGATTGCGCTTGTCACTTGGAATAGATGCAAAACCACCGGTCAGTCGGTGATCCTTGCCCTTTTGAAGCAGCTTGAGTTCCATCTGGAGCTGTTTAACTTCCTGTTCCTTAACATCAATCTCCGCATTGGCCTGTTGTTCCACCTGCAGAGCAGCTTCCTTCAACTCCTCCAGCTGCGTTTGGAGTTTGCGTTTGTCCTCCTCGGAGCCCAGAGCCCGCTGCATAGCGTCGTGCATCTTGTCCTGGAAGTCGCGCACCTGCATCATCAGATCGCTCTTCTCGCGCTGCAGCAGATCGATGTCCTGGGAGAGGGCCCCCACCTCCTTGTAGCAGCAATCCTTGGCCAAAGCCGCCGGCGGACGTCCTCCAGCCAGCATGTCATTAAGTCGACGAATCTCCCTATTCCTGGCCTCGACCTTGCGCTTGTAGAACTCCAGCTGTTCTCCGGCCGCAGTGAGATCGTTCTGTATCTTGTCAAGCTCCTCTTGGCCACTGGTTTGGGTGACTGTCACTCCGTCTTTGGTGGTTGTGGTGGTCTTTTGGAACACCCCAGCATTGCATTTTGTGCATTTAAGCGCTGAATTGCCAGTGCCCAGTACAGTGGGCAGCACGTTGCCAGAACGCACTGTACTTATAAAGGGTTTCTTGGCTGTAAATAAAATTTTTTTAAGTAAAAATTAAAAAATATGTTGTAAAAATAAAGTGCAGATGGTTTTACTTTGACGATTAATGCCTGTTGCCTTTTTGGCGGCGGTGGATGAAACCAATTGCTTGGTGAGCAGGGCGTCCAGTTGGTTTTGCAGACCATCGTTGTGACTCTGCAAGTGCTCCTTGTCTGTCTCCAGATTTCGGATCCTTCGCTCAGATTCTTCAAAAAGATTTAAAAAACTATAATAGCAAAAAGTGAAAGTGGAATCACTAAAAAACCCACCGCACAGGCGCAGCTCGTAGTCCTCCCTGTCCCTTAGGAACTGCAGATGAAGTTCGTTACACTCTGCCAGCAGGCGGGAGTTGTCGCACTTGTAGGGCTCAACGCCCAGCTCCCAACAAGTCTTGTCCTGGAAAACCAAAGCCACAACAAAGGAATGCTTAGCAACCGATTAAAGCATAGCAAAAGTGGGTTATTTGGGAACCCACTGAAAAGTTAACCTACCTCCAGCAGCTGGGCCACCTGCTTTTTCGTGTCCCTAAGACATTCTGTGGTCTTAATCAAGTCACCAAAAACTGCCTGCAATTTAAGTCAAGTAAACAAAATGCCAAGCCATGAAATTCCACAAAATATTTACCTGAACCAGAGGAATGGCCAAAACGGGCAGTGTCTGTGTGAAACCCATGATGTCCAGTTTGCAGCGCAGATCCTTGAAGTCGCCATCGTTGATATTCATGGGTAAACACTATTGAATTCCTTTAAACTTATTAAAACGCAATAAACAAACAAAATTGTAATGCGCCAAGAGTCAATTTTAGCAGTGTGACCGTAGTAAAAACCTTAATGCTATATTTCCGTCAAACATAAAATACTGCAAAATACGATTTCATGTGGTTCAAGTCTTGGCTTATGTGGTAAGTAAAGCGTCACCGCCAGGAGCGCCACTGTATATTTAAATTCAAATTTAATTCAAACTTAATAAAAAACTTTTAAAATTCGGAATAAAGTGAAATTGATTAAAAAACTTAATACGACTTTAAGTTGAATACTTCGAAATTCGAAAAAAGTAATAAAAAAATCTAAAGTGTACAAAATAATTGCATTACAGTTCCACTTAAGACTGCTTTTGGTTTAAAGAAAATTTAAAAACCGTTTTAATTTTAACTACAAAAAAGGGTTGAATTTTTTAATGGTAGCAATGCTAGATTTTTAATAATAGTAGGTAATGTTAATTTTGAATTATGATTTCTGCTTTGATTTATGAATTTATTTTAAATTAAAATCTGAAAACCAGAAAATACCTAGCCTTAATATTTATAAGCAAAACCCAAAAACGCAATAATAAATGATAACTCTGTTTTTTACCTTTAAGATCTTTAAACGGGTGCATTTATGGTTTTTTTTTCACTTACTCGACAACAAAACAGTAAAAGTTTTTAAACATAAAAGGTGCTTCGTTGTCGGATATAAAATTGCGTTCTGGTTTCTCCGAAGAAAAGGGATTTGTAGTCGGTGGCAGTACAACATTTAGATGACGATTCGATTGGTTGATAAAATGCACCATATCCAGAGGAGCCTCGTACTTTGTGTAGGAAGTGACTACAACGGGACATCTAAGATTAAGTGCAGCCTGAATTGTGTCCGGCCAAGTGTCCTCTAGGGCAAATCCAGTTGATCGGTAAAGACCCGAGTTGAAAAAGCAAACTATTTAAGAGATTAGTGTCTTTGTAGTTTTAAAATTAACCAGACAAAACTCACCCAAATTCGGCTGAAGAAACTGCGGTTCTTTACAATAATCGTGGTACAGTCGATTCTCAAAGTGATAATTGACTGTTCTCTGGGCCTTTCGACATAAACGACAGCATCTAAAAAAAGATATATTGCTTAAAACATAAAACTGCTAATAAATTCTTATCTTACTTGATCTTCTTTAGCTGCTCAAAGGATATGTTATTGGGATTTAGTTCGGGTCCAACAAAAACAACATTCAGGGTTTTGACGGTTGGCATTATGTGGAGAAGGAATAGTTCCCACTTCTGTAGCATATCCACCTCAAACTCAATCTCAGCTCCAATTAAATGAAGAGTCAGCTCCTCGCAGTTTCTCAGGCGCTCGCAGAGTTTAAGAGCATACCAGGCGGTCAAAGGTCCCGTGGACACCTGGGTTAGCGCCGCATATTCACACTCATTGGTAACGTCTATTGGGATTACAAAATATGCATTAAATTTTTACCCAGTTACAGAAATCAGAAAACTAAATTAATAAATATTAATTGACTTTTAAAAACAATATGTTTGTATAGCTTTAAAATATTTAAAAGTTAACTTACATTTTATAAAATAGGAAAAACACGTATAATTTTTTAAACAAACGTTATGTTTTCGGTATTCATAAAAAAAACTGTCTTAAACCTTAAGGCTCCTTAGTTTTAACACTTATTTTTTAAATTTATTCAGTTCATTTAAATGAATTTACTATCCCTTTTGAACTTTAATTCAGACTTTTTTGACTATTTTAAGACTTTTTTGAAAGATCTTAAACAATAAATAATTCCATTTTTAAAATTTGTGTAAAAAAACATATTGAAAAATACTTATTAAATTTATAAACATAAACTAAATATGACAGTCTTTAAATTTTTTACTCACTGAAAGTTCAGTTTCTTCATCATGTGTCTGGTGCTGGAGCAGGCCATGGGCAGTTCCCTTAGTACTTTGTTGGGCAGCGATGGCTCCAGCCTGCCGAATTTCGCCTGAAACATGACGAAAGCCTTGAACAGCTGATAGGCCCCGCACCACTGGGCGTGCTCCTTGCCCCGATGATCAGGCTTGTCCTTGCAGAAGGCCACCTCGCCACATCCGCCGCAGGTGGACAGACGCTTGAAGCGGTGCTCCCGGCACTTGGACTTGCCACAGATCAGTGGGAATAGCAGCAGCTCCTGCTCCGTCGCCGACAGCTGGCGGTTCATCTCCTTCTCCACCTGGCGGATGCACACGATCCGGTAGGAGCGGAACTGCTCGCCACTAAAGTCGCCGCACTTGTAGAACATCTCGTGACCTGCATCCGTCCACCGATAATTGCCAATTAGTGTGTGATTTATGGTTCGTTCAGCTAAGAAGGCCTCACCATTGCGGTCCACCGTTTGGCGCAGGGAATAGCACAGCTGCCGGTGCTCCTGGTCGTCTTTCATGTGGCCTCCACTGCAGTAGTAGCTCAGTCCGCAGCGGGAGCAGGGTATCCGATTCTGACCACACAGATCCGCCTTACAAAACTGTTTCAAAATGAAGTTTGATACATCTTTAAAGTCTATCAAAAACAAAATTATGAGGTTTATACTTGTAACGTTATAAAAAACTTTTAAATAAATTATTACTAATAAATATCTCAAAGAAAATTATCCACTAAAAAACTTTTCTTCCTTCTACCTTTTGTATTTTTTTTTAGTAATTTGAGCAATTATTTTGAATTTGTTAAAATCCCATAATTTAAGTTTGATGATAATACCACCTACATTGCACAACGAGGCCATAAAATATTGTCTCGGCTTGTAGATGTACTCCACGTACTCCGCCTCGTCATCCGAGGACTCCACATCGCTGGGCGGGGCTTGGCTGAAAAGCTTTCCAAGATTGCTGAATAGCGCCGCTGCAGGGGATTCTCCCCCTTCTATGTTGGTAGAGTTAAATTATTTTCAATTAAATTATTTGTAAATTAAAAGCACTAACCCTTTTGCAATTTGCTGCCCAAGCATTTGAGCAACGGCATTTACTTCTTCCGCTTGCACTTCCTTTGATGGTTTTCCGGATGTGGCTGGGCTTTTGGGAGCTTCTTGAGCACGTGGAACCTTTGTGTTCTTCTCCTCAACTTTTGTTTCCTTTGGTGGACTTATTTTAATTGACTCTGCTCCGCTGATGGCTGCTGCATTATTTTTGGCCAATAATTTCTTACGCAAAAGCTGCTGTATTAGCCTGATGGTATCGGTTTCTTGGGGGTTTTCCATCTGAGAGTGATTACTTTTGGGAGCACCTTCCTCTATGGGACTGACCCCTTTTAGACGAAGTTTCCAACTCAGCTCGGTCACTTTTAAAATTAGTTTCTTCCTGGAAGCCATCACGTTTAGGAGTAGTTTCCTTCTGAGAGCCATTGCTCTCCTGAAAACCATCACTTTTTGATACACTTTCCACCTTACTTTCAGGAGCCGTTTCCTCCAGAGTTTCCTCGTGGCCTAAATGGCTCTGGTTGATCTTGTTCCTTTGACGATTCCGAATCCTTGGCTTCTTTTTGTGGACCCCCGACTGAATCATACTCCTTGGATTTTGTACGAAATTAGGTAGAGCACGTTACTCAATTGAACGAACAATGAAGAATGCGCATTGTTCTGGGTCTGAGATTCGCGATCTGCCTCGATTCAATTGGCCACTAGCCATCGCATCTCATCGCGGACGCGGACGCAAGCCCAAATGTATGCCCTGGCTATTTTTGTTGAGCATGGGCCGATGTCTGACAACGCCAGCCGGTGGTATCTGAATCTGATTCCGAGTCCGTATGGGTTAGCGTCCATTATTATTCTCGAGTACCAGCGTTTGATTAATTCTCTGCCTACTAATTGCGTCAACAAGCAGAAAATTACACTAAAAACTTACTCTCTGCTGCTCTTGCGAGATTTCTATGTCAACGTGAGCCAACAGATAAAATAAAAATTTAGTGCTTATCATAACTCTTTGAGTCCTAGTATTATTCCCATTAAATACTTTTTAAATAATTTAAAAAAATTTTTATTTATTAATTCATTTTAAAAGTGTAATATATCTGTTGAGCTAAGCAAAAGAAAACTTAATAGAAAGTTTAATCAAAAAATATTTTAGTATTTGTCAAAATTGTAGCACATTTTTATTATTTAATAAATAATAACAGAAAGAAAAATTTATAAACACATTGTTTTAGGTGCACTCCTGGTTAATTTAAATCCAAAAGAGACGACAAACTACAAATTGTCGCAATTCGCCAGCTAGGAATTCCTTGGTTTTATAAGTAAATGGTTTTGTCTTATTGATGTGGTCTGTCATTTAAAATAGAAACCATTTGCGTGGACACATTGTAGTTTCCAAAATTTAGTTGACACTTGTCTGCGGTGACACAAAGCTTATGCTCATTTTTCAAAAAATTATCTTTCAACAGCACATATTTTACTTTGAAGAAATTTGCCATTACAACAAAAGTTGGAAAAAGAATCAAATTTAAAAAAAAATAAAACGAAAAAGTTTTTACTCAATGGATCAAAAACAAAAACCTTATAATTTATTTCTTAATAAAAAAAATTTACAAATTAAATGCTGTAGTTTTCAGTTTTAAAATTACGCGCCAATCAAACCGACTTTCTCTATTTAAGTTCTTTTAAAAGATTGTTCATATTTTCTGCCACCATATTTCAACACTGTTCCATTTGCCCACCAAATTCAAAATAACACACATTGTACATTGAATTAATTCATTGTTTTATCTAAAAATATATATGAATAAGGTAATTGCTTACATTTCGGTTTGCTTTCTTTAAATATTGTTTAAAATAAAGACAATATGATCTTAACTATTCAGAATATAAGCAAGTCATATTATGGTAATTTTAGTAGTAATTTGAGGAGATTTTAAACTATGTTCACTTTCGATCAAGAAGACACACGCGAGGCTATCCGGGCTATTCACACCAGGGTGAGTCGATTTTTAAGGATTGCAGTTAATTGAAAAATCGTAGGGACAAAAAGTAATCTAGACATAATTCCAAATAGTTTTGATTTTTTTTTCTACTTATTTTGAAAGACCAAAAATGTATCGAATCAATATATAAAAAATGTTTAACTTAAAATGTAATCTAATATAAAATTCCAGAATGGGAATTAAGATTTAACATTTTTAAAAATGAAAATATTACAAATATAAAAATAAAAACTCTGAAAACGTTGCTAATCCGCGAAAAATTAAAATGACTTTAAAATTATGCTTACTAAAGAATATAAGTAAATAACTATGTGTGGATTACTTTATGCCGCTTCGGTAACAATTAAAATTGTTTAAATCGACACCACCCTTTTATTCACACTTAAGCGGATCTCAAACACTTCCAAGCTTGGGGATCAGTTCACAACTTCACTCGTGGCCATTGGTGACGCCTCCGCAGGCTCCTTCGCCATCGGAAGTGCTGGAGCTGCCATTGCAGCCATTCGAAATTCCGTTCTTGGGTGTGCTGGGAATTCTCAAAGACCTCAGCGATTTTGTGGCTCCAGCCAGACCGACAACACTCTCCTCCTCATCCGAAGAGGCATCGGATAGCTGGCGTGGCGACAACCGACAGCCGCGCTGAATATATTGGGTCAACCGATCAACGGAGGCCAGGATCAAACCGAGGAAAGGAGGCGAGGGCTTAAGAGGCCGGGACAAGTACTCCGGATGGTACTGGGTGGCCACGAAATACGGATGACCACTCAACTCGATGATCTCCATGCGGGTTTTGTCTACGTCGGTGCCCACAAAACGCATGCCCTGCTCCTCCAGCCGCGGTACATATTTGGGATTAACCTCATAACGATGCCGATGACGCTCCTCCACCGTTTTGGGATTACCATACAACTGACGGATGACACTGGGAACTTCAGCAAAGACTGTAGTTCGCTTGCCCAAACGCATAGTGCCACCCAATTGACCTGTATGATGCTCCGGCATGTCAATGACCAGCGCATTGGCCGTATTCGGATCGATTTCCGTGGTATTGGCATCCTTGAGGCCCAGTTTACTGCGGGCAAAGTCAATCACCGCCGCTTGCAGACCCAAACAGATGCCAAGATATGGCTTCCGATTCTCTCGGGCCCACTGGCATGCTCGGATCTTGCCCTCCATGCCGCGGGAACCGAAGCCACCGGGCACCAGGATGCCATCGCTCTCGCACAGCTTCTGCCACTCCTTGTGGTACTTGCTCGGCTCCGTCTGCATCGTTTCCTCCTCCAGCTGGCAGGATTCGATGAAGACCAGCACAAGCTTGCGATTGACAGCGAGTGCTGCGTGCTGCAGGGCCTTAACAACAGAGGCGTACGAGTCCGTGAACTTGGTGTACTTTCCCACAATGGCGATGCTAACCTCACGGCGAACTGTCTCCGTACGGCGGGCCAAATCGCGCCATTGCTGGAGGCATCTGAAATCAGGAAAAGATAAGTTTAAGTGAATAAACTATATAATTTTTAAATCAATTTAAACTTACTTGGTCCTCTTGCTCATATCAATATTGAGCTGCAGTCGCTCGTTGAGGTACTCAATCACACCATTTTGCTCCATCAGCAGCGGGACATGGTAGATGGAGTCCAAATCGTGGATGCAGATCACCTGATCGGGGCCCACGTGACAGAAGTTGCTGATCTTCTCCTTGACCTCCAGACCGATGGGCTTCTCCGATCGACAGACAATCAAATCGGGACTCAGGCCACAGCCCCTGAGTTCCCGCACCGAACTCTGGGTGGGCTTTGTCTTCGGTTCGCCGGTGGCCTTTGGTAGCGGAACCAGCGACACATGGGCCAAGCAGAAGTTCTCCCGCTTCACTCGAAACTGGAACTGACGGAAGGCCTCCACGAAGGGCATGCCCTCGATGTCACCGATGGTTCCTCCCAATTCCACAATGCACACCTGTGGAATTGAGGAGCCCTGAACAGGGGTCTGGGCCACACGCTCCACCCATTCCTGGATGGAATCCGTGATATGTGGAACCACTGTGGGGAAATTTGTGAAAATAAGTTCCATTTATTGAGATAAATTAAATGAACTTAATTAATTACTCACCTTGAACGGTCTTGCCCAAGTACTCGCCAGTGCGCTCTCTCTCAATGACCTGCTTGTAGATCTTTCCCGTGGTTATGTTGTTGTCCCGATGCAGAGTGATGTCCAGAAATCGTTCGTAATTTCCCAGATCCAGATCCACCTCAGCGCCATCGTCCAAAACGTAAACCTCACCTGGAAACAAAAACACAAGCAATAAACATTTGTTTGAATAAGATTATCCCTCCCCTTGTACACGAAAATTAATGTTGAGGTTACTTTCTTTTAAGTTTACATGTTTATTTCCAAGGTATTTGTGCTTAGGCGTAAATGGCCCACTCCCAGCTTTCCTTGGAGTGGTGCTCAACTAGAAATCAATCAAGTAGCATGGCATGGACACAAACTAAGAGTAATCCTTACGGTCTAAACTACAGGGCGTATGTACAGTCTTAGGCTTAGTCTAGGCTATCTGGGGTGCTCCACTACTTGGACTCCTCGAGATCCTCCTTGTAGAGCTCCTTGAAGATGAGCTTTTGTATCTTGGTGCGGATGCGCAGCTTCTGAGCAGCCGTCAGCTGCTTCATGTACGGATGCAGGCTCAGCAAGTAGTGGTAGTCATCGTCCTCCGGTACCAAAGGTGCATCCATCGTCGAGGATCCATTGAAATTGCTGTCCTCGGAGAGTCGTGGTCGCTTCAGTTTGAGGGCGGGTATCAGTCCATTGGCATAGGAATGTTGGGTGAAGCTTAGATGATCGCCATTTCCTCCCAAATCATCACTTCTGTCCTTGGCTGCATGGTGAGCGGCCGCGAGAGTGGCCAGTGGATGGTGTGCCTTGTTGTAGAGTGGCGGTGGCGAAACCGATCTCTTTGCCGCCTAGTTGTGCATTTCCGTTGGAGGAAACGGAGGAGGCGGATGTGGTCGTTGCAGGTGCTAAGACAGCCGCTGACCCAGTTTGTTGTACTTGTGCGCATGTAGTGGTCACAACGGGCGGTGGTGAGCAATGAGCAGCAGGTGGTTCCACCAGCATTTGGAGTAGCGGAGCCGGAGACTGCTGTTGTGGTGGTGGTTTCTTGCTCAGATCCTCTGCCTCCTTTTCCAACTCCAGCAGCTGAGCTCGCAGTAGTCCTGCCTTAAGTAAAGCATGCTGATGAGCCTCCTCCTGGGCTCTCAGTGCTCCAGTAGCCAGCGGTGTGGTGCTCACTTGGTTCGTTTGGTGGGCAGCCGGCGGCGTGGGCATCGTATCCTCCATTGTCGCCTCGCTGGCATCCCCGTCCGCCTCCGCCTCCATGTCCTCTTCGTCGTAGTCCTCGTCGCTGTCCTGCAGGCGACGTATCAAACCGTTGGTCAAATCCGGTTCAACCACTGTCTTCTCACAGTCCTCGCTCTGCTGGTTGAAGTAGAAGGATTGATCCTGCTCGTTCTTAGGCAACCGATGACGCATGTGATCAGCTGGAAATAAAGTTATACCATTTATAATTGTTATGTATTTCAAAGGTAATCCAAAATCACTCACTTAGGAACAACAATGCGTAGTAGTGCAACCACTTGGACTCAAAGGTTGCCGGATCCACCATAAAATCACCGTTATCCGCTCGAGGTATCCTTTTGTACTCCACTCGAAAATTGTCTCTCAGTCCCTTCCACTTGGCCTTGAGCACGATCTCTGGGAGAGAGTTAGAGAGTGGGATAACGATAGAAACTTCTTTGCTCACGTTCGAAGTCATTGTCAGTGTTGCCAACTAAGCTATTTATTCGCCAAATCTGATTAGAACAGGAAACCTTTACTTAACTTTCTTTAAATAGTGATCAGTATTTGCAAGTTTTGTAAATAAATTAAACAAAACTATCTGGTTCTTTGTAAGTTTTTCTTAATTACACAACAGGAATGACAAAGTTTGTGCTACAATCATGTGAACTTTATAATGCAAATTTTTTAAAAACTTTGCAAATTTATAAAAATAGTCTTTGCAAGTTATGTGTTAGGAATTTTAAGTTAGGATTTGTCTTGAATATTTCTTAAAAAAGTCACATTAATTTCTGTTCTTTGAATACACATTAATTTTGTAAGTCTAATTATTCCAGTAAACGGACTAAGCTCAACTTTTAAACAATGGTTGGCAACACTGTCGGACAACTCCTTTTGGCCATATGCTCTACTTACTCGGCAGTTTGTGCGCTCCGCTCAGCTCGTCCCACATCTGCTCGAGGAAGGCCTTGTTGCAGTGGAAATTGCGGTTCCAGATGGCCGGACGCTCCTCGATGTCGTGAATAAACTGCTCCACATTGAGCACAATGGTGGACTTTTTTGGCGCCATCTTAGCTTTGCGCGACAGCCGTTTGCGCTCAAACGTCGTTCTGTCTTTGTCCCACTAGCACTTTGTTTTAATGCACAGCAGCTCCTGCTGTTTCACTTGTCCGCCAGCTAACGGTGAATGATAAATGCATGCTCAAATAGCACACACACACCACCACCACTGCACTGACTCTGACTGACTGAGAGCACTGAGAGGAATGAAGAGCACATTAGGCATTGGTCATTGTCACTCCAAGTACCCGCTCCCACCCACACCCGAGCTAGCCGCGATCCATGACCATCAGTCAGTGCCCTCCAAACTGTGGCAACAACAACGGCAAACGGCAAACAGCAACTTAACACAATAACTTCATTAAGATTCCTTCCTTAGGCCTAGGCCCAAAACGAGCTGGCAAACGACAGGAAATGCTGCTCTGCGCTGCTCGCTTTGCTCTGCTCTGCTCTGCTCCCCATAGCCATCTCCCATCCTCACCCCCTCCACTCATTCATCTTCCTCTGCACCCCAGCAAGACGACGAAGCCGAGGCAGGAAAGAAGCAGCGAAATCAAATTATAAACACGCCAGGCCAGCGACAGCAAGACAGAGACAGACGAGGACGGAGACCAACCGACGACCAAGAGACCAGCCAACAGTTACTCCACTCCACGAGCCTCCTGCCCTGCTCCCTCTTCCACACCCGGTTCCGCTGCCTATGCCTCTGCCTGTCCACCCTCCTTTCCTTCCTCCCTCCCTCCTGCACTGCGCCGGATACACTCAAAAAAATTAATACATAAATGGTAAAAATTGACTGTACTACTGTTACTATTTAACAACATTTTAAATAAATTACCTAGAGTTATTATTTCTAAACAAGTATTTTAGAAAAAAAAGATACAATTTGTCACAGGTAAGTTGGATTTTGTTAATGATTGCTGTCTTGACTAGTTAATAAAACTCTATTTGCTTAGTTTAGTTTTAGTTTTTTTAATTTTTACAACATTCATTTTTTAGGACAAGCACATTTTGGTCACTGATTTTATAAATAGAACAGTTTTAATTTTTAACTTTCAACAAATTATGAATATGTTCAAAACATTTAAAACAGACTTCTGGGATTCCTGAATTTAGCTGTTAAAGCGCTGTCCATAAAATCAGGACATATTTCTAGGACATCCCCCTAGGCGTTTCCCACTGTAAATACTAATTATAGACACGCAATTTCTCCGTGTGCATCGTCTGGCCCCAGTGCATCGGTATAGATGTGTGTTTGTGTGCCTGCCTGGCTGGGATTGGGACTGGGTTGGGAGTGTGAGTGAGTCAGGCGCAGGCGGCGGCGGCATTCAGTCAGTCATGCAAAAATGTTTGCCGTGCACAGAGTGCGAAATACTAAAAACGGCAGCGTGGAGTGTGGAGACAGCCGACTGCGGACTGTGGATGGTATGGAGGGCAGAGGAGGGACAAGGGGGAGAGCGGATGCGGAGGCACAAGCACAGGCCGCACACACTATACATATTCCAGCGAGCAAAAGCAATTTCTGGCGGCAGCTACAGCTACGGCTACGGCTAAAGCTAGCTGCAGGCAGCAAGGCAGCAGCAGGCAGCAGGCAGCAGACAAGAGACCAGAGACCAAACCAAGCCAGACAAATAATGCGTCACGTTGCGCAGTCGTTAAATTTTCGTTTTCGTCGTTGCCGTTGCCGTTTTTATGGGCAAAAACTGCCGGCGACAGTGTTGTTGTTAGGTGAGGAGTGGGAAGAGGAGGAGCTGGTGGAGGAGGCGGAGGGGCTAGGGGGTTGAAAAGCTGGCCCAGCTGCTGCCGAGGTGCTTGTGCTTGGGCTGCTTGGGGAGCTGAACTTCTGCTTCTGCTGGTAGCCAAGAATTTCACAAGTTTCTACCCGCCGTGGAAAGTTATGAGGCCTCACACACACACACATATTCACACACTCATGACCACTGGAAGCTGTGTGGCCAGGAAATTGGCAGCTAAGTGGACTAACACTGGAGATTCGGAAATCATTTCCTCAACTCTGATTTTCCCCCGGCTTATCGGGGCGAGTGAGCGAACGAGATAAGACTACGGATGGGGCTCCACAAAAACTTTTTATGGGTCAGATCTTGAATAAAGGCGGTGTATTGATCACGTAGGAAACGAGAGCACTGGAAATCTTCCTCTCTTTCTCTTCTTGATTAACCCACTGGATGCAAATTATTCTTTTCTTAAGTATTTGGATTTGGTTGAGATAAAGCGAATTTCATTTGGGTGTATAATGAATTTAAAGTGGTTTGGAAAATCCTTTTGATAATTCTATTTGTCTATTATTTGGTAACATTTGTTTTTTTTAATTAACCCTAGATCAACTGTTAAAGTAAATGATCATGATGAAAAACAAGTTTTCTAAGGCGTATTTCTTTTAAGTACTCATTTTAAGATAAGGCACAGAAATTCCAAAATCCTTTGTCTATTTTGTTGACCAATGGTCATCAATGGGTTAAAATCCTCTCACGCACCTTTAACTTTCTGTGTGCTTCACACTCTGTCATCTTTAAACTCTATCTGTTTCCTTTTCCCTCTCCTTTAAGTTACTTCCTCTCATCTTTAAATGCTCCCATCATCTTTAAACTCTCAACTCTTTTTCCAACTTTAAGTTCCAGTCTCCATTCTTAAACACCCTCTCTTTCATCTCAATTCCCCCCTTAACTTGAATTTCTATCACTGACCCTCTTGCTTCAACTGTCATAGAAATTAGCTGAGGATTAAAGAGAGAGCAAAGGAAGAGTGCCGATAGGCTGATGGGTGAGGGAATAAACTACATAGTTGCTGCTTTTTGTTGCTCTATAAAATCAATAAAACACGCACACATGTGCGTGCTTCTCATTTGCACACACACACATATGCAAATTTAGCGCGCCAGGAGCAGCTAACGGGATGTGGGTGGCTTCAGTGGGCGGTTGGGTGGGTGGGTGGTCATCGTGTGTTACCGCCAAAGTTTATAATAATCGAAAAGTTTGTGCGCTCGGACAGCGGCCCGTATATTCCCCGTTAGCCGTTGTGTTATGTCCCGAGAGCAAAGCGTTCACGAAGCGCGAGAAGCGAGAATCGAGAATCCGAATCCGACTCGAAACCGAAACTGAAACCGAAATGCGAAATAGCGAATTCCGAATTCCGAACCAAAGGCGAACCACTGCTGATTGCAGTCAGCTTACAACTGAAATTGAAAATTCAGCAGAGCAAAGTGCGAAGCGCCGCTGCTGCCGCTGCCATTTGCCGCCACCGTTGTTGTTGCTGCCGTTGACGCGCCGCCACCCGCCGCCGCCGCCGCACTTCCACTGCCACTGCGACAGGCTGCAGCCATCCGCCATCAGCCGAAAGCCATGAGCCATGAGCCATGAGCCAGCCAGCAGGCCGTGTATATTCAGGCCCATGCCCAGGTCCAATCCAAGCCCCCAAAAGCCAAGCGAGCCAAGCCAGAGCCAGCCAACAAAACGTGCCAACTAGCGGCGGCAGCTGAAACGACGCCAGCCAACAGCCACCAGCAGCAGCAGGCAGGCAAAAATAATATGTATAAAAAAAAAAAAACACAAAAAAAGTACTAAAGGAAGGCAGGCTAAAGTAAGACGAAGTGCAGAATACTCTTCCCCATCATCAAGTAATCCACAACGTCCTTCATTTTTAACGGATAACTTAGTTGATTTTTATAGACATTTTATTATTAAAGACATAAAATAAATCATTTTATAAATTTAATACAATAAATACAGCGTTCAAGATATTTTTGTGTCTTATTTATACATTACGTATAATTTAAAACCGTTACTATGGTCCCTGACAGTATTAGATTGTTTTAAATCTCAAAGATAAAGATTTTTTAGCTGAACACAAACCCTTGATTGTCCCATTTCCCATTCGCTTCTTAAATTTCATAAAGATAAAAAAGTGTATAATCACAACTAGTAGGTTTGTTAGTTTCTTTGCTTAAAATGTGATGCAATTGGGCGGCAGAAAGTATGCAATTATTTTCGAACTTAAATAAAAAGATATTTAGCTCTTTTTGAAGATGGTATGCAGATAGTTTGGAAACAGAAATATATTTTTAAAGACATCCAATGACATATCTAAATAAACTTCCAGTGTCCAAGTTTTGCTCTTAGTCTAAATACTCTTTGTAAAGAGAGGGCATGAGAAGCGCACACTGAAACGCAAAAAACGCCAGCGAGGAGGCGCAGGCCAGCCAGTCAGGGGCATGGGGAGGTGGAGAGTGCAGAGGAGAAGGAGAGGCAAAAGGGGAGCAGAGCAGTCAGCAGGCTGGCAGGCAGTTCAGTTCAGGCGGAGAGCCAACGCCAAAGCCAAAGCCACGCCACAAGCTTTTGCTTTTGCCGGCGCGACACATACATTTATACACATATATAATGTGTGTGTGCAGAAGGGGCAGGGGGAGATGTGGAGAAGCGCGCACAAACGCTAAAAACGGCCGCCGCCATTTGCTTCGCTCTGCTCTGCTCACTGCTCCCTGCTGCCTGTTGTTGCTTTTGGTTTTGCTGCTTTTGGGCATATTATTGCCGGCTATCCAGCACACGCACACTTACACCGACACAGCCACACAAACACATGGCAGTGAGAGAGCCAGCCGCGCTGTCTGTGTGAGGTGGAGCCGGTGGCCTGCTCTCCTCCGGCTCCTCTTCCTTTTCCCCTCTCCCCCAATTCCACTTCCTCTTGCTCGTCCACACTGCTGCCTACTGCATGCGCAGCAACGACAATCAACGCGCGGAAGCGAGCGAGCTAGCGAGCGAAAAGCATAAACCATGAAGAGAGGGAGGCGGCAGTGGGAGGGGTGGGGCAGGGGGCGGAGAGGAGGCTCGTTAAAATCACGCGACAGGAGGCAGAAGCAAAAGCAGCAGCAGAAGAAGAAGAAGAATCAGCAGAAGCGGGGGCGGTGCAACAAACGCCGGGCAAAGCGAATCGATGTGAATTTGGCTGTGGCTCCCCGGCTACCGCTCTCCTCTCAGCTCCCCCCTCTTCAGGCTCTTCCTCTTGCTCTGGCGCCTGTCGCTCAGACACGGCAAGTGTGAGGTGGGAAGTGGGATGTGAGAGGTGGGTGGTGGAGAAGAGGAGAGAAAGAGGGTGGCGAGGTTGTAATATAACGCTATATAATAATAAGGGGGCAAGTGCGATTGGGCAGCTGCTCCGAATTTAATTTCTTACAATTAAGCAACCGAATTGTTTCCACAGTTGCACAACCACCGTTATCTTATACTTAGAGTCTTCTTAAATAATATGAATATTTTAAAACCTAGATTATGGTGACGTTACAAAAGTGAAGTAGCTAATTTAAGTGAAAGTAAAGAAAGAAATTAAACAAATTTTTAATTTGGTTTTGCTCTAAACCCTAGATGATCTTAATTTGTCGTTTTTAGTTTTTACACATAAAGTCTGGTGAGTCACCGAACTCCCTTAAGATTTGTGGCCTGATTGCATTGCCATTACTATTAAGGCAAGGTGAAGATTTTAGCATTTTAACTTACAACTTTTTTAAAGACATAATTTATCCTAAATAACAACTGAAGGCTGATCTATGTCCTAACCACACCTTTCTGCAAAACGACTTCTGAATTCCGTAACTTTCCTGCTTCTCAAATGTAATTACTTAAAGCGATCTGCAAGTTTTGCTTCAAGTTACAGCAAACTTTTGACCAGACGCAAGATTGAAGCTTATGAAGCCATAGAACACACACACACCGACATACACGCGCGAGCCCATCAGTAAACAGTAATGTGTGTGCGTGTGGCAGCAAATGAGGAGGCGGGGCAGCGTCTGGGGGCAGAGGGGTCGAGGGGGAGGAGCAGGGTGGCAGCCACTCAACCTCAGACGCCAGCAACGCGTAGCAACGGTCACATCCTGCTGGAGAGCTGGATAGCTATAGCTGTAGCTGGAGAGTTGGAGAGCGGCCGCCACGAAATGGTATTTTCCATTTAATTTTTGCACACTCACACACCCATACAAAAGCTGGCATACGCGGGCCATATGTATATGAGTACAGTGAAGCTTCTCTCTAATTCTTTCTTTTTATCAGGGTTTTAAGCCATAAAGAATGTATGTACATAATTGATAAGTGTTATCAATATTTTAGGTACACATATTTATTTTAAGTTTAAAGTTTTTATCATCATTTGCAAATTCTTTACAAAACTTTAATAATTTGAAAACTTAAGGTTTAACTCCAGTTCCCTAATGTATTGAAAATAACTAATGACTGATACCTAATTTTTAAGGAATCCTCTATACAGGGACTTTCTTGATCATCCTTAGAAAAGTCTATCTTTTTAGCTCTATTAGAACGGAGAACTTGTTCCTGTATTGGAATACCCTTTTATGTAGGCTACATATTTTAAAACATGGCTGTGAGCTGCTGGTAACTCGTAGACTGTGAACTCAGTTATAAACGTGATTGATTTAAGTTATTGAGAAATTAAAGTAAAGTTATATCGACTAAAAAAACTTATTCAAAAAATACTAAATTTAGACATGGTTATTATTCGATGTGGTATTTGGGATGTGTTGGTTGGAGCTAGTGAGGTACCACTGTATATAGCAGCACACGCACAAGGCGGAGCAGGAGCGTGAGGAAAAAAAGAGGAAGAGGAGCAGCCAGAGGTGGCAACAGCAGCAGCAGCAGCAACAACACCAGCAGCAACAACAGCAGCAGCGGACGCGGCAGCAGAGGCCCAAGCATTATTGTCGTCGCGAAACGTGAGCGTAACGAATGCGCAAGCAGAAAGGCAGCAACAAAGCAAATGCAGGCCAAAAGGGGGTGGAAGAGGGGGAGGGCGAAAGAAGGCGGCAGTTAATGGCGCACAGGCAAAGAGCAACAGCTGCTAACGATGTTGACGCGCCGATGACGGCCACACAACCAAACAAAAGAGAGGGAGAGAGAGAGGACAGAGGGAGATGGAAACAAAGAGTGGAGAACTGGCTCTTTTATGGCTAAAAACGCTAATGTGGTCGAATGCGAGGGGGCGGGGGGCATGACGGAGCGCAAAACACGCAAAAGCCCAAAGCAGATGACGAACCAAAAGCAACAACAACAAAGCACTCAAAGCTAGAAGAAGACACCCTCAAAAGATGCGGCCAATATGGCGACCCTTGCCATTTCCCTCTTTTCCCCTCCCTCACCCACTCACACCCACACACGCGCGCACTCACACTACCGAAATTAACGCAAAACAAATGAAGCACACGCATGTGCCGACGTCGACGCCTACGCCGGCAGCGAACTCAAAATCCCAAACACAGCAACAACAACAACTCAACAACAAATGAGCAGAATTGCATTTTCCGCAATTCGACCCCCAAAAAGTGAAGCTGGGCGCAAAAATGCAAATGACAGGCGGCAGACAGTAATCCCCTGCGAGGTGGTCAGCGGAGGCGGGGCCGTTGGGCGGTGGGTGATGGATTGTGAGAGGGAGACAGAGATAGACGACAGGCTGTCCGCTCTTTCAACTTGTCGAAATTGCATGGGCATATTTGCACCACTTAAATAAGATTAAATTAATCAGTTAAAAGGAGACCTTACAAAATAATTGTTTCTTGATTTAAAATGGGAAAACTCAAAGACAACTTAAAAATGTTTTGATAAGTACAAAACACACTAAAGTTTATTAAGTTATTTAAAAGACAAAAAGAGCCCAAAATTGTGTTGCACTTGATATGACAACGTCCTTTATAATATCCGTACCTAAGTACAATCGTAGTTTTCTTGTCTTTTTTGTGTACAGATGTACTTCACTGATAAGATAATCACAATAAACAAATTTGCACACTGTACATAGCACGTTTTTTTTACTTTCATTTTGATTTACATATGCATTCACACGTGTAGAGCGGCCTCGCAAATCGTGCAGGTCAACGCTGCGTCACATGTCTCACACACACAGCCCCTCCCCCACCACCCAAAACACACACCCATACGAATACACGCATCGTAATTGCATTGGCACGTTGCATAAATAAGTTTGTGTGTCGCTGCTGCAGTTTATTCATTTATCGTTGTTGTTGTTCCTGGCGCCATTTTGGTGGAGGAAGTTCTTTTCGAGCGAGAGGGGGAGTGGGTGGGAGAGTTCTAGGGGGAGAGAATGAGAGTGTGGGTGAGCAAAAAGCCTACAGAATGGAAGAGTGTGTGAGAGAAACGGAATGGAAAGCGAAATGCATTAAAGTACAGTTATCTGTTGACCGTTATACAATGAGAACAAATACATATATTTCTCAAGATAATATGCACTATCTAAGAGATATTTATTTACATATTTTAGATTATTTTTTGCAGCCAGCTAATAGACATTCCAGTCAGTTTCTACTAAATCGTTGCGGTCTTCGGATCAAATTCAAATGTTTATTAGTGCGCACGTGAACAGTTTCCCTTTCCCGCAATCAAACAAACAAAAACACTAAGTAAACAGACAACAAGAGAGCAAAACAAAAATAATGAAGGAATTGCACAAAGAAGAGCAAGTGAAACATGAAAGGCAAGAGAAGAGTGAAAAAACTTTCATTTTCAATGTCAGGCAACAACAACAACAAAAACGGCGTGTGCCGGTTGAGGGAGTCTTTTTTTGTAAAGAGAGAACCATAAACAGAGAGCAGAAGCAAGAGAGAGGCCCGATTTCGTCTCTTGTTGAACTAGTTATTAAATAAACCACCTTTTCGCTCTTCGTTACCTTTAAAATTTTTGCGATTGGTAAGATTTTTACGATTTCCAAGTTATTCTGTTAATAAACAAAACCTAATTGTTGCAGTCCCGCATTCCAAAACACGTGCGAATACTTGTTGTTGGTTTCAGCATGAGAGAGGGGGCGAGGAAAACAGCTGACAGACTGACTGTCTGGTCATCTCTTTCACACTCCCACACACGCCACTTTGTTTTTCATTAATTCACAGTTAGAGAATTCGCACTGAATTGTTATTCAGCATTTCATTATAAACACAGTTTCTGTGGGGTGATTGATATTTACAGTTTTGTTATTTTATTTTCTGTTTTTGTTCTGTTGTAAGACTTTGTTGTTGTGTGGGCCTTTTTGGCGGGAGAGCGCTTTCCCCGCATGGTAACAATACCGCTCTCTCTCCCTCTTGCGCCATGTGGTTACAACAAGCCGCGTGACCTTTGACAACAACAACATATACACCTACAACAATCTTGCACACAACAATAAATGCACATAGACACTCGCAAACACACACACACGTAGCTGCGCGAAATATTGAAAATTTGCCAAAAAACAAAATACAGACATTTCCTAATGTCACCGAGCTTATAGTATACACGATATAATATGCTGCTACTCGGGAACTCACCATGCTCGTAGGGCGAAAAGGTTCCAGCATCAATATTTATGTACGGGTCAATCTTGATCGAGGTGACATCGAGGCCGCAGGACTTCAAAAGTGTCCCAAACGAGGAAGCTATCACGCCTTTTCCCACGCCACTAATGACGCCGCCAGTGACCAGGATGTATTTCATATTTTCCGTCTCGAATCTGGGACTATGTATCGCTAATTCGCGGGGATTATCGGATTGCCCGGTTTCACTCGCGGGGGGCACTCAATGAACCGTAATCTGATTACACACCGATCGACAATTGCGTCGTTTATTTGTCTTTTGCTGCACGTGGTGCCGCGATTCGAGAATCGAGGGTTTATTAAATACGTATCGTTGGACGAGGGCGCCGGCGGTATGACCGCCCATTATTACGCGCCAAATACCATGACTCAGCGGGTGTGTTGGTAAACGACTGTGCAATCCGTTACGTTTAAATCGCGACCGAAATGAAAGGAAAAATAAATAAAAATATTTAAATTTTTTATAATAAGATAAGATAAGAATAATAAAGTATTTCCTATATAAAAGTTAATATTTTCAACAAAATGTAATATTTGTTTTTTTATTTGTTGTCATCAAACAGTTAGTAGCTTAACAAAACCAAACATTTAATACTTTTATAAAATAGTACGAGTAGGCATTCCTAAAGACCAACATGTCCTGAAATTAAAAAGGTAATATTGGTATATGAACGCCATTAGGAAGTGTTAAGAAAGTTAAAGAAATTAAATTTCCGGTTCATACTTTTAATTTGAAATTTTATTGCTTGATTAACAGGTTTACAACTTGGTTCTTACAAAACATGAAATAATTTTTATAATGACTGAAGATATTCTGATAAATTCCTTTGGGTTGAACTAGTTTTAAAAGAGATAATTGTACTGAATTACAAAATAAATAACAAATAATCCAATTTCAAAGCAAAGCGTTTAATGTTGCATATTTATTCAACTTTAGGCGTAGGTATAAAAGAATTATAAAACTCTGTAGCTCAATAAATGCGAGTCAAGCGTGAGAATCTCGTTGATCAGCCGGTTACTTGCTGGCCTCCTGCTGCTCGAACAGGGGATACTGCTCCGTCACCTGCTCCCAGGAGGTTCTCGCCGTGGCCAGGTCCTTGACCACGCCCACAACCTCCTCCAGACCCACGCGCACCTGCTTCATGGTGTTCCGATCCCTCAGGGTCACCGTATGCGGCTCCTTCAGAGTGTCAAAGTCCACGGTGATGCCGTAGGGAATGGCAATCTCATCCGTACGAGCATACCGCCTGCCAATAGAGCCGCTGGAGTCGTCTACCTTATGGGACAGTTCCGCCTTGGTCAGGGCCGACGACAGTTTCTGGGTATAAGGTTGGAAGTCGGTGTTATTGGACAGCGGAAGGATGGAGCACTTGATGGGCGCCACCAGCGAAGGCAGCGTGAAGTAGCACCTCTGCTCGTCGCCATCGCGACACTGGAAACTGTGCTCCAGCAGGGAGTACATGATCCTGCCAATGCCAAACGAGGGTTCGACCACACTCGGGATGAACTCCTCCACATGGACCGTTTTCGATGAGTGCTTCACGCTAATGGTGTCTTTTCCGAGCTCGTGGCTCTGGCCATCGGCCGTTGTCAGCTTGTACTGACCATCACCAGCCAGCTGCTCCTCCACCTTGGTAATCTCCTCCAGCGAAAGCTTGGCCAGCGCATCCGTTATGTTCTTGGCCTCCTTCTTGAAGGTCTTTCCCAAGGCCTGCTTGTTGGGCACAATTTCGCTGACTTCCACGGTCTTGGGAGCCGGCAGACGCTTCTCCGCCACCAAACGGACACCAGTGGCAGCCGTGTGCTGTCCCAGATCATAGGCACTGCGATCCGCACAGCCCACGCACTCCACCCAACCGTAGGAAGTGAGGATCTCGGCATCCCAGCAATCGCAGGCGTAGTGAGCCATCTCATTGGACATGTGCTGCCGGAACCTCAGGCACTCCGCTTTAATGCCGATGGCCAGAAGGAACTGCTGAATGCGCGCCATGTAATATCCAAGGGTTTCATTGGCCACCAGTTTAGAGGCCACTGCTTCGCCGATTTCAATTGGAGAGGCAGACTTTCCATCCATCTGGTTGCAGGCGGAGTACAGAGTCATCTTTTCGGCCTTTACATTACCAAACTTGGGGTGATCCTTGAGCACGGGATCGCAAAAGTGTTCAATCTCCGCCATGGTGAACTCTCGCACGCGAATCAATCCCGATCTCGGAGAGATTTCGTTGCGGAAGGAGTTGCCAATTTGGGCCACAGCGAAGGGCAGCTTTCCCTGATTGAACTCCAGAAGGCGCTTGAAGTTCACAAAGATGCCTTGAGCGGTTTCTGGACGCAGGAAACCCTTCACCAAGCCAGTGGGTCCAATTTGGGTGGCAAACATCAGGTTGAACTCAATGGGTTCCGTCAAATCATTACCAGTCAATGGAGATTTGATGCTGTACTTGGCCAGGACATCGGCTAGTTCCTGCTTGTTCAGACCATCCAGCTTGATGATGATGTCCTCGCATTCGGCTTGCAGAGCAGGAGTGGCCTCCTTGGCCTTGGACAGCTTCTCCAGAGCCTGCTTGATGAGATGGTCCAGGCGGAAGCACTCTCCAGTCTTGACATCCTTGACCATCAGATCCGCAAAACGCTCTACATGTCCAGAGGCTTTCAAAACAGGTTCCGGGGTGAGTATGGAGCAGTCCACCTCCAGCATTTGCTCCTCGAGGGCAAAGTACTGACGCCACAAGGCCAGGATGTTGGACTTCAGGGCACAGCCCATGGGTCCGAAGTCGTACTGTCCAGTGATGCCTCCGTAAATGGCAAAACTCTGATCGTAGAAGAAGCGACGCTTCAAGAGATCCTCCATCTTGGCCCGATCGAAGCTAACAACACTGGGGGTCAGGGCGAGCTCCTTATCTTCCAGCAGCTTCTTTCTGGCCTTCAGCTCGGCCACGGCCTTCTTCACATCCAGTTCGGCTGCTCCCTTGGCCTTGAGGTCCCTCACCAGGTTGCCCTGCTCCTGCACACGCTCTCTTAAAGGAGCAAGCTGCGCCTCGATCTCCGGATTGGACATGATGAACTCTGCACCTGCGGATCTTAGCTTAACCTTTCTGTTTTGCTTCTTGGCTCCCCAAGTTTTTGGTTGAGTGGGTGGTGGTGGTGCTGCTGGTGTGCCAAAAAACACTTTCGTGGCAATGTGCTCGCTCCACGTTGTTTTCGCTAAATGGGTTCTCACGGCTAAGGTGGCGCTGCGCAGGTGGGGTAGCGCTTTCAACAACTGCAATGACATAAAGACGCTTTTATTTGTGGTCCTGGCAGACGCGAATTTATGTAATAAACCGTCCAATTGGCAACTGTTGAAATACCTTCACTTGCGGCTGCAATTTCGTTGGTTGGATGAGTGTTTGTCGGCCGGCCGCTGAACAACACTGTTTCCGGGTTAACAGCAGGGACTAGTGATGAACAATGTTAATGTTAATGTTGTGACTTCGTTTAAAATATGCATTCAAAAGGACAAACAAAAAGTTGTTTCAGTTTTATCATTTTGAAACTCACGACTAGTTTACTGTGTTTATTAAATTATTAGTTATATATAAGTTTGTAAAAGTTATGTACATTTTTAATATGTTCAATATTTTAGAGCTGTATTAAATGTAAATAGATTTTTGAATTAAATATTTGTCTTCCTTTAAATTTTTAAAATTTTTATTTTATAGTTATCCACTAGTGATCACAGTTTTTAACTGTTACTTTTTAACATACCGATCACTTCGCCTTAACAGCACTGCAGGTGCCTGCGCGTTTTTCAGCACTACCCATTGCGCTTGTGTGCGTGCCTGTTTTTTTTGTTTAATTATGTAGGCGCAGCATTGCAGTGTTTTTCCAGCGAGTTTTTCCGTATAATTTGCTAAATTTTTGGTTTAGTTAAGCCGAGCTCAAGTGCTACACACACAAATTGCTCAAACGCGCAACGCACAAATTGGAACCCACGCAGTTAAAGTGAAAAACACACAAGCTACTTTGTTTTTTGGAGAGAGGACGCGGCGTTGCAACAACAGCGACGCTATGCGACCGCATTTTGAGCGATAAAACGGAAAGGTGCGCTCCCCTCTCTCACCTGAGTAACTAAGACTAATGCTAATTGTTGTTTTTCTGCCAATTTGCCGAAATCTTAATTGCAAACCATTAACAATTTTAACCCATTCACAGGCGCAGCCACACATAACGGGTCTTGTTTGGTTTTACGACGCAATCCACAAAAGTAGCAGCGGTAGCGGCAACAACAACAACAAAAAGGCGTCTTCTGTTGGTGAGTTAAAAGTTGTTTTTGTTTAACCGTTTTCCGTTCTTGACCTGTTTTTGGTTGTTTTTGATGTGTGGGCTATATTTTTAATCGATCTGTTTAAATTATGCATATTATTTCATTTGTTAGTCATAAGCGTAGATGTGTGTGTGTGCACCATTACACCATTTACACGCACAGTGGAGGTTCCTTAATTAGAAACCAACCCCCAACAGTGGGAACGAAACCAGTTTGGTTCCTCTCAGCGAGCATCCACTGTAGGGAGCACTTAATTCAACGACTTTTGCACGTTTAATATTAAGTCATCGCCGGCATTGAAGGCCAACTCAAGACTGTACCATAAAAGTTATAAAAAAACACACACAAAAAAACACCTCATCGAGCGTCTCAATGTTTGGGTTAATGTTCTGGCCATTTTTGGAGAGGGTTCGCTTCAAGGTTTACAGTGGTTGTGGTGCGTGATTAAACGGGAAGAAATCGGAAACAAATAAAAACTAAGTCTGTACATACAACAAAGAGTCATAAGAAATATAAAAACCTATTGCACGTCTTTAACACGAAAAGCTAACTCTGAACGAAACTAATTCTTGGGGTATTCACTAGCTCTGATATGAAAACCACTCTTAAAAAAAATAAAATAATAGGTGGAAGTTTGTTAAAAGATCTAATCTAGATTAAATTGTTTTAAAACCCATAGAGGTTTCCTCATTTGTCAGAACTATTGAATACCCCAAAACAATTAAATCCATAAAATAAATACAATTAAAACACGAGCTTAGAAGGAGATTGATCAAAGACTGCTTGTCTTTTCTAGGATCCCCCGTCAAATCAAAACCCGCACCTACAACCCACCAACGAAGCCGAAGAACCCAAGCAACCACTGGCGATGCAATTGAAAGCGCCCAAGAGCAGAAATATGGCCAGTCTTAAAGATGAGGAACAGGCGGCAACCACAAGCAACACCTCAAACAACAACCACAACCACAACAACAACAACAATACGAATAATATAAACAATAACCATAGTAGCAGCAGCAGTAACAACAACAACAAAAACGAGGATGATCCAAAAGTTAGAAAGGAAAATCTGGAGGCCAGGAAACAAGCCTTGGAGCAGCGTCTGAGCGAGAAGAGCTGGCTGCTGCAGCAAATCCAGAAACAAGAGACAGCTATAATCAATGGAAACTACGAACAGATGACGGTTAATGAATTTTTTGTCCAACTGGCCCAGCAGTACAAACATGAACAGCAACTCCAGGCCTTGGCCCGGGAAAGTAGCTCCATTTTGAGGAGGAAACAAAGCACAACGAGCAGGGAAAGTCGCGAGAGCCAGATGACCAACAGCAACAACAATCGGCAGTCGGAAACGCTATCGAACCGGAGTTCAGAATACGACAATTACCAACCCTCCTCGTCGGCGGGGGCGGGCGATATGCTGGTGATAGGCGTGGCCCAACAGCAGGCGCAGCAACAACCGCCTCTGGTTAAAAGCGCACTCAAAAAGCGACCCACACCCACGCCCAGCCAAATGCAGTATATGCGCCAGCAGCATCAGCAACAAGCGCATCTGGTGATGAACATGAACTACCAGAGATCCCAGCCGGATGTCATATCCATGTACTCTGCGAACTCCTCGAATGTGGCCACTTTGAGGCAACCTCCACAAGTGGCGCCCCAGCAGCAGCCAATTATAGTGCAGTGCGATAAATACTACTTGTCGCCCACCCATCAAAGTTACAATGAGGGTGGCTTCATCAAATCAAGTCAGAACATTAAGAAGTATGTTTCTCCACTCGCTTCGCCCAGCACACTAAGCTATGAGCAGCAGCAGCAGCAGCGCAATCCCTTGCATCATCAGCGACAACTAGATGCTATATCCTTGGCACCCAGCTATATTTCCGTGGATATGGAAGCTCCCCAGCATCAGCAGCAATATCGCTGGCGCTCTCAGTCACACATAGCACCCTTAACGCCTCCCCAATTGGGAATAATAGAGGTGAAATCGCACTCCAGCGATATGCTAGCGGTGCCTCTGCCACCCAGTCGTTATCCGCCGCACGATGAGATCTCTCTGTCATCCTCCTCCACGACCATTGAAAAGAAACCGAAATCTAAGCAGTGGCTGGAATCCTCGTTAGATGGACCTGCTGTTATAAGGCAGATGGATTCACAACCCCACAGTCCAGCTGGGAGTAGCAATGGAAGCAGTAATCAGGCAGCTGCTATGACAGCGAGTAAGCCCCGCCCCAAGCTCTCCTCGCAGTCCATGTCGGTGTCGGGTCGTCACTATTCCATGTCCAACCAACGGCCAGCTCAGAAATATCCAAGTGCCAGCTATGCGGTGAACACCAGCTCTAAAGCGTTGTTGAGTCAATCGACGTCGTACCTCAATGCCATGGAGCAAACATTGGGGATATCGGTGTCATATCCGCTAGAACCTCTGGATATACCAGCGTTGCGTAATTTACCACCTAAGCCAAGTCAAATGCAGCAGCCTACACCGCCGCCCAGACCTCCACCCTCAAATCAGCAGAACCAGGTGCACAACCAGCATCAAAATCACAGTCACGGAAGTGCTATTCAAACAGCGTTGGTTTCACCTCCATTAACTGTGGCCACAGCCAGTTTATCGCCGGAAATTCGCATCGAGTCGCCAAAGAACATGACCGTAGTGCAGCAGGCCACTTTTCAACCTTATAAAGAAGTGACCAAACCCTTTGAGATGTCTGACTTCTACAAGTACTCCACCAAGTTCAAACAAAAGGAGGGCGGCAATCCCAATTGACCTCTAAGGCTATACGGGTTTTACATAAATGTTTCCCTTTTTTTGTGATTAACTAAATTAATTTTGTAGAACAGAGAAGCCTGACAAAGCAAAACCAGGACAAAACCTTTCGAATTTAAAGTTCGTTAGCCAAATTATTTAGGACCAAGACTAACTGAATATTAATTAAGCACAAAAATGCTCAGACAATCTGCCAAATTGATTACCGACTTATAAAAACCAATTTATCGAGTGAAATTTATAAATTGTATCAATATTTGATATATAAAAAGAACCAGGACAATATTATCGCCTTACGACAGCATGCCTAGAAAATATGGAAATATTTTATAAAATTTAAAGCATTTACAAAAGAAAAACTGACTAGCAATTGTTAAACAGTGTATGGAAGTACATATTTACACTAATCTAAAGATATTTTGTACGAATATACGGATTTATTGGTATATTGAATTGTTTAAGACTAAATATTGACAAGCAATAACAAATAGATGTAAATAAATATTTAATATCAAAATGTATGTGAATTTGTTTGTATTCAAAGGACATTTCATAATTCTAATAATGGTAAAAATAAGTTAAAAATGTTGCCATAAAATTTTGTCTCTTTTTTGAACTTTTCTTATCAAAAAATTATTTTTAAATAACAAATCTCAGCCTTAAATTTATTTATAGAACAGCGCCGATAAAACTTAATTACTTCCCTTGCCCTCTTTATCCTAATTCTCTCAGATATCTCCATTTTCCTCTCTCGAGTTGGGGAAACAAATGCATTCTCTTGTTCTCTGTTTGACTCTCCCTATTTTGAATGTTGTTTACGATTGATTATTTTTAAACAATCTTGTGTTGTGCTTCACTGAGCGTTACAGTATTTGGGAGGGGACACAAAGAGAGGGTTCCTCCCCCGAGGCCCAAAAATAAAAGACTCTTCGCAATGGATCCGATTCTCAGTTGCATCGCGCTCGCGATTACGTGCAACTGTTTAAGATCGGTTGCACTATTATTTTTTTGGTTTTTTGGGTTCTAAAATATGTGCATTACTACTCTCCTTCGAGGAGTACTAAAAAATCACATAATGTTCGATTAAGAGTCACGGTTTAAGTAGCTAGTTTTCCCCTCATTGTGTTGTCTTAGTTTTGAAAAGTTAAATCGGAACTTGTTTAAAATTTTACGTAAATTATCCAACATAACCTAAAAAAATTATTCGGCGTTGTTGTAAGCGTGTGTGTTTGTTAGCAAATCAACCAGAACAAAATTAAGAAATATCGTGTCACCAAAATCCCAACGTAAACATCAACAAGAAAATGGATCACATTCGGCCCGCATCTAGAACAAATATAAATATGCACAACTGACAGGCGCAAGTGTCAACAGAGGCGGCCAAGAAGCCAGGGAATAGGCCATAGATTATTTGGTTCAAGTGCAGTCACCATGAATCTCTACACTCTCTACGATTGGGTAAGCCAAACATTAAAGTCTTAACCCATTGGAGACCCCAGAAAAAAACCATCAATCATTTTTACACCCGGAATGCGTTCGATACGATCCACAAACAGAGAAGTGGGTGCAATGCAGTCCAATTTTCAAAATACACAATCCACAAAACAGAACGTTTTGGCTTTCAAGTGTGTTTACAAACGAAATCGAAATTGAATGCGCCTTTGAACTTTCGATTCGACGACCACAAGGCCCTTCAGAATATATTTAACAAACTACAGTGGCAACTCACTTAAACTTAGACCACTTAGAAAACTTTTAATAAATATTATCAATTCTTTTAAGTTATCGTATTATATTTTTTTAATTTTTTTTTTTTTTTTTTTTTTTTTTTTTTTTTTTTTTTTTTTTTTTTTTTTTTTTTTTTTTTTTTTTTTTTTTTTTTTTTTTTTTTTTTTTTTTTTTTTTATTTTTTTTTTTTTTTTTTTTTTTTTTTTTTTTTTATTTTAATTAAATTTTTTTTTTGTTTGTTAATTGTTAAAAATCTTTGTGGTCTCCACAAACTAAAAATTTAATTATAATAAAAGCCGAATTTTTAGTATAAGATTTCTTCAATTTATCTATCGATCGGTCAAGTATTACGGTCTAAAAAAAAGATTTAAGACAAATGTGCAAAGTTTTTCTATAATATCCGTTCTAAAAGCAGGTAATATAATTTAATAAATTCTTTTAAAAATAATTGATTTTATAGGATTAAAGTATAGACTTTTAAAATTAAAAAAATTTCTCCGCTAAAAGAGCTATTGTTGTTCAATAAAATTCAAGGGAATTTTATTGAAGACGAACTAGAAATATTTTTTGTTGTGCCCCCTAAGCGTTATCAACTGTATGATAATATTCTTTGCCTTATCAACATTGCGCCATCAACATTCTGGCAACAAATGTTGCCCACACACACACACTGATGCACGCCATCGTTTATGTTCCACATATAAGTTTTGTTTATAAATAAAAAATGGGAGCGCACATTCGGTGCACGGAACCGCTTGGAACCGCGTTGCAAATTTCCGCGGCACTCGCTCTCGCTCTCTGGTGCTACTGGGGCTACTCTTTTCCATCGCTTTTCTTTTGATTTTCCTCGGATTGAGTGACTGATTTCAATTGAATGTCTCTTCTGGCGTTGTATTTATAAAAGAACTTGCACTGCAGGCGGTCGCGTCGCTCGTCGTTCGGTTCCCCACACATTTATAGCTCTGAAAGATAAAAGTGCAGTGCCTGTGCCTATAAAGTTTAAGAAAATCAACGAATTTGCATATACGTAGAACTTTGCACAATGTAATTCATAATAGGCATTGTCGATATATGGACATTTTTAAGTGACTGTAAATTGCATTTAATTGAGATAACTTCATCGCTGAACTGAATCGAATGAGAGGCGAGCAGCGAAATGGGGAAATTGCATGTGAGTTGTTGTCGGCTATGTGATCTTTAACATCTCCCAGTGACATTTGCATCATTCGACACCCAGAGTGTGTTAATATCATTTGAAAACGTTTGAAAATGAGACACATTAGAGCTTGAAAAAGTACTGCGGGTATAATATTAATACATTGAAAAGTAACATGTTTAATAAAAAATGTACTAAAAAAAAATTCTGGGGTATTACTAGTTTAAATCGTAAAACCACAATATGTAATAAAAAAAACCTTATAACAAAAGTACATTATACCTAAAACAAACTATTTTTGTCAATCCCATAACTAAATTATAAACAAATAAAAATGTTTCTGTTACAAATACAAATTTTAAAAAATGATTAAAGTATGAATGTTATAAATCAATTAACAAGTAAATAGCTAACTGTCAATTTTTTTTTTCCCAAAATGTTGAACTTTTCTTTCATTATTTTTGAAATAAAAAAATAAGTGCTCATAAATAAATACAAAATTCAATCATTGTATTTTTAGGTGTCCACTCCAAAATAACCCTTGTCTCAAAAATAGTTCACAGTTTATAAAAATAAATTAACTGCAGAAAACTTCCAGATTAATAGCTAAATCAGGCTTGAAAAATGATATAACTTTTTCTCCTATAAACGCAAAAAAAATCTACTCCTTTCCCTAAACCCCGTTAATTTTTCTGACATATTTCATTGTCAGCTTTTCGCCTGGAAAAGCCATTAATTTAATCATTTTCGCCAATATGCGTGCCATTATTGAAGGTCTATCGACAATATCTTATGGAAAATCAAAGGAGAAACAGCAGCGCCATTAAAAGAGACGTTGGGCTAGGTCCTGCGCCCCTTTTCCGATTTGGGGGAGTGGCATTGTTGTTATTAGTCGCCGAAGTGCAAAAACCCCAGACGATCCACCTGAAATGTGTGTCACACCCAAACAACGGCCCCAAAAAGAGGACCAAACTATAGCAACAAATTGAAATATTTGTGAGGAGGTGGAAAAACTTTCGTTTTCGCACGCACACTCGAAGAAATTCCGTTGCCATGACTATTATGGTAAACTTGTTATCCCGATATGCGTTTAAGGATACCGCTGGGCTGGGACTTCCTGCTGGAATTGTCTTTAACCCGACAAGTTCAAGGACGTTCAAATAACGATGTGGCTGAGAATTGGAAAACTTTTGCATAAATATTGCCTGTTTATGTTCTGAAAACTTTGTCAAGCGTTACGGCCTGACCCACATGGCGTATGTGCAATGAGAAATATGTTGTCTTTTGCAGATGTTCAAATACAGTAGGTATTTGAAATGGTCTATATGCAAGTTGCATAATATAAAATACATAAAAGTAATTTGGGAAACTATATATAAAAATGAATGTCGAATTTGTTAACAAAAGTTAAATTAAATAAACCAGTTTTCTAACTTTTAAAAACATATTTTTCATACACCTATTAACAAATGGTTTTTAAATTAAATAAACTTCTTAAAATATTTGAAGTCATTGCTTTCATTTTTTAACGTAATATTTTCTCATTCATATTATTTTTCATAAACAACTTTTAACTGCAATTTGATCACATTTTAAAAATAACTGATTAATAATACAATGTGAAAATGTTCTTAAGAATAATAAATATCATTTTATGAAATCAATTTTGCATACAACAGACAACGACTGTTCCAAAAAAAAAGTTCTCAAAAAGTTTATTTTTCTACCGTCAAATGCATCGCCTTGGCACATGTCTATATATATGAAAATGCACGCGATCTAATTAGATCTCCAGCTGTGAAAATGTAATTGGAAAATGCCCAAATATTTCCTCACTCAATTTGGGAACGGATGCATGTGTGGCACACGTTTTGAACACCTTCCCTCCAACACATAGATCACTCGAGTGGACATACTCGTCTTTCTTAATTAATGTGGGCAAGCCTAAAAATAAATAATTGAAGCATATGCAACTCCTCCGCGAAGCGAACTTTATTACCCAACATAAAGATGCTTCAAATGTTTCTAATTATAATTTAAAGGAAAACCAGCGACCCCGACACAGCTGCAATCCATCAAGGAATATACGTGGGCAGGCTTTCCCCCTTCTCCAAAATATAGCCACCGATCTACACTTGAGATGCGGGTCAATTTTAAATTGGATGTTGCCAAATATATATCACTATCTTCTAGCTTTCCATTTGTTTGCGTAATAAAGCCGCCTCTTAATACCTTTCGCCCCAAGTTTACTGGGCCACTGAGATGGCGGACCCCGAAAAGAATCCTCACAATGCGTCTCGGACGTTGACAACTGGGTGACATCATTAAATCGAATCAAAATCTAGACAATAAATTTATGGCGGCAGACGCGTGTTGCCTCAAACTCAAGTGGCACGGCCTGGTGGCACAACAAGTGGGCCAACGCAAAATTAAAACTTGCTCTTGTTTTCATTTGTTGTTCAAACAAATCTAAATGTTCTCTGGGTTTTAGGGTGGTAAAAATGTGATCGAATGCATGTAGAACTTGAATTAAATTCATGAGCAATAAATTATAGTTTCTGTATAACTATTTTATTTAGACTGTCGGTTCTATAAATATTGCCTATTGTCCTTTTTAGACTTTATAAGAACCTATAAAAGCGGGTACTTCATTTATTTTATATTAATATAAAGATTTTTAATATTAAAGTGTTTTTTGTTTAAAATAGTAATATTAATAGTTTAAAAATATAAAAAGGATCGTCTTTTGCAATAAAAGCGTGTCTTCTATAGATATCGATAAACTATCGGTAAAAAAAAGTTAGGCCTGCATGCAAACTAAAAACGTTTTCAATTTAAGATTTAGCCAGCAGCCAGCCAGCCAGCCACAAGTGAAACTAATATAAAGCGTTAAAAAGGATGTTTTGCAAAAAACATGTAGAATAAAAACTGTAATAAAATATGAAACTTAAATCGATTTTAATCTAAGATTTAAGTTACAGCTCTACCATCAAAACTAACCACAACTTGCTAAAAAATGACTAGATATTTTTATTATTACTAGTTTAAAAAAACCAATACACATATTAAACAAAATGAATTTGTTGCAAAATATGAAATTTTACTTTATTAACGAATAGACAAATTTCGAGAAACCCAAACCCAATGGCTATTAATATTCCAATATTTACATTACAGATCACATCATTGCTTCGACCGCACAGCGCCAGTGTCAGCTATAAGGCAATAGAAGCGGCGGCGGTGGTCGAAGAGCTGCCAGCAACATCACTAGCAGCAGCAACATCCCCAGCAGCAACATCAGCCACCGCAGCAACATCCCGTGCCACTGGAGCAACAGCCACTTGTGTGGAAGTTGAATTCATACCCACGCTAAATATTCTGTTCGAGAGGCCGACATCATTTAGTGAGCAACAGGCTACCGAGCAATTTCAACATGTGGCAGATAAGGAACCAGCGGATGATTGCGACTCCGACAATGACTCGACACACACTTACATAATCTCGAGGAGCAGTTGGACGGCAGCCACATCGAGTAGCACCCCATATGCGGTTACCTCCACGGACACCGCCGAACTACTGAGGAGGCAGAACAATCTCAGTCTCACGGAGGAGGATCAGTCGGTGTCGTCGTTTAGCATCGAACAACCCACCAGTTCCATGACCATTGACATGGCCGAACAGCAGACAACAACTACCACAACGACGGCAACAACTACGAGCAGTGCCGATGTTGTTGCCACAACCACAACGACAACAACCACAACTAGTAGTAGTATCGAGGAGGAAATCGAAGAGGCCATCGAGATCAGTGAGGTGGAGGAGCAGCTCCATTCACCTCTGGAATCTCTGTCGGAGGCAGCTGCTTTCGCCCGGCCAAAGGAGCAGCAATCAAGTGCCAAAAGTTTGAGCAGCAACCCGGACGAGGATGCGGATGAGTTTCGCATAGATGATGCCCAGCTATCCGGAGGCCAGTTGGCTCAGCACTTTCTGGTCGCGGATGAGGATGAAAGCGAGGAGGGGTCCGAACTTCCAGCTGCCTCCAAAGTGGAGGTTACTCTCTCCTCCTCCAATGATGATGACTTTGACATCAGTTTGCCTTTGGAGCAAAGAAAACCTGTGCATTCCCTGCACGAAGACGAGGAGGAGTCTGTAGATCAGAGTTTGAGTAACCAAAGCACTACCGATGATGTTTCCGAATTAGCTGAGGAGCCAGTTTTGGAACGGGAGGATAAAACCGAAGGTAGTGAGGCTATCAGTGCCAGTGCTCCTCAGGAAACTCATGTAGATGAAAGCCAAGTTACCGAAGAGCAAGATCATTCTATGGAGGAGATTGTGGCCACCAACGAATCTATTGAGGTTACCTACGAAGCTGAGGAAACAATCAACACGTCACAAAAACTAGATATGATCACTGATTTAGATGAAGAACAAGAGGATCAGGCAGAAGAAGTTATCAGGCCAACGTCGGCAGTGGAAACCCTGAAACTTCCACCACTCCTGGAACCTCCTCAGATCATAGAACGTAAGGCAGCTAAAGCGTTGACCACTTTACGACTGAAACCGGAGGCACTGGAACCTTTAGAAGTGACAATCTTAGAATTGGATGATGTAGATGATGACGACGACGATGATGAAGAGAGTTCCCTGCAACTGATGAAGCTTCGCTTGATGGCCATGAATCAACAAATGATTACTGATAACGCCCCAAAACTATCGCCTACGGAAGCTGAGCAATCTCAAGTTACCAGCAGCACACACCAAATGGAACTCAAACAGATGGAGCGAGTGCCTCTCACAGAGTTCTCTAAGGATGTGCTGGAGGATATCACCGAAGAGAGCGAGAGACTGCTCTCCATGAGCACCACCATTGAAGAGGAGCAGGATCCACCTTCATTGTCCCTAGATGAGTCCAAAACTCTGCTACAAGCAGGAGCAAATAAAGCTGGTGGCAGCAGTTCCAGTTTGGTGAGTTTGAACATGCTCCGGCAGCTGGAGGCCAAAGTGCAGGAACTGCACACCCAACTGGAGACCAAGGATAACTGCCTGGAATCGTTGAATCTGCAACTTGAGGCGGCTAGAAGGGAATCCAGTGCGGGTCCAGCGTCGGCGAGGGATTCTAGCTCCCTGATGACCAACTCCACGGAGTATCGGACTCTTCAGGAAGAAATGGGTGGACCGGTAAGTGGATTGTTTATTTACTCAAGTTTTACAAATTCTTACTAATATTCTTTACCCCACAGACTCTGGATATTTATGTGGAGATGTCGCGGAGAGATGAGATGATTGCCAAACTTACCGATTGCCTTCAACAATCGCTGAGTGTGCGTGAGAAACTGCAACAGGATTCAGATCGTCTGGGCGGCGAGGTGCAAAACCTGCGGCGGCAACTCCAAGAAGCCATCGAGGCGGTGAAGCGTTCGAGTGCCGTGTGGCCGGACCAGGAATGCAATCCCGGCCAGCGACTCTCGGAGATCTCTATGGATCTGATAAGCGAGAGCGATGATGATTTGGATCGTCATTTCCTCACGGACAACGAGGAGCGGGGATCGCGCAGCTCCAAGGAAAGACAAATGCCTCAGTTGCAAACCAACGAAGATTTGGAAACGCGTCCGGAGTGGACACCGGCATTTAGCAAACAGATTGAGCAGTTTCACACCTACCTTCTACCAGCGGAGCAGCGTGTATTTTTGATGGTCCAGCGCAAGTTCGATGACTATTTAAACCAACAAATATCCTTGTGTCGGGATCTGGGTGCCCAGGAGCTGAAGATAGCCCGTGATCAGTGGGAGACCGAGAAGCAGAGTAGCGAACAGTCCCAGCAGGCAGCTCATGCCAAGCAGATGGAGGAGCTGCGCAAGTACTTCGAGCACAAGTGCGCTGATCTAGAGAAGCAGTTCTCGGACGATGTCTTCTCGCACAAGTCACAGCACCTGGCTGGGGACAGTTCCTCGGAGTGCTCCGAGATGGATCAGCTTCCAGAAGAGGCGGTGGCTGCTACATCTTCCAAGGAACCTTCTCCACGCAAGCGAAAGCGAGCTGAGCTGCTGCTCAGTCCCAGTCACAGGCAGATGACACCTTGTGGCTTGGACTCTTTGGGGGAGACCACTGGCAAAGATGTGAGTTCATAAATGTTCATATGTTATTATTATTATTTGTATTACTATTATTATTCTGCCTATTAACGTGCTTATATTTATTATTTGCAGAACCATCTGGATGCAGCTGACTTGAAAAACTTTTACCAAACACATATTAAGGAGCTAAAACGCGCTCACGAGGATCAGGTGCGCAAGCTAAGCCATCGCATCAAGTTCTATGAGCGCCGCCAGGGTGACGATGACTATAAGGTAGGCTCCCAACTCTTCATGTTCCGTGCAACGTTTCACATACCAGCTTGTTTTCTCTAACTAATCTAACTGCATGTCCAATCTTGTTTCCCTCTACGAATTTTATAACCCAATAAAACGAACTAAACCAATTGTAACTACCTGCAATCAACAATAACTAACCCAGCCTGCAACCGAATCGCCCGCTCGTACCTGCCCCGAAATGGGACCCGATGATGGACCCGCGAATACCTCTCTGATCATCATCGATGAGGACGAGCTTAATTTTAACAACGAATCGCAAGTTATCCAGCGGATCATCGAGGAGTATGAAAGGCGGTTGCAGGAGCAACTGGCTTTAGCTCGCCAGGATATCGCCACCGAGCTGGAGCAGCAGATTCAGGTGAGCGGAACAGGCGTTCATCATGGAATGTGGCATGGCTTTAACTTATCTCATTGCACGTTTTCTGTTATTTCCCTATACATTTTGCAAAATTTTAAAATTAATTAATTACTGACTTAAACGTACACACCAAAGCTTACTTTATATTTACTTTAATATTTTTACTTTATTACTATTATTGTATTAGGTTTACATTTTTAGGCACCTATTTTATTCGATTATTTTTAAATGATTTAAACAAAGTACAAAATTTACCAAGCCAAATTAATGTTGGATTATTTTTGTTACTTATTTCACTGAAAAAAATTTTTAATTTTCTCTCACTTTTGTTACTTTTAAATTCCCCATTCATTCGACTTTTATTTGTTGCACTCGTGAATGGTGTTTAAACATATTTCATTTGAACTACAAAATTAAATATTCACTTGGGGGTAACGTAAACGTAGTACGTGTGATTCACTTTAATGATTAGTCTAATCTTAAAGTACGTCCCTTACAAAAATCTTTGCCCAAGCATAATTTATTTTTAAACGCGGTGCACGCTGCTCACATGAAAAAAACGTGCGAAATTTGTCAAGTAGCCAAAACACAAACGAAAGCAAAAGGAAAAATTAGGAGGGCTAAAAGCAGAGCAACATGAAAATCATGCTGCCACAAGCGTGTGCCAAAAGAACTTTCAACTCACTTTGAATTATGTAGCATTAAATCAGTGTGCACTTTGATACCTGGGCAAGCATCTATTTATACCCGTCAGTCAATGATCCCCTCGAAACGTTGACAGATGCCTCAATCCTTTCCAGCAGCGGCATCAATCCCCAGCATCTCACCAAATATGGTGGCCACGTGTCAGCCAGGGATAGGAAAAGTAGAGAAGACCTCCCCTTAGATGGCGCTTGTCAGAGACACTTTTTTGTTGTTCTTTTGTATTACACCAAAATAAATCCAACGAAGGTCAAAGACTGCTGGATATACCATTGTGTTTACAGTAGCGACTGGTTAAAGGTCATGTTTATTAAGGGGAATATGTTTTGTGCATTTATGATTTTAAAACATTTAAGTTTGTTATGGGTTAGTCAGGTGATATACAGGATAGGGTAATGTATTGTCTTTGTTAAGGGGTCTTTAATTGTAATAGAAATCAAAAGAGGATAAGAAGATATCCTGACGCAGTGTTACTTTATTTTCACATCAAACTAATAAAACAGAAAACATACAGTTTATTAATATTTAAAAAGAAAACAAATTTACTTAAAGGATAACAAATTGGGGACTTTAGAATTTATTTACTTTTGCATTTTTTAAAATGGTTTATTTTTTTTTAAATAGCAAAGAGCTTTTTATCGCCTTCATATCGACTGTTTAATTTTGCTAAATAATTTTTAAAGACAAAATCTTTTGTAAAGTGTATTTTTAAAGCTTATAATTGCATTACATATTGCAATTTTCAGTAAATATTGAAGTTCATTATTAGTATCACACATTATTTTAAATTTTAAAGGATTTTACTTAACTGACATTCACTGTTTGTTAACAAATTATCCAAATACTAAAAACTCAAATCATTCTGGCACAAAACCCCACCACTGTTCACAAAATGTTTCCCGCCCCACTTATGCTGTCAGAAAATAGTCTTTTATATGTATCAAATGGGGGCTTTCTGCGGTTCTTTCTGTTTGCCAACAGCAAATTTCGCAGACATTCTGCCGAATATATGACAATGCAAACATAAAGATACAATGATGTATATAAAAACAAAAAAAGACCGCGCAAAAGTCTTATTTAAAGATAAACATGTGCTCGTCCTGTTGTCAAAGTATTATGCTTTATTTATGTCACACCACTCTAATGAAGTCATGAAATGGAGCTAATGAAATCAAAGCCGGAAGTGTGGCTCAAATGGGGATTAACAAAGGGGAAAAGTGGAGCAAAAACACCCCCTAAAAGAGGAGAAAGAAAGTGTGGTTCTATGTACAAAACTTTTTAAAATTAACGCTCATAAATTTGAATTAATTTCAACACGCACAGAGAGAGAAAGAGAGAAAGCGAGCAAGTATGCAGGAAACTGCGGTCTCTCTCCCGATATTTTTCGCTCTCTCCCCCGATCTTCAATATAATGGGCTGCCTGCGTTCTGAGCGTTCAGTTTTTTCCGTTACTTCAAACCGTGCGTACGTCTCTATCGGATCGGCTAATTTATTCTTTATTTTGTGATTGTGAGAGAAAAAGAATTCTCGCTATACAATTCTATAGATCTTCGCGATCTTCAAGTGGTTCTTGTGAAAAGCAAAATAGGCAAATCATTGCCAAAAAGCGGGAAATAATTTAAACACACAAACATCTATATTAAGTGATTTTATTGTGTCCATTAATTGGAAATTTGTGCGAATGTTTGGATTCAAACTCAACGTCTTTTTTGGCTTATAATATTGATGTACATAAAAGGAAACTACGGATCTAAAAAAGGAATTTTAAAAGTAAGCAAAAGGAAATGACTAAACAAACTCAATTGGTTAAGAGTCCCCAGTCTAAACGTCCATCACTCAAAAACTCCCAAAAAACACAGGCTAAATAAACAAACAGTCTGCACTTTGTCAAAGATGTGTCTTCCTCCCAATTGAGCAGAAAAGTCGTTGCCCTTTCTCCCCAAAAAAAAAGAAATTAAAACCGAAGAATTCCCATTTCCAGTCGCTTTTGGTCCATGAGGAGTTTATTTTGGTTCAAGGCGCAAAATTTTCGGTTTCTCTTGAAATCTTTATTTGGTTTATATTTAGTCAACTTCCTCAGGCTCTTCCACAGGCACTGAAAAATCTCTGCTTGAAAGTTGTAATATCGATTTTCACTTCGGGATTGATCTTTTAAATCAGTTTTGTAAATCTATCAATCACAAAGGGCTTTAATTGCAACGGTTTACAGTAATTAAATTAATAGGTAGACAAACAAAAATATATTTTGTAAATTAAACATCTGCTATTAAATTAAAAAAAAAATTGTTAGGGTAAACTTACAGGAATCTCCAAAACCGACCAATATCCATATTTAATCTTTAAGAAATAGCCAAGCCTCATGTAAAATAAGCCAACTGTCTTGGCTAAGTGAATTTTAATTGAAAAAGTCAAGAGCCCAGGACCGCCCCTAAAATTAAGCAATCAAGGAAATCAATTAGGGCAGCGGTATATAAAGAATTTCCGACTGGGGATTGGATTAATCAAAGTTTAGACGTGTGCAATGGATTACGACCTAATTCGACCGGTGCGATACTTGACAGGAATTCTGGGATGGGTGCGCCTGTGGCCCAGAGATGCATTGACATCCAGGCCGGATTGGACCAATTGGCAGGGTTATCTACTCCACATTTTCTTTACCCTGCTTTTTGCAATACTTATGTGGGTGGAGACGCTGATAAGCAGGGACATGGAACATACCGCCAGTATCCTGCTGCTCTGCTTGTCCACAACGGCCTTGGGGGTTAAGATACTCAATAACTGGAGATACGCCCATTTGGCTCAGGGAATTCTGACCGAGTGGAGCACCTTGGATTATTTCAAGTTGCGGAGCAAACAGGAAGTGGACATGTGGAAATTCGAACACCGACGCTACTCCCGCGTCATCGTTTTCTATTTTATGTGCAGTGCGGGTGTTTGCCCATTTATATTGATCCAACCTCTGTTCAATATTCCCAATCAGTTGCCCTTCTGGATGTGGGTACCCTTCGATTGGCAGCAGCCAACTTTGTTTTGGTATCCATATATTTATCAGGCGCTAACAATTCCGTTTGTATGTATTTGCAACATAACCATGGATAGTGTTAATTGCTATATGATGTTGCATCTATCGCTTTGTTTGCGAATGTTGGGTCAACGGTTGAGTAAACTGCATCATGATGATATAAAGTTGCGGGATAAGTTCCTGGAACTGGTGCATATTCACCAGAGACTCAAAAGACAAGCTATCGACATTGAGTCCTTCATTTCGAAGAACACTTTTACCCAAATTCTGGTCAGTTCCTTGACCATTTGCTTCACTATATACATCATGCAATTGGTGAGTGGTTTCGGTGATCTGAAATATTTAGGACATAACCCAGTAAATCCTTTTAGAGTCCCGTCATGCAGGATCCGAACCAGTTTGCTGCCATGCTTCAGTATTTGTTATCCATGATCATGCAAATCCTACTTCCCAGTATTTATGGGAATGCCGTCATCGACTCTGCAAATATGTTGACAAATTCGCTGTATAATTCTGATTGGCCGGATATGAACTCTCAAATGCGTCGGCTCATCCTGATGTTCATGGTCTACTTAAATCGTCCCATGTCCTTAAAAGCCGGTGGATTCTTTCCCGTTGGCTTGCCTGTGTTTGCCAAGGTTTTATAGGTTTTTATAATGCCGAGGTTTCCCAACTAAGTTATCTTTATTTCCAGGTCATGAATCAAGCCTATAGCATACTGGCCTTGCTGCTCAACATGAACCAATAGGAATCCAGGGTCCTACTTTTTACAACTCTCTGCTTTCTATTTTGGATTAGCCAAAAGATTTCGCAGCTCGTTTGGAGATTTATTGCCGCGTCTGGTTATGCAAAGATCTAAAAATATATAGTAGCACTGCACGAGTACACGTATTCCTATATATACTATATGTTTGGTGCACATGAAATGTAAAATTGCAAGTGACGAAAATAAAATACAAATTTTACTCACTCAATGATGTGCAGGGAAAAGCTTTAGCTCTAGCAATACTTTTAATATCCAAATAAAAAAAGGGAAATCCAAAAAGTTTTATAGCGATTATCAGGCTTTTGGGCATCAAAAACTTATTTAAATGATCCAAAATTAAAATACAAATTAAAAGTACCGAGTATATATTTATTTAATAAAATTTAACTGCAACTTTTAGTGCAAAAGTTTACATTACCAAATAAATTCTTAAGAAATCTGTACTTTTAGGTTCATGGAAAATGCTATTATTTTTTTTTTCCAATAAAATCCCGATTGTATAAATCTGTATCGCACCGTTTGCCTACGTAAAAGCCTCAAGTAAATATTGGAAAATATTGAAAACAAAGAAAACTCACAATCTGCCGGGATCACGACCCCTCAGTGGGTAATTCAGAGAGCAAATGAGAGAGGTGGAGAATAAATTCACCGAGATAAGAGAGCTTGGTGATGATAATGCATTGAATTGCTTTCAAATCGTCAACTTTGAGCTATATTTAATTGTATTTAATGCGGTTTTATGGTTGATTCATGAGTGAGAGGGTGTAATACCATCCAAAAATAAACCAGAACTCCGCCCTCTCCCTTTTTTCTCCGTTTGGGTGGGGAACGTTTTTATTAAGATTTATGTATCTGACTCCGTTTCCGTCTTTGCCACCCCCGCGGGAGTTGGAAACGCTCGGATGTATATTTGACTTTGGATGAGCCAAAATAAAGATCAAAAATACAGAAAAAAAAACCCACAGATCATTTCCCATCCATATCATGTAAATATTTTGAGTTGCAACCATAAATATTTATGATCTGGTGAAAGGCGGGAAAAGTTTTCCCCGAAAGCTTAATCTGTCTCCGAGTTTTTCATGCAATATGCAGCCGAATGTTGCAACAGCTTTTCACACATTGCCCATAAACAAAACTTTAATCCATGTAAACAATTTGCATTTTCAGAATTTGTTGTCGGAAAATACCGTGGACGATCTGCATTGGCCCAAGGAGCTGATCTTGCTGCGCGAGAAGTTTACGGCCAAAAGTCAACTGGAGATCACTCAGCTGAACATTAAACATGCCGACGAGGTGGGTACACAGAAACATATCGATTTTTGAACGTATTATATGAAAAACAACGTTTAAAAACTGTTACATAGTATTTTTAGAATACCTACTTTAAAACTCCTTATTTTTTAGACTGATTTTTTTAGATATGGTTAAATTATTTAATATCGTTGATTAAGAAATGAGAAATATTTATTCCACGAACAATTACTTTGTTCTAATATTTAAAATCAATATAGCTAAGGCTTCACCACGGATTTTTTCTTTCATAAAAATAGTTTTAAACACAAAACTAAATTTAATTCCGTCTTTTTTCCCAGATGTCGCGCCTGAAACTGGATTACGAGAAACAGCTGAATCGGAAGAACAAGCGTCACCTGACCTTCGATGCGGCCCGTGACCTGGAGCAGGTGATATGCGAACGGGATGGATTGAGGGAGCTGTCCAAGAGTTTCCGCAGCGTGCTCTGCCGGCTGGCCAAGTGTGTGGCCAACTGCGAGGAGGATCTGAAATGCCACGCTCTCGGAGGAGGTGCAGCGCCTGCTGTTCCACAGTCGCAGTCAAGATGCGGGCGATGACCTGGAGAATACCCTTAGTGGCTCATTGAAATAACACGAAGCAAATGCTCCGGGTGCCCGATGTACACAGTTTATTAGAAGTTGTGGAGGATCCCAGTTTGGTGCAGTTCATCGACAGCAAGAGCAACGAAGAGCCCAGTGAGGACTTCGATTTGAACGACTGCTTGGAGCGGTTGAAGTCGGAAGCTTCCTACCTGTTGCATTTGTCAGAGGATTTACATAATAAGCGACCACAAGATGAGTCCTCGGAGCATTTGGATGAGCCGGAGAAACAGGAGCATGAACTTTGCTGCGAGGCGGAGGATGGTCTGAAAACAACAGCTGCGGTCCACAAAGAAGTGCTGGCCAAGTTTCCTGCGTACAAACTCCCTGAATGACCAGCAAATGGGTGTGGCCAATCAGCGGAAGAACAGCAATCCGGAGGCTGGAAAAACGCACACCTCACTGCCTCCAGATCTTCAACAGCATGCGGGAAATGCCTCGGAGCTTTCCTTCCAGCTCGTGCAGCTCAAGAACCGCCTTATAAAATCGGAGACAGATCGTCAGAACTTACAACAGCAATTGAGCCACACTATTGATCGTAATGCGGAACTGGGACAGGAGCTGCAGGCCCTAAGAGATCAGCTTTCTCAGCTTAATTCCCTCAACCACACGGACTACAATGAGGGCTATGGCCTGGGGCTTCAGAAGAGCTTGCAGGATCAGGGCTTGGATCAATCATCGGCCAGTTTTCTAGCCCTCCAGGAGCGTGCTCGCCATTTGCTTTCATCATCCCCTGTCAAGGAGCAACCTTCAAGGGATCAGGCAAATTCTACGGTTACCTTACTTCAAATGATAGAAGACTTTTGTCGCGAGGGCGACAAAGTGGTGGAGTGTGGCAAAAAGGATCGCGAAGACCTGCAATCCCAGGTGAGTTCAGAAACGATCTTCCCAAAGATCACCTCGTCCCTTTTCCTTTGAGTGCTAAACGCATGATCTGTAACCTTTATGAAATCCAAATAAATTCGAGTAGTTTGTAAGCCAGGTTTATATTAAATTACCACCCTTCGATATCCTCTCCTTTGACCTATAACCTACACACAAACACAGATCGATACCGCTGACAAGCAGCTGAAGGATACCAGGCGATTCCTGGAGGATCAGGCCGCCGAACGCGAACAAGAACGCGACGAATTCCAGCGCGAAATCGAGCAGCTGAAGGCTCAGTTGCGCGGCAAGGAGAAGGAGCACAGCTCCTACGCCAATGCCTCCGAGGAGGTGAGTCCTGACCACGGTTCTCATCTATGATCTCCAGGATCTTGATATTGATTTTGGGCTTGGTTTGACATTCGTTTACGTTTTTGCCTGGGTTCACAAAGTCTTTTCCTCTGTCTCTCTTTACATCTCTCTATTTGTATTCTTTCTTCTATATTTTGATTGTTTTTATTGCGTAGCTTTAGTTTTGCTTATAAGTTTTGGTTGTAGACATATGGTTATTTAAGTTTCCTCAGCACGTGGCCTTCGTTTTTATTAACTGACACCATTCTGCACATTATCAAAATATTAACCCAAAAATGCTTCTTAATTGAACTCTGGAAGCCATTGAAAATTTCCACAAAGAGTTTACAAAATAGCATGGGGCACCTGTTGGGCATATTTCAATTGTAAATCCCCCTAGGCTGCTACTCAACGGAGTCAAGGGCAGCATCAATATCTGTGTATACATGTTTGAGCTTTTGTAAGCATGTGCCGACATATTTATAGACCCCAAGATATACTCACTTAAATCGGATTCCATTTAGCGAAGCTACCTCAAACTGAAGATCTCTGGGGGGTTGGGAATATTTTCAATGTCGCTCGCCTTCATATATACAAAACTTTGTTTCAAAATAATGTATGGAGAAGTGCTACAAAATTGTGTGGATAATTTATAAGTGTACAGTTAAGATTGATTTCTTTGTTCTGGTTTGGAAGTAGGTATTGTTTAGTATGATTTTTAAGTATGAAAATATTTTATGTTTATAAATGCACAGTAACATTTGGTTTTTGGAAATTTTAAGAAGATACAATACTTAATTTTAAAACTATTTATTAATGGTATCTAACATTTAAAGATCAATATATTTTTACACAATTTATGGCACAATTTAAGCATTTTTAAGTCTGTTAAATAATTTATTTATTAAGTGGTTTTCTTTTGGCTCTCCTTTCAACCTTACATGTTTCTTGTGTTAATCAAACTAATTTATGTACTTGTAACTCTTTGCATGCACCCAATTTACCAAACTGCAACTAAAATTCAAATTAATTGCACCCGTTTCTTTCCCCACTGCGTGCACCCCTCAAAAAATAGTTGAAGTTAGCGAAGAGAAAGCATGTAAGTTTGTCACTAATCTGGATACCCGCACCCTCATCACTCTTTCCATCACATTCCACCATTAGTAGTCATATTTTATTAAATATAACTAATACGAATTGTTTTATTTTTATACAGTATGCCCAACTCGAGTCCCAGTTGCGAGAGGTTAATTATCAGCTCAACGAGTCGAATGCCAAGCGGGATAAATTCGAGGTAGAACTGAAGGCTTCGATAGACAAAATCTTTGTGCTGCGGGAGATCATCTCAGAACTGGAAACCCAAGTCCAGACCAAGGCACTCAATGAACAAGTGTTGGGCGAGAAGGCCAAGCAACTGGAGGAGTATGTGGGTCTGCAGATAAGGGATAACGATGCCTTGCAGCAGGAGGTCCATAGTCTAAAGACGGATATTGGAGAGGGCTATCAATCCCGGATCAGATTACTGGAGGATAAGCTGCAGCAGGGAAGACCCACTGCGGAACAGGGTATTATTTTGAGTCAAGTAGCAGAGAAGCTGCGAGACATTGAGACCACACTGGACCAGAAGACCAAGGTCCTAGAATCCCTGCACAACTCAAACGCTGCCTCCAATTCCGCTAGTCTAAGTGTCACCGAGGATGTCTCCATTCATGGCAGTAAAGATCCCACGGCGGTGGGTTCGCCCTCGCATCACTCGCTCACCGTGGAGGGTGTGCAACGGGTAACCGAGAAGCTGGACAAGCACACCCGCGTCGAGGAGGCGGCCATCAAGAGGATTCGCGATCTGGAAATGCAGGTCCATCAATTGCGAGCCGGCTGTGTGGTAAGTAGAACAGAAAGTTTATTGTTTGCTATAGTTTTGAACATCATTTTAAATAATAAGCTCGTAGTTTTCAATGATTTTGGAAAATAATCAAGAAAAATTCTACCTTTTTGGAGGATAAAAAGCTACTTACTTAACACTATATAGCTCTTACACATATAAGTAAATACTTGTATTTAAAACACCGTTTAGTTTATTGAACAATGGTACAAATTTAAATTTATATTAGAATATAAAAACACAATGAACAAAGTCGAACCGGTAAGGTTTGGATATTTGCTAAAGTTTCGAAGCTATCCTGTACACACACCTCTCCATACTCGAACTCGAAATGGTTACGTTTGTGTCTTTGCTAAAGCGTTCGTTTAAATTCAAATGTTGGTTGCTATATTTAGATGCTTTTTCTGTCGATCTCCTACACTCACTATACTCACAGCATCAAGAATAATTTGTGTGCGATAAATTCTCTTGGTTGTCTCGATCGAAAGCATCTCTCAGTTGCCTTCAGAATGACACTGTGAACGGTTGAGTTAGGAGAGATGTGCGCTTTCATATACAAAATTTTGGATCGCTAACTGAACAAATATATATTATTTATATATAAAGCTGTTAAAATACAGAAGTTTCGGATATGTTTCAGGGGCCAAAGATTCCATTGCGAGTGAGTTGTCAAATGGAGATTTTAATATCCGATCAAGGTTCCTCAAAGACTGCGGTCAAATGTGCCACAATTGATGTGCGACGGAGAATGTTTATTTATTTTGATGAACTGAAGGCAATCATAATATAAATAAATATATAACTTAATTTGCTGTGCCGCCTGTTGTCATAATGTTTTGGTCATGCCTTCATAGTGGTCAGTGTGCGATTGTTCTGGTTGAGATATGTATGTGATTTATGGCAGAAAGTTTTGGGAATTTGGCACACGCTGTGTCGTAAATAAATCGCTCCCTGTTCCTTTTCCACATGCCCGGTTTGTTCCACTTCAAAAATAGATGCATATTTTCCCCCCATCTTCATTTCACTTGAAAATACAATTAAAACAAATCATTTGGCGCCTTTCGGCACCTGCAACACATTTCCATCATCCATTGAGTGGATGCGCTGCACCTTTTGTCACTCGGAATCAGACTCCAAATAAAAAACTAAGCTTGTTTACAATATGCATTCTCGCACTGCAGCCCCATTGAAACACTAATATGCGGTAATGCCTCCATAAATTTCTTTATGCTAGGGCACGCATCCCGCTGGTTTGTTTGGAGAAAGGGGAGATTGAATGGTTGAGAGGGGGCTGGAGACTGTTGGGGAAGCTGCTGCGTCCATACCCGCATGAATATAAATGGATCAAATCCGCGTAAACAACAGCAGCAAGAGCAAAGAGACGCGAGTACAAAGGCAAAGATACTGCGAACAGTGGGGGGAAATTGTGTATTAAAAGTTGCAATTTAAATTGCAGTTTTGCCACGATAAGAGCCTGATAAAAGGGGGTTTAAATAACACTTCAGCGTATTTGAAGAAAAACAAAAACTTAATTTAAACTCGGAAAAGAATTTTTAATTAAAAGCTTATTTTTTGTTTACTTTTGTAGGTGTTATATATTATAAATTTTATTCTACAAGGAAAAAGCAATTTATGGAGGGTTGGAAAAAGCTTTATAAAACCAAAGAGATAAAGTCACTTGTGTACAACAGAATGAACTAACTTTTGATAAGGAAAATAACCCAATTAGTCATAGCAGACCTAATTTAAATTTTTATAAAAAACCGACTTCAATTTTTAAAGTTTTCTGTTACAAACCACAGTGCAGAGCTACGAGATGTATATCCACATTAATTGAAGTTGGAAAGGGTTAAATGCAGATGAAGCCAACGGTCAAACGGTCGGCCATTGACTCACCCACACATGCAAGTGAAAATAAACTGACAGCCAGAAGTAACCACTTGACCAGTTTGAATCCTACATACCCAAAAAAAAATTCTACTAGTCTATTTTATTTTTGACTTTAATTAAATAGATTTAAAACAACCTTAAAATATTATCAGATAAATAACAAAATATTTAGTTTAAAACATGCATATAAAAAAAATTACCTTTTTTTTTTTGCAAAGGAGCTGCAACATGAACGGGACTCCCTTCAGGGTCGGATGGATGAGCAGACCCAGCGGATATCCACACTTCAAAACCGCCTGGAGGAGCAGCGCCAGCGGGCGGAGCAACTGCATCGGGCTGGCACCTCAGACTTGAATACCCGAGTACACGAACTCCAGGGTGAGGTGCAGAATCTCGGCGAGCAACTGTCTGCCCGGGACAAACAGATGGCCACAATGCGACAGCAACTGCAGCGCAGCAAGGAGGAGATAATGCGACTGGAGGCGGGGGTCACAGTGCGCACCCAACCAGATCGCAGTCTGGTGGAAAAACTGGAGGCTGAAGTGCAGCAAAAAGGCGCTGAGATCGGCAAGCTGAAGGATAAGATTCGTACGGAGATGATCAACCGACTGGCAATACCCGATCTTATGGAGACAATGCTGGCGGACAAGAACGACGAGATAGATCACCTGCGCGATCAACTGGAGGCCAAAGAGAAGGAGCTGCAGGTCGCACACCAGGATGGCAGTCTCTCATCTCCGGCACCAGGAGCCGTCGGCGGAAAGCAGGAAGGGAGTGGGGGTAAACTAAGTGCCCGCACACTCAGTGACATCGGATCGATTACCGAGTATCCCGAGCCGGATGTGGAGCGTCGGGCGGCAATGCGCAGCCTCAACGCTCCCCTTCAGATGAGCGAGGGTGTGGGCGGCTTCCTGCACCAGACAATGGTAAGTGTCTGATCCTTTTAATAGGGATGTAATACTTATAAAAATGTTCAACGCTTATCCTTACATTTTAAAATCATTCTTTACATGTAAATATCTTTTGAAAATACGTTTAATGTTAAATTTAAGGGTTCAACCAACTCAAAGTCACACATAAACACTTTAAAATAACATAGATATTTAAAAAACAAATTATTTTAAAAATGTACAAGAGATTAATAAAAATCACTTTGTTTGTTTTTGTTACAGGAAACCTCCAAAGAAGCAGTGGCCAATTTAACGCACAAACGCACCGACGACCTAAGCGGCTTTATGGCCCCCTATCCAGTCAACACATTCGAGCATCCACACTACTTCCAGGCCCTGGGAGTCACCGCCCAGAGCACTGATGGCCTCACACCTGGCCTGGTTCCGCGTCAAATCAACTTCTCTAACCTCACAGAGGACTCCAAGCTAAAGACTCCCAGCCTGCTAATGCACACACCAGAGATGCCCAGGCCCATAACTCCGCCCGAAGTTCAACAGCTGCGACAAAAGCTGGCCAATTTGCAGGTGGAAAAACAGCGACAGCAAAGTGAACTGGAGAACAAGTTACAGGACCTGCAAAAGCAACTGGAGCAGGAGAAGGAGAAACTTGGTCGTCAAGCTCAAAATCTGCAAAGCCACGAGGAGAGTGAACAAAAATATAGGATACGCATTGAGTCGCTGGAGTCCAAGATACTGGAGACTGCTGCCCAGGAGGCCTCCGATCGGGAAAATCTCCGCAGGGAGCTGAACTGCGTTAGTGCAGCCCATGAGCAGTGCCAAGATGCAGCAGCTGCTCGCAAACGAGAGCTGGAAATGCTTAATACCGAGGTCAAGATTAAGGCTGATCAGCTGCAAGCTGCTCTTCGCCGATGCGGAGATCTGGAACTCCAGGTTCTGACCCTAGAAAGAGACCTCGAGCGTTTAAAGAACAGCGAAAATAGCTCGAAGCAGTATTCGGTGGATGAGATTGCCCAGCAGGTGGAAAAGGAATTAAACTACTCCGCCCAACTAGACTCCAACATACCTTAAAGCCATTGAAAGCGAAGAGGAGAACAATTTGGACAAGAAGCAGCAGCAGAAGGGGGTTCAAACGGAGGAGGAACCTCTTCCGGGAACTGGCAATGGCACCGACGATGAGAACTTCACTGGCGAACGCGAGCTGCTGAATCAATTGGAAGCCCTTCGAGCTCAACTGGCTGTAGAACGTGAGCAATGGGAGGCCATGAGCAAGGAGCTGCTAGGTGAGAAGCAGCACTCGCAGGACATCCAAGAACAGGATGTGGTCATCATAGAGGCAATGAGGAAGCGACTGGAAACGGCTCTGGACGCGGAGGATGAGCTTCACAAGCAGTTGGATCAGGAGCGGGAGCGCTGTGAGCGTCTCCAAACGCAGTTGACCTCCCTGCAGCGAGCGGAAAGTCGAAGGAATAGTTCCTTGCTCCTCAAGTCACCTGGCGACTCACCCAGGAAAATCCCCGCGAGCTGATTTCGAATCCGAGCTCGGAGATCGCCTGCGCAGTGAGATTAAACTTCTGGCTGCCCAGAACGAGAGGGAACGAGAGAGGTCAGTGGATGCCCAGCGAAGCAGTGAGCGGGAACGACAGCGGTATGAAAAAGAGCTGCAGGAGCGAGTTGCCTACTGCGAGCGTCTGAAACAGGAGATGGAAAAACTGTCCCGGGATAAGGAGTCCGCTGAATCAGAGCTAGAGCATTTTAACGAGCGGCTTACCCTGCAGGCCAGCGAGATCGAGAGTCTGGAGGCGAGACTAGTCACTCTCCAGGAGGCGGAGACCCGAAGGGCCAACACACGCACCCGTCAGCACCAGGAAAACGTGAAACTGCAGGCCGAGATCCATGAACTCAAGTCGAAACTTCTATCCGCCGAAGCGGCGCGGGACTGCCTGGACCAAAAGGTCACCCAACTCCGCTTCGATGTGAGTCGTTCTGGCCAAAGGGAAGCCAAGCTGGCTGAGGCCTTGGCCCAGGCCAACGATCGATTGGCCCACAGCACCGATGACAATGTACCCGCACAGTTTCTGCAGAAGATGAAAGAGATCAACACACTTCTGGCGGAGAACACGCAGGAGAACCGGCAAATGGCCGAAACCGTCCAGTTTTTGGTGGGCGAACGCATTGCTCTGCAGAAAAAGTGCGAGGAGTTGGGTGGCTCCGGTAGCACCAACGTCACTGAGCTGGAGGAGCGCTGTCGGCAGCTAATTGGTCGGTATCTGCGCGTGGAGTCGCATCGCAAGGCTTTGGTCTACCAGAAGAGGTATTTGAAGCTCACTTTGGAGGGATTACCAGGCCAGTGAGCAGATGGCCCTGCAGAATCTGCGAGGTGGAGCAGCGCAGCCCACTCAGCGAAATATCAAAAAGAAGTTCAAGTAAGTAAATTATTTTAATTTATTGTAACTAGTATTTTAAGTATTTTTATTCTATAAACATTATTCTAACTTTTAAAAAAATTATTCTCATTTTAGGACTGTGGCCCTGGCCATCATTGCCATCCAGCGGATCAAATACATTGGACGCATCTGGCACACGGGCAAGCGGATTGTGAGCAAGTCAATTTTCACAATTACCCAGCAGAGGTGAGATTCACTGTGGTCTATCAGAAATATTTTGCTGTACATAGAAGCCTTGTCATAACCCTCATTCTCTCGTTCCTTTAAGCTCTAAGATGCCCTTAGTGACTGTCAATATGAAAGTTAAGCTAAAAAAGGGTGAAACAGCCAATAAATAGTGGCCACAAGGTCTGGGCTTCCAAATGAAAGCACATCATTTTGGTTCACCAATTTTAGTCTAGATTTTCGACACGGGCACCAGTGTAGCTAGATTTATTTTTTAACCCTTTAATATAGGCATGCAAGCCTGTTTTTATCACGTGGATGTGGTTCACTTTAAGACATTGTTAAGAAAATTACAAAGACACTTATCCTATTTTTTTAAGATTCAAAAGATTCGTCAAAATAAAAAATACTTGTTTTAAATAATTATATAAATTCACAGTTTTTAAATATTCTGCAGTTTAAAACAAACTTTTTTTAGTTAAGTAAAGTAATAAGTGCTAAATTGTTTAAAAGTTTGCAAACCTGATTTAAAACTCACTTTTAAAGTCGATTAAAGTCACCCATTAACTAGAAATCTATTTTTGTTAAAATAAATACTAATCCAAGTTTTCTTTCCAGAAGTCCTGGATTTAATCTGAATGTGGCTCCTCCCCAATCCCCACTGCCTGGGCCCAACTCGAATCTACCCACCAATAACAACAACCTCATGGGACGTCTTAGTTATGCGCCCCTCTCACCGCCGATGGTTAATTACAGCACCGTGCAGCCAATAATGCTGCCATCGGACTTTTCCCTCCAAGCGCCAACATCTTCGCTGCAAAACACCATCGCCAACAATAACAATGAGAACAGCCTGCCATCGCTGGCGAGATTGGACTGGCCAACGATGCAGAAACCGAAGAGAGCGCATGCGCGGCACCATTAGGAAAACCAACAGATCCGTCATGGAATGCTCAACGGGAAGTCTTAATTTTAAGTGAAGCCATATCGAAGACACTTTGTAGCATGCAAGAGATCCATTTTAGTGTTAATTACCTGTACCATTTCCCCCAAATCTAAGTCTTAAGCTGTTGTAACCTACTTTAGGCGTACGCGCATTCACACCAAACTTAGGCATGTAATCGTCTGTAAGTGTTATTTGTATTTACCGCCCTAGTGTAGCCATAAGCATAAACCAACCTAATCCGTGTCCCAGTATTTTCACTGCTTTGACTATTGGCTGACAAATCCCAGAGTCACTTATATTTAATTTATTTTATTTTGGCTTTGACTGCATAAGTTCCCTAATAAGTTAATTAAACCAAAATTGATTTCACATTGAAAGCGTTTATGTTTATTATTTCCTTCAATTTGCTTGGATGTTTTCTGTACATGTATGGAATGTGCCTTATGGGTGAGGATTCAATGGACAATTTGGAATTCAATTCATCACAACATTCAAATAAAAGTTAACATGTTAATAAGGTAAAAATATTTAATGAGAATGCTTGAAATCAAATAACTTAAAGGGCAAGTGAGTATACCTTAACTTTAAGCCTTAGGGTTTTATTTTTGTAAGCACCAAATGCGGAAATACGAAAATAGGGAAAGTATTAACTGTTAATTAAAAGGGAAAAACAAAGAAAAAAGGGAAGCAGTTAACACAGATAAAAAGGCAGATATTTGATATACCCAAACAATGCCAAGAGAAAACGGTAAATAAGACTAACTTCAACACGGTTAAGAGACGTGAAAATGTCAAGTGCTGCAAGGACAAGCTCGGTTGCAAAATATGCCACAGGGCGGCTTTTCTCAAATGAACGCATAACAGCTGTAATGTTTTTGCATTTCCAGCAGCAATCAGTTCATAACCGCCTCAAACCTCTTTAGGTCAAGGAAAATTTGGTTGATCGGAAGAAATGCTCTTCACTTAGTTGTCTTTTGCTTTTTTTATATAGGAAACATACCCACTGAAAAAGCCGGGCTAAGAAAGGTTTTCAAGAAAAGTACTACCTACCAGCTAAAGGGCGGCTCTTTGATTTTTCAAAAATGAACTTTTTGGCATAAAATGTTCCTTGTAATGTATCTTTAATTTAGCACGCTCCAAGTCAGCCGAATCAGTTCATAACCGACCCTAGTACAAACCTCTTTAAACTTGGGTTCAAATGGGGGGAAAAAAACCAACCAGTTATGATCGAATTTCGGATATCGCCTATGTTTTCTTGTAAATTAACTTCGCTTCGAAATACAGGCCAATTTTCGATTTTGTCAAAAATGATTCTTTATTTACATTTCGAAGTTTTGAAATTACTTTTTTTTCAAAGGCCACAGCTTGAAAATAGTTTTTTAGATCGGAAAACGTATTTTAACTCAAATTTCATTAATAACGGGTTTTGTTCCATTTATTATGTTTTTGGATCAGATTGAGAGCTTAGTTTACCATCTGTTTTGATTTGTATTAAAGTTTTAAACAGTTAACATTTTTTAAACAGCACAAAAAACAAAATCTTTTGGCGTAATTACCCTTAAGTTTGAAAATTAAAGTTAAACATTTAAAATTTTTTAAAATAGAATTTTTGTAGTTTTTTTTTTAATTATAAGTTAATAGATAAGAGTTTTTAAAGTAAAAATGAAAACTAAGATTGAAAATGCTTGTGGATGTGGATGTTCTATCAAGCAGAAAGCTCTCCAACCCGCTGACATAGTGGACCTATTCTTTGGCATACTCTGTGTAATTACTGGCCAGCTCGTTATCAGCAGCAGCAGCAGCTCACCGCCCACCGCCCACTGATAAGGAGTCGGTGAGCTTTCCGTCGGCCCGAGCCGAAGTCAGCCGAAGGCTTACGGCCGGAAAAGCAGAGCTTTCCCTGCAGCAACCGTAGAATCGGCGGTGGACAGGACAGGCGTTGGAAATCGCTAACATATGGTAGCGTTGAATGGCGCATCGTCTAGCATTGGCTATCCTGTCGTTGTGGCAAGCGGTCCTCCTAACAACCTGTAACTGTGTTGTGTTGCGAGCGGTTCGCTGACTTTGACTCCGTTTCGGATCCGGGTTCTGTTTTTGTTTTTTTCCTTCGAACGGTGTGTGTCCCAGGACAAAATGAGATTCAGCCGTCTGGCATTTGAATAGATTGTTCCCCGCATAAATATCAAAAATATTTTGAAAAGAAATTCCATGAATTCGATTATTGCGGCTTCAGTGCTACATTTTTGATTGTTTTGCATGCGCTAAGAGTGTTTTTCAAAGTTGCTTTTGAATATAAATGAACTGTGTCGAAAGGAAATGATTAATTATCCAGATTTTGAGTAAAAGCAAACAATATAAAATCAGTAAAAAAAACAACACAATATAGTGAAAACAAGCGATTACAAATCAAGGGTAAAGAGGTAAGAAGCTCTTAATTAGTTTAACTTTTAGGTTGGCTAAGATTCTTAAAACCCTTGCTTAAAATTTCAAGTGGTTTATGAATAAGGGTAACTTGGTGATTAAAAAACTGATTTATATTAAAAGCCGATAATGTGCAATTAGTGGCTTCATTTTGTTTCCATTCTTGATGGTTTAATTATAATTTAAATTTGAATGCAAGAGTAAACTTAAAAACAAGGGTTTTAAATTCCTTTTTTTGGTTTGAATTTATTTACTCTAGTAAAACTTTTACCTTTATTATTTAAAGCATTTGATTTTAGATTTTAGACTCTAAATAAGTAGTATAGCTCTTATATAGAAACAATTTCAAAGTTACCAAAAACTATATTGACTTGTGATTTAGATCACATCTGTTGTTGCCCAATTGAAAATGTTTCAAGCCAAAGATGTGTCTGCCCCTTTAAGCCATTGACAAACTCTGGGAAAGTAAGAAAGGAGGATGGGGAAGCCGATGAAGAAATCCAATTTGATAAGTAATCGCATCAGCCAAAAGCCTTGAAATTCTCAGTTAAAGCGTCTTTGGGCCCCTAATCCCAGCCATTTAAACACCAAAGCAGCCAAAGACACAGTTTTTTTATGGCACGCAGAAGGCCTTCGTCCCGTTTGCCTGTTGAATGTGTTCCATTCAAGCTTATATATTTTTTTTTTTTTTTGGGAATAGTCTGGGGCTTGGCTTATTAAATCTGTGATTGTTTGCCTGGTGGGTCGAAAGCACCACAAAAAAGTTGGTCAGGTCATAGGGCAAGGTAGTTTAAGAGCTCGTTGATTTGGGTTCTCATCTATATTTTTTTTTTGCATTTCCTGAGAGTGAAAGTTGCTTTCTCGTTTTGCTTCCCTATGTGTTTGTATCCGTATCTAGCTGTATCTGTTATTTGCTGATAAGATACGAGTCCCTTATCTGCGGACAATATACGGGCATTCAATGTACAATTTTAGTCCATATTCGTTACGCCCCTGCAGTTGTTTTTTTCTGTTTTGTTTTGCCCAGTTAGTAGGCGTTACACATAGGATTGTAAACCTAATTGTTGTTATGCTCCTTTTATTTTTGGTCGGTCTAATGACGTCAAGGATTTGGACACCCCAGGTGGGTGTATTTGGCACACAGGTAACAGATAGCAAATTGGTTAAAGTTGCTTTGCCAATTTTCGAATTTATAAGTTGTTAATTTCTGTCCAACTCAGCTGCCAAAACTTGACCAAGGCAACAAACTTTTACTGAAGCCTGTTGCAGGATGGGGTCGCATGCTTGGTTGGCTTCACTGTCACCAGGCAAAGAAAACGGAGAGGGGACCCGGAGCAAAGACACCCAGTCGATGGCGAGACAGCTTGTCACTGACATGTCCAGGTCTTAAATTTCATCCTTCACGCATCCCTGCCTGCCGCAAGTTCGTTATTGTTATTTCCCACTCCCCCAACTTGTGCACTCGCTTTAAGTTTTTAATTATGCTGCCTGGTTAAGTCCCTGGCTTAGCCAGTTTTAAAAGACGGGCATGCATGGCGTATACGCAATGGAGAAGGTTGTGATTTACTTGCTTTCCGGGTGAAAACACGGCTAAAGTACACTGAAAAAGGGTTATTGCCTTCAGATTGAACCGATAATATTATTAGCTGATCTGATATTGATTTTAAAAGGCGATACTGTTTTGAAAGACACATGTCGTATACTTGATATAAAAGCTGGGGATATATTTTAATTTGAATGTTTATGCAGGCCAATTTTTAAATTAATACGATATTTTATATAATTATAAATAAAACTAAAATAAAATTAAATTGAATAAAAAGAATACCCTTTGACCACTCTACATACCTACAATAAAAATATTATACAAAATATTTTATTGTAGAAAAAATCGATTAAAAAATTAAGTCGAAAGTAATATCCTCTTTAATGTGTACCTTTACCATTTTGTTCCCATTTCTCCACTTTGGGACTGCACTGTGTGCAGCATCTGCAATTAGTCTAATTGGGCCACCACTGCAAAATGGCCATATGGAAATGCTTCACTTTCGACCATTCGTAATCCGCTTTGTCAACAGTTCTCAATTATTTATAATTAGTTAGTTAATGGTCACCAGATGCTTTGATTAGCCCTTAAAATTGCAATTTGATTGGGTCTTAGCAGACATAATTTATGACGGATTATCATACATAAGTAATTTTACAAATGCATTTTGAAGTTTTCACATAACAACGGATTTTAAATGGTAACCATAACGAAATGAAATATTTTAAAATGTCTAGCTTAAAAAGGCATAATTAGTGAAACAGGTGGTAAGGAATATCGATCATTGGAACCTTACCCAAATTTTAAAAATCTTTTTGAAACAAAAATTTAGCTTTTTAGCAAAACAAATATTAAAAAAACAAACCTAATATTTAAAAAATTGAATGGTTTAAAATCTCTTTTGCTCAAACTTTCCCCTGGTATAAGTGATTCCAACGTTTTTCTCTACTTGCGTCGAAATTGAAACCCGGAATCAAAACTCACATGCAAGACTTTTTAATTGCTGAATTTTATAATAAAATACAAACACAAATAAAATAATTGTGTGTAACAATAGAACAGATGGGAACGCCAAACAACCAAAAATGCTGGCAAACCGCTAATGACAACTATTCACCAAAATCTGTTTTCCATTCCCCGACCGCAAACGAACCCAACTAAACAAACATGAAACTACGCAAACGTGGCCAAATAATTTGCAGGGATTCTCAAGGCCCGCCGACGGGGTGTCAAAAACTCCCCAATTAATTGCAGAAATGAAATTTAGTTGAATCAATATTTGATCTGGTTCAATTGAAATTATTCCCCCAGAACCAGAAGTGGGAGCTCTATAAAAGTGGGAGCAATGGACATTTAGAGTCAGTTGAAGGAGGTTGCTCGCTTGGAAAAATGCGTCTGTTTGTTGCTCTGCTTTGTGTCAGCTTTGTGGCGCTGTCCTCTGGACAGTTGTCCCGCCGTGGAAGACTTGGTCGCTCCAGTCAGATCAAACTGGCGGTGGAACCAGCCACTCTGCTGGTGAAGAATCCGGGAATCGTTCCGCCCAGTCTGCTGGTGAAGAATGCTGGAATCATTCCGGCTGTCGACCTCGCTGTTCCCTCGATTCTTCCAGCTGTTGAGCTTGATGAGGCTGTGCAAACCCCGGACATCCTTCCCCAAGTACCCACTCGTGGTGGTCGTCGCATGATGCCCTATTATCCTCGCTACTGGCCCGATTATGGAACTGGCTCCAACGGCTGGTATCCTCGTGGCTGGAACTCTGGTCCTCGCTACTGGAACAACCAGTACTATGGCTTTGGAACTCCCATCTTGCCCAGACGTCGGTTCGTCAAGCCCGTTGTGACCCCCGCAGCCTCGTCATCCTCTTCCTCCTCGACCACAACCACCACCACCACCACCACTGCTGATGACAACTCTGGCTCGGATGCAGCCGTTATCCCCGAGGTGGTTTCTACTCCCGATGTGGTTTCCACTCCCGATCAGGTTTCCCAACTGGCTGTCATGCCCCAGGAGGATGTCGTTCCCGAGGAGCTGGTCGATCCCGTGTTCACCACCCAGATTATCTAAGGTGCAAATGGGAGTTTGTTAAATAAAGTTATTTGTATATTCAGCAAATATTGAAATCTTTTAAAATTCATATGGATTGGGTGTAGCTGATAGCTAAGAATATTTTCGGATTAAATACCCATAAAAAAGTAAACAAAATCAAAACCAAATATTATAGAATTAATGAATAACCGTTTTTTGATTCAGGACTCGTGCCAAAGTTAAAGGTTAATTTACGGCCACTTTAGCCCCCAAAGCAGAACGAGTACTCTGATATCTTATCACGGTTTATATTATGTACGCTGTTTAAGTAGTGTGCAAACACACAGCTCAGTGGGGCTATGATTAAAGGTGCGAAATAAACTACCATGGACACGGCCAACCGACCAACCAGCCAGTTCTGACCAGCCCCAAACCCAGACGAAAGCAGTCGGGAAACAGCCTGCCATATGGCGCAATATTGAAATATCCAATCAAAATGTTAATTCGGGGATAGAAGAAGAGAGGGGAAAGTGAAAACCAAAAGGACCATTTTCTATTTTCCGTTCATGGCCAGGCATTGTTTGACGGGATCCAGGATCCAAGGATCGATTCACTTCTTCAGGTGCAATTTAAAACAAAATTTGATGGGTTTTAATGCAAATTTACAAAGCGCGAGAGATGGATTCCAAACGAAAAAAAAATCCTTTTTGGCACTTGTTGATTCATTAAACGGTTTTTCGATAAAAAAAAAAAAATACACAACAAAAGGGTTTTATTGTTATTTTAGCTCTCAACATGTTTGTATACAAAAATTTCTTTTGTTTTTGTCTATGTAACCGGAGCATATTGAGGGACATTCTATGCTCGCTGGAAAAGTGGGAGGTGTTTGGGTCGGGTCGGTAGTGACGTGCTTTTCGCTCCATGTTTATTTTTAGGGTTTTGGCCGGGACTTAGGTTCTGGCGCCAGTGGACCACTCCCTCCACCGCCCCCCAGAAACCCCCCCCAGAAACCTCATTCGCGCTTTTATGCCATGAGCTTTGGGCTATGCAAATGAATTACTGCCGATGAAAGTTCCCGTCGTGTAAAGTGAGTACTTTCTTGTGCAGTTTCCCTTAATTACATCAATTAGACATGGAAATGTCAAAGGTTGAAGTCCAAATGCTCTTTCTATTTTTGGATACAGCAAAAAGGCAAAGATGTTAATATTCATAGGTCAAAAGTTACTTTTTGCAAGCTGGAAAATATTTATTTATTTCCCACGGAAAGCAACAATTTTATAGTACTATGTATATTTTTAATAATATTTGTATAACATTTACCCAATTTTTAAAATAATATTTTTATAATAAGAAAGATATATTGAATTTTAGAATATAACAATACCTATAGATTAAGCCCATATTTTAAGAAACTCGGTATTAAAGATGAATAAAAATTAATATTGAATAATTTTTATATATTTATTAATAATAAAATAAACTACACTTTAAAATGTAATCATAATTATTTTTATAAAAAAATAACATAAACTACACTTTAAGCTAAATGTAGCTGCTTTTAACAAATAGTACGTAACACTCAGCCCGCTTGAGCATTATTTCTTTATTCTAATCACAATGGCGGGCTTAATAAGCTGAAAGTAATGAATAAACATCAGATATGAGAGCTGGGCCCTAATAATCCCTTGCACATGACAGCATATGTGTACACTGGCCAAAATGGGTTTATCGCTCTTTTTCGCTTCCTGCTGTCAAATAATTCGCCTTTCCTCTTCCCCGGCGGTGATGTGTGGACACTCAGCTGACTTGATGAGAGCTCAGCCATCACCATCATTGACATAACAATTGGAAACACTTCCGTTTCCACATGGGCAGCCACAGGCTGTATTTATTTGAGTGCGAGTCCTGAAATTCCGGTGGGGATCGGGGGAAGGGAATGGAATGGAAATGTGGCCCATAAGCAAACAGAAATTAGCGCCCAACATCGAGGGAAATGATTGGCCAGGAGATGAGCTCAGTTATGGGATGTCTGTTTGATAGAAGCAAAGCTAAGTAAGAGTTATGGGTGGGATTTGCTAAGTTAACCTTAGGGAATTTGTGTTCTTGGGGTATTTTGTTGTTCTGTTGAAGAGCGAGAATAAATTTAGATAAACACAAATATTTTGAGCTTTAAAAATTACAATAAAAAAATGTTGATTAGGGTAATGTATAGTCATTAGAATGTTGTGTGTACAAATTTGATTAACAAACATTCTTGTCGTCAACCTTTCAAAATGTAATAATTTTAGCCACTGCCCTTTATTTTTATTCTCTCTTTTTATCCTGTCATAAATCGTGAAGCCGCAAAATCAACAAATAATAATTTAAAGCCGACACATGCCATTTATTATGCCCCAGGAGGGGCCCGGACTTCACATGGGACTAGACAAAGTTTCGTAATTTGTTGTATGCAAATTACCGAGCATGGGGGTCCAAGTCCTGGCAAATTGACCAAAACATGTCAACTGAGTCAACAAGAATTATAGGAATTGCGCGGTTTGCACAGCGATTGCAAAAAGTATATTTGGAAAAGGTAAGTGAAAATTCTTGGAATTTCTGTTAGCTTTGAATTTATTTCCATATAATTTTGATGCTAATAGGTAATTAATTATAATTTTGTGGGGAAATTTAATTTGTTATTGACTTGTTAGAACTGAGTTATTAAATAACGCGTGAAAGGTAAAGAATATTCTGTGAATTATTGGATAATTGATTATTGTAATTGGAAAACAAAGTCATATTTTTGTATCAATGGTTGTTAATAGTATTTAACTTGCAGAATGTAGGTAATTTAACTGATTTTTATTTATAGTCAAAATTTTTCATAAAATAAAAGTCAAATGACGTTGAACAGGTTTCTCATTATTTTTAAACGAAAAAGTTGCTTTAAAATTAATTTTGTTAATTAAAAAAAGTTAATAAGCCAATTTTTTTTATTTTAAACCAAATATTGACTTCTAAGAATAATTAAAAATATTGTAGTACCTTTTCATCAAAAACAACTTAAGTAAGCAAAAGTTGGTTGTCCAATTTTGGATAATGGACTAAAATTGCAGAAAGCCAAGAGAATTACTTTAATTGACAACCGGCTGGGCAAGGTCGCCGCCAATCGAACGGGGTCAGTGGATATGGGCGAACATTAACTGGGCTAAGGAATCGATTGCAATCACAGCCATAAAGCGGATTGCTTTGAACCCGAAACGTACAGGCTGCAAGAATGTCAGCGGTTCACCAGGGGGGTAAACGGGGTTATGGGAGGGTAAAGGAGGGGTCTTGCGATGGGGTCAAGTGTAATGGACGTGAATATGTGATGCACGGACTGTTGACCAAGCCATATAGAAATGGAGCAATTTTCTCCTAGGTTGGGTCACTGAGTCAGCAAAGGAAATGGACGCTTCTCATGGATTATTTCCCTTTGTCTCCTATTCATATTGTGGATAATGCTTTGTCGTCGTTTTCTAAAAGGTTTCCATTTTAATTAAACAGCGTCCTAGCTTAATTAACGCAAATATATTGAATACCATTCGCTTTTTTGTTATTTAATTCAATTGAAATTCAATAAAAGCTGACACCAGTTTCCATTTTCAATTGATTAGGACATCAATATCAATATTATATTATTGAGAATTCCTATGTTAATTTAAAAAAAAATTTGTTTACTTATTATTTTTAAAAGAAAATATCTGCCTTTGGAATTTTTTTAACAATTACAATTTTGTTATTAAATTATAATATCCTTATAAATATATTCTGTTAACTTAAAGAATATTCCAAAAAGGTTAAACTGTTTTTATTTTTAGAACTATTAAAACGAAAAATATTCAATATATTTAAATATTATATAATTAACAAATATTTAAAAGCAAAACATTCTTAAAATTGTTTTCTTTTTTTTAAAATTACATTTATCTTACCAAATTTTTGTTGGGTTGCCCCTTATCCCATTTAGGCCAATAAAAATTCTTCAATTAAGCAAGCCTGATGCCACATAATTGAAAAAGAATGCCAATTATGGCAGGTTTGCCTTAAATTCCTGGGCCACCTCAGGGGAGTGAGCTTCATGAGAAGTTATATTTAGCGCGCTGAAATGTATGCTACAATTTCCTTCAGTGGCACGAGGCCAAGTCGAACTTGAATCAAATTATGATTAAGTCCTTACGGACGCCTGTCAGGGGAATGCGTGCGTGAATCCTGAATCGTGGATCCCTTCGTCCCGTGTCCCTTTGAATCCGAGTGTGAGTGGGTTTCCATGCGCGTGACATTGATTGGCATTGAGCTGATGGGGTGCGGGTGTGGGTGGGCATAGGCAAATTGACAAAACGAAGGGGAACTTGGAACATGGGGAACATGGCCAAAACCAAAACCAAAACACTCTGGGCCATCGACAGCAATCGAGTTAAGCGCGTGTGGATGCCGTTTAAGCCCCGTCATGTCCAATCGCCGACCAACTAATCTCATTGTCGACATTAAAAATTACAAACACGCGCAGCATTATAATGCAATTCGCTTTTGTTCGACGAGCACCTGCCTGCCGTCGACTACTACCTTACTACCACCATCCTGTTGACTCCTTCGCTACCAGCTTTTCCTTTTCCCCTTAGAAAAACCTCCACAAAATGTTTACAATTGCGCACAAGTTGTCAATGGGTGTCCTTGTCCTTGGGCTTTCTCAAATGGAATCTGGGGGAACCAACCGGAACTGCTTTCACTTTTTCCTAGATTTCCACAGATTGTGCATTCAAATCAACATCATTACATTTTCTTAGTGGTCGCATGCAAATAAGCAACTTCAGTTGAAGACTTTTTTTTTTACGACTTGAACAAGATTTTAGCTTAAGATATAGTAAAGGTTCCTCTAAACATGTGAATTAATTTAAATTAATTTAAATCAACATATTCTAATAAAATGTTCTAATAATAATAAACTTAAATAATTCAATATTTTTGATATGATTAAAAACATTTTTTTACCTTTTCTTTTCATTTTTTTTTCCAAAAGTTGGCATCTAAAAATATGCTGCATTATAAATTCAAATCATTGATTCTTGTATAAACTTTTTTTTAATTTAATGAATGATCCCAAAAATATGAAATGATATTCATGTTACAAATTGTTTTTTATGAAATGTTTTCGGTTTTTCTATTTTTTTGTTTTGATGTTTTTGAGTTAGTTGGGTTAATTTGCTAATGGCTTATTTAGCTTCCTCATGGGACAGCTCTTCTTCCAAATCATCCAATTCCTGGTCAGCAGACTCTTCCTCAGGATCGATTGGTTCATCCTCATTTTCTATTTCATCATCGGCACCCTCCTCCGATTCGTTTATGGGCTCATCTTCCAACTGATCCTCATCTTCCTCGTCTTCCTCATCTTTCTCTTCTTCGTCATCTTCCTCATCGTCTAGAAGGTCACTTTCATACTCCTCGTCTTCTATTGTTTGATCTTCCTGGAACTGATCCTCGCCAGATTCCTCGTCAGTTAGGTCTTGAGAAATCTCATTTGATTCCTCGTTGCTATCCTGTGGCTCGTCCACAATATTTCCGTCGACAGTGGGAACCCTGCGCCAGTATCCGTTAAAGAAGGGTGGGTAGTTGTTCCATGGACTTTGTCCTGGGCTATTCCACTGGTTCGATGGTGGCGATGGGCGGATGGTTCCGGGATCGCCATTGCTATTAGCAACAGCATTGGACACTCCTGAAATGATAATTGTGTTGTTTCCAAATCGAACAGTCGAGTTCCTTTGGCCAGCCTCTCTCAGGATCGCCTCCAGCCAACTCAAATTGAGTCCGTTGAGCTGGGGAGCTGCATTGCTGCAGGCCAGGATTCCAGCAAAGATCAAAACGGCTAAAGCAATGGATCTCATGATTCCCAAAACTAGACTGGCCGAGTGCAATTGAGACTATGATTTTTACCTTTTTTACCTTTGTTTTTATATCTTTGATAACTGGTTCGATTCGATTACTTGTGACATGGTTACAGTATGCTAACAATCATGTTGTCAAGGCTTTATAGTTTATGATATTTTCATGGTTTTTTAGTGGAAACACACTTTGTTTTCGGTTAAACCAAAAAATAATTAGACCAAACACATGTGCAAATATTAAGTTGATTCGAGGAATCGGAACTAAGCACTATATAAATATTTATGAGTCATATGCACAAGATCTGAAAGAACCAAAAATATTGTAACAATAACCCATTTTATACATACATGTATTTGTGCTAAATTTAATTTTTAGGACTTATCATTGTTACTCAATATTTCTCCATGTTTCAAGGAAGTAATGCCTTGGACTTTTGATGTCAACATGTTGTGTACAAACTTTCAAGTTATTTCATTGATTTAAATGTCGATAATTTTTTTAATCAGTTACATTTTTAACATTAAAAACGCAGACACTGATATCTTTAAAACTTTCAAAATTTAAATAAAGGATGTTTAAAAATTCGAGTTAGCTACCTTCCACTGTATTTTAATGCTGTCTCAAAATTCTAGTAGACAAATGTTTACGCACCACTTAGCCTTATTTTTGGGCCACAAACCAAGGCAACAGCTGTCGTCGGGTAAACACAAATTGAGCCATTCAAATAGCCAACCAATGCCAGCTAATATTTTTCTGCCAATCAGCGAATTGCTATAAAAGCGTATTTTGTACGTGGAGTTAAACTTAGTTATCAACTAAATTAGACAATGCGTGTATTTTTGCTGCTTGCCCTCTTTGGCTGTGTGCTTTTGGCCACAGTTTCCGCCAATCCCGTCGATATTGACGACTTGAGTGACTCCGAAGAAGATCAAAAAATTGAAGATGCTGCGGAAGACCTGAAGGAGGATGAGGAATCAGATGCTTCCGACTCCCAGGATGAGGAAGATGACTCTGAGTCTAAGGCTAAAACTCTGGAGGAAGGTCTAGAGGAATCTCTAGATGAATCGTTGGATGAACCTCAGAACGACGACCAAGACGATTCTCAGGATGACTCCCAGGATGATTCGCAGGATGAGTCTCAGGATGATTCCCAGGATGATGATTAGAGGCAAAAACCAAGTTGAAGAGTATCTCTATTGGGAACATACACTAACGTTTATCTATCCACTTGTTAATTAAAATTTTTAAACATCTGTTTACACATAGCAACAAAGTAAATCCCCAAAACCCCTTATAAATAAAACGTTTTTATATTGTCTCAACAAATACATACAATTCTGGTAAAGCACATGAATTGGATAAACATAATAATTGCTGTTTTTTCTTGTTTATTTGTTCTAATCCTTTGGTTTTTAAAATAATTTTTTATTAGTATTTCCATTCAAATGCCATCTTGTTAGAACAAATTAACACTTCATAATTTAACCATCAAATATTGGCTTACTTCATTTTCAACATGTGTTTGATAAATGTAACGTGCTGCAATTGCTCAGCTTGCAAATTGAAAATTGAAAAGCAAATAAGTTTTTCCTATAAAAAGCTGACTAGTGACTCGGGGAAAATGATAAAATTACATATAACTAAAAGTGATTGAAGATGCGCTTTTTGATGGTACTCTGCTTCATTGCTCTTTTGGCTATGTCCTTAGTGACAGCCAATCCATGTGCGGGCAATTCATGTGCCGACTCAGGAGATGTGGACATCAACATCGTCGTCCACCCACATCCACACCCATGTCAAGATGAAAACACCAGTCCAGGGTATCCCGATTATCCACAAGACTTTTAACTTTCTCAAAACTGCGTCAAAATGAAATACTTTAAAACCCATTTCAGTAAAGCAGTTGTTTAAATATAAAATGCGCATTTGAAGATTTAAATAATATCCAAAGTTCGACAGACTTTTCGTGGTCGGTTGAAATTTGGAAAGCGAGGAGGAGGAGGAAGATCATGGGCATGATCAACTGAATGGCTATCTGTTCATAATCGTCATATAGTCTGTACATACCGTCCACGTTAGCTAGAAATAAAATAGTTGGTTTATAAACAGCTTCAAGGGAATTTAGATTATCATATGGACTTCTAAAAAATACGTTTTTTTTCGAGATAACAAATATGGTTTTTGTGACGTTAAGCAAACAATTGAATGGACTGGCAGTTGTGACATAACTTGGAAACATAACAGCATCGAAAATATACAAATTACTTCGTCTGGTCATCGGGTTTTTGCAAAAAAGTACTGGAAAGTCTGAATTTTTAAATCTGAAAGTGCTGCTTCAACTATGAACACTTAAAATAGTCAAGTTATGCAGACTCAAGTTATAGAATTGGCTTTGCGTTGTAAAAGTACAGTCATTTGTACATATTGTTGCACAAAAAAAAACACGTTCGACTTATTTAAAATTCAGGTTATGGAAATTTGGCTATTATATACCCATAAACGTTA